>JAZKJV010000850.1:194157-794157 GCA_037367405.1 Ottelia alismoides | reverse complement strand
TTGGACTTTCGGAATGTGTTCCCGCTTCTCCTTATTGGAGTCATAGATTCTCATATTATTGGGATATGACAAAGATAAGGAGGAGATCCCAGTTCTTGCTTGAGATATATTGATAAGTATATCTCTTACTTTGAAAGTGATTACGGGAATAAACTTTCAGAGTTGAGAGAGCAAAAACAATTTGATTTAAAATTGCCTTAATCAAATATCATTATGAATATATGTTTAATATGTTCTAATATAGTGCATTCTTAATTTCAGAAAATGAAGTCCTTAAACCCACTTAGTAGGCTTCTTGAGGTCAACCAATTGACCGGTCCCAATTACTCGGATTGGATCCGTAATTTGGAGCTTGTTCTCTCAGCAGAGCACATTAGTTATGTGCTCTCCGAGGACAAGCATGAAAATCCTAAATACAAGAAAGAAAAAGCATCTAATGACAAGTATGATGAAGATCATGTCTTGGCTACATGCTATATCCTAGGTTCTCTCTCCAATGTTCTGCAGAAGCAACATGTGGAGATAAGCACTTGCCAGGAGATAATGCAGAATCTTAAGGATATGTTTCGTGACATTAACCGCACCCAGCGGTACAATGTTATGAAAGACCTCATTCGTTGCAGGATGAAGGAAGGGACTTCGCTCCGTGAACATGTACTCAAAATGTTTAGGTACTTGTCGGAGCTGGAGACTCTTGGGGCAACAATGGATGCAGACATGCAAGCTGACTTTATTCTGTTGTCGTTGCCCAAATCTTTCAATAACTTTGTAGTGTCATTCCACATGAACAAGCTGGATTTGACAAGCGTCGCATTGAAATCTGCGGAAGATGTAATGAAGAAAGATGGTCCCACTGGCAGTGCAATGGTTGCACAGGTCAAAGGGAAGCGGGGTCAGAAGCAAGGTTCTCGGAAGGGCCCGGCCCAGAAGAGAAAGAAGAAGGGACAAAGTGTTGGTTCTTCTTCCAATGCATCCACTCTGATGGCGTCGAAGAAAACCGACGTCTGTCACCACTGCAAAAAGCCGGGACACTGGAGGCGTAATTGCCCAGAATACCTGAAGTTCTCAAACAAAGGTAAAGACCCAACAGGTATGAAATCTACTTTCATCATTGAAACTAGCTTTCTCGACGGACGAGAAGGAAGTTCGGTTGTAGACTCTGGTGCTTCTATTCATGTATGCAACGTGTTGCATATGTTTCAGGAAACTAGAAGTCTTGAAGATGGGGAGATAGTCATCCAGATGAGATCTGATGCAAGTGTTGCAGCGGTTGTCATCGGGACATGTCAACTATTATTATCTAGTGGTAGAGTCCTAGTATATGTACCTGAAGTTAGAAGGAATTTGATATCTGTATCTAAACTAGTTAGAAGTCGATATTCATTCCTGAATAAATTAGTCATAAATCATTATGATAAATATATTGCAGAGGGTGTTTTAACTTCTGGAGGACTCTATCAATTGTGCATTAATGAGAATGTCATGAATGTTACAACCACTAGTAAAAACCCTAAAGGATCCAGGGAGAATCTTTCGAATGAGATCTGGCATCAAAGGCTTGGTCATTTATCTGTTGATAGGATTAATAGATTGATAAAGAATGGACCTTTAGATTTTCTACAGGTTCAATCTTTGCCTACCTGTGAACATTGTATTCGAGGTAAAATGACCAGGATGCATTTCCGTAACAAGGTTACAAGATGCAAAGGTATTATTGACCTAATACATACATATGTATGTGGTCCCTTCAGTACCGCGACTCGAAATTGATATCGTTATTATTTGACGTTTATCGATGACCATTCGCGATACGGGTTTGTCTTCCTATTACGTCATAAATCCGAAACCATTGAAAAGTTCAAATTGTTCAAGGCTTTGGTTGAGAACCAAACCGATAGGAAGATTAAACGGATTCGATCTGATCGAGGTGGCGAGTACCTATCAGATGAATTCAAGGAATACCTTAAAGAGAATGGAATTGTTTCCAATCTCACTCCTCCTGAAACTACCCAACTTAATGATGTTGCTGAAAGACGCAACAGGACCATCATGGACATGGTCAGTTCAATGATGAGTAAAGCACATTTATCTCTTAGTTTCTAGGGATAACAAGTAAAGACTGCAATATATATCCTGAATAAGATTCCTAACAAATTTGTACCTAAGACTCCTCATGAGCTCTGATATGGATCCAAACCTAGTGTAAATCACTTGAGGTTTTGGGGTTGCTTGGTCCATGCGAAGAATGTGGACGCAAGTAAGCTAGAATCTCGCACTCGTGAGTGTTACTTCATTGAGTATGTTAAGGATGGTATTGGATACCAACTTTATGACCCTGAGACCCAAAAGATTTTTTTTCCAAAGATATGAAGTTTCTGGAGAATGATTTCCTTAAAGGTCAAGACAAAGATGAAGTAAAGGAACTCATTGAGGCGGTGCGGCCAAGGAGATGGTCGACTGCTGCTTTTGCAAGTCGCAGGAGGAGGTCCGCGCGCAGGCGGGAGGCCGCGGTAGGGGCGGTCAGCGATGGCATGGCCGGTGGGCAGGAGCTGCAAGCAGATGTGGGAGCCGCGCGCAGCCGACGAAGCGCGACGGGCGGCCGTGTCAGGCAGGCAGCGGAGCCGCCTGGATATGGCTTGGAGGCGACGTCGAACCTGCTTTTTTATTATTATTTTAATATTTTCCTTGTTTAAATAAGAAACCCTTTTTTGTTTTAGTTTTTTTTTATTTTTTTAAATTTTCTTTAAACAAGGAATGAAAATAAAAAGATGAGGAGATAGGTTGATGAGAGAAAAAATGAATGTGCGGTAATGGTGATGATGTGATAGATTTAAACAAATGGAGGGTGGGTTGTGATATGATGTGCTAAGAAAATGCAAAAATAAAAACGATGTAAATAATGAAAAGACAAATTACCTACAATGGAAGCGGATCGCCTGGGGAGTGCTCACAAGAGCACGGTCTTCGCTCGAATCGCCGGCGAGCGATGAGCTCGAGCAGCGCACGGATGCGGCTGCGATGTTCGCCAAAAAAACCAACGAATCTCATCGGAGAGAGGGCTGCCGTCGATTGATCGCGGTTACGTCGCTGTCACCGATTCAACTCTAGGAACTAGACTCTCCTCACATAAATATGGATCAAGTGCAAAATGAGGAATATGAGATGTATATAAAGAGAAGACATGAGCAGTTATTAAAGTGGTAGAGTTAAATGAGAGGTTGTATTATTAATGGAGTTGAATTGGAGGTTATTAAAAAAAACGGTTGAGTAGAATGGAGGTTGGAAAAAAAACTCGGTGGTTAATGGAGGCAAGTGGAAGTTATTGTAGAAAATGTGAATTTAAATAAAATACAATAAAAATAGGCTACAAAAAAGGGAAGAAAAAAATAAAAAGAGAAACAGTGGAGAATATACAAAAGAAGAGAAACAATAAGTACATTTTTTGTTTCCTTTTCTAATTTATATTTTGCCTTTTTAATAATACATATTTACAAATTACAACAGAAAAATACAATAAAATACTAGAATTAAAATACAACACAACTATGATTTTTTTGGATTTTTTAGTAATTAAGAAAGAAAAAATAAAAAATGAAGAAAGAATGAATAAATACATAATATAGAATGTACATCTAGGTCCCAAAACCCAACTTTTGCAAATGAACTCCGATTTTAATGAAACCACTTTCGTCAGATAGATAATTTTTTAACTTAACTTTAAAAGTGAGTTTGCTGAATTTGGAGTTCATACGGAGCGGGAATTTGGCCGGAAAGTTGGACTTTACGACTTTTTCTCTTTGGGATCTAGAAGCATTTATTTGAGGTGAAATTTATTTTATAATTTTTGTATTTTTATATACATTTTTATGAACAAGTTAGAGAAAGAATTAGCCAAAAGGAGTTCAAATGAAATTATTAAAAATACATGAGGTTTTGGGCTATTTACATGTGAAAAACTCATTTATTTTGTGGCTTTTTATGGGTAATTTATTTTGTACAATCCAATATACAATAATTAGTGTATTTTATTTACAAGACTCGTTTTGTTAATTTATTGAATATGTGGAGTCTAGTTCCGGGGAGTCGTCGTCCTGTATAACCGAAATGAGCCCTAGGTCTGTCTAAGGGCTGACCTGACTATTGACTGGAATTGGATCTATTAGTCTTTTCCGAGAGTCTCAGAATCTCTCGAAAGCCAGGAGCCAGAGCCGACGGAAGGAAGTATAGGCGGGGCTGAGAAGCCTAAGATTCTCCGAAGCAGAGACAGAGCGGGGGAACAGGTGAAACTGAGGACGGTTCTCTACGGGGCCCGGAGTATACATCCACAATAGCATTCATACTATTACCCGTTGACGCTCCATTCCCCTAGGTTGACCAATCATACACACCTTCACTCCGTTTTTCGAAAAAGCGGTGGCTTCAAATCAGCTACCTTAACAACGAAGGTACGACTCGCTCGACATTTATATGATGTTATTTGTCTTTTTCCCATTCTATAATGATATGGAAAAGATCGAGGGTTCCCACTTCTAAGCCCGGATATATAGTACGAGTTGGCGACAAACTGACCAGTTATATCCAGTTATATATAGTAGTGCTTTTATAAGACTATCTACCTGACCTCTTCTGCTTGCCACTGAGAGTTCGATCTTCGATTTCACGCTCTCGAAACCTCCACCACCCTGACTTGAGGTTTAGGCGCTTTCGCTACAAGGGCGACCTTTTCAAACTTTTGAAGTCAAAAAGAAGCCGAGATTTCTGAGAGTCGATATCGTTGTTGCGCCAATCGAAAAATCCCCATATATTCATATAACAATCATTTTGTCACCCGAATTCTCATCTTCTTTCCAGATTCTATTCTCTGGCTTTTATTGAAGGCGATGCCCCATATATGTATATAACTAATCGCGATTTACAAGACCCGCCACGAAAATGTAATTGGAACTACTAAGTTGACTGTCTCCCAATATTTTGACTTGATGATGGGCGACTCGGAAAGGGAAAGAGAAGAAGCGGTAGATGACCGATGATCTCATCCCGAAAGGAATGACTTCGATGAAGTCCTCGTTTCTACTCTCCCAGAGAACGGAAATCCTTCTGACTGTGAAAGCTACTAAAACTCCCAAACTATTAACATCATCCTACTCTCGCGATATATTAGGACTACTAGGGGCTTCGGCTTCAGAAAGAGATTTGATTAAGAATCTCAAGAAATTCCACTCAAAAAGATTATACAAGCTTTTTTGAGAAGGCTTACACTACGAAACCTAACAGAGTCGCAGACGGTCGGGACATCGCCTCACCTAGTCGCTCCTTCAACACCCGTATAACTAGCCAAAGGCCCTCTCTCTAGGGACTGAGCGTATGGAGTATAGCCAAGTGGTAAGGCATCGGTTTTCGGTACCGGCATGCAAAGGTTCTCATCCTTTTACTCCATCGGATGAACAAAGGCGGCATGTCGCCCCGCATCAACAGAAAGAAGGTAAGCACCTAATTTCGACCCACTTGCAAGATAGTTTATGCTCGGAATCTTTAGTTAGTGGAAGAGTTGATCTGATCGGTCCTTCTTTGGAAGTCTCGAAGAAAGGCGGCCATGGTCGACTAGTCCTCCCTTTCCTCTCGCGAATGACCTAGGGATGGTTTTTTCAAACCCAAAACAAAAGTCGGTATTGGATGGATTTCTTCACTCACCACACGAGACATGCGGAGGATACAACAGTAGATCAGAGCGGATAAGACACATAGGCACGTTAAAGAAAGTCCCTCGTGTCAGTTGCAGGGTAAAGAAATCATTTATCCTTGCGGGTCCGACATTCATCCTCTCATTCCTACTAATTGGTGTACCTGAGATGCATTTCCTCTAGCTCCTGAAAAGGACATTAAATAGACTGGATTAAAGCGATTGGTCATTCGAAAATGAGGATGAATTTCTTGTCTCAAATATTCGCTCGTAGCATACCATATCTCAATGGATTTCATGAGTTGTAGGGAGGGACTTATGTCACCACAAACAGAGACTAAAGCAGGTGTTGGATTCAAAGCTGGTGTTAAAGATTACAAATTGACTTATTATACTCCTGAATATGAAACCAAAGAAACTGATATCTTGGCAGCATTCCGAGTAACTCCGCAACCTGGAGTTCCAGCTGAACAAGCACGGGTCGCAGTAGCTGCTGAATCTTCTACTGGTACATGGACAACTGTGTGGACTGATGGACTTACTAGCCTTGGTCGTTACAAAGGACGATGCTACCACATCGAGAGACGACTGTGAATAGGCGGCTGGGATGGGACCTAGTCAGAATCGACAGGCCTCTCAGCAACTAACTGAACTCTTGTTCCCAGGGCAGTGGAAGCCTTCCTCTACCAAATCAGCAATTCCACCCTGCTGTCACTGAAACTTGGGCCAAAGATCTGCAGTAAGAGACCTCTGGGGAAGCGTACTGGAAGGTGCGGCTGGATCACCTCCTTTTCAGGGAGAGCTAATGCTTGTTGGGTATTTTGGTTTGACACTGCTTCACACCCAAAAAGAAGCGAGCTATGTCTGAGCTAAGCTTGGATACGGAAGTCTTCTTTCGTTTCTCGACGCGTGGGTTTTTCTCACAAGACGTCTGATGGGAGAATGGTATGCAATGCGCATGAAAAGAGAGGGAGCAGAGAAATGCGGTAGAACAAATCCGCAAGATCAAAGGTCATTTTTCGCGGATCGTTCTCTCTCTCTCTCTACTTTCTGAAATATCAAGATGAAATATCATGAAAAAGGATCTCAAGCCGGCCATCAAAGAAAGGATCAAAATCCGGCATTCTCGCTCTTCTACTTATTACATGGCGGGTCTCTTCCTCGTATAGCATTGGCTTGGGGGCTGCTTCAACAGCCCCGAATAGATTATATAGTGATGGCTTTTTTGATAGAGTTGTCTTCTCCCCAAGAAAGTAGAGGGAGGAAGAAAGAAGGCAAAAAGAGCAAAGGACTCTTTCTGCCCAAGCGCATCCGACGCCGGACTTTTCCAGTTAAGAAAGCAGCTGCCGACAGACTTTACTCAGAGATTTTGCTAAGATAAGATATTGAGATGATGAATCGTGGATACATCACCCCCCTATACTTAAACATTGCTAGTCCTCGAGCAAATAAAGAATGAATAAGTTGGAATATCCCCTGACTGTGCATGTGAATACAAGACTTGATCCGTTCAAGAACCCTCGGTTTAAGAGATCCTTAAATTCTAAGCTGAACCAAGCTCTAATCAAAAGGTATCCAATTTCCCTAATCATCAAACTCACTATGTATACGTATATAGTAGGGATATGACTTATGTGTTGACTGCAGTTAAAAGAGTAGAGTCACAACGTCACCCAAGTTTCCAGTCCAAGAGACTCTCCGAAGAACCCGACCCTCAACACTAGGGAATAAATCATTTCTTGCATCCAATCCACCGTTTCTTTAGTTGTCAAACTTAAAAGTGTAGATTAAAGGCCAGTTGATGGAGGGCAAAGGATTGTGTCATTTCCTCTCTCTCTCTCCCTCTCATTGGAAGAAGGATTCTCTCGAGTGCCTTATTACTCAACACCTTTTTTTAGCGTTGATCAGTGTGTTCGTCAAGAGACGTTGGAGTCGTCTGCACTTGTTTTCCTGAGAGTACACCGAGGTGTGCCTTTTTTTAGTATCTATTATACCTTCCACACCCAGACTTTTAGCATTTACGATGCAGAGCCCTTTTTTTGGTGCAAGCCCGACTCCTGGTCCTAATAGCGCTGAACCAAGTGGACATTTTGAATTGCTTAAGAGCGCTCTCCTAAGAGCTCAATCAGTGGGCGGGCGATCTTTGAAAAATCCTCAATGAATCTCCTATAATCCAACAAGCCCTAAGAATGACTGTACTGACTTCACGTTGGCGGTGGATCGTGTTTATTGATCACCTCCACCTTAGCAGGGTCAACATCCATTCCCCTTTTGGAGATGGCATACCCCAACACGATACCCTCCGTCACCATAAAGTAACTCTTCTCCCAGGAGAGTACTAGATTCACCTCTCTACACTTTGTGAGGACTCAGTCCAAATGCGTTAAACATGTATCAAAAGAATCACCATGGATCGAGAAGTCATCCCTGAACACTTCCAGGAAATCTCCAACCATCTCGGCAAATATGGCAATTATGCACCGCTGAAATGTACCCGAGGCATTGCAGAGCCCGAATGGCATGCGCCTAAAAGCATAAGTGCCGAATGGACAAGTGAATGTGGTCTATTCATGTTCCTCAGGAGCTATAGCTACCTGGTTATAGCATGAGTACCCGTCAAGAAAACAGAAAAACTCATTCCCTGCGAGTCTCTCCAGAATCTTATCAATAAAAGGCAAGGGAAAGTGATCTTTATTGGTCGCAGCATTCAGGCACCAGTAATCAACACAGACACGCCACGATGTAGGTACTCATATCGCGATCTCTACCCCCTCCTCGTTGGTAACCATCTGAATTCCCGACTTCTTCGGGACAACATGAAGCGAGGCCACCCACATGGAGTAAGAAATAGGGTATATAAACCCTGTTTTGTACCATTTCTCAAGCTCTTTCTTCACTACTTCTCGTAGATTGGGGTTAAGTCTCCTTTGGAACTCACGGGAAGGCCTCACATTATCCTAAGTAAAAATGTGGTGCGAGCAGAGAGCAGGGTTGATGCCCACGAGATACGACATTATCCAGCCTATTACTTTGTGGTTCCTCTCTAAGACTTCTAACAACCTAGACTCATGTTCTAAAGTCAAGACTGAGCTAATGATGACGGGATATCTCTCGTTGGATCCCGCAAGAAAGGCGTACTTGAGTGTAAGAGGAAGTGATTTCAGTTCAGACAATGTGGTATCATCAAGCAAATCTGGCTGAACTGAATCTGAATCTGGTTTCGTGCTGTAGGAAGGTAGGCTAAGTTGAGTAGTACTCGCCACCAACTCAGAAGTATGGGGAGTCGGATCGTCAAATAAATGCGGTAGTTCAGCCAAAGCCACGTTCGACTCATCAATGTCCCATGATCGTTCCGAAGGGAATGGAACTAACAGATCCGGATGAATCACTATGTCATCATGAGAATATGTAGATGCAACTCTCACAAGATCAGACAACACTTGGCAATTACATCATCTACTATGCCCTTTCCAGATGAAAGGGACTCGCTCTATCTTAAAGGAATATGTCCCTAAATCCCAATTGTGCTAATCATTCTGTCATCTGCCTCTGAAGATGAGTACTTTGTGCTACTCTCTGAATCAGGTCGTTGACACTTAATTTGCTTTATCTCAAGGTTCACTTCACCGCCAGGAGAACGGAACTTCATCATTCTCGTACCATAATCGAAAGCTATGCCTGCGGTCCTAAGGAAGGGTCGTCCAAGAATGATCTGAGATTCTCTCCAACGATTGGGGGTCTCCATGTCCAAGACTGTGAAGTCAACCTAATAGTTCTATCCCTCAATCAAGATAACAACGTTCTTCACTTCTCCCTTGGGTCTCGTCACTGAACGATCTGCAAATTGGAGTAAAGCTATAGATTTACGAAGTGGTCCCAACTCCAATTTCTGATATAATGCTGAGGGAAGTAAGTTGATTGAAGAACCGTTATCCAAGAGTATGCGTGCAAACGCAATATCGTCAATACGACACTCCACATAGTGAGCACCCATGTCTCTCTTTTTCTTGGCAAAGTCTAATTCTTGAGACAATAAGTTGTGGCTACTAACAAGACATGTGTCTTTATATTTTGGTTCTCTTTCCTCCTGCTAACCCTTGTAGGTGTGCATCTCACCTTAAGGTATTTTTGAAATGTAGGATGGTTAGCCACATACTCATCAAATGATACCTTTATAGTGATATTCTCTTTACAGATTCGTGCCATATCGGGGTCATCTTTCTAAATCTTTTTGATGCGCTTTCCTGTCGTAAGCACAGGGGAAAGGGATTGAAACTAGAGAAACAGAAGATGAAGAATCTGAATCATGAACTGAAAGATCATTCTTGGCATTAACTGAAAAAGAGTTCTTCATACATGAATCTTTTTCATGCAACATGGAATCAAAATCTAGATTATCTACTATAGATTGTGGAATAGAAGCCGAAGTAGTATCCGCCACAATCGGAGATGCAAGGTCCTCCGCAGATTCAGAAAAATATCCATGCTGACAATGTTGCATACGTGCTCTCCTTCTCCTCTAGGCTCCCTGAGTAGAAATCCTCAAACGATGTTGATGGGGCTCTGAAATATGATGTCTCTCCTCCTCTTCCTCTAAAGACTCCTCAGGTAGAGTTCCAGAGATGCCCCTCCTCGTGTCTCTTGCCCGGTCAGGTACGGTCACGGTCCTTCCGCTCATGAGTGACATAGGATTAGCCTCATCACACTAAAGAATCTCATGTTCAGATCTAGGAGATGTTGAATAGTATACCTGACTAAAGTGTTGCTGAGAACTAGATCGGTTCAGGCTATTTGGGTTAGCCTGAACTTGGGCTAGGATCAAGGTAGAGGGTGCAGTCTGCTCGTCTCGCCATCTATACAGGCGGTTGACATGCACCCATAAGTCATGAATTTCGTTTCTGTATGAACGGAGCTCGTCGAGTATCTGTTGCATCCATGGGTCCAGACGATGAAGGAAGGGGATAAGACTAGAAAGAACAACGAGAAGACTGGTCCTGTTGGCCAGAGTACTGCCTCTATTGCTGCTACTGGGGTATCTGCTGAGATTGCGGGCCTAGCTGGCCCACCTGGTTATGGCCCTGTCGGCCATATTGCTGGTATTGTTACCGTTGCTGCTGGGGTGGTAGGAATCCAGGGCTATACTGTGAAGGAAGTGGTGCGGAGATGAATGTGGTGTTGTGAAAGATCGAGGGACGTTGATAGGTCTGTCGATCTCCCGTACTTCCCTGCCTGGCAGGGTCCTGAGTATACCACACTCCATTCACCTCCCAAATCGATGGAGGCTCCTTCTGAACTGTCTCTGCTAATGGAGGTAGCAGCTGGAAAGAGTGGTCGTAGGATTGATCAGGCTCCCACGGCTGGGGTTTCCCTGACACCAACAGCTCCTGAATATGGTGAACTCGGTATACAGGAGTAGAAGGTGCAGTCACGGCAAGTATCATTATCTTAGATACCCTATCAGTCAACTCTTCCATTTGTTCTGTAATCTCGGAGACGTTCCGGTCCAATTCATGAATCCTCATATCGATCCTCTCTACTACAGTAAGCTTGTCAGCAAGGAGTCCGATGCTAGGGATCACATCCTGACAGAGATCGACTTCAGCTGATTTTCTCCCTCCAAATGAGAGCGAACTGGGGGACGATGTATAAGCCATGTTGGCCATCTGTGAGCGGCGAGTTTCAGCCATTTGCTCGAATACCTTCCAGACAGTATCTGATCCACGCCTCCACAGGCAGCGCTCACTAAACCCTGCATCTCAGGGTTGAGACTAGTAAAGAATGACTGGACCAAGATATTATCATCTAGTCCATGACACGGACACTTCTGCATGATGTACTTGAATCTTTCCCAAGCATCACAGAAGGCTTCTTGGGGTAATTGGGAAAAACTCGTATTGCGCGTCCTCATCGTGTTAGTACTACTCAGATGGTAGAACTTCTTCAGGAACAGGTCCTTGAGCTGGGCATAATGATGACGGTAATTCCAAGATTTTTCACCCAGTAGTCGGCTTTTCCATCCAAGGCAAATGTAAGGGTTGTGAGCCTAATATAATCCTGGCCAATATTAGGATGTCTAAGGTTAGCGCAGACGAGCTCGAAGTCCCTTATGAATGCATATGGCTCCTCAGAAGCATTCCCATCAAAGTGTGGCAGCAGATTCAGAAAATACGGCTTCAACTCATAATCAACAGTAGGTTCGACCGGACTAAAGTAGTTCTGAACTATGTAATGTCCGGGGTTATATGCCGCATCCATTGTTGGTTCGACCCCAACATTTAATTGTCCTAACTGAGGTCGGAGTAGTTCGTGTTACTGCACAGATACAGCTAATCTGGCAAGTACCATTCTCATCTAGTCTTCATGGTTCTCTTCTTCATCTTCTTTCTTCTTTGGAGGCATTTTTCATGTATCTTCTTTTAGTACTGATCAACAAGGTGTTCTTGATTAGAAGAGGATTTATGAATTAAGATATTCTAACTGAGGCGAAGGTCTTCCTCGGTGAGGTGAGAAGAGAGAAATGGAATAGTCTGAGAGTAACCAACCTGATAGTGGTTGATCCTGTGCTCACAAAGGTCATGAGTCCAGGTTGGTCCAAGTTGCGCCCGTACCTTTGAAGACGTACTTCTTAGAGGGTTCAACGAGAGATTCGCAAAGTTCGAATAAATTTCCCCCCACGGTCATCTTCGACGTCAAAAGAACCGATTAGATCACGATATTCAATGAGCCGCTAATTCTACAGTGCATGTAAATGTGCGGAGTAAACTCACACAATACAAACACTATTGAAACCCTCAATTTCACCAACTCAACATGTGATGGACATAAAGGTTCGGCCGAATTATCTGGTCAATTTAAGTTCGTGATAAATACAATCTTAAAAAGATTAACGAGCTGTTAGATGCCTGTATATTCCTACAAACTGGCCCGCTTCGTTCGATTACTTGGACCCGCTTTCAGCCAGTATAGGAATAAGTACGGACCGCAGAGATATGGCTACCCGTTCCTTGAGGACTAAGGCGCCCTCTAAACCTTCCACTCTGCTAAAGAAGTCCTGACCATATAAATACAGCTACCCGTATTCCTCGCTGAAAAGTACCTAATCGCCTAAAAATAAAGAACCAGTAGTATGTAAGAAATCCAGTCTTGGCTCTATCCTAAGGTCGTCTCTCTCTCTCACTTGCAAGTAAATAAAACAATCAGGGTTTTATGCACCTGTAAACAAGGTTTTTTGTATTCCAGTTTTTTTAATCGACCTGCTCAATTCAATCCCAATTTTAGAGTTAGGTTATCACTTGAAATTTATCTGAACACACAAATACGTATACCGTTCAGACCCAATTTCCTTTTTGACCATAAATTGTAAAACAAGAGGGAAATCGGAAATCAGAATACAAACGAGAAACTAAGATGCATGCTCAGAAAAATGTATACATACAGTGAATCCCAGCACTCTCCATGCTTTATGCAAAACTGAATTTGTAAATTTTACACTAAATGGTGCAGATCGAGAAAACCGCATCTAAACAATATACTATTCGCGGAGAAGAATAAATTTAATTTGAGCTAAATAGTACGTGTTTATATGCATCTCTTTACGAATCTTACAAGATACGTAATATTTTAAAATATGTGTGGCCTAAATTAAGATGGGCACAAATAAATTTGATGCTAACTACCACGTGCCTAATCCTTAAATTCGCCACTCAAGACGAGCCCCACCCTCACCGGAGAGTGAAACAAGTCTCGACACACCACAAAGTAAAGTCCAAATCTTTTTACACAGGCGAGCTCTCAAACAAAAGACGTTGTAAATGAGCAAGTTACCTAAATTATTACAACACAAAAATTACAAAAATTCACAAAACTCTCTCGAATATAAACAACGCCTTAAATGTCGGTTTCGGTTACCATTTCGGTATCGACCAAAATAGAATTTCGATGGAATTTCGGTGGAATTTCGACCAGAATTTCGATCATTTTATGTACTAGGACCCCCATATTTCGGTCATTTCGGTCATTTCGGTAGAGTTTCGATTTCGACTGGATATCGATATTCGACAGAAATTCGACCGAATTTCGCTGAAATTTGAGGCCATGAATATAAATGAGTTATCCTCGCGTCACGTCCGTCGACCTCCGACGTATTCCTAGTTCACCGAGCCCTCGCAAGGAAAATAAGATTTATATTAGAGAGATCTACAACAAAATATATACAAAAATATGTAGAAAAATAATGGGAACAAAAATGGATTAATTAGAAGTGGCTCGAGGATCAGACTATCCGAGTAAATGAAAATCTAAATCTATTTTTTTCAAATTAATACATAAGCTGTTTGCCTCCCCGGCAACGGTGCCATCTGACGAGTCGCTAAATACGATGTTTAAATTGGGCATCTTGTACTACGTGTACTTAGCGAGTCAATCGGAACCGAGTCAAGATCTCCGTGAAGAGGACTCGGCTTTAATTTATATCTCGGGCAAGTCCGGGGTCGAACACAGGGAGGCAAAGGAACAACTTTGGGGTTAATTCCAAAATCAAGATCTAGATTTCCAATGCGATTTTTTTATATTTTTTATGCAAAAACAAATCGCCAATCCAAAATGCGGGTGAATTAAGTTACTAAGAAAGCGCATAACTTAGCCAAATTAATTTTAATACAAATTATTCCAATTTAGCCAAATTATATTTTTCCAGTAAACTTATTCCAATGATGAAAGCAACAAATATTTTTTTGGAATTTTCAGGGTTAAAATGCAACAATTAAAAATGCACACTTTTAATGGGTTTTTTCGCAATTTTTCACACAAACAGTAAGCAAAAATTATGAAAATTTTACTGGATGAAAACATGTTGCAAGGACACTACAGTGATATTTTTGAAATTTTTTGACAAAATATGAATTTCTTATGGATTTTTTAGTAAAAACAAAGTGATAGTGACTAATTAATTCCTAATAAATCTATAATAGCAATTTATCCAGAGTGAGAATTATCTCGGAATGATATTTTCATATAAAATCCAGGAGACTTGAAATTTTAAGAAAATGATGTGTGTGGATTTAATTAAAAATCAATTAAAAAAATTACACTTTAATTTATTTAAAGCACATGACAACTCCAACTGAGATGAAATTTGGATATCAATTAAAGCACCATTCAGGGCATCATTCCTAATTTCTTTCTAATTTTTCGAGCAACTGTGAGTGATATATGAATTTATGGGTCCAGATTGGGTAAAATATGAAATATCTCAGCTAAACAATTTTAATTAATTACCCACAACTCACAAAAATACAAATAAATATTCAGATGGTACACAATGTGTTGCTCAACATCATGAAATCTTTCATTAACAAAAAGATACTAAATTAAAGTCCAAATCAACATGCAAGTGCAGGGTTATCCATGCAAATTCCGTAAGCGAAATAAACAAACAACTATATACAGACACATTTTTGTAATTATAGAAACTACAAATAAAAAAATGCAATTACTACATTAAAAAATAAAAAATGGAAATTCCGCTTTCCGGGGCGCGGGGGTGGCTCGATGAGAACAGGGGTCGGGCAGTGGCCAGCGCAGCCCGCGGCGCTCGCACGGCCACGGTGGAGCGCACGTAGGCAGAGGGGCACGGAGCGGAGCAGGGCGGTGAAGCGGCACGGTGAAGGAGAAGGTCGGCTGCTGCTATTGCAAATCGAAGGAGGAGGTCCCATGCAGGCGGGAGGCTGCGGTAGGGGCAGCCGGCGGTGGCGTGGCCGATGGGCAAGAGCTGCAGGTGGCGGAGGGAACCGCGCGCAGTCGGCGAAGCATGGCGGGCGGCCATGTCTGGCGGGCGGCGGAGCCGCCTGGAGATGGCTTGGAGGCAGCGCTGAACTAGCTTTTCATTTTTATTTTTGATTTTTTTAATATTTTTCTTGTTTAAATAAGAAACCCTTGTTTGTTTTAGTTTTTTTATTTTTTTTTAAATTTTCTTTAAACAGGGAAAGAAAATAAAAAGATGAGGAGATAGGTTGATAAGAGGAAAAAAATGAATGTGTGGCGATGGTGATGATGTGGTAAATTTAAACAAATGGCAGGTGGGGGCGGTATGATGTGCTAAAAAATACAAAAATAAAGACGATGTAAATAATGAAAAGACAAATTACCTACAATGGAAGCAGATCGCCTGGGGAGTGCTCACGAGAGCACAGTCTTCACTCGAATCGCCGGCGAGCGATGACTTCGAGCAGCGCACGGATGCGGCTGCGATGTTGGCCAAAAAAACAACGGATCTCACCGGAGAGAGGGCTGTCATCCCTCGACCGCGGTTGCATCGCTGTCACCGATTCAACTCCGTGAACTAGGCTCTCCACACATAAAGTTGGTCAAGTGCAAAATGAGGAGGATGGGATGTATATAAAGAGCAGACATGAGAAGTTATTAAAGTGGTGGAGTTGAATGGGAGGTTTTTGAATTGGAGGTTATTAAAAAAATTGTGGAGTGGAATGGAGGTTGAAAGAAGACTTGGTGATTAATGGAAGAAAATGGAAGTTATTGTAGAGAATGTGAATTTAAATAAAATACAATAAAAGTAGGCTACTAAAAAGGGAGAATAAAAACTAAAAAGAGAAAAAGTGGAGAATTTACAAAAGAAGACAAAAAATATGTAGATTTTTTGTTAACTTTTCTAATTTATATTTTTTGTCTTTTGAATAATAGATATTTACAACAAAAAAATACAATAAAATACTAGAATCAAAATGCAACACAACTATGATTTTTTAGATTTTTTAGTAATTAAGAAAGATAAAACAAAAAATGAAGAAAAAATGAATAAATACATAATATACAATGTACATCTAGGTCCCAAAACCCAAATTGCAAATGAGCTCCGATTTTAATGAACCCTTTTCAATTGATAGATAATTTTCTAACTTGAACTTTAAAAGTGAGTTTGGTGAATTTGGAATTCATACGGAGCGGGAATTTGGGCGAAAAGATGGACTTTACGGCTTTTTCTCTTTACGATCTAGGAGCATTTATTTGAGGTGAAATTTATTTTATAATTTTTGTAATTTTTTATCATTTTATGAACAAGTTAAGAAAGAATTAGCCAAAAAGGAGTTGAAATGAAATTATTAAAAATACATAAGGTTTTGCGATATTAATAGGTGAAAAACTCCTTTATTTAGCGACTTTTTATGGGTAATTTATTTTGTACAATCCAATATACAATAATTAGTGTGTTTTATTTAAGAGTCATTTTGTTAATTTATTGAATTTATATACATTTATCTGAGACTTTACTCAGGGATTTTGCTAAGATCAAGATATTGAGATTATGAATAGTGGATTCATCAGACGTCGGATTCAATAATCCAATCTGGAGTAGGAGCGATAGCAGAGTTGGCTATTGTACCTGAAGACGTGGCCAAAGCAGCAGTTGTAGTGTTATTAGTGGTGGTAGGCCCTGAAGTCTGAAGGATCTGCATTAGGCGAGAGTAATATGCATCATTAAGATGAACAGCCTTGCCACTGAAGGTAGGTGATGCCTCTTCTACATCATAGGCATCCTCATAAGCATTATTGACGTGATCAAAAGGCACGCCAAACTTCTGCCAGCATCGTTCAGTCGGGTGGTTCCGCCTACGATAGTGAGTGCATGGGGCAGTAGAGTCTCGCCCACGACCACGACCAAATTCACGATCCCGTCCAGATTCCCGTCCACAGCCACGACTTGGATCACGACCACGTCCTCCTCGCAAGTCGTATCTGCCTCCTCGCCCAGATGAGGCGATGTGTGTAAAGTTCTCTGTTGAAGGTAAGACGGGAGGTCGGATAGCGGATATCTCGAGCTCCTCAAGTCGGCAAAAGATGGCCTTCATTGTTGTCAGTGTGTCTGATATAAGAAATTGCTCCTTCGCTGCATGGTATCTAGAATGCAGGCCATAAAGGAAGCGGTATACCTGCCAGTCAGAACGCTCTTGTATCTGTTTAGTGAAACATGAGGATTGGAATATTGCAAACTCCTCATACATGCTGGATGGATATATGTAGTACTCGATGAGGGTGGAATCACCGTGAGATGCCGACCAGATTCGCCTGTATATGTCTGCTAGGCGTGACTTCGTCGTCTTCTGGGAGTATGTTTGCTCGAGATGCTCCCACATTTCCTTGGACGTATTTTTATAAAGAAGATTTGAGGTAATATGAGCCTCAACACTGTTGGTCATCCAGTTGATAACTAAATAGTTGTCAATCTGCCAATTGTCGTACTCTTTGTCCTTCTCATCTAAAGGATCTTTAGTCAAAATGTAGAGTTTCCTCTGACCACCAATGAACAACATAAAAGATCGAGACCAGAGCATGTAATTTTTTGTGCCCTTGAGTTTGATAGTAGTGCCTTGTGCCATAATATTCGTGGCCAAGGGCTTTGTCTCGGTAGAAGAATGCGTTATGGTGGTCGTAAAATAGAAAGACGGTCCTGTGACCAACTAAGGATGCATATACAAGCTAAAAGATGCCCTGGAACTCACGTTTGCCCTTGAAGAAGGGCTGAGAGCCCTCAATGGACAGTAGATCTGGATTCTTGGAAGCGGTCCGTGATGAGTTTTGGATCTCCAAAGAGTCGTACGGTACCCGTGGAGGGTAGTTCTGGGGTTGAAGACCTTCGTAGGAGTCCTGCAAGCGCAGGGTAGCGCTAGCGGAAGTGCTTTTGCGAGGCTTGAAGATGGCGGTGGGGATTTTAGGTCAAGACCCCGGTCTAGGACCGTTGCTCTGATATCATGAGGAGAAGAGAGACAAAATGGGATGTCTATTCCATAGGGCTAGAGTCTCTTAAATAGAGAGCAAATCCTAGGGAGTACAAGAGGGAAAATACATAAATAGCCCTAAGGGGTTACGGAAACCGAAGGGTTAAAGGTTACGGAACCCGAAGGGTTAAGGGTTACGGAACCCGAATAGTTACAAACATAATTGTAATATAATAATTCTAATAATAATAATTCTAACAATCCTTATTTAACAATCTGCATCCATAGGTGGATATGATAGTTGTAGCAATGGTGTAGGAAATAACAAAGATCGAAGAAGAGAATATCATTAAACAAGAACATCAAAGTAAAGGTTGACAAGAAAGGAATCATAAATCCGGGGGGCTAGGAATAAGAATTCATATCTATAATGGTATTGGGTACCTGTTGAAATCAACATTCCTATGCGATTATGCTGCAATAAACACAAGAATGGAAACAAAGGAATAATGATTTCATTCCCTCCTTCGATCATGTGAAACAAACAGGGCCATAAATCCTGGGCAGGGGTGTTTATTTGTCAAACAACAAAAACTTTTCCCACTTTAAGTGGGGTCAGTAATTGGTGTTTTTCCTTCACCATATCAGCATCCACTGTCCATTCATCATTCCACATATCACTTATAATTGTTTATATCATTGTTTTTATCATATTTGGACCATCAAAAAAGAGTAAAAATGCACTAAGCTAAGAATAAGTACTAACAGTGACTCCATGGCATTATGCTTCTAAAAAGGTCTAATCTGGGTCCATTCATTGAAATCTTCCTTGATTAATGATTAATAAAAATTGAAGACAGTTCAGACTCAAGACAAATGGGCATTCAATTCACCATTAAAACATGCAACAAATATATAGCCTCCAATTAGGAAGCACAATTTGTAGTTTAGCATGTGGATACGGTAAACGGACTGAAAATTATGAGCTCCGCAACAATCATTGTTGTTCTATGCCCAACATGGTTCGCTATTAGTTCGCATGTAAGTGCATTCTTAAACTCTTAACTTCAAATGAACAAGAATGTAACACTTGGAGATTTAGTAAAATACTATAGCAAAAGAAAGTAATTACTTCTTGAAGTTTCAATAGCATCTTCCCAAGTTCTGAATAACTTTTGCAACAGGATGCCTCCTTGGCGAACTCCTTCCAAAACAAAGCTACACGAGCGCTTTGAGTCACTGCCTATTGAGATCAAGATTCTAAAATAGGGAATTACAAAGAAACATTACTAGCAAACATTAAAAGTAGACCAATAGACAATACGGTACCTCGGTATGTAACTTGTCACTCAAGTCCAGCATTGCAACAGCTAACTTCTGCATGACAAACCGTCTGGGAACCGTAAGGTCCTTGGCAATTTCCAGCCAGCTCTGGCGAGCCCCAGGAGCAAGAGGCTCAGGCATTTCCTTAATCGAGCAAACAAGTTGTCTGTCTGTCCAGCCATATGTCCTTGTATGTGGGAAGAAGATGCTAAGGTATTTTTTCCTTTCATGTGTAGGCTTTGCTCTCAAAGTTTGAAGTGGGCAATCTTCCTTTGGACAATAAATACCTATCTGCCACTTACCTCTCCACTATGCTTGAGAAAATGGAGAAAAGGCAACCAGAATTAAATTGAAATGTAAATATGATGAAAATGAAATATACAATGCTTATACTTCAAAAAATGTAGTACATTCAACAAGATGTTGGAGGCAAGGACCACTTTCTCAATTGACAAAATCAGCCTACATTGGATTTGATAGCAAAAATCACCTTTTTCAAGATCAAATAGTATAAAGCCGTCCTTCACAAGGATAAAGGTTTGATGCACTGGCCCTAATGACAATGAGTCATTGGAGGAAATTGTAAATTTTGGATAAAGGAAACATTCACGGGCCATGGCGAACTCCTCTGAATTCAAACATTCATTTTCAGCTGTCTTTTCCTGAGTACTACTTGTGACATGATGAATATCCTAACTTGTATTCTTTTTCAAAGGCAAAAGGATGACCGTTAGAGGTCAATGGTCAATAGAGTAGCATTAAGGACGGAATCATAGTACCCAAGCAAAGAGCATAGAAAAAGGCACACATCCCAGGATCCCACTAATGAAAGACTTGTTCCACCCCTTCTTATAGTAAGCATCTCCCTGGCTCATTTATCCTCCATATACATACAACACCTTCCACAAAACCAACTAGGGAATTCACAAATAGAACAAGGTCTTCTTTATTCCAAACAACCAAATTCCAGGAAAAGATGGAGGCTTTTTAAACTTGCGCGCTTTGCTTTACAACCTTTTGGTACGTTCTCTCATCCTATGTTCTCATCGAAGGCTCCAGCACTAGTGCAAGAATACAGCTTTGAAATGATGGTTCTCCCCCCCCCCCACTCCACACACACACAAAAGAAGCACGGCTGTTGTCTAGGGTATCACTCATGGACAAATCTCAATGCCCAAAACTTGTTTGCCACTAAGAAGACATGGGTAAGACAGGACAAAAAACTTTTAAGAAACCAGAAAGACATTAACCTTTTTTTAAGATTAACCTATTATGCTTATACTGTACGGTTTACCCTCCACGGCCACATGCCCTTGTTCGTGCAAACTCTCAATTTTGCACAAGATCCACAAGGAATTGAATGTTTCGATCGGTCGATGAAGGGGTCTTGGTGCAAAAAAGGTGAGGATCTATAAATTACTCTCTTAGCTAAGGGGATGACTGTTGAGTAATGGAGGGCAGATACTTAGAACAAGTCTTGCTGTCCTGTTATGGCCAGACATCACATTTGACAAAAGAAGGTAGATTACCACTGTGGCCGTCCTTGTTCATAGAATGAGTTGCAAAAGTTAATTGCTTGGGTTGCAGACTTCCTAGGGATGGTGGCCTTCTGTGTTTTTGGTTGGACGATTGGATCGAGGGTGACCAGTTTTGGAAAATTTTCTCTACCATAATGATGGATCCTGCTGATATTCAAGGGAACTGTTAAAATTAATAGTTATGCTCTTGGCATATGATTGTGGCGTTAGGACTACCATACCAACTTCAGTTCATTTTCCTGGAAGCCCATTAAACGGGATTGTTGGGTATGCTTTCCATGCTGAAGTGTCGAACAACACAAACTGATTATCAGAACTATTTCTAGTGTGAAGGGAATAGTTTCTCAAAGTCAGCTTTAAACAGGAAGCTTATAACTGAAGCCAGTACCCTTGATTCTTCACTTCTGAGGGACTTCAGATGTATCTAGAAGTCCATGACCCTAAATCAAAATAAAATCCTGGCGAGATACTCGAGAAGGTACAGGCGGCCACTAAAGATTATATGTGATATGGATGCCGCTCTCTATACGTGGCTGCTCCCCGTACATTGAATGGGAAGGAGGATGCAAAATGTATGTTCTTCTAATGTGCTTTTCTATAGGGAAGCCTATGAAGACTTCCCTCAATTTGGTTGGACATGACTTTTTTGGATTCCTACAGGTGTAGCTTTAGAGAAAGAAGAAGAGGCGATAGTAGATCAGTTTAGATGTGAAGAAGAGAACAATCTAAGCCTCTTATAGGGACTGGGGACTCTGAAGCAGATAATTAAATTTCAAAAAAAATGTAATACACATTCACCAACCTCATTGAAAACCAGTAATATGATTGCATTAGGGACATAAGAGGTAAGGGTTATAAATACTACTCTTTTCTTTGAGAAAGGAGGAAGAGCGGAGTTCTAATCCTCAAACTCCTCCAAAAGATACCTAAAGTGGATTCTGCCTGGGCAAGATGATAGTTCTTCAATCTTAATTCTAATCCTCCTTCGGAATTTCTTGTGTAACTTCACATATGTGAAATTCCAGTCCTGTCTACGTGTATGATTTCTTTTAAAAGAAAAAATGATGTGCATCCAAAGAGATACCCACCCACATTATATATTAACAAGAAATGCCTTCTAACCTACAGTGTTCAAGACTTGAATAGAGCCTTGGCAAGGAAACATTTATGATTATGCTAGCGAAAAAATACTTCTTCAGTGACTGGCTTGTGAGAGTATGTATGACTATTAGTTCTTGGTGGCAATCGGCATAAAGATAGTTAGGTGAGCATGCACGCCAAATTAAATACCTATAAATATATGTGATTGGAGGCTAGCGATATAAGGGAAGCTAAATGGTGTATATGACTAATTGTTAATAATAATTGATGAAAGCATATGTAAACTTTTTTCACTCAAACATGTTAGTGTGGGGTTATAGGCATATTCCTTATTTCATGAATATGACAAAAGGTTCTCTTCATGGTGTATACAAGTATAACAAAGCGTATGTATACTTGACCCACACTGATTGTACAGATTGGCTTCCAAATATATCATGCGAAATCAGTTGCAGGGATTAGGTACATTATTTTAGAAGGAAGACAGGTTTGACATCAAGAAGACGCCCACCAAAAACTTCTATATATTCACAATTTTAAAGCAAATTAAGTTCAATTTAATTCACCAACATCCAGGTGCCTCTCCAAGATACCAAGGGCCAACAATCGGGTGTGACCGTTGCTAGATCTGTTTAGATGCAACAAACCCACCCCAAGCCCATTATAAATGGGAATCAGGTTTCCTTTGATTTTGTCAGGTTATATAAATTCCTTGGAATATGGGGGGATTTTATCCATTAGCCGACCCTACTTAATGTAGGAAAAGGCTTTGTTGTTTTATGGGGACATTATCTGTCTAAAATACCCTTCAAAAAAATATCGATCTAAAATACTTCCACAGTAAAATGATATATATATATATAAGAACTATTACATAACCTTGTCAACTCATCTCAGTTTAAATGGATGTGCTACCGAAACAGTCAACAAGACATTCCATGGAAGAAGTGTTTGCTTATCTACTTAGGAAAGTAGCTGTGGTATTGTTGACGCTTTATTGACATTTATATATACATAAAGAAAATATTATACACAACAACAACAAAGTCTTTTCGCACAACTAAGGTCGGCTATAAAAAAAATATTATAAAGAAACTTAAACAACCATCATTATTAAATTAAATGCACCAGCACAAAAAACTTTGAGGTGTACCTTCACCCAAAGAGCAATAGTGTCTTCCAGTGGCTCATACCCGGCATTTCGATTATTCGAATCCGTTTCTTTGTTCAAATTTTGCAAACTGCTTTCAACATTTGGTGCATTTGCGCTGGCATCAGTAGTGGCTTTCAAGGGTTCAAGGCCGTGCCTCAGCATCTGCAAGCTGCTCTGATCTGAAGGCACTTCGTTCATTTGGAAATCTGAATTCTTAACTGTATATAAATCTGATATTGATTCGACATGTTGTTTTTCTTGACCTTTGTGGACATGATGCATATTAAACTCTACTTTAAGTGGAGAATCATCAATATGCTCAGGCAATGTACTTGATTTCAGAGTTTTTCCATCCTTGTATTCTGCCAATTTTAAAGTTTTTGGGTAAGAGACAATATCCCCACAATCAGATAATCCCTTCCCATTGAGAATTTCATCTGTAGAGAAAGCATTGGTCTTGGTGTTACCATCAACACGACCGGTGTGTGATGTCGAAACAAAGCCACCAACTTTTTGCGAAGAATCAGCTAGTACTTCTGGCATTTGCTTAGAATAGTCAGCAGTCTGTAAGGCACCTTCAGTAGCAGGCATGTGGTGCAGCTGTACATTTATTGGCTGTGAAGAATAAAATTGTGTCTGAGAAACATCTTGCTGCCAATTATTATCAGTTTTTATTTGATGATTATGCAAAGGATTAACTGAACTGAGCTTAGTTTGAGAGATGCATTGTAATGAATCAGTTGCCAGTCCCCCTTTGGGGTAATGAGCATGCAACATGGTTAGCCGATTTTCAGTAATGGAATCAGATGATTTTGCTTCTGAACTAAACCTAGAAAGGTTGGATTCAGTACCACATTGAATATCAGCACACAATGATACTTCTATAAATTGTTCCGTAACATCAGACATCCCAACTGCTTAGATTAATAGCAGCATGTATTTTCCTGTCGGTAGGTAGTTCCAAAAACAAAATTATCATCATCCACTAATCATACAGATTTTGGCAATAAATGGCACCATAAAAATTCATACAATCATGAATACGTACATATTACATATGGAGAAAAGAAAATCAAATAAGCACATATAAGATAAATGGAGACTGCCTAAAAGAGGGTCCACATTTAGGAGAGCTGCCATCCGGTGTGACCTTCTAAACATTTTTTGTTGGAAGGACAAAGAATGACTGCACAAGATGGATACTCATTAGCAATACATTCTTTCATCCTCTTCCAATATTTATATACTCCTCATTCAGATATTTATTTCAAAATATAAAAAACATGATTGGGATTCAATGGCATATTATTTCATGATTGAAGTTCTTCAAAATTTTCATTAACATAAATATCTTCCTAATATTCGACCGAACTCATTCTATGTCGGAAAAAAAGTTCATTTTAGTTTAGTTGGTTGGATAGCAATGTCGCACAATAATTAGTGGCAATGGATGAGTAAAATTTGCGTTTCGTGATAATCAATTTCCAATTTCCCTCATGGGTTCAAGCATCCTTTTATGTCAAGAATATCGACCTAAAGCCGTGAAACCATCATCTGGATAAAATCTAGTACTAAGATTATTAGGTGCAAGATTTACTTGTAAAAATTTACAGTTGGAAATGTGGCATATTAGAAATACACATTCCAAAAGAGAGTTTCCAATAATGTGACACGTTAGTAGCTAGGTACAAGAAGCCAGGTACAAGAAAAGGCAACTGAACAGAATCTTTAAAACACCAAGTATCATAAGGATACAGGATACAGCACCACATACAATAATAAACATACGCTGGATTCAGGATGGACCACATGCCAAACATCATTGATGAATTATCGAGTCTTGTTTCGATACGAAACTTTTGTTATTAATTCAACCGCAGGATGGAATTTCCACTCGGTTAAGACCATGATTTTAAAGACATGCCTCGAGACGTTGAGGTGTACACCTCAATGAGTTTTTTCTTGAAAAACAGCTCAAGGCCCATGCCATCAGGCTTCAGCCCTCGAGGCATACTAAATGCACCGTAAGCCTCACAGAACGGAGGCGGTTAGGGATGAAAACTGATATGGATAAATTCAAAGGGAAAAGGGAGTCTACCCCCATGTGTAGGTAAGTTTCATATACCCACTCCCTTTTCTCTCATTTTTTATTTTTTTAAAATGTATCCTTGGGGGATTTAGATCACAATAATCACTATCGCATCATTCAAATTTCATCTTATTTCGAAATTTCTAACTTATACATCAAGACAACCAAATTTTTAACGGTCTCAGATTTGCTAAAATCAACCCCTTCTGATGGACATGTTAGGAAAGTATGTTTTACACGAAATTTGAAATACATATTCTATTTAATATTTTAAGTAAATCCCCTAAGGATGCATTTCAAAAAAAGAAAAATTGAGAGAAAAAAAAGGTGGGTGTAGGAAAGTTACCTACACATGGGTGTAGGCTCCCCAATCCCATATTCTAATATCATCTTACTATATTTGAGAAGTTACCAAATGTGGATATTCGTATTCGAATGTTGATCGAATATGAATCGAATACTGAGTTGTAAAAAATCCGACTATGGATATGCGTATGGTAACAGATTCGGATTCGAATATTCGAAAACAAATTATGTATATATACACATATATTATCTTATAATATATAATGTTTAGCAAATATCTAAGCTAAACTCATTTCCCTCTACCCAAGTCCATGCTCTACACAACCTACAACAGCCATTATGCATCTTTGCCTCGACAACTTCATCGGAATCATTATACGACAAACCTTACGTAGGCTTCAATCCCTCGACAACTATATATGTAGACCAACTCCTCGTTGACTAAATATTTCCATCATGGTATTTATAAAGAACAATGTTATCTTTTTTAAACCACTTCATTTTTTATAATAATCCGATGCAAATTCTTAATATGGCCTTATTCTGTCATATTATAAGATCTTAAGTCAACCAATAATTTTATTCTCTTTATTCAATCCAGATTCGTATTCGATAAATATTCGATCCGAATTCGGTTTTAAATGTGTAAGGCGTAGTGAGGTGATATTCCCGTCATCAAGGCAAGGCACAAGCCTCAAGGCAGATGAGGTGTAAGCCTCACTTTTGAGAAGAAAACAACTACATTAAGAAATAACAAACTTCTAATATTGTGGAAATTAGGAATAGACTATAAGAAAACCACTTACATGTCATTCTAAACATTATATTAAGCGATCACAATTACATGATCACGATATATCGAAGATAGGTCGCTAATACATCGAAATCGACACGATGGAGGTACCGAAAAAGATATGTGTATCCTTTTCCGAAATATCGACTGATATATTGCAGCTATATGTAGCCATATCAAGATACCGCTCAAAAATGATGGGTTTGAGTACAAATTTTCTCAGATATCGACCGATATCATCGATATTTATGTATATCAATGATATTACCCATCCAAGTTTATACGTGTGTATTTGTACGCTATTTATTGTTTTGTGAAAAATCAATTTTTACGTGATTTTTTATATTTCTACCAATATAATCGATATATCCGATATACCATTTTCAGGGCAAAATGATATGATATTGATATCGATAGTTTGAATATTGATTGCTATTGGGCATAAAGTAGGAACATGTTTCGATTGCTTACACGTATAATATATGGATATCAAATTTGATATGTAATAATGACTAAAAGTGTTCATCTCGTTCAAAATATGTACTCAGAATATTCGAGTTATTCACACCACCATATTTATTACACAATTAGTTTAAATATTATAGATTAGAATAGTGAATTCAAGTGTGGTGCAAGGATGAGAAGCTTCTTTAATTGCGAAGGTATGATCCCAAAAAAGTAAAAATAGCATAAAGCTAGTTCAAATGGCTAAGGTGTACGCCTCACCACCACCTTACAGGAAGGATACACATGGATCGGATAAATTTCGTAAACCGATCCAATCCGATGCTACCAGATTGGATTGGATTGGATTGGATTGGATTGGTTTTATCATTCTAATGGATCGGAACGAACTGGAATTTTTAAAATCCGTTAAAGTACGTATTGGATCGGATCTTTACAAAAATCCAATTCGATCAAATCCGTTAATATGTTAACACACATGCACGCAAGTAGATACATACATACATACATAAATACCTGCATATATATATATATATACATACATAATATCTATGTGCACCAATTCCCAAAATCTCTTTAAGGGCATAATCAATGTAATTCATATCAAGTTTTTCCATATCAATCTTGGATATAAGTCCTCTCGATATCAACCTTCTCTTCTCAATTGAAAGACAAATGTTAAATCATCAAACTAATAAAGTATAACTATAACTTGTAAAATTATAAATCTATATTCTATTGTTGGGAAGATAAGAGAACATGTTTATTCCATCAGCCATAGGCTCTCTTATATAGGAGAGTAGCCTATGGGTAAACTACATAAAGAGTCCAACAGGAAAGTAAAATAACAATAAAGATACATAAGCGAATAATATATATATATCTACACTCTCCCTCAAGATGGAGCATGGATATCAATCATGCTATGCTTGGACAAGCACTTCTGCAATAGCCCTCAAGTAGTGCCTTGGTAAAAATGTCTGTCGTTTGATTCTTTGAGCTAACATGGGATCATGTAGCAATAAATTCCTTCTGAATCATATCACGTATAAAGTGGTAGTCAACTTCAATGTTCTTGGTTCATTCATTGAATGCTGGATTATTTGCAATGAATAAGACCGCCTGATTGTCACATTCCAAAGCTATAGGAAGTGGGACTTCTATATGTAAATCTGTAAGCACAGCCTTTACCCACATCATTTCTTTACTGACCTGGGCCATAGCCCTATATTCAGATTCAGCACTAGACCTTGCCACAACAGTTTGTTTCTTGCTCCCCGATGGCTAAACACTATCTACTATCCCTCAGCGCATCTTGGTAATTCCGTGGAATAGCCACTGCTGACAATGCAACGACGAAGTTCCTGAAATCTCCAGTTAGTCAATCAAAGGACACAGAAGATGCCATAGGATATGATGCACAGCTCCGCTTCGACTTTCGTAGGGCAATAGGAACATCTAAATCATTTGTTCCCTCGTCTGGCCTATGTAATACATCCTACTCAGGAAAATCATCAGATCCATCAAAAATAGTATCTTCAGAACATACCTCAGGCGGGCTAAATGATGATCGATGATCATGAGCTGAAGCAGGCCTGCGGGTATAGTGAAATGGTAATAGTGAAACAGGTACAATGACAGGAGGTGTAGAAGATGGTAACGGTTCTGGTGATGATGGTGGTAGTGGTGGTGGTGGTGGTAGTGGTGGTGGTGGTGGCATGTAGATAGCATCAGTATTATCCGGGGGTATCAACTGATCACCTGAAGCTGAGAAATACATAACAGATTCAAAAAATGTAACATCAGCACAGACAAGGTACCGCGGCTACCGCCTGCGCAAATGATCGTGACACTAGTACCCCTTCTGAGTTCTGGAGTACCCGACGAAGACACATTTGACAGCCCTAGGAGAGAGCTTGTCAGTCCCGGGAGACAACCGGTGGACAAAGGCGACCGAACCGAACACACGAGGAGTAAGGGACAACAATTCTTCATCAGGGAAAATAAGGGAAAAAGGAATCTTCTCACCTAGAACAAATGACGGCATATGATTGATAAGCTAACATGCCGTAAGAACAGCATCACCCCAGAAAGAGTGAGGAGCATGACTCTATATAAGAAGCAACATGGTTACATCAAGCAAATGGCGATGTTTCCTTTCAGCAACCCCACTCTGTTGGGAGGTATAGGCACAGGATGTCTGGTGGATGATCCCTTGGGATGAGAAGTAGCTGGATAGGGTATGAATACAAAATTCCAGGGCATTATCACTTCTCACAATTTTAACGGATGCAGAAAAAAACATTACGAACTTCATTAAGGAAATTTATGATAATATTCCCTGCGGGATGTCGTCGTGGTCCCAAGGAGGGTGGACGAGTTCGTTGTCAAGGGGCTCCCGCTGGTGGCGAGGACGCACGAGGGCATTGCTAAATTGATGAGGGGCGTTCTTGAGGTTGTATCTCTTGATTGTTCAGGTTGTCAACCTGGACAGGCGATGGAGGTCGTGCTTCGGGTAAGGCCGGTTGGCGCAGAGAAAATGGGTTGGTGGGCGGTGTGGTTTACTGGAAGGCGCAGGCGACTGCTCCTGGAGTTGGTGGTCGTGGATGTTTGGGCGGCTTGTCAGGCGGCCGGTTCTCACGGGCGGGAGATCCAGTTGGCTAAGGAGTTGCCCGGGGTTGGGGGGTCGGGGTTGCTGCCTTTAGTTCAGCCCGCAGAGGTGGGGGCTCGGTTTCCGGAGGTGGAGCAACCGGGTGAGGGTGATCGACATCCGGACGTGTCGCGTCCCCAGTTGGAGGAGATTCGGTTCGGCGCCATTTCTGTTGTGGGACTCCCGGGTCTGGCGATGGCTTCTCTTCCTTGGCGTCTTGCGGTTGACTTTCATGGAGCAGTGGTTGGTGGTGGGGCCTGGCCTGATGGCGCTCAGAAGGTCATGCGTTCTGTTGAGGTGGATCCTGCTCGTCTCGGTCCGTTGCTGCTGGGCACTCCTTCGGTAGAGGTTCCGACTACGTCGCTTCGTCACCTGGATGCAGGGTGGATATGGCGGCTCCGGAGTTGGAGGTGGATGTTGGTTGTTCGGCCCAAGGTGTGGCGGGCCTTTCTCTGCAACGAAGGGGTGCAGCGAGCGGGGCCGGGGTGGTGCGGGTTGAGCAGGAGGGTCGGGTGGGTCAGCTTGGTGAGGAGGAGGGTGCACCGGTCTCTGGGGTTCGGCGGAGGGGTCCGTCCAGTCGTGTGGCCAATCCGATTGGGTTTGGGGTGGCGGGGGGCCTTCGACTCCGGTCTTGGGAGCCTCTGTTGTGGTGGAGGGGGCGGGCTTTGGGTTGTCGCTTCAGGAGGACGCGGGGCAGCAGCAGCGGCGTTTCGGGCTGGCTTATGAGAGGGGGGGAGGGGCGGAAGTGGGCCAAGAAGGAGGCGAGGGCTTCGTTGAGGGCCTCCCTGGCGTCGGGTGGGGTTGCCGAAGGTGAGACTTTGGGGGCGTCCAGCCCTTTGATGGTGCGGAACCGTTTTGCTGCTCTCGACAAAGATATTGCGAGGCGTTTGGGGATTATTCCCCCAAGGAAGATGGACGTTGCGTTGCTTAAATGAAGTTGTTATCTTTGAATGTGAGGGGCATGGGTCGGCCCGAAAAAAGACTCGACGTGCAGAATCTGCAGAGGGAAGCTGGGGCAGATATCTTACTCAAGGAGACAAAGTTGCAGATTTTGGGCGATCAGATGCGAAGGGAGATGAGCAGGGGAGGGGCTTTTGTGCTAGCTGAGAAAGAGGAGGCAGGTGCTTCAGGAGGGCTGATTTCTGGGTGGCGGTCTGATTCGTTCGATCAGGTAGGGACTTACGTCTCCTAGTTTACATTGTCGGTGAAGCTGCTGCGGAGAGCGGATGGGTTTTCTCTGTGCGTTACTATTGTCTATGGACCGTGTAGGTTCGAAGATGGTGCCCTGGTTGCAGACTTGGCGAGTGTTGCGATTGAAGTAGGTGGCGGCATTTGGATCATCGGTGGTGACTTGAATGTTACACTGCTACCGGACGACAGGCCGGGGGGAGGCGAAGGTTCGGATCTTGGATCTGCTGAGTTTAGGGAGTTGGTTCGTTCCCTAGGGTTGTATGTTGTGGATGTGGCCGGCTGCAGGTACACTTGGAGGAATGCCAGATCGAGGTCCAGGCTTGACAGGTTCTTGATGTCGGTTGAGGTGGGGGAGGTGTTCCCAATGGCGAGGGCTTGGGCTCTTCCGAGGACGCTTTCTGATCACACTCCTGTTTTTTGGTCTTCTGGGGAGGAGCGGTTGGCTCGGTTCTCCTTATCTTTTGAGAGGAAGTGGTTGTTGGAGGAGGGCTTCCGGGACCGGGTGGTCGATCATTGGCGGAGTTCTGTCGTGTCAGGATCGGCGGAATCGCGCTTTGCGGCCAAGCTTGATTCCTTAAGGAGGTCGTTGTTGACCTTTGGGAAGGAGGTCGCCAGGAGGCGGCGGGCAGTCAGGGTTGAGGCTGAGGCTGGGATTAGCAGGTTGGATGGTTTAGATGATGATCGAGGGCTGACTCCGGAGGAGGTGGAGGAGAGGGTTGCGTGGCCAGAGGTGGTGCTTCGGGAGGACAGGAAGGATGAGGTTCATTGGCGGCAGAGATCCTGGCAGAAGTGGCTAAGAGAGGGTGACGCTAACACGCGTTTTTTTTTTCATTTTGTGGCGTCTGGGAGGAGGAGTCGGAGTTTCTTGCATGAGGAAGAGGTGGAGGGGCAAAGGGTGTCGGGCGAAAGGAACATTGGGGTCGCTGATGAAACTCGATTTCATCATCATAATTTCCCATTATTAACCCCCTTGCTTAAGCTTAGTGTCAATAAAACCCAGTTAAAGTCCTGTAATTATTAGAGTCCTTAATAAATTAAAAACCACAAAAAATGGCAAAACAAAAATCCGTGGTATTTTTAGATTTAAAAATACCCTCAAAAATATTTTGGGTCTTTATTTGATGTCATCTCCAGTTTTGGTCAACATGAAACTTGTAGATCTCATCAAGATCTACAACTTTCATGTTTTGAGTTTTCTCAAATTCGGCCAAATTAACCTTCAAAAATCAAAATCATGTTTGCAATAATCTGATTGGGCCACGTGGCTCGTTCTGGGAGAGCCACGTGGCCCCGTCTCCATTATCTCATCCGCCGCCATCCTCAGCCGTTGGATCTCTCATTGGATCCAACGGCCCAGCTTTGTCCACATCCGCCTCTTCTTCTTAGCCATCAGATCATCTCCATCTCAGATCCTCACCGCCCGTTAGCGCCTAAGCCAGGAGCATGACACGTGTCGCATTGCGCGCCCTCTGATCGCACTCCTGATCGTCCATCTCAGCCGCTCATTCCTCTGACGCTCCTCATCCGCTTGATCTACTCTCCTTCCCATCGTGGCCGTCCTTTAACGCCTCGCTCTCGATACGCCACGTGGCTCAACCGCTGCCTCTCAATCATATTGGCCAAGATGCAATCACACCCGTTCTTCCGCGCATAACTCTCCACCGTTGGATCTCCTGATCCAACGGTCAGAGGTCATCGTCAACCTCCAGCCTCCTCCTCGTGCCCACGTTCTCCACTCCGCGTGGACCTCTCCCCCTTTCCATTTCTCCCACCATCTCCGACTACCTCTTCCCTCTCAAACCAACCCACGACCGAGCTCCATCATCAGTCTTCCTCGCGCCTCACCCCACGAACCTCGTCGTCATCCCATTCGTTCCACATCTCCCTCTAAAACCACGACCTCCATCACTGGAACCGCCGAACTCGATCTTTAAAAACACCGCATCGCCCTCCGTTTTGCCCTGTCCACTTGTACGCGGGGACACGCCCAGCATTCCTCCACCTCTCGGTGACAGCGAGGAGGTCGGATGGAGCGCGAAGACGACGCGCGCCTCCAATGAGACCCTCCGCCACACACGGCGGAGTTGCGGCACCTAGCGACCGCCCGAGCTGCGTCGACCGGCTGACGACGTCCAACGAAGACCCGGGGATCCTCCGGAACCCCCAGCCCAAGCCCCCGCTCCGCCTCCGACCAGGTAAACCCTCCGATCTCCCTTTGTCTTTTTATTCAATTTTCTTCGATTTAATTAGGTATCTCCCCGTCATATTCACTGTCACTGAACCCCCCTTTAGTTTCGCCACGCTCCCCCTCTCACGCGACACCCTCCGCTCACCTTCTCCCTCCTCCAAACCCTATATCGCCTCCGACCCATCTCCTCCGCCACTTACGGCGTAGGAGCTACGAGCTCCCACCTTCTCCGTTCCCTGTGCTCTCACCCATTCACGCACGAACTTCTATATGCTTCGGTTAGATGCTACTAACGCTGCAGGTCATCAACTCGATCGATGGCCGGAGCCTGGTCGGAGCTGACTTTATCGACACCGCAGCTGTCATCCAAGCTCCGATGAGCAGCACCAGAGTCTCCTGGACCTTCCCCGAGCTCCCCGCTTCATCGACGACTTGTCTTTGAGCTCGGGGGAAGTCCACCGTAGCCGGGAGCGAGCGGCGGAGCCGGAGCTACCTCGTCGGAGTTCCGAACCCGCCGCCAGTTGACGATGAAGGAGGACGTACAGGTACCGTTGGATGATTCCTCCAGGCGTTCATCCAACGGTTCAGATGAGGCCACATCCAATCCAGAAGCCTATGGATCCTAGCGATCCAAGGACCGCTAACCGGCCACGCGTCGATACCAGAGCGTCCCCGAGCCTTAGCCATCGACCCTCCTGGTCTGGAGCACCCGAGCCTCTCCGAGCCTGCATCGAGCCTGAACCAAGTCCAAGCCAAGCCGAAGCAACACCGAAGCTCTATCGAGCCCGAGCCAACCTCCGAGCCTAGATGGTGCGTGCCTGGCACGTGCACGTCTGGGCAAATTGCAGAGACGCCCACGAACTTCTTCAATATTGCAAACAGGTCCTGAAGTCACGTGAAGCGCCTGCGCGCCTGGGGTTATTTGCACTCATACCCTTGTGGGTTTAAATAATTGCAAATATGCCCCCGCGTGTATGGTTTATTTACAGGGAAGGGCTCGACTTTATTTTATTGCATTTTAGTCCCTCCCAAGGACCTGGTTGTAGTTGTCTTTTCATGTTTTCTTTCAGTTATGCCCTTAGCTTCTTTATTGTATATCTTGAGCAACATATCTCCAATCGAGTTGATTTCAGTTTCGTTTTAAAGCTGGTTTGATGATCTTTCTAATGGCATGCTTAATTGTTGTTTTGGACACAATGAATTTTGATGTATTATTTTATAGCCATGTGTCTCTAATTTCTTAACTTAGGCCTTGTTCAAATTGAGTCAGTCATCCCATTTAAATCTGAAATTAACTTATGGTTTAGTTGGCTCATCATCATGATCTAGGACATCTCGGTGCTGCATTTCATTGCATTTATTTGCATGATAAAAATTGATAAAAAAAAATGCATGTTTAAATTTTAGTGCATTGTTGTTGTCTTGTGTGTCTTTTTGGCCTGACCTTGACCTATATATGCTTCAACTCAACACTTAGCTAAATAGACTAAAATCCGACTAATACGAGAGAGGCTTGTATCCCTGGGTTCGACCTTGGTATCTTGCCAAGTAAAATAAAAATCACGACCATCTCATTCTTATTTGAAATATATCAATAAGATGGTCTCTTTGATGAGCCCATTTCGGTCCGACTGCTACGACAATTCCAAGTGCTAATTTCGCACTCTTAAAGGATCGATTTTGTGGTTCGTCGGTCGCCCTCCGGGAACACTTTGTGAGGGCGTCGAGGAGAGGGAGGGAGGAGTTTGGGTAGGGCTGGATTGGCCGGGGGGTGGAGTCATTGAGCGGAACCTAGGTGGATTCGTTACTGGCCGAGTTCACAGAGGAAGAGGTGCGCAGGGCGGTTTAGGACCTGAATGAGGATGGGGCTCCTGGTCTGGATGGCTTCTCTGTGTCCGTTTACCGTGAGTTCTGGGAACTGCTGAAGAGGGACATTTTAGAGATTCCAATGGAGTTCAGGGGTGGCAACGGGGGGTTTGAGAAGATTAACAGCGCCTTTGTTTTTTTGCTGCCAAAGGAGACCCCAGTTGGGGTTGGGGACTACATGTCGATTTCTATTTTCAATGGCAATTATCTCATTGTAGCCAAGGTGTTGGCAAGCAGGCTTAGGGCTATCTTGGGCTCCGTGGTCTTACCGGTTCAATCTGCGTTCATCTCAGGCCGGTGTATGGCGGATGGCATTGTGACCGCCTCGGAGATCTGTCGTGAGTGGCAGAGGTCTGCAAAGAAGTGGGTGGTTTGGAAGATTGACTACGCCAAGGCCTACGATTGTGTAAGTTGGAGATTTATGCGGACAGCGTTGCAGAAAAGGGGATTTCCGATGGAATGGGTTGCCTAGGTTAAGAGATGTGTTACCACTAGCTCTTGCTCTGTGTTGGTCAATGGGAGACCAGAGGGTGGTTGGTTTCAGCCACAGAGAGGAGTACGGCAAGGTTGCCCCTAGCCCCCCTGCTTTTTGTGTTGGCTACGGATTGTTTAGCGGTCTTGTTTCAGCGGGCGGTTGAGGAGAGCTGGTGCAAGGGATTCAAAATGGGGGACATCTCCGTCCCAATTTTACAATATGCGGATGGCACGCCGGTCTTCCTGGGGGGGACAGAGGAGCAAAATCACAATGCGGCTACTTTGGGGGATGCGTTTGGTCGCCTCTCAGGCTTGCAGATTAACCAGCAGAAGTCGGTGCTGGTTCCTATGGGGATGGATGGCGAGGAAAGCAATAGGTTGGCGGCTTGGGCCAGATGCCCTCTGGGGAGATTACCGATAACCTATCTGGGGTTACCACTGGTTGAGGGAAGGTTGAGGAGGTCCAATTGAGATTGTGTTCTGCGGAGACTAGAGGAGCGGCTGGAAGGGTGGAAGGCTACTTTTCTGTCCAAGGGTGGAAAGCTTACTTTGTTGAAGCATGTTCTCTCTACCATTCCGATCTTTTTCTTCTCGACGAGGAGAAAGCCGGCGGGTGTTAGAAAGAAGGTGGAATCTTTAATGTGATCTTTTTTCCGGTCAGATGGAAGGCAGACGACGAGGGGATTACACCTGGTAGCCTGGAAGGATATCATGATGCATGTTTCGGAGGGGGGCCTTGGTATAAGGGATGTGGATTCAATGAACAAAGCCTTGTAAGCAAAGTGGGTGGTATGCATTTGGGGCCCATCCGACTCGCCGGTGTTGCGGTTGCTCAGGGAGATTTATGGTGTCACGGGGAAGTTGGTAACTGGGAAGAAGCATCAGGAGTTCTCATTGTGGAGTGGGATCCGTGACATGATTCCATGCCTCAGGTCTTTTCTTCGGCCCCTATTGGGGAATGGTCTCCGTTTCCGTTTCTAGCTGGATGACTGGACGGGGGAGGGGGCGTTGGCCAATCGGTTTCTTAGGTTGGTGGCTTTGGCCGTTGACAGGGGGCGCGGGTGGCAGAGGTGGCAAACTCGGGGTCGTGGGCGTTGAGGTTCCTTGTTGTTCTCTCGGATCAGAGGATGGAGGAGTTTTTGATGTTGTTGTCGGAGATTCCCCCGACCGAGGAGATGTCGGGTGACCCTGATCATTGTGTTTGGGAAGAGGCAAGTTCTCGATGAAGAAAGCTTACAGGAGGCTGGCTACTAGGCTGGTGGAGCGAGACGAGGATCATTGTGCAGACTTGAAGGTGATTTGGGCGGCTAAGATCCTTACTCAGGTTAAAGTCTTTCTTTGGTGTCCAAGAAGAGACTGGATCCGTGACAAAGTGAGAAGAGCCAGACTGTTGGGAGCGACGGATACGAGGTGTGACAGATGCGAGGACGGTACGGAGAATGCGGACCACATCTTCTTTGCCTGCAGGTCTTCGGTCAGTGTGTGGGAGTCGTTGGGGCTCCCGTGGGTTCAGGCATCTGATGCGGAGCACTTTTGGAGTTCTATTCGGGCGGTCGGGCTTGGATCTTCAGGCGATGTCTCCAAGCCATTTGCAATTGCAGTGCTCTGGGCTATTTGGCTTGGCAGGAATGATATTGTTTTCAAGGGGCATCGGTTTTACTTTGAAAATGTTCTTGCTAAATGTAATGCCTTATACAACTTCTGCATTTCCGACTGATGTATCTACCTGCTTATTAATGAATGCGTTGGTGTGATGACTCCCGCCTTAGGAGGGCACCCCCATCTTTCTTAGTCAAAAAAAATGATAATATTCACTGATTCAGATTTATTCTTTAACAGAAATACCCAGGACATACGAGAGAAATCATCCACAATAACTATATAAAACATGTGTCCCTGATGATCACGAACATGACTCGGACCCCAGATATCAACATGAAATAACTCAAACTTGGAGGTACTACTCTGACACTAACGACTGGGAAAGGTAGACCGATAATGCTTTCCCAACTGACAAGCCTCACATTGAATAGAGGTGTGAGCCGAAACCTGAGGTAACACACGACGCAGTTTCTGAAACGGTAGATGTCTAAAGCGTTGGTGCCATAGTACTGGAGAGATGGATCCAGCAGGTAGGGATGAGGTTCCAGCAAAAGGAGACCGACTAAGGCGATAGAGGCCGACTTGCTCATAGCCACGCCCAATCACATTGCCCGGGATGTGCTGAAAAACAAGAGACGGTGGATCAAAAATCGCCCAACACTATAAATCCTTTGTAATTTGACTAATGGACAACAAATTCATCGAAAAATCAGGTGCATGTAACACATTCTTGAGATGCAAAGACGGCATCAGTCTAATATCCCCCTGACCAGTAATCGGGGAATGAGTACCATTAGCAATAACCATTGTTCGACCTGGAGAGATATGTCTGTACCCTGTAAGTAGACGTTGATCACCACATAGATGATGTGTGGCGCCAGAGTCCATAATCCATGCTAAAGTATCTGATCCACTACTAGTAAATGCATATGTGCTACCTGATGCATTGGTGGATGCAGAGGCGGATGCAGCAACATCAGAGTGGCTCTCAGTAGTAGGTGTTGAAGCAACTGGGCCAGATGGAGGAATGATGCCCCTTAGACGGGCTACAAGATCGTCAAAGCGTTGATCCAAAGAAGAAGCAGATGGGGGCTCGATCTGTACAACGACTCGTGCAGATGCAAGAAATCCATGCTTAGAGTAGCATGTGTCTTCGGTATGTCCAGTGCGATGGCAAAAGGTACACGTTGGCCGAACACGACCTCCTCTGCCGCAAGGTCCACGGCCACAAGTCTGATGATGGTGACCTCCACGACCTCGATTGGCTGCCATAGCTGAGGCAGTCTGATTCGTAGTCGTAGAAGGAACAGTCATACGACTCAATCTGTGAAAAGCTTCCTCCATATGAGGAATAGTGGAATCCGCCGAGATCCGGGAACATGTTGCCTCACACTCAGGATAAAGTGCAGCGAGAAAAACTCCTACCATAGTAGCATTCCGGTAGGTCTTCTGTTTCTCTAGAGTGGCTATCAGGGGCATGAAGCTATAAAGCTTCTCAAACATTCCTCGTAGAGATGAGTACAGTGAGTGTAGAGTCCGTCCATTCTGCTTGATAGTAAATATGTCATGCTGGAGTTGCAGAATCTTTGTCTCATTCTTTGCCTAAGAATAGGTAGAAGCCAGAATATCCCACAATGCTTTGGTTGTGGGCTGATGAAGAATATCATTGGCAATCTCAATTGCCAGGGTTCCAGATAGCCACATTTTGGCATATGCATCATCTGCCTCCCATTAGGCATTAACCCCAGTCTTCTCAGCAGGCTCTTCTTCAGTAAGAATGTGTTTCTTACCAGTTGACTTCATCAAACTCATGAACTGCATAGCCCACAGTTCATAATTCGAACCATCCATCTTCACAATCGATGCTGGACCTCGGAAGGCGCCTATAGATGGGATATCTGCCTTGATGTCTGACATAGTGATAACGGAAGACTGTGGTGGTAGACTGGAGATATGATCGTCTACACGGACATAAATGGGTTTAATTGCATGTGTAGAGTTCAAGCAACCAAACATATTACTTCAGAGGTGTGCGCGCTTGACTTAGGGTTCTGCGTGTTAGACGGTAACACGAAGATCACGCGCGCTCAGAGACACCCACGAAGATCACGCGCGCTCAGAGGACGCCACGCTAGGTTACCGCGCAAAAATGCACGAAATGCACAAAGATGCACGGTAACCGCTCAGAAGGCGCACAATGGGATCTTGACTTGGGTCACAGCACGCGCAGCACCCACTGCGTGCAAACACGGATCTCGCGAGTTTGCGAGATCAAGGGCGAAGGCGCATAGACGGAGGTGGAGCGCGTGGAGACGTGCGATAGCGCATAGGAGCACGCGAGGACACGTGGGGGCACGCGGAGACGCACCGGAGCGCGTAAGGGACGAAGACGACGCGCGCTGAGGCACGCAGAGGCGCGCGGCGATGCGCAGGCGCACGGGCAGGGGTGCGCGGAGGCGCGCAGCGATGCGCAGGCGTGCGAGCAGGGGTGCGCGGAGGCGCGCAGGCTTGAGGGTAGGGCTAGGGTTAGGGTTTGGCACAAGAACTCTAGTCTAGGACCGTCGTTCTGATACCATGTTGGGAAAATAAAAGAACATGTTTATTCCATCAGCCCTAGGCTCTCTTATATACGAGTAGCCTAAGGGTAAACTAATTAAAGAGTCCAACATAAAAGTAAAATAACAATAAAGATACAGAAGTGAATAATATATATAAAAAATGTAGATATATATATATATCTACATCTATTATTCTTCTCTCAGTTCCCTCTTTCTCTCATTTCACTATTGTTGTCACACTTCTTATCTTCGTTAAAAGTCAATAGATTTGGAATAATTGCCCGGTACATTTGTTAGATATTTTTCATCTCTTTTCTTCTAACGTTTTACTTGCTCTATTTTGCAACCTAATTTTAGTGATAAAATTAGATCAATTACACACACTCATCTAAGAAGAAATAAACATTATTCCAATTCCTTTTATTGTTGATTTGATATATATATAAATATATTATTCGTATTTTTCATAAAATTTACATATTTTGACTATAGATATAATCTTACAAATAAATTTCAGTTCAAGTTCATTTTAATGAGAGGCATGATGCCTAATTATAGGGCCTTGAAGGAAGTTCTTGTGAGTGGTTGGATTTGGCATAGCTTAACATTCTAAGTTAATCGAGGACTTCGTCAATATCCTATAACAGAGATCACATTTTTTATTTATCTAACTTGTCTTTGTATCCTTATTTGATCACCTGTATTGTTTTCATTGGAATCATTCGGTGGAAATCAATTGCAAAAAACAAACTAATGCTTTATTTATTATAAAATTAAATTTCAAATTCAATATAACCCTTTAGTTTGATTTTGTGGTCTTCAACTGTTTATAATGGATTGATAGAATTCTTCGATTTTCATTTGATATGTGTTTTTTCTTTACTTCAATTCATATGATCTATTTTTAAGTCATTATTCGAATGTTCACGGCCAGGTGCTAGAAAGTATAGGCGTTTAAAGTAAACTGTCGGGCGGGAAATTATAAGTATAAAATCCGAACCAATCCAATCCAATCTGTAATCCAATGGTTTGGAACGGATTGGATTTAGATACATTATGGATTGAATTGGATTGGATTCGAAAAAAATAAAAAACCGCTAAGATTGGATTAGACACGAATTAAGTTAAAATCCGAACCAATCCGATCCATGTGCACCCCTACTCACCAACACCTTGAGGCCTATGCGTCAACTTCTAATAGAGGCTTAAATCTTGAGGCATTTTTTGTCAAAAAAATGCCTTATGAAGTCTACTTTAGACTTTATTGCTAACATCCATCTTTCCATGTTATGATTGCTAGAGGTTTCATCGTATAAAATCATATCATTAGCATGAAATCCATCCTCAAACTCATTTCAAGAGGTATGAGTGTTTCATCTTTAATTGTCCTTCTAATTTCCTCATTATCTTCTTAAGATTAAATGAGTTCCTTCACTTCATTTTCATCTTGATTCTCAAGAAAGTTATCCTCTAAGCATCATATCCATAAACATGAAATCTTTTAAGAATTTTAAAGTTATAAAGTGGGTGTTCAATACCATCCTTTATATTCCTAAAGAAGTAGAACTTTCTAGTGCTATATTCCAACATTCTTGCATCCATGATATGATTAAGCAACCCTAAAACCTCAAGTGCCCAACACTGGTCTAGGTTCCAAACCATAGCTTATGAGGATTTTTGGGTTAAGACGGAATCTTATTAAGGATATATATTGTAGTCTCTACTACATATATACCTGGAACCTAAGAGGTAATTATGCTAAGAGTCATCATTGATTAAATCATGTCAAGCATGATCCACTTGCATCTCCCTATGACTCTATTGAGCTTAATTGTATTAGGAGTAAGATAGAAATAATATTCCTTTCTCCACAAGGTAATAGGTACCTTTTTGAGGTCCAAAAAGGAGGAAACACTCAGTGATGTTCGTCTCAATTAATTAAAACTTAACAAAGTTAACAGTATATTTACAAGGTATCACAGGGGATACCACACAATAAGCTAAACCAACACTCGTTCGCCAACTAAACGCGTACATTGTAAAAAGACGTTTTCTTTGTAAAAGCGTTGCCCCGCGAAAATAGCCTCTTTTCTGCCTAGCCAAATCGCCCACAAGCTTGCCAAGGGCCGTAATAGCGCTCTCCGCTCCCTATCTTTATTCGCCACCAACGAGTCACAGAAGGACGCCAAGTCAGAGGTGCACATCCAAGCTTCAACCGCTTCCTCCCATACCCCCACGATCATCGGACATGCGAATAAGAGATGCTTCATGGATTCCACTGCATTGTTGCACAACACACACTTATCAGAGATATTGCCAAGCAGTCGCGCGCAACGACCCCTCGTCATCAACCTCAGCCTACGAAACAGCCAAAGGAAGAAACCCACCCTTTCAAGTAGCCTCAACCCCAAAAAAAACGCAATCACGCACAACCACCTCCGATCGCGAAGGCGGAGACAACAAACCGCCCCATACGCCTTCCTAGCCGAGTACGGAACCCCCCCCCCCAGGCCCAGTGATCCCTCCTGTCGGACGGGTAACCGGCTTCCCTGATGTCGTTCAAGGTAATAGGTACGTGCTACCTTTGTTAGATCAAATTCATTTCATCTTCCTTCAAACTTTGGTTAGCATTGAGGTGCTATAAAGGTGCCACCTTGATTAAAGTATTTTATTCGATTTATAGTATATTTGTTTAATGCTCTTTCAATACAAGATAAATATAGAAACGGAAAATGGGGCCGCCCCCTGGGGGGAACTAACTTGGCCCCCCCGCCTTATTTTCCCCGTAATTTTTTTTTATTTTTTATTTTTTGAAAAATGAATCCGTGGAAATTGATTACTATATCATATATTATGTCATTCAAGTTTCGTAAGAAACAGAGACTCCTACGTCCTCCATCTAAACAATCATTTCTAACGGTCCCAGAATTGTTGAAAACGACCCCATCTTGATGGAGGCTGTAGGAGTTTTTGCTTCACACAAAATCTGAATGACATAATGAAAATCCACAAAAGCATTTTTTCACAAAAAATAAAAATATATGGGGAAATGGGCGGGGGAGCCAAGTTAGCTCTCCCAGGGAGTAGCCCTATTTTACCCATACAGAAAACTAGTCACATGTGTATCCACATAATGGTCTAGTGGTAGTACAATGTGTCTACCACACAAAAGACAGGGTCAAATCCCACTCTTGCAGGGGTTGCGTTAAGTAGTCGACGGTCAATGTAAAAAATAGTCGAATCTTTCAACATGGATCTGAGCAAGAATCCAAGTAGCTGACCCTACTTATAGTAGGATAAGGCTTAGTACATTAAGAAAACTTGTCACATGTATTATATGTTCAAATTATTCTCACAAGTTGTTGTTAGCAAATCAATCATGAATTCGAATTTAAAAAACATGCTACAGTACAAAGCTCCTCTACCTGCCCCCCTCTCCTGCCTTTTAACTAATAACATAGATTATAATCCTATATGGCATTGATTAAACCAAAAGCATGGAGAGGGTCAGTATACTCCATGACCTTTTAAAGTTGTTGATCTTGCGAGATTGGGCCCACCATTGTTTGTGTCTAATGTCCAGTAACTTTGGAGCAATGGAATTCGGAAGAGTTCAGGAATCTATTCCCCCAAGAAGGTCTATATCTCACCTAGAAGCATGAATGGGTAGTAATTGACAAATCTTCAACATTTCACATCCTACCTCTACAGGGAATGGGTTTTTTAGAAGTAAAAGGGTGGGTAGCACAGCAGAACTAGTGTATATATTTTTTTTTGACACTCAAAAGTGGGGGAGACACTCATAGGTGTTCGCCCCATATTAACTAGTGTATATATTGATAGATAGATAACTATAAAATTGCAAAAAATTATGCGATCCAAGCTATACATAGGGTGGCATCCCATTTTGGGTACCATCGCAGAACTAGTATATAGATAGATAGATAACTATAAAATTGCAAAAAGTTATACGGTCCAAGCTTTACATAATGCCCGACCATATTCTCCCCCAAAAAATGACATCGTTTCTGGCGTACCAAATTGCCCAAACCAATGCGAAAGGAAATGCGATGTCCTCGTGTCCAAAATCACGCACAGATCTCATATCTCTCCAGAACCCCGGCCAACGTCGTCCGACAAGCCAAGGGATGCTCGCCCTACACCAAACCTAAACTGAGTACGAGCAGGAGAAAAATAAATGCTCCAGATCTTTCGTCGCCTCCCCACATCCATCGCAAGTGACATCCCCCGCCCCCAACAACCGCCCCCTACGCCCTTTCGTGAGGAGTCTGCCCAACCTAAATAACCATAGAAAGATCTTGATTCGGATGGGGAGCTCGCTTTTCCAAATCATACGCACATACACGTCATCTCCACCTTGACTTCTACCTCCCCATCTGCAAAAATCGATATGCCTTCTTGACCGAAAATATGACATCTCCCAATATAAAGTGGTTTCTTTCCCCCGACAGTCCCTCCTGCCGCGCCAACTCCATATGCATTGCCATGAACTCCTCACCCCTTTGCTCTGAAAGATCCGAGGAAAAAGTTGGTGACCAAGATCCCATGTCCTACGCCTGATGCACCAACTCCTCTTTGTTTGCCGCCAATTGCATCGACCTCGGGTATCGCTCCCCCAACACTCCATCCCCCCTCCAGTAGTCCTGCCAAAAATGAAAACGAACTCCGTTCCCAAGAGGGGTCCTCAACTTAAGTGCTAGCTCCGGAATCACCTGCATAGAAAGATCTTGACTCGGATCGGGAGCTCGCTTTTCCAAATCATACGCACATCCACGCCATCTCCTCCTTGACTTCTACCTCCCATCTGCAATATGCCTTCTTGACCGAAAATCGGACATCTCCCAATATAAAGTATTTTCTTTCCCCCGACAGTCCCTCCTGCTGCGCCAACTCCATATGCATTGCCATAAACTCCTCACCCCTTTGCTCCGAAAGATCCGAGGAAAAAGTTGGTGGCTAAGAGCCCATGTCCTACGCCTGATGCACCAACTCCTCTTTGTTTGTCGCCAACTGCATCGACCTCGGGTTTCGCCCCCCCCCCCCCCAACACTCCATCCCCCCTCCAAAAGTCCTGCCAAAAATGAAAACAAACTCCGTTCCCAAGAGGGGTCCTCAACTTAATTGCTAGCTCCGGAATCACCTGTATACAGCCTCTCCACATAGATGACGGAAGACATCTAACAACATCGAGATCCCGTAAATCTTCCTCGACAGTTTGCATACCATGTCCTTTGAATTGCCACAAACACAAATCACCCAATTGGCCATGAATGTCTTGTTCATCTCCCCCATACGCACGACACTCAGGCCACCCTTACTTTTCGACGAGGTTATCCTACTCTAATCCACCAAATGCATGTCCCTCTTAGATTGGCTCTCGTCTAACCAAAAAAACTCCTCATCAAAGCCTATATATTTTGGCGCAACACAGTAGGCAACGTCTTCGTCGAGCAAAAGAAAATAGAGATGGCCAAGAGAACGTGCTTCAGTAGAACCAGCTCCCCACCCCTTGACAGCAATCTCGCCATCCATCCCGCAAGCTTTCCCTCCAACATCTCCATAAACCCCTTCCAGTCCCTCATCTTGTGTCTCCCTGCTACCAACGGCAAACCCAAATATGTGATCGGCAACGTGATCGCAGGGCACCCCAGCTCCGCTGACGCGCACTCCACCTCATCGTCAGAGAATCCAAAAAGAACCACCTCAGACTTGGCCTTCTTCACCCGAAGCCCCGATAATACCCCAAAGATACCCATAATATATGACGTTCTTCTGATCTTATCCTCCTCATCACCCATGAATAGAATAGTGCCATTAGCATATTGCAGAAGCTGCATGGATATGCCCTCCCTCCTATATACCAAACACCGGCCCTCAAATCCCGTCAACCTCATCATAACAGCTAGGGTTAGGCATCGGGTCAGGTTTGAGTTGGTCTGCCCCAAGAAGTCCATTTAAGTATATGGGCTAATGGGTCGGGCCTAGGCCCGTTTTATTTTCAAATTCCAGGCCCAATCCAAAACCCGGTCCAAACAAAATGGGTCGGGTTCGGGGTGGGCCGGCCCAATAAGCACCTATGTACACCCATATCATGTGTTATATTCTTCTTGCATTTATCTGATTGTTTCTTATGCATGTATGCATGTTTAATACTTTAAGTACACCAACTAGTTCATGATTCTGATATTAGCTGTATGTTGAAAATAGAAATGTGGTAAAAAAATATGACTTAAACCATCATTCAATCCACCATTATATATTCTATTGTAGATGCGGGCATTATAACCTAATACAGATTAGTTACTTACAATTGTACATGCTCTAACAATTGTGGACACAGATTCTATACTTACATATTAATGTAATAATCTTGCATGTTAACGCAATAATGTCCTCAATCCACGCTAATGGATATGATTATTACTGGATCTAAATATTTATTGTAAACTCGAAATAAGTATATGAAAGTTGGAACATGGTATTTGGAGAAAACATGAATATACTGTATATATATTTATAACGTATGGGACGGTCTATCAGGCTCGTGAACTTGGGCCTTCTCAGGCCCAACCCCTACCCGATAATCAATACGGGTTCATTTTGAGGCCTGCGGTCCGCCCACCAAATTTCGGGTTCGGGTTTGAGTCGGGTTATGTGGGATGGGTTTTGAGTCGAGTCGGGTCGACCCAGCCCAATACCCAATCTTAATAAAAACCAACACATCGATAACAATAACGAACAAGAGCTGAGCCAAAGGACAGCCACGCATGATCTACTATTGAGGTTGGAAAAAACACATTTCCGATTTGTTGTTGACATGCACCGAATGCAAGCCTGTCATTACACACCGCTTGATCATACAATCCACAAATATGAACAGCCGCTCTTCTCTAGAGATGCTCAAATGAACCTCCAATCCACACAATCGTATGCTTTCAAGAAGTCAACCTTCCAAAGCGCACCCTTTGCCTTGTTCCTCCACCATTCTATCACCATCTCTGAAGCCAACACCATACCATCTAACATATGTCGTCCCGGTACGAACGCCATCTACTTTGGCGAAATTATTCATTCGAGCATCCCCATCAAGCGGTTCACGAGGATCTTGAAAATGATAAGGTCAACCGCTTTAGATAAAGCAATGGATATGAAGTCCTCTACCCTGGTCGGCACGTACTTCTTCAGCAGCAAGAAGAGAAGCACCTTGCTGAGCCTCTCGAAACCCCAATTGTCCTCACATAACTACAATAGTGCCTCCATCACATCCCTCTTCACCACCTCCCAGATTTTCTTGTAGAATCTCGCTGAGAAGCCATCCGGGCCCGTAGCCCCAAGCACATTCAGCTGAAACACCCCCTTTGCCTCATTCTCCGTAAATTCTCTGATCAATGAGTATGCGTGACTGCGTCCAGCCAAATATCTGTCACACTCCCTTCCCTTGCCATCCCCATCCGGCCCATGAACCCCTTCTCTCAGAAGTATGTAAATGCATCCGTAGCACCACCCCCACCCCACGATCACCCTCTACCACATCACCACCAACCTCGACCGAGTGGATGAAGTTCCTCCGCCTCCTCCTACAGGCCATTGCGGAAAAAAGTGTGTTTACATCCCCCTTGCGAACCCAATGTTGCCTAGATTGTTGCCTCCATGCCACTTCCTCCTTACCTGCGTTAAGGATCTCCTATAGATACCCTCTTCTCTCCTCCAGGTCTTCCTCCCCCAAAGCTCGTTCATTCTCAAACATGTCTAGTCTACCCACCCCCTCATGTGCCTTGGATCTTCTCTACCTTCGCTTGAGCTAGTTTACCCTATTGAAAACCATCAAAAATCTCCTGAGCTCGACCAGACTGCAGCAAACCTGGACATTGATGAACCCCCCAGTCGACAAGTGCCCCAGAACTCCGCCACAACCTCTCGGAAACCCTGATCTAGCAGCCATGCCTTTCAAACCTGAAGAAAGTGCGAGGGCAAAAACCCTCTCCTGAGTAACACAATAGTGGTGCGTGATCCGAGTGTGTCATGGGCAACGCCCGAACCCCAGCCATAGGAAACAGCAGGAGCACCTCCATTGAAATCAAAAATATGTCAATACACCACCGAGATCTCGAGTTCCACATGTGTACAAACATCTCGCAACATCAATCACTTGGGGCCCAAGCTCGTCCACCATCTCACGTAACTACGTAGAGTTGTTATCTTTGCCTTTACGTGCCCCCAATCGATCCTCCATGTGCAAAGTCAACATTAAAATCTCCTCTAATGATCCATGCCACATTCGGGAATCCAACCCTGGCCAACATCAGCTCCTCCGCAAACACCGTATAGTTGACACCATCGCATGGGTCGTATACATTAGACACAAGATGACGTGTTCCATTGATGAATCTCGTATTCATCGTGTTAAAATCCAATTATTAAACTCATTGCTTAAATAATCCAATAAAAATCACTGACAATTGGTTAGTTTTATCTTGTATTATATTTCATAACTATGTAATTAGCGCTATATTTTATGTATTTAATTACAACCATTTTTTCCTTGTTTTTATATATTATGAAAAATAGGATTAATATTTTTATAATCATCCTAACCTATAAAAGAGATAAAAAACCAAAAAAATGTCAAAACCCCAAAGCAGTGTTTTTGCCTCTTAAAAATACCCCCAAAAATATACTTTTGTACAAATGACCTCTTTTGACTTTTTGTCCAACATGAAACCAACTTTCATGTTTTGACTTCTTCCTAATTTTGCACCTAACTATTTCTTTTATATTTATCTTTCATGTTTTGACTTTGTAGCCGTTACCACCCTTATCCTCGTGCATCGTTCAATACACCGCATCATAGCTCCACCTTCCTCAAAGGGGCGATGAAACCTCGCCCTACAATGTCCAAACCTTAACCTATAAAAACCCCTCCTTCACCATTGATCGCGGTCATCCATCATCAAAGGGGTTCCTCCCAAGCTTCCTCTGCCCTCTGGTGACATCGGAGGGCGATTTGTCGAGGTGACAATGGCCACGAGCACCCAGGTGAGATCCATGGTCCTCCGACCATGTATTGGTTGCCCTAGGCGCCAACGAGGCCCTTGGACCGGTCGACCAAGTTGAGCGACGACCGAATGGTCGATTCGACCCTCAGCATAGACCATCTCATCCGCAAGCTACCCCTCCGACGAGGTACTCTACTACCCCATATCTCTTTCATTTTCTCTGAATTATCCAAACACCTCCGTTCACCTCCACTGCCTCTTGACCATGTCATGAGCTCCGCCAACCGTCGACCATTCAAGCCGACCACCTCGCTCGCTGCTTCCCTCCCTCCAGAACCCCTTCTTGCTTCGACCCATCTCCTCCGTCGTAGCGGCAGAGGACATCCAAGAACCGCCACCTTCTTCACCTCCGCCCGGCTCCCATCTCACTCAAGTCGCCCGCACACACACTCGCTTCATTTATTCACAACTAACGCTTGCAGGTCAAAGACCCTTCATTGGTCGGAGAATCGTAGGACACATCTTCTGCAGCTCCGCCTCCGACGAGGCTTAGTCCTCAGCAGCTTCAATCCATCATTGCACCTTCACCGTGCTCTCCGGTCCTTTGCAAGGCCCTAAATGTCAGTTTCGATCATCATTTCGGTATCGACCAAAACCGAATTTCGATGGAATTTCAACCGGGATTTCTGTCATTTCAGTCATTTTTTGTATTAAGACCCCCATATTTCGGTCATTTCAGTTGAATTTTGATTTTGACTGGATATCGATATTCGACAAAAATTCGACCGAATTTCGCTGAAATTTGAGGCCATGGTCATTAGCTCGTACCTCAGCCACGTCCTACAAACCTCAGTGGAGCCTTCGGAGCACGGTGGAGCAAACTGGAGTTCACCAGATCCCCACCTCCTTCGACAGTCTGCGGCGGAGAACGAAATACATATATTTTTTTTGACGCTCAAAAAAGAGGGACGCACTCAATGGTGCTCGCCCCGATTTATTAAGAAAGTTAAAGAGAACTTACAGGCGACACGCGTACAGGAGACAAACAAAGATAAAAGATAAAAGCACGTCCGTCTAAGTCTCATATCGACCCTCCAAGCTCGGATCCACCGAACCTTACATCGAGCCACCAACAGACGTCAGGCCAGCTCCGAGCCTCCGAGCATGAGCTCCTCACGTGCCCCACAAATGAGGTTCTGGGTAAATTACACGAAGGACCCTGATGGTTTCTGAAATTACATTTTGGTCACCGCGTATGTGCCTCACGTGTACACCAAGATATTTTACAGGGAAGCCCTTGCAAGTTTCACGAATTACGGATATGGTCCCTATGCATAATAGAAAATTTATAATGGGCCCAGACGGACTTGCAAAATTGCAAATAGGTTCCTACATGGATCTATTTGTGATTATTTATCCTATTATTCCTCGCATTTCTATTGCACTTATGCCCCTGCATTGTTTCCTTTATATCTTGAGCATGCTTAATCCAAATTGCATGATTTCAATGTCATTTTGTTCTTTATTTCATCATCTATTTTATGGCATAGTTAATTTTCTCCTCTGACAACAAATGAAATATAATGAATTTTAATGCTACATAGTGTCTTTGCTCTCTATGTCACTGCTATTAATAGATGATTGTCTACATTTTTTAATGCTCAATTTGACTATGAAATTAAGCCATAATTTGATGCTCAATTATGTGATCCTCTAGGGCATATGTGTAATAATCATTTGCATATTTATCCTTGCATTCATTCATACATTATGTCCATGCATGCATGATTGTATGACTGCATCGAAAAATCCAATAAAAATACATGCATCATATAATTGCATTGTTCTGCATTTTAGTGTGCACATTTGCATAAAGACCTGAAAATGAGGATCTATTCACACATACATTTAATTGACTTAAATTCAATAAATAGATTAAAGAAGCTTGTGTCCCTGTATTCGACCTTGGTAGACTTGCCAAGCTAAAATATTCCATAACGTTCGAAGATTGTGCTTTTTGATCGACCGTTTTTGGCCTCCTATACTATAATTCATTATTATTGAAGAGGTGAAATCCGCGCTCATCAAATGGCATCATTCCCAAGGAGGTCGAGTTTCATTATGATGAATCTCGTATTCATCATCCATCAGCCTTATGTCGCAATGAAATGGAGAGTGAATGCTGACCCCACGCCTCTTCCTCCACCACCTCGAATTTATCTCCATTCCAACCCATCGCGATACCCCCTGCCTACCCCCACTGAGGCAATTAGTTTGACCTCCCCCAGCGTGTTCCTCCTAATCTCACTCCACAGCACCTCCATATCTCGCGAGGCCTTTGTTTCTTATAGCATTGCCACGTTCACCCTTTGCTTCAGCAACATACTTTTCGTCGACATCCTCTTCTCACTCTGCCCCAAACCCCTTACAATCCAAGATACCAAATTCATTGAGAACGATAGATCCCCCCATTGGCGACACAACTCTGATGGAGCTCATCACCTCCCTTTCCAGGCACCCCCTACCATGTGCCTCCAAACCCCCGGTCCCTTCCACTTCCTCCCTAAAACACCCATCCAGGAGCAGCCCCTCCCCATTCAGCCCCTGCGAAGCCTCCAACCTCCACCACCTTCCAACCAGGATCGCACCCCCTTCTGACAACACCAGACGCAGGTAAAGCGTCTAGCTTACAACTCTGATGGATCTCATCACCTCCCTTTCCAGGCACCCCCTACCATGCGCCTCCAAACCCCCGGCCCCTTCCACTTCCTCCCTGAAACAACCATCCAGGAGCAGCCCCTCCCCATTCAGCCCCTGTGAAGCCTCCAACCCCCACCGCCTTCCAACCAGGATCGCACCTCCTTCTGACAACATCAGACGTAGGTAACGCGTCTAGCTTCATGTACAAGACCGAGCATTGCATCCTCCTCCTTTCCTGCAAGCTACTCCAAACACACCATTTCCCACACCGCCCAGCACCTCTGCTTCACAGCTCTGAACCGCCATCATAGGAGGTCGCCCACTCAGCCCCGCAACATGTCCCCAAACGTTCAGGCGCCTCCCTCCGACCCACATGCTCCGAAGAGGGCTCTGTCGCCTCCTTCGACTGCCCATATTCTATCTCCTAAAGATCCTCAGTGCGTGCCGAGTCCGCAGGCTCCAGCCGAGAGCTCTCACCATTCAACTGGAAAGGGTCATGCTCCTCTAGCCGAATTGAAGCACCAAAGAGAGAACGCTCTGTCGTCCGACCCGGAATCAGATTACCCAAAAAACCGCAACCAAGGATCCATCGTGCCGACCATTCTCATGCCCCAAGGATGAGTCGGATCGTCAACGCTCGAAGATGCGGATCCCCCCCATATTCGCGAAGCCGCTCAGATGTCCGCCACGACCCACAACCCGATTAAGCCAGCCCGAAACCACCTCAACAAAAGTGGCCCGCTCTCAATACAATTCGCCTCGATATTCAAGTCATGGCTTGCATCGCAAACCATCCTACTTTCTGTAAATGGATAGGTTTTTTGAAAAGGTCGAAAGCATACCTCTCCCCTTCTGGTTCCATCCCTGATAATGCCTCCCCCACCCTCACGCAGTTGAGCTCTGGTTCATCCATCAACCCCTTGGCAACACACTTCCAAGCTAAAGGATGCCCACTAAACCATGCCTTGATGAATGCAGGTGGTGCCCTCTCCAAACCATAGCCCTTCATCAACATCCATGGTGGCTCGCCACAACCAAGGCCATAAGCAACTCTACTTGTCACCTCCAAAACTGGCGCCAAAACATCTTTGACCATTGCGAATCTCCTCCCAACAATCGGAACCCCTCTTATCGAGAAGACATTTTCCCTCCTCCTAGAGTCATAACCTACACCCCATAGAAGGGGGTCCTATGTTGCACCAAACCCACCGCCTTGCGTGAAAGGTGTATCAGGTGCCCCGCTTCTTCTGGCAAGAGGCCCAGAGCGCAAACCAAAAGCTCGTCGAGCAGCACCACATCACCTCCAAAACTACAGCCCACCGCCCCACCAATATCATCCATCACATCGATCAAGCTTCTCACATTTCTTCGGCAAACCTCCACTAGTAACCGTTGAGCTTTCCCCCCCCCCAACAGCCTTCCCAAACCTCCCAGCACCTTTGCTTCACAGCTCTGAACTGCCATCATAGGAGGTCGCCCACTCAGCCCCGCAACACGTCCCCAAGCGTTCAGGCGCCTCCCTCCGACCCACATGCTCCGAAGAGGGCTCTGCCGCCTCCTTCGACCGCCTGTATTCTATCTCCTAAAGATCCTCAATGCGTGCCGAGTCCACAGGCTCCAGCCGAGAGCTCTCGCCATTCAACTGGAAAGGGTCATGCTCCTCTAGCCGAATTGAAGCACCAAGGAGAGAACGCTCTGTCGTCCGACCCAGAATCAGATTACCCAAAAAACCGCAACCAAGGATCCATCGTGCCGACCATTCTCATGCCCCAAGGATGAGTCGGATCGTCAACGCTCGAAGATGCGGATCCCCCCCATATTCGCGAAGCCCGCTCAGATGTCCGCCACGACCCACAACCTGATTAAGCCAGCCCGAAACCACCTCAACAAAAGTGGCCCGCTCTCGATACAATTCGCCTCGATATTCAAGTCATGGCTTGCATCACAAACCATCCTACTTTCTGTAAATGGATAGGTTTTTTTAAAAGGTCGAAAGCATACCTCTCCCCTTCTGGTTCCATCCCTGATAATGCCTCCCCCACCCTCACGCAGTTGAGCTCTGGTTCATCCATCAACCCCTCGGCACACACTTCCAAGCTAAAGGATGCCCACTAAACCATGCCTTGATGAATGCAGGTGGTGCCCTCTCCCAACCATAGCCCTTCATCAACATCCATGGCGGCTCGCCACAACCAAGGCCATCAGCAACTCTACTTGTCACCTCCAAAACTGGCGCCAAAACATGTTTGACCATTGCGAAGCTCCTCCCAACAATCGGAACCCCTCTTATCGAGAAGACATTTTCCCTCCTCCTAGAGTCATAACCTACACCCCACAGAAGGGGGTCCTATGGTGCACCAAACCCACCGCCTTGCGTGAAAGGTGTATCAGGTGCCCCGCTTCTTCTGGCAAGAGGCCCCGAGCGCAAACCAAAAGCTCGTCGAGCAGCACCACATCACCTCCAAAACTACAGCCCACCGCCCCACCAATATCATCCATCACATCGATCAAGCTTCTCACATTTCTTCAGCAAACCTCCACCAGTAACCGGTGAGCTTTCCCCCCAACAGCCCCCCACCACCACCAATGGATCCCCTTCTCAAGCATCGGAAGCAGCGATGCCCGCTTCTTCCACAACCATAACATCGAACGGGGTCACGGCACATTGTCGCGTGATGCCCCCATACGTTGCACCGGAGGCATCGCCCTGAAAGACACGAGCTAAACCCACGTCCTGCCACACAACGAGGCTTGAAGGGCCCAGGCCATGCTGGTAGCCGTCACCCGCCCTTGTCCACCCCTTGGAGATATCCCGCATTTTTCCAATTCGACTTCGGGAATGAGTATTTTATATGTGCAGTCCATAAACAAGATCATTGTGAATGTAACAATGTTAAGCATGACGTGGTTCTCCCAATTGTTGACAAAAACAACATTTAAGCAGTGAATTGAAGCTGTTTGCATCAAAGAAATAGCATAAATTAGTTAGCCAATTGTTTTTTTCACACCTACGATTAATCTCAAATAGGCGTGTGTTTATGTTTGCTTGATTACACGTTTTGTGTTTGCTTGGTTATAATTTGTGCCGTGTTTCACCAAATCAAGCAGCAATATAACAGTCCACCCTCCCAATATCATACGGACAGAAAGTAATAGGTGAAGAGGCGCCCGTACCACGACCGGCGAGGGGTTTCGGGCGTGCTTCAGACCTGGTCGATGGCAGTGTCTGGTTGCGAGACGGCCACAGCAGCAAGGCGGGAAGTGTCCAGTGGTGCGCGGGGCTGTGGTAGATCCGCAGCGAAATTGGGTTGGAGAAAAATAGCGGCGGCGGAGGCGTAGGGAGGTGTTGACAGGGGGCCACGGGAGGTGTTGGGCGGCGCGACGGAGTTGGGAAAAGGAGGGGAAGGTGATGCGGATGAAGGGAGCTGGTGGCGGAGGTGAGGATGCGGGTGGGGAGGGAGACGGGAAGAGACGGCGTGGGTAGGGAGATTGGTTAGGGCAGGAGTCGGGAAGAACGAGAGGGGTTAGGGCTGCGAGGGAGAGAGAGAGAGAGGAGAGAGAGAATTAGTGGAGGGATTTAATTATTTCTCATTCAATGCCTTTCTCATAGGGTGGGGGTGTCTTTATATGGGTTAAATCCCACAACCATGCAAGTAATTACCTTAAATAGAATGGAAAAGGAAAAATGATAATAAGGTATTATATAATAAGACTTTTATATGATAAAAAAATCAGACTCAGTTTCTTAACAAAAAATCACGTAACTGCTGCATCAACCTGAGATGCATGTCTTAGAGGGAAGATCCGAGACATACTTTCTCTGGGTCATAACAAGACCCACTAGGCACTAGTCAATGGCAAACTCAAATCCAAGGAAGTAACGTAGATCGCCCAGGTGTTTGGTGATAAACTGTTGTCCATGGAAATAATTAGCCTCACGGATACCTTACACGCCATCTCTAACAACAATGATATCATTAACACATACCAGTATAACAACTATACATCAATGATTCTTCCGAACAAATAGTGAATCATTTGCATTCAATCTCACAGAGTCACAGATCCTTGTAGCTCCATTAAGTTCAAGAGCTTTTGAAACAATGCTCTTTGATTCTACTTAAGATCATAGATAGCCTTGTGAAGTTTGCAAACCATCTGGCACACGTCCTCATCAACGAACCTAGGTACTTGTTGCATGTTGACTTCCTCCTACATATCACCATAGAGAAATACATTATTAGGATCAAATTGAGATAAGGATCAATCCTGTAACACAGCAGCCGAGAGGAGAACCCACAGTGTAGAATGCCGAGCTATGGAAGAGAAGGTGTCTTGATAGTCCACCTCATATCTATTGGTGAACCCATAAACCACAAACCTCGCCTTGTAGCGATCAACATTTCCATATGCACGGTACTTCATTGTGAACATCCACTTACATCCCACCACATATGCTCACGTAGGAGCTGTAACAAGGCTCGACATGCCGCGTGATTATAGCATGGACGTCTCCTCCTCCATGGCAAGATGCTACCAACTATCTCGCATGGCCTCTTGGTATGTTTCGATGCCTCTATGGTTGATAGACCCACGAAAAATCTCCTGAAATCCTCTGAAAGATGCCCCAAAAAGGCATGGGCAACGAGAGGATATGCGATACACGTACGCCTCCGCTTCTGCAAAACAATAGGCACATCAAGGTCATCCGCATCCTCATCAGCCAGTAAACTAACCTCCTGACTCCTACGAAGGCACATGCTCGTCCTGTAAAGTAACATGTTGCACATACAAATCACTAGTGACGTCAGTAGAAACAATATCCTCAATACAAATCTAGAGCGTGTTCAGTGATGGAGAAGGCCCATGAACAAGGGAACAGTTGGGGCTTATAATTGTAGAGATAAGGTAAAAATTGAGCCAATGTACTAGGTGGTGGGAATGAAGGAACGACCATAGTAGGAGGCGGTGGTGGAGTAGGAGGAACCGCAGAAGAAGGTGGTGTATGAGGAGGGACCACTAGAGGAGGGATCACTAGACGGCTCTGGAGAGAACTTATTATAACCAGAGGTCATCATGTGAATAAATGCCACTAAATCAAAGACACGAGATGCTGGCGAGAAAAGATCCTTATCAAATAAGGCAATCAAAAAAGGAATCTTTTCACCTAACACAGAGAATAAGACATCATGTTGACCAAGTAACATCCAATAAGAACAGCACTCCCCCAGAAGGAGTGGGGAGCACGACTCTGAATGAGAAGAGTGTTTGCGTTCTGCAATACTGCTCTGATAAAAAGTACGGGGACATGAAGTTCGATGTATAACGCCCTAAGACATGAAGAAATGAGATATAATTAAGTAATACAAGACTCTAAGACAATATCAGATCCAACATACTTAATCATAGCAGAGAAGATGTTCTTTATTTCATAAATATATGATTAAACGACAGATCCATCGTCGGGTTTATTTTCAAAATAAAAACACATGACAGACTATAATAATCATCAAAAGCTACGAGATAAAATGTGTGCCTCTGATGGTTAGGGACACGACTAGGACCCAAACATCAAAATGCATTAACTCAAATAAAGAACTATTGTTGGAACTCTGACGATCAGGATAACAGGAACGTTGATGCTTTCCAAGCTGGCAAAGATAGATCGGGATGGAATTTGAGGGAAGACTCTACATAACTTATGCAGAGGTAGATGACCAAACCGAAGATGCCACATGCAAGAGGAGCTTGATCCGGTGGAAATGGAAGAGGCAACGACATATGGAGGATCGAATCAACCTGAAGAGATCCTCTTTCGCACGAACACATCCAGACACATTGTTCGTGGGTATATATTGAAACACAAGAGAGGAGACAAAGATGGCACGACAATGTAAATCCTTATTGATTTAACTAACATATTATAAATTTTTTGAGAAATCAGTGGCATGAATAACATTTTGCAGGTGCTAAGATTGAGTCAATCTAATCTACCCCTTTCCAGTAACTGGAGAATGTGCACCATCAGCAATAACTGTTATTCTGCCAGGTTGAACAACTCTCTAAGAAGTAAACTGAGCTATACCTCCACACAAGTGATGAGTAGCACTTGAATCCATGATCCGCTCCGAGATTCATGACATGTGACGGGTAATAAGGGCATAGAATGTACTTGAAGTTCTATCAGAACCAAAGGCAACGAAGTTGAATGAGTTGGATGGAGCACTAGAAGATCCGGGAATAAGAGGTATGATCTCCCTCAAACAGGAGATAAACTCATTGAATCTCTAAGCCAAAGCACAGACAGTGGGCATGCGTCTCAATATGCTTAGTAGTGCGGGCAGATGATGGAAATCCATGCTTGAAATAGCATGTATCCTCGGAGTAACTAGAGTGGTAAAAGTAAGTACATAAGGAAGAAGATCATGAGCGTTCTGCTCCCCTGTCATGTGTAACTCGTCCTTTGAAATGTAAAGATCCTCCTCTACCGTGAGATGCAGTCATCGCAGAGGATATCTAGGATTAGACATGCAAAGGAATAGTAATATTATCGATGATTAATTAATCAGAGATCGCATCAAGCGATCAAATATGGGGAGTCAACCATATATTCAGGGGGTGAAATGCAACTTCCGATGTCCGCAAGCAAGGAACTGTTGCATCAGCCTCAATGGATTCCTCGTGCATCGACTCAAAGTTCACGTAAAGAAGAATTATACGAGAACGAGGGGTTTGGAAAGAGAAAGTGAGTGAGGGAGGTCCAAGATGTGTCACTATAGGGGCCGAGGAAGATGTCACTTGATGTAACCATAGGGCATGGGGCTCTGATGCATGTGTAGAGAGGGACTAGTTCGATTGGATTGAAGGTATGAGGATAGGAGAGTAGTAGGACACATGGACGGTTTTTTCCATTCCCGCGTAAAAATAGATTTTGTGATGGACCCCATTGGACACAATCAAAATAACACAAATCCTAATTAAATTACGAGGTCTTATTAGATGGAAGAAAACACTAAATTGATAAAATCTCTATTTTAACCCTTATTTCCACCATGCACCGTATCAACTCAGTGTCACTTCGATGAACTCACCTCCTTCCGAGTGGCTTGATCTTCAGAGTCGGTGTGTGTGGAAGTTGCGATCGTGTTGAAGAGGATCGTGATCAAAAAACTGGTTTGTGCACATGAGAGAGTCCACGCATTTGTATAAATTCTCATGGGGTGGCCATCTTGGAAGGAAATCGTGGCGGAAATATTGATGTGGCATCTTCATATGTGGGATCATGAAGCTTGGAGAGTCTGTAAGAAATAGAAACCACATGATTCCGGCGAGGGGAGATGTAAATAATGTATTTACTCCACATGTTCTCATGTAGATAGACCATAGTCCTCATTCTAATTAAAATAGGTAGTTGTCAATTCCTTTTCCATCAGCTCTATTATGGTAATATTTTTCCTTGGGCATATATGCATAATTCCTACTCCTTTACTTTCCGCATATGCTTCTCCTTATTTTCACCTTTAGATAGAGCAGTTTTGGAGGAGGAGCCTCCTTGAGATTAACCCATTACAATCCCTAAGACATTTTCTTAAGGAATACAATTTCCAATCTAAAGATATAATTCGTTCTTAATAGAATGCTTTGGTTTTCTTCCTCTCCAAAAAATGGTGACAATCTGGGAAGGGGAGAAAAGACCGGTGCAAGCAACAGTGGCCTCAAACCTGCAGTCACAAGTCCCTCGACAGTGGTGGCAATGATGACCCAGCATGTTGCACACGATGGTGGGATTCGGCATGGCAGAGACTGCACATGGTGCACACGCAATGGTGAGGTTTTGCACACTGGACAGGTATTATAGGCTTCGACAGATGCACCCTTTAGTGATCGAGAAATGCTGGTGGGATGACATGGGAAGCCCAAAAGCTCATGGGTAGGGGCGAGAGTGTTGGCATGGTTGTAGAGTTGGGGCAACTTAGGCTAAAGTGTAGAGCACTGCTGGTAGTGAGATTGTCGCGGAGTGGTGAAGTTGGAGGTGTTGGGGAACAAAAGCGACATGGGCGTTGGCGAAGATGGGACGAAGAGAGTTGAAGCATCGACGGTGTTATGGAGAGGCGTGGGAAAGGAGAGAATGAGAGGGGTTCAACGGTAGGAGTGGTAGGGGCTAGGGTTTGTCAAAAGTGGGAAAAATGGGTAGAGATAGAATTGGGGAGAGAGAGATGGGAAATTAAATCTTATTCATTTGGCCTTCTCTTCCAAGGGGTGTGGCCTTTATATAAGCTTCTTCCCTTCAAAAATTAAACTATTTACATAATGACTTCATTCATGATAATAAGAAAATGAAATAAAAGAGTATGAAGTTCTGTAGCATCCCATGCTGAGAGGAACTCCGCTCCATCGAGAAGGCATCACGATAACTCTGGGGGTAAATCTGGGCAAACAGATCGAAGTATGTCCTCATCAAGCCATGTATAATCTTTAAGTGGATGTCCCTTCCACTTGACTAAGTAGCATCAGAAGCGACAATGTATAGTAGTCGTATCTCAAACATCTGTAGTATCATCCATCGGATCTGCATCAATCATCGTATGCGGTAGGTGTTGGGTCAAAGGTTCAATAGGATCGATTGACATAGTCCCATCAGATTGATCATATCCATTGGTATAAGAAGATATCAGAAATGTCGAAAGCATATGTCAACTTATCATCTGGCAGTAGATCCATGGGGTAAGTGTTCCGTCCAACTCATTTGATGGTTCTGGAAGGGGCAATCTTTCAGACTCTAATTTTTTATGGACACTCAAAGTAACCTCTCTCTTTTTAGGTGCGACGCAAAAAATTTGAAGCGAAGAAATTTGGAGGAAAAGAGAAAGAAGAAGAACGAGTTGTTGCACGAGATTTGGGAGAAAGAAACATATACATTGCATTGAAGGAGAGAGAAGGGGAGAGAGATAACAGAGGAACTCTAAATTTTAATATAACTTGGACTGACTATAATCATGGACCACCACCCCAATCTACTCAAACAAACTAGTGGTGACCCCATTATTATTTTGCACGAACATGCACGATTGGTCTGAACAACCACTTTGATATGCATGATCCACTCAACAATCAAAGCTTTATTCAAATTCTTCAAGCTAAAGATCCCAAAACCCCATCCTCAAAGCTTCAAGTCACCTCTTTTCAAGCCTCAAGAGGCAACCCACATGTCTCCCTTGAAGCAGACTAAAATAACCTTTTCATCAACGAATCAAGACGGCCTTTTCCCACTGATTATTCTCTCTTCAACTAGGGGTTGATTGGCTTGGTAGATCGCAAGACACACAATCTTGAGGTCAGTGGTCCAAACCTCAACATATTATATTTGATATGTGTGTGTGTGAGAGAGAGAGAGAGAGCGGTTGTCTTATTTGATCGTTGATATCGATAACAATAAGAAATGTAAGATAACAAAATTTAAAATGTGGGCGTCTACGTAGACAGTCATCTTATGTATTGGCCATAGTATCTGACAAGCTGGGTGAAGACCGGATCAATGTTGAATGGTAATGCATCTATGTATATGGCTCCGAAACATGCCTCGATTTAGCATGGTGGCATATCATCCTTGGGCATATATTTCAACAATGCACATCTTTCCTTCATTTTATCCGAAATTTAAGATCGATTCTGTTTTACCCGGAACAAGAGATTTATTACAAGACATTCATCAATCCCACCGGATAGAAAAAATCTCAAATCCGGCCTTTACACCAAAGTACGACATTTTTCCATGCAAAATGCAACTTACCTCCAAAAACATCCATGACTACAGTAAGAATTTAATCGTTGAGATACCAACAGACGTGAAGAACACATGGGACCATATTCAAATCATGTTACCATACCGCGCCTATGCAATCATCGATTAAGAAAAAGGCCAAAAATTTTGCAGAGGTGTATCAACCTGCGTGATCCCTGAGATGGCTTGGATTCGAGCACGCGGTGCCGCGCCTGGACAGAGATCTCCGACGATCGAGAGCGAACCCTAAGGCGACAGGTTGCGACGATGGCTGTGGTGGCGTTGAGGACGGGTGGAATAGGTAGGTGTGGAGGTGTTTGCTTCCTCTCCTCCCAAACCCTTATGACATCGAGGAACTCATAAGAGGCAAGGGCATGTTTTGCGGGGCCTCAACACTCCAGGGTGATGGGTTTGTTTTTGTGTTTTTGAGGATTTATTGTGATTTGATTATATTGAAGTTTGGAAAATGGGTATTTGTTATAACGTCATTGTATTGAAATTTGGAAAAGTAAGTATGAGTTGAGTGTTTATAAATTTTATATTATACGATGACATAATATATTGTTTTTTAGTGGAATGGATGGAAGAGAAATAATTCACTTAAGTATTAAAAAGATAGAGTGGGCCCCACATGAAGAGTAGAGATATAGGTTTTGAGGGTAACCCTCGAAAGAGGAGGAGGATGAATAGAAAGGGATACTTCTAATGAAAGGTTACATGTATAAAATTGAAAACGATGTGTCCAACTATATATTTGTATATCTATATTATATTCATAAAAGATAAGTCAGGACACGAAAATCTAAATGGTACATAATGCATTCAGACAGGGTATGTAAACATAGATAAGTAAATTAATGACGATATATAAAACTATGCGGGTAATGTAAATTGCATGAATATATGAAACTGGAAGGGAATACAATCGAATACGGATCCAAAAATGAGACATTCATGTAGTTCATACTCATGATAAAATCAAATACGAATAAACGAAATGTGTATATATATGTCTCTCTCTCTCTATCTATATATATATAGAGAGAGAGAGAGGCCAACATGACAAATGATATTTGTCGCAACCCCCAATTTCGGATCGTCCGATCCTCCCATATCCGAATCTGATTACTCAGGAATAATTTATTCAACAATCACAACTAATGTTAAAAAACAGACTGCAAACAAAAATACTCAGAAGAAAGTATTTTAACACTTTTCCATTCACAAAATAAAGTTTACGTGATACATTGTCTCACTATAACCAATTACATGTACATCAACTTGAAAAGAAAATACTCAAAAAGATTACTAACTACCTTATAAAGTAAAGCTATTGTGGTTGACTCGATGTCTACTTTGTAAGATTGCTGGATTACTAAAGTCCTTGCGATGGCTCACCGATGCATGTTGGGTTTTTCCTAAATTATACGATAATAATTAGCAAATGCTAAGTAACGAAGAAGAGAAAAGCAAATAAAATGGTGTAATTTTGCAAAACTTGTTGTCATGAAAAGTTACATTCCTTCTCATTAATTTAATTCATATTCCTTTCTATTCTACATCAGGGATTAGTCTAGGGGAACTCCACTATTCTTGGACTCCGAAGCTGTTAACACTTTGAGATTGGAGATGCGTTGATCTGGTAAGCTTATGTTGCCTCGCGTCGCCTCAACGAATCCTCCAATACTACATTGACAATTTCAGTTTCTTTTATTATAAAGGGTCTCAAGCCCTCGTCATGGCAAACAAAGGAGCACACCGTCCTCGAGAACCCGTTTGTTTAAACCTCATGCTAACCGTTAATCACATAACCTAGCGGTTGTAAATACATGTTGTTGTGACCCAGCCGCTATTGAACCACATGTGCCTTCATACGGTACAACCACATCTTCTGTCGTTCGACCCGAATATATTGGCTCCTGATACCACGCGATGCAAATCATTCATTTCGTGGGAACCTATCATAATAGGGCAACTGTATACCACCTAGGTAGGGAAATACCAATATGGGTTCCTTCTGACAAACCTACAGGTTGTATGGCCGACTTGTAGTTATATTCCAAGTCATGCTTAACGTGACACACGATCCAACTCAAGAACATCAATTCTCATGATGTAATATCAACACTTAGTATATACTCACATGTATATTATTCATATGCATATATATTCGTATTTATGCTTATTTTAACTCCCAAGCCCTAACTTTCCAAACCGCTACATCAATTCGATGCTTAAACATTATTTTGATGGGAAACACAAAGCAACTTTTCATTCTTTCTCAAAAGTAGCCGAGATTAGGGTTATTTTAGCAAGAACATGTAATCCGAAATTTCAACGATCTCACATGAAAACTCAACAACAAAATGAAGGCTTTCGTTACCTAATCGAGCTCTCTCTTGTGTATACAATGCTTTATTATGTTTCGTTTTCATGAAGGATAATTTAAGGCTCTAGAAATGATCGAAATTCATTTTCGTATCAAAAAAACTAAGAACGTGACAAGAACACGAAGAACGAATGAAGAATATAAAGAGCGCGAAGAACACACGAAAAACACGAAGAACTCCAAGGACATAACTTTCTTAAAATTTTGGCAGAACCTCCCCTTCTATATTGTGATATTTCTAAGAAAATTTCGGCAGAGTTTCTCCCTTATTCAGAGACATATTTCTAGAAAAAAAATTGACAGAGTTTCCCCTTATATCTGGACATATTTTAAAAGAAAAATGAAAAGAGTTTCCCCTATAAAGTCATTGAGAGGAAAACAAGAACCAAACTGAAAGAATCGAAAACCTAAATCACGAGGCAAACAAAGAGAGGATCGTACCTTCCTCCTCCCCGTTCTCCCAGCAGCGCTTTGATATCGCGCCTTCCGCACCTGCTACTCATCTTCCCGACCTCTCGACCCTAGCCCCTGAGGCGGTGGTAGTGGAAATCGTAGAGAAATGAATGGGTAGGGCGGTATTTATAGGCTCCATAAAATCGCTAACCATGTTTAGAAAACAATGGTTTAGTCCTCAACCGCTGTTAGCGGCCCGTGGTTTTGACACGTGGTTTTGGCCAAAACTTATCTGAAACTTAGAACTTTAGTTAGAACGTTGCAGAGGAATCTAGATTTGCTAATGATGCTTGATTAATGTTAATCGTGAATAATCTTCACTAGTCACAATTTAACTTTCAAGGATTAGGCTTATCTTTTGCTAACTATTGATTGGTGTTCGCTAATAGTCATTAGTGGTTTTCAATCCATCACTAGATTCTTTAATCATATTTGGTTAGTCTAAATGACGGTCATTATGGGTTAATGACGTCTTAAACCTCTTTACTTCTCTTTCTTCTGAAAATTACAACAATTGCAGACCAAGTCAAATTCATACGAATTTCCGTCGATTTCCTCTTGACGAGCCGAATCTTATGATATAGGATCCGAGGGAGACCAAGTTGAATGCTTTACAATACACAGGTATATATTCCTATCTGTAAATAATTGTATTAATTATCGCAACATTTTATTGTCGCGGTATATATGTATGTATGTGTACGATACAATTCATACTCAATTGTAGTTGTTTTCGCTATATTTGGATGTCAGGATGTATGTATGTCGATTTGGACTGTATATGATTCATTACCATTCACGTTGTATCATTTTTTTACGTCCATATATATTTTGATTTCAAAATGGACACATATACGGATACAAATATCTTCGTGAAAGCCCTCCTATACATATAAATGTAATCTAATCTATACAATATTGATTCTGTTATTCCCCTATCTATTTCGTATCCATTTTATACCGGTATCTATTTTTAACGGTTTAGCAATATAGTTTTCATGCTTAACGATTTTTGCATCCACGTCCATGTTTATATTTTTTAAAATAGATAATAATGATGTAACATCTATATTGGTATTCATATCTAACCACTTGTGTTTTTGTAAATCAATCGATAGTGGAAGCTTCCAACCGGATACCGTCATGTTTTTTGCATGGGGCACGAGTCATGGCATAGCGGATACCCGACCAATCATTTTTAAACAGGTACCTGTGAATTTACGGTCAATGAACGGATCAATACCCATTGAACCAAATATTTTTTAACACCACTAACTCCACCCATCACTCATGCGTTCATCTCTAATCCGTTGAATAACTCTCCCTCTCTCTCTTACCAGATACCGAGAACTCTCCATCAACTATGTTTTTAGTTTGACAGAACTAATAATATAAAGCTATTCATTTGTCGCTATAAATGCTAAAACACATATTTTTTTATGTTATATCTTTAACGTGACTAAGTTATGTGGAAAGTCGCATTCGATGAAAATCGTGTGTACGGCTTGGAGGAAGATCTTCCATACTGATCATTAATCATCTTCTTCCATCTACCTAGAATCATGTCTACTATCGAAAACTCCGTCTCTTCTCCCATACCTTCCCGCACCAGCTAAATATATACAAGCTTTGAATATCAAGTTGCATGTCTATCTAACATGCATGGGTTGTTAAGGTGCCAAGCGAGTCAATCAAGCAAAAGGAGGTAGGTAGCGCCGATATCAATCGAAGCGGAAAACGAAAGGACTGGTAGTTGTGATGATAGAAACCAAAAGATCCCAGTAGCCATCAAGTGAAAAGGTGGAATACAACGGAAGCACGTGACCTTCAATAGTACGATGATTCTGAGAAAGTGAAATGATCTTGTGTGCGAGATGATCAATGATAAGGCATGGGACCAAAACCAGGTCACTCAATTTAGTTAGCCTTGACTCATTCCGTCCATTCTATTTTCAAGTACAACCATTTCGTGTGAGGCCTTATGTGAATTGAGATACAATGAAGAGCTACGAAATCATCTCCTCTCCACATTAGAATGTAGCACATCGACAAAAATACTAAGTTTTGATCATTGCAATGCTACATGATTTTTTTGATTTTCACATATGTACCCTTTCAAATGAAGTCAATAACAATTTATCCATGTCCCTTTGCAGTTGCATTTGTGCTCTTGTCAAAAAGATAGGAAAACACGCATACCTCTCCAGCCGTTTGGTCTCTTTCCTTCCCAAATGGACATTCGCTTTTTGTCGAAGGTAACATATTAAAGAAGGATCCTCTAGGGCTTGATTGTTTACTGGGTCGAGGTGGGTTGGGTTGGGCTAGAGTATCCTCCTGTGAATAGTAGTTGTTTGGAGGTTGGGATGGTTTTAATGATAACTGTGATGTAACGTGACATTGATTATATGTTATATTAACTTTCTTGATGATTAATATATGTTTTTTTATGTTAATAAGTGTATTTGAACATGGAACATTATACCAAGTACCATGGGGTACCCTGACAACCAAACAGGCCCCTGGGGTTGGTTATCGAGCCCAACGAGCTGAGCTAGGTCCCGGTTCGGGTTCGGGCTTGACAAGCTCAGCTAGGCCCGGGCTTGAACTCAAACTCGAGCCTTTTGCCGAGCCAGAGCCCCTTGTCGAGCCTGGTCTATCCTAAAACATGGTCTAGCTCGTTAAGAAAAATAGACATTTTTTTGTGGAAAAGTGTTATTACCTAGGTTCAAACTCGCAACCGCATCTTCGAAGATTGGCTTCCTTACCACTAGGACACTATCCGAGTTGTACATAAGTCACATTATAATATATATTGTACATTCCATCTGCTAATAAAAAAGGAAAATAATAACTATCTAATTATAACCTATATTAACATAGATAAAGTGTAGAAAGTTCAAGTCTACAAGGCTACAACATAGACTACCAAGCACACGTTACATAATTTCACAAATAGAATATATATATATATATATATATATATATATAGAGATAGATAGATAGATAGATATATTCCTTATCGAGACCCTTATTAACTTATCGAGCCGAACAAGGCTCGACTCCTTAAGCTATCCAGCCCAAAAATCTAGCTCGGACTCGGCTCAATAGCATAATGAGTCGGGCTCACGAGCCCTTATCAAGCCGAAACTCGAGCCCGACTTATCGAACCGTAACTCAATTGCCAACCCTAGGATCCCCCTCCCCTACATGTACCTCTCCTTCTATTTGCTCTCTTTCCTTCCCAAATGGATATTAGGTTTTTGTCGAAAGGTAGCAGTTTAAAGAAGGACCCCCATCCATCCCATCGTACTGTCATTGGCAATAAGCTCCACATAGCAGCTTTTTATACTATGTTGAACTGTAATATAATCCTATAAAAAGAACCAATATAAAAATCACAAAATATGTGAGTTAAGTATGCGGTGTTTTGTTTATTTTAATTGATTAGGTTCCAAGGTCAAATTAAGGATGTGGTGAAGTTTTAATTGAGGATCCATGACAACTAAATATTTTTAATTGGTGTGTGAAATACAATTATGTGTTGTGTGATGCAACTCAACGAGTTCAATGCAAAGTGAAACTACTTTAATTTCGTATTTATTAAAATTAAATTTGCGAAAATCACCATGCATTCATATTTAATCGCAGTTATTTCATGATTTATCAAAAAAATTCAAAAAGATAGGGTAGATTCATTTCATCATGTTTGACAATCTAGCCACGTTTGAGAATTTTTGGGCTTAATTCGATCATATTTACATTTTAACCCTAGATTTTGTCCAGGAATGCATTACATTTTTAATTGCATAAAAAATACAAAAATATTTTCCTGAAAACCGAACATCTAGACATACTAAAAATCAATCTAAGGAAAGGTTGCCTCTCTAAGTTCGACCTTGGCTTGCCAGCGTAAAATAAAAATTGTCGCATGCTATCAGTTGTTTTATTAATTAGGGATTTTTACATGGCAATCCCTATAAACTTTGCCAATTACCTCTACGACCATTGAAACAACATAATTCCCCCTCGACCCCGTAAACTTTCCAACTCTTACCTCATGAACCATACGGTTAATCTGTTTGAGGATCGTGAGGTTTTTGGGGGAAATTTATAAGGTCGTTGGGGGTAGTTACATTGTGCAAGGGTCGTAGAGTTAATTGGGAAAGTCTATACGATCCGTCGGGTAAAATTCCCTATTAATTAAACATTTTTTGGATAAATCCGATTTTGCCCGGTTGCAACGAACGAACATTTATTCTAATCGTTATTTTAGTTGAATTAAAAGAGTGAAATTAAGGTTTTTCAAATGGCGCCGTTGCAGGGGAGGCGCGACTTAGGTGAATTTTTCAGAACATGTAGAATTTAGGTTTTTCATCTCCAAGCAGTCTGATTCTCGTTTTTTCTTATGAATATTTATCTGTTTATGTATCTGTTTATTTTGTGTCATTCTCTTTGACCATTGTTTATTTTTGTGTAAGGAACACGAGGCATCGAAGGAAATTTGCCAGGCAAGATGAATAAGTAGCATCTTGAGAGATTTTGTAAAAAAAAGATAAGTCTGCGTTTAAAGCGATTCCCGTTAGGGTTCTCACGCATGTAATTGAATAATAAAGATTGTTTGTTTTGTGTGGTTGTAGGACATGCACTCGCGACTCTTAGAGCTTTCTTAGGACTGTTTGTGCTCGTAATATCTAGGACCATGCTTCACCATTAAAAGACATACTTAGACCGCAGAACTTAGTCAAATTTAAACTTGTTCTTTGCTCAGTGGTAGAACTACTTGTCTAGGAGCGGTTTCTCATCGATTGCATTCATTTAGATAAACTTTCAATTCAGATTTGCATACCGCATGTAGAGCGCGAGGATCACTGTAAGTCTTTTGAACTTGGCATACGTCATTGTTTTATCGTGCATCGGCTTCTCTTGAATCCTTCTCCATTGGTTTTCTATCTCAGGGTTAAAGGAAATTAGGACTTAATGATGGGCGTGCCTTGTGTGTTGGTCTAATTAAATGGTCATCTAACTTAAAATCGGGACTGTTGAACAAACTGATAAAAAAATTCAACATAAAATTGGAAATTCTGTTTGCGGGAGAGTAACCCCGACCTTGATTTTAGGCTGGGTGATGGTACAGAGTATGTGTGCACACCCTAAGATAGAGCCAAAGTCCCTGCCTTCCATATCACGTACCCCGATCCTAGCAAATATCACAGACTGAACTCCGATAGGTTAAACTGACCATCACCAAGTAGCCTCCGCCTGCTCCGGCAGGTAGACAGGTGTGAAGCAGTGGTGCATCGCAACAAGTTGCTAGTAACCTTTCGGGGTGAAGTTATAAGCCTTGCCAGTCTCCGTCTACTTCAGTAGGTAAATAAGGGCAGGTTCTTGAACTTCTCAGCTGGTGATAGGAGCATAGAGAGGAAGGGTGTTGGTATCTTATGCGGCAGTTTAAACAGGAGAGACGCATCCGACTTTGAACTGACTTCCCTTTAGGCCATGTATTTCTTGCTATTTGCTTGAAAATCACACTTGAAATCAACCAGATTAATCGGACCCGGATTTGGGTCCTTCACCGTGTTGAGTGTGAACTCAGGGTTTGCTCTTGCGTTTGTCTTTGTATCTGTCTGTGTGCGTTATTCTACGCAATTGCACATTTTCTACCTCGATCTGCTCGCATTCATCATTTCCTCTTCAAAGATGTCGGGATATTGGTCTCCATACCGTTCATCTTTGCCTTCTCCTTCTTTCATGTATCCTCCGCCATCCACGAGAGATCCTTAACCGTGGTCAGTTCCACCTCGACCCGATTATGAAGTCAGAACTTCGTATGACTTCTCCACTTCTTCACATTTCTCACCTATTCCATATTCTAATACTCTGGATCCACTTCCATCTTGGGTTGACTATCCTTATTATCGAGAGCTTGATGGAATCAATGAACCATACGAAGAGCAAGCCACTGCTGAGACAGATGATTGGCATAATTACTTGGTTGATAGAATATACCGAACGGAGAGGCATGCACCTAATGATCTTCCTGACTTGATTGACCCTAGTAATCAAGCCTACATTGACCAACCTTCATGTCACACATTCAGAGAGTCTATACATTCACAAGATTGGACTCATGGATTCAATCTAGGAACCCCTCTTTATTGACTCCATCATATGAGGCTCCAACTAATATTTACCCTTCAGATTGTCCATACTCAACCCAGCATTACATGTCTAAGTCTGGTATGTAGAATATGAGACCCCAATATCTTAGCAGTATCCTCCAATTGAGCAGAAATCTCCCGTGATTCGTCATGAAAATTTTGTAGAGGATGACATCTCTATACTTATTGAGAAGAATGAATCATTTGGTAACAAGTTGAGAGAGGTCACTCAAATTTTGCACTCAATTTCCGCCAGCCTGGGTATGAAAGTGAGAAAGGAAATAAGTAGATTTGATGTTGAAAATCGAGTGAGCATTATGAAACCCACACATCTTGTACATCCGGAGTCAATTCTACTTCCCCTTCTACTAACCACTTACCCTCCAATCCAGAGTCTGATCATTTGCCCATCAAAAACATCAAAAAATTTAAAATCACAAAAAGACCAAAAAAATTGAAAAACTAGAAAATTTCATAAAAATAGAAAATGAAGAGATCTAAAAAAATGGATCATGTCCTAAGGGAAGCATTCGATGAAGAATTGATTTTTAACCTTCCCTTAATAAATGCCATAGATCACTTTCCCAACCTCAAACGATTTTGTGAAAAGTAAATTAATGCCTAGAAGGTCGGGTAATAAGAAAACAAGGACTGAAAGACACATAGTGTCTATGGACACCTCCTTGGTGACGGGGAGAAAGACCAACAACCTCATAGTGAAGCGGTTGTCTAGGGTTGAATGTGAAATCAAAGAAATTACCTTTACCCATGCAAGAATTGATTATGACTCACTGATAAATATCCTCCCGACCTATGTGATTAACAAGCTCAAACTCAGACCACTTAGGAAGTCCATAGTGATCGTTCAACTGGCTGATCGATCCATAAAACGGGCGAGAGGAATCATTTTAGTCATCATGACTTTCCAAGGTGCTCTACTCCAGGTGGACTTCACGACCATTGACACTGAGCACCAAGGAGAGTTTACCCAGTCTCCTATTATTCTTGGGAAGCCGTTCTTAGCCTTGGCTAAGGTGACTATAGATTGCAAGACTCGGGAAATCGATTTTACAGCATTGGGAGCACTTCGGCCTCACCCATTCTTTGATACACTCTACTCTAAGGTGACCTGCATATCCGCAGATAGTCATTACCACTGAGAGATAGATGAGTCTCGTCTCTCTACTACACCTAAGTTACCGACCATCCAGACGACCGTTGGTTCAGAGATTCCCCACACCTCCACTTCACCAGCTGCTTGCACCACCTCTGTGATATCTTATAAGAAGGACTCATGACCCGAAGCTATCACCGAGTCAGACATGACTTTTGGTGACTTCCTTTGACTATTTTGATGATTTGACACAAGAGCTCAATAATGCCAAGCCAACTGAGATCACTAGCACCTTCTCGGGACGTACACTGACCCTTCAGGAATATTATAATCTTTATGGTGACTCGTCTGATGAGGAACCCATGTTCAGCACCACCTTCTCGGACCTTCAAAGCAAACATCCGGAACTGAATTGACCCCACACAAAACATGGTTGCTCCCTCCTCTAGCCGGTTATCTAGTGATATGAAGTCGAGAAATGATTCCTAGAGGCGTTCTCTCGAACCCCTCAAGGCGCGTCGCTCTCCACCCCCTCTCAATGATTTATGTTGAAAGTTTCCTTCAACATACCGGGAAAGGAATTTTCCGAGAAATCTTCATAGGGTCTGGATGAGGTGATTTATATGAGTGAACTCAGTTCGGCTGTTTTCAAGCCATATCCGAGCAAGCAACCATGTGTCGACCCTCGCTAAACGATCCCTATGGGGGGGGGGGTAGTGCATCTCAACCTAGTCTAGTGGTGTTGACGTCTAAGGACGGGATGTTGTGGGTTGCAATAAAGCTTCAAAAGAGGGATATTCTACTGGCTAAAGGAGAAAAACTCATTATGAGCATGTTGCACCTTGTATTCATGTAAAAAGAGAAAAGAAAAAATGCAGAACAAAGTGGATCGGCCTGGTTGAAAAGTAAAATGCTTGCCTGAGTGTGTATACAAGTTTAAGAAAAAATAAGAGTTTCAAAGCTTGCAGCTGGATGACTTGGCTATACTGGTCAAGCATTCCGGGATTGGTAGCAACACTGACTACTTCCATTCTTCTCTCCATCCCCTCTTCTTGAACTGCTTGCACTTGAACTTGTAAGGGAATACCCCGCTCCTCGAGGAAAGCATTATTGGACATGAGAATTAGAGTTACCCTTGTTAGAGGAGGCTGTTTCTTTGCCATTTCTGATGTGGAGAGCTATACTTCACTTACACAGTACAAGTAAGATCCATAGTCATCAGAATTTGCGTATGGAACCCCAAATCATTTCACTTTTGCATTTCATTTTAGTTGCTTGATGATGAGCAAGGTTTAAGTATATGAGGTCGATGAATCTGTGATTAAGCACTCTAAAAGTTGAAAATAGAGCTTTGTACTTGAGTAATTAGCTGTATGTCAACACTTATATTGCATAATTAACATTCAAGCACCTGTAAGTAATATATGCACTTTAGCATTCATATTAGTATGAAATAAGAGCCAAATACACTTGTAAATATTCACATGTTTATTCGCTAAATTCACATATTTGTATCTATTTATACTAACTCCAAATATAATAAAATCAACTTTATAGTGTATATATTACTAACACTAACAAAAAAATTATCAAAAAATACTAACTTGTAAAATTGACCAATAAAATCCAAATCCAAGTTTGAAACTACGAGCCTTAAAATGTGCATATCTCTCTCATACAATGTCCGATTTAGGTCTACCAAATTTAAAGTAATATACATTCAAAGAAAAAAACAAGACCAATTTCATAAAAATCGGAGATTACATGTGAAACTCGGGATTTGGGCCCCTACTGTATATTGTACATATTGACTTTTTTACCCTTTAGTTTATTTTTTTTCTTAATTATTGAAAATCCAAAAAAATATATCAAATTGTAAAAATTTCTTTCATATTTTCTCCATTTTTATTTCGATTTTTCTCTTATTTAAAAATGACAAAAAATGCAAAAGACAGAAATGTGGAATTTTATACCTATAAGGTACCGCCAAAAAATACACTTTGTACATATGATTTTATTTGATTTTAGGCCCTTCACAAAAGTTGTATATCTCGTCCAGACGAGCAATTTGCATGTTGACCACTTTTTGATTTAACCCTTTTTTTATTTTTTATTTTTCTTTACATTTAGTTTTTGAATTTTCTGGGAGCGATACATGGCACACGTGTCACCCCCATTTATTCATTTATTTTCATTATTTATTTAATGATTTTCGTAATTTTAATTAATTTATTTTTTTAATTCAATCTGTTTTTCTTCCCTGCCACATGGCGACCCCATCTTCTTCCCTTATGCTCATGTTCTCCCGCAAGACTCGTACCTTCGCCCTTCGAGGCAGAGCACTACTTCCACTGACAACACGCAAACGTCGCGCACATCAACCACCTTCGCCTTGCGCGACCACCTGTTGCACACACCCTCTCCCCTTCTCCTGCGTAAGACCCGGAACTCCCTCTCACTCTCCCTCTTCCTCCCACGTCGGCCGCCCACTCCCATCTCATACGCCAACCACCCATATAAGGGTCCCTCACCCTCCATCATCCCATCATCCACCACTGACGCGAGGCGAGAAGAGATCTCTGGAATCAGGGCCATCGGTGAGAGCGAAGGCTCTTCCATCGAGCAACGACGTCTCTTCCTTGTGGAGAGATTTGGAGGTGGTTTTACCTTCCTTGCAACCAAGATCCTTGAGCTGCTCGAGCTCGGCCCCCTGCCGTGTCCTTGAGCGACAACCATAGATGTGAACATCTCTCTCTCCCTAGGCATCCACTTCCATCCACATCGGGTAGACTTTTTTCTCTCTCTCTGTTTCTTCTTCCCTCTGCACCCCTCTTTAGCTTTAGAATTTTGTTTCGAGCACCCACATATCATATCTATTTCCCTCACATCTTCTCTTTATTACCTTCATATCATTGTTATCTTTGACTGAGTATACAATTGTAGAATAGATCTTTATCTCCATCATCTGACGAAGGAGCACACCATCACCTTTAAACGATCTTGCGACCAGAGTATAAGCCCCACATCAATCCATCTCCGCTGCAAATCCACATTCATCTACGCTATTCGTCGACTCGAGTTCCACCCCTAAGCCTCCGCGCATGGCTGAGATCGCAGACTACGTGCCATCGCCTGCGTGCCTGGACATCACATCACGCTTGGACCTTCGCCTTGACACACACCACATGGGGAATGCCACCCATCCCCCGGTCTATCTCAGGGGCGGTCATCTTCCTCCCTTGTGCTTCATTCCCCCTCATCGAGGAACGAACCGTGCTTAAACATCTTCAGGGCCTCGATAAGGAGCCCCAAACCAGTCCTCTTCAACCAGTGCAGCACTTGGTGATCGACGAAGAAGGGGGAGGTCGTCTATACAGCAGCAAAGCACATATGATCTCCAAGCAACCAACATATCGCCCGCCTCGAGCCCGCCTTAGACAACCGATCTTTGTCGAGCCCTACTTCCTTATCCTTGACATGCGCGCCCGCACTGCCAATCAGTTCCTACTATGTCGTGTGTCGATGGGCAGTGAGTAGCCCTGCCATCCACACGAACGCAGCCATTTGCAGCTTCCGTGCGCATACGCATCGTCCAACCCATCCCCGAGAACCACCGCTAGCTCTTCTGCTTCACGATCGCACGAGCCACCTCCATCTCACGGACGCAACATCGACAGTCCGCTTCTTCCTCGTTACAACTTTGGTGGTGGATCTCACAAGAGCAACCTCTGTACTCCACCGCCTATAGGCTGCGATCTGCCGCAGTCACCGAGTGCTCTGCCCCTGCATGCGTGGCTTCTCCCTCGCCGCGTGCTGATGAATATGTAATTCATCACTCTTAAAGTTGAAAATAGAGTCTTGTTCCTGAGTAATCAGTTGCATATTTCCCCTTATCTTGCATAATTAGCATTCATGCATGCCTGCATAAAATCTGCATTATAGCATTCATATTTGCATAAAATAAGAAGTCCAATTCACTTGTAATTATTCACCTATTCATCTGTATTGTATACTCACTCCAAAGTCAATAAAATCAAATCTATAGTGTGTATATTACTAACTAATAATAGAAGGAAAAGGCCAAAATTTCTAACTTGTAAAATGATCCAATAAAATCCCAGACCCAGTTGGAGACCTTAGGCCTTAGAATGCACATATCTACCACATACAACCTCCGATCTAGGTCTACTCACTTTTAGAATAATACATATTCATAGGCCTTTAAAATGAGACCAAATTCATTTAAATCGGAGCTTGTATACAAAACTTGGGTTTTGGGACCCAATTGTGCATTATATATGTATATTTGTACTCTTGTATTTTTGTATCCTATTTGACCTCATCCCTATTTTTGTTCAACATGGAACTTGTAGATCTCATTGAGATCGACAACTTTCATGTTTTGAGTTTTCCCACATTCGGTCACCTTCTCTCTCTTATTTCACATCTTTTCTCGGCCATTCAGATCAGGCCATGTGGTGCTCTCTGGTTGCGCCACGCGACCCGCTCACATCGCGCCATGCGTCCCTTTTCTTTGTCGTCCGACTCCTTCTCTATTCTTTACATCAGAGCCATCCAAATGAGCAGCTAATTTCCACCCTTCGATCTTCTCCATATCGCATCTCCTCCATCCGTTAGCGCCTCGCTCTCAGCAAGCCAGGTGTTGGCTTGTGAGCCCTCGGATCTTCTCCAGAAGCCTCCATCCCCATCGCACACTTCCACACTAACCTTGTCCCTTCAATAAGATCCGCCATAGCGAGAGGTATCCCAGAGCTCCAAGCTTCTCATTTGTGACAAAAATTGAGCGTGTAAGCGAGCGACGACAGACCTCCGTATTCGACGAGATCCGCACTGAATCTTCACCGCGCTGCTTGAGCTCAGGACCGCTACTGACCTTCGAGCGACGACCGGAGCCGCTTCAGCGAGCCTCCAACCCCAGGTAGCTTCGCCCATTATCCTTTCGATCTTCATCTTCTTTCCTTTGAGATTTCTCGCAATTTCTCTTCCATCTCCATTCGAGTTCACCCTCCATCAACTATCTACCTAGCTTCACCTTGAAGCTCTGATATTCGCGCGCTATTTTATTCGCACCGACGATGCACAGCACCTCCTCCGACTATAGCTCTGCCTTCACGGCGGAGGAACACCACTTCGGCCATCACCACGTCCCCTCTTGGGCCTCGCCGCACTCGCACACATTCCCACGAGCACGACCTCTATTCGTTGTCCCCCAGCTAACCTGCAGGAACCCTTAGATTCACTGATCGGAATCTTCATCGGAGCAACATAGAGCTTCATCATCTCTGGCATACGGACCCTCCCATCCTCATCCAGTTCCACCGACGGATCCCTGACACCCCCACGATCGATTCAAGAACTTTAGGAGCTGCCAGCGAGCTACACCGAGCACGGGGAAAGGAGGCAGAGCAAGGAGCTCAACGCCGGAGCCCCGCCATGTCCGCCTCAAGAGGCGGCGGACCAGAGAAGACGACAAGCAGCCACCGTTGGATCGCCTCGATATGACGACCCTCGCCTTGCCACGTTGCCTCGAGTGCATCACCGTTAGATCATTCAGATCGAGCGGTCCTTGTTGCGCCACGTAGCCGCTGCCCCGAGCTCCAGTCTCCGTTGGATTTATCTTTATCCAACGGCCGATAGTCTGCCATGACGACGCCATCAGCACCATCAGATCCTTGGGATCTGACGACTCCAGAGACGCCACACCATCCGCTCCAGCAGCTGTTGGGTTGCACACTCATCCAACGGTCCACCTCACACCACGTATCTTCCTCTGAGCCTCTTCCCCGGTCCTAGGCTCGGAGCTCCTGAAGCTGATCCGAGCCTCCGCCCGAGCCTCGAAGACGTCCGAGCCTAGCCCCGCACGTGCTCCTCACGTGCGGGGTTGGGTATTTTGCACATATATCCTTGAAAGTTTTGGAAATTACAATTTGGTCCATGTCAGACATGTCACGCGAGGTGCGCGTGACTCTGTGGGAAAATTGCATCCACCTCCCCCGCATTCTAGGTAATTGCACTTAAGTCCCTATCAACACATTTTATTTCAGTAATTTTATTTTCCGTATTTGCAATTTGGTCCTTGTCTTTGTACACATATTTAGGAGTCCATTTGGCATTATTTTTCATTTATAAAAATTGCATGATGTAACCCAACTTGTCCTTTATCTTATGTGACACATGTTTCATTTTCGTGAAACTTTTGGAATTTAATATTATTAAATTGGTGAAATTTTCCATATTTTTCCCACTGTGTGCCTTTCAATTCATTTTAAATTCCTTGTTGCTCCAAAAATCACCATAAAATCACATTAGACTTACGATGATTTAGTTTACATTGTGCCCCAAAATCATTGCATTTGCATGTATCATGAAGCCTGGATAAAATAATTAGTGATTTCCTTAATTGTTTTTTAATAGGTCCAATTCACATAGATTTTTGTGTTTATTAATTTTGCTGTATTCACCGTACTTAGATCTATCTAGAATGAATTTTATACCTGGAAATAGTGTGTTTTGGTGTTTATTAAAATTAATTTTGTATAAATCACCTTGCATTCTTATTTTATTCATAGTAAATTCATAAAGTATAAGAAAATTCCAAAAATTTAGTGTCGCTTAATTTCATTGCATTTCATATTCTGACCAAGTTCAATAATTTTTGGAATTCATTTGATCATATTTCTGATATAACTTGTAAAACTGGTCTGAAATTGCATTTGTTTCCCTTTATTGCACAAAAAATTATAAAAAAAGACCAAAAATATTCTTCTGAAAATTAGACCTCGGAATTAACTGAAAGTTAACCTAAGGAGACAACTGCCTCACTGAGTTCGACCTTGGGCTTGCCCAAGTAAAATAAATCTGTCGCTCGTAATTAATAAAACATTAATTAAAGTGGTATTTTTGATGCAACCCTGATTATCCGATTGCAATGAACTTAACATTTATTTGACCATTAGTTTGATCGAATTAACAAGTGTAGTCTGAGCAACGTCACGCGCTTGGCCCTGCTTCACCATCCACGAGAGCCGCTTTCTGCAGCCCACTCCATCTGAGCGCAAACGCCTTCGCACATATCGCCTTAGGAAGAGTGTCACTACAACCCTCCCCTCACGTGCATGGTGCGTGAGTGACAGGCAACTTGCGCCATCAACCTCCAATTTCTTTAAATATCAAGAAGATCCCCGCAAACTGCAGCACGTTCTAAGCATGTACATTTGGCAAAATTCCTCAGCTCCCCTCAAGCTTCTGCAGATCATCAAGGAGGACCTGCCAATGCAAATTTGAAGTCACGTGCAGAGGACGTGCACGATCAAAATTTGCAACAGAGCCCCCCGAAGTCTAGGTAATTGCATATTAGTCTGGTAAGCATATTTATTTTTAATCAATTTTGTTTATGTACTTCATTCATGCCTCCGTGTTTGCATATTTATGTAAACATACATTTAGCATCATTTGTCATTCTAAAAAATGCATATTGTAGAAGAACTCACATTCTATCGTTGTGAAAAATGACTGTATTTTTGTGAGCCTTGGTTTATTCAATAGAATTAATTTGGTGAAAGATTGCACATTTTACCCAATTTTCCTTCTGAAATTGAAATTAACTTAATCATTGCTCCAAAAATTCCCAAAAATTCATAGTAGGTGGAGTTTGAGTTGTTCTATTTCGTGCATAAAAATACCCACATTTGCATGCATAATGAGGTCTAAATAAATTAATTGGTGTTTCGCATAATTGATTTTTAATATTTCAGAAATTAATTATTTTTGAGATCTAGTAATTTTCCTTGATTCATCTCACATAGAAGTATCTAGATTAATTTTTATATTTGAAAAATAATTTAATTTGGCATTTATTAAAATTAATTTTGCGAAAATCATATGCATTCGTATTTAATTCGTAGCTAATTCATAAGTTATCAAAAAATCCAAAAAAATAGAATTGCTTCATTTCATGATAATTGACATTCTAGCCAATTCGAGAATTTTTGGATTTATTTAGATCATATTTATAAGTTAACCCTCAAAATTGTCTAGGATTGCATTGCATTTTAGTTGCATAAAAAATACAAAAATATTATCTTGAGTCTAACATCTGGATAGACTAAAAATTAATCCAAGGAAAAAGCTGCTTCCTTGAGTTCGACCTTGGGCTTGCCCAAGTAAAATAAAAATTACTGCTTGCTATTAATTATTTTGTTAATTAAATGGTTTTTGATAAATCCGATTTTGCCCGACTGCAACGAACGGACATTTATTTTAATTGTTAATGCGATTGAATTAAAAGGGTGAATGTGCTCGTTATTCATCGTTTCCATGTGCTCACCATTCATGTTGTTTTTTGAATATATATTAGTAGATATCAATTGTTTGTTCCAAAACCATGGATTGATTGGATAATTTATTTTCTCTTTGCAATACGTTATGGTCTGACTCATTGTGCTAAACCACATATCAAGCATACAAGCAACTAAAGTTCCCTAAGATATTTTATTGTTTTTTAACAGGTAGATGCAAAGCAAAGATGAGATGTAAAAAAAACACATGTAACAATGAAATTGTGTAATATTCCCACTTGATTACATTGTTGTAAATCGAGGTATTTATGTTTCTTTGATTTTTCAATTTGCAATTAAGCACACAAGTTATAATTAATTTTTAGTTATCTTACATTGTATAGAAAAATGCTATTATTTTACACCATAATACGAGTTTTTTCTAATAAAATCAAGTTAAAGATGGTTAAAGAATGTTCATTTATTTAATGTATCTATAAATAATATTGTTTCAAAATATCACAAAGCAATATATTTTTATATTTAGTGATTACAGTAACACTCTCAGATATCTTTCTTGTTAACAAAATCAAAAGCAATATATTTTGACACTCCAATTAAAATAAAATATAAAACATTCACATTTATATTTTTTTAAAGTCATAAAAACAATATTTCTAAAATATTATAAACGATATATTTAGATATTCATAATTAAATATAACAATAACCAATGTTAATTGAATTGGGGAAATACACAATTGAAAAGAGATGCAAAGTAAGATGATCGTATCAAGTGTAGAAAGAGAAACTCATAGGAGTATGAGAAAGACGATAACTAGTAACTAGAAGAGTAAGTTGTAAGGACAATGCCTGATGTATTACGAATATAATCGACTGTTGGGAAATATTCAGATACCTCAAAGAGCCAGCTATATTTGAGTCATTATGCTAGAGCTGAGTAGTATAACTTCTCATTTATTATGGCTTGGGCCTTTTATGGCGGATATTGGCGTGCAGACTCCCTTTTTCTATATTTTTCAGAGAGAGAGAATTCATATATGATCTATCCGAAGTTGCCACAAGTATGCGAATGATGCATAATTATTTCCGTACAGGAGGAGTAGCATCTCATGGTCAAACCTGCTCGATGTTCAAAATCTTGATATTCTTCACCAATGATATGTTGAGATGGATAGAACCAGCATAATAGATTTTGACTTCTAACAAAAAATGTTATCCAAGATCACATTGGGAAAAAAAATCAAAACTATATATAAAGGATTTTTATCGCTTGTACCTTCTTAACTTTTGCAATATTAGTTATGACCCTCTTTTCTTGGAATATCAGCCATGTCCCTATCTTTTTACAAAATTTATAGTTCAGCTCCTTTCGTTAAAATAAAGTAGGGACAAAACTAATATTACAAAGAGGAAAGGGATCTTACTCCATGGAGTAGGTAACTTACCTACTCCATTTTCTTTTTTTATACTTTTTTTATTTTTTTGAAAAATGCTTGCATGAATTTTCATAAACTATATATCTCTAACATGTCATTCAAATTTCGTCAAAGACAGAGACTCCTATGCCCTCCATCCGGAACATGTAAATTACAACAAATCTAAGAACATTAAAATTACTTGTTCTTGATGGAAGGCATGAGAGTCTCCGTTTCTGAGGAATTTTGAATGGCATATCAGAGGGATATAATTATGAAAATTCTTATAAATATTTTTCAATAAAAAGTGAAAAAAAGAAAATAGAGCAAGTAAGTTACCTACTACATGAAGCAGGATCCCTTCCCTCTATTATAGAAAGAGAATAATTATAACTTTCGAAAAAATACGAGATCACAACTGATATTAAAAAAAAGTAAAGTATAACTGAAATTGCAAAAGTGAAGTATGAACATTTGATAAAAATCCTATGTTAGCAGGGTTGATCAGGATTGACTTGAATTAGGATGCCCAATAGTAAATTGTGAGGAGGATCGGGAGGTACACAAGATACCCGGTGCGCAACCCATGCCAACCATGCAACCAAACAAAGCCCGTAAAAAAAAAAAAGTTAGGGCGGCCACCCCCTGCAAACCCCCGTCATATCCAAGCTGCTAGACCGAACGGGCCCGTATAAATCCCAGGAGAAGTGGAAGGCGTTTCTTCGCACCAACGGGCAGACCCCGCGATGCAAGGTCACCTCCACCACCAGCAACAGCAGCAGCACCACCTCGCCGCTTTCCTATCCGCCGCTACCGCCGGAGACATCACCTCCTCCGCCGACGGAGATCGGCCTCGCGACGCTGACCGAGTCGCAGCGCTCGAATCACTCCACCGTGCTATCCTCTACCCGCCGAATTCGCTCATCGTCGCGCACTCCGCGCCGTTTCTCGCCCAGGGCCTTTTTCAGCTGCTATCGGACCAGTGAGGACCCCGAGGAACTCGGGTTTGTTTTAGTGTCATAGAGACGATTTTATTGCCAAATTGCATTTTGTTGAGCCGAATTGCAGTTTTTCGGGGTATTTCGAGGGAGGTTTGATGTGCAAGTTGCGAAAAATGGATTCAAAATCAGGCTATTTCGATGGGTAACGAAACTAGATAGCACGAAGTCCTTGTCTGCGCAGTTTATGTGAAGTGATTTCAATAGTTGTGGAACCTAAATGTCTTCACGTTCCACTGATCCAACCCCGACCGCTACATGTCTTGATATGTTACAACTATGTAGCCAATATAGACTTCACTTCTGGTCCCAAGTGGATTATTGATTCCTTTCACGTTGAAAAGTTGGATTTTTGACTTACGTGCCTTGAACCTTGAGGGATGATGGTAATCCACTTAAGGTTCAGGAAAGCGGTATGCGTATGTGTTCGGATATATCACTGAATAGCGATTAAGCGGTATGCGGGGTATATGCGATTATACGCCATTTTCTATTTTTTTATATAAAAATAAATAAATAAATACAAAATTAGAAAAGTTAGCACTTCAATAGAAAAGTTAGTACACATAATATTTGACAACAATCACCAAAATATGCAACAAATAGTATTATCACCCTATATCAAGTCACACCAACAATTATAAATAAAAAAATATGTAGAAAAAATAAATTCTGAATATGATCAAATCAAACAAAAATAGTGTAAGATCCGGTCAGAGTATTTCTTGAGAATTCGAATTCAAAAGTATGTACAAGGGATTGCAAAACATAACTAATAATTTGATTATCTTCCTTCCAAAATGTACAACGAACAATCTAATCACCCTATATCACAATAGCAATTCTAAATAAAACAAACTGAAATTCTGATTAAACTTAAATAAAACAAATTGAAATTCTGAGTAAACCTACTTATTCTTTATATGTGCTCTGACACACTTGAATATGAACCAATGCATAAAAAACAACCAGAAACTGTAAAAAAAGAGGATATAGGGTTACCTTCATACGTACACGACGGAGCTGGGAGGCAGAGAAACCTCGCACGGAGGAGATGGAGTCTGAGGAGCCACACACGGAGGAACTAGAGGCAGAGGAGCTTCTCGTACGTAGGTGGTGGAGCCTCACATGGAGGAGATGGATGCAGAGGACCTTCGCATGAAGGCGGATGGCTTCCAGGCGGCGGTGGAGGCACAACTGGGAGGAGGCGGAGGAGTTGGGAGTCGCTTGAGAGGGAGAGAAACGAGATCGATCGGGGTATCGAGATTCTGGAGGTGGAAGCCCTAGATCGGGGTAATGGGTTTCTCTGGGAGTCGGTGTACCAAGTCACCTTTTTTGAGGTGGAAGCCCAAGCTCCAAAACTCAGGAAGCGGGCGCACGGTCCGCATATGCGATCGCAAGCCCACATATGCGGGCCGCAAGCCCGCATATGCAAGCCGCATAAGCGCATGGGGCGTTTAATGAAGGGTTTCATGTATGCGACATGCTAGGGGGTCCATTCAGGCACATGCAGTCGCATTTGCAGCCGCTTAGAGCGATTTCGTGAACACTGCCACTTTATTATTCTTCTTCTCCTTCTTATATGTATATTAGATTGGCCTATGTCAGGCTCTCAGTGGCTCATTTTCACTATCATGCCTGTTGAGAATCTTCAATTCTGGACAGAGCAAAACTCTCGGGAGTTTATTTGACACCCACGTTTTCTACAAGCTCGTGTTCTATTTGCAAGTTATGCAAACAACTTTATTGCTGATTTATACTTCATTGCTGAGTTATATCTGAGGAGTTTTATTGGGTACACGAGGACATATGAACACGTTAGATCATCGGTGAAGAATATGAGACGGATGGCTTCTACTACCTCGATATCCCATTTACTTTTGTTGGCACTTCATCGATCTCCATCAATCCATTTATCCTCCTATTTGACATCATCCTTTGGTGTGCTCTTTTGCTTCTAGATCCTCTATGGTGTTTCTGAATTTTTTCTCACTGAAGCTGTTCGAACGAAGCTTATTATTTTGGCAAACATTATAGGACATCTTTTTCTTGCAAGCTATCATTTTATCTTGATGTTCCTTTTGAGTTAACGCCTGTGATATATAGGACCATGTCTCGTGTATAATGTATTTGGTCATAGAAATTTTATTGTCATCATTAATAATTGTATGAAATTGTCTTGGTCTATTTTATAATAAATCGATTAATATCAATTTTGTTATCAAACGTTTCTTTATTAAAAAAACTTCCATTTTTCTCATCTATAAAGGTATTTCAATATGTTTATGCTTGATGATCCATCCATGCTCTTTTCTTATGTGGACATCTCACATAAACTCCCAATCCCCACATCATACAACAAAATGAGGTCACAAAAGGAAGTTGCTCCACCTTCCTCATATTATCGGAGCTTTGTTAGTCAAGGTGGTAGAAGGGAAATAAGGTGGTCAAGAAGTCATCGATTTAGCGGCTTTTGAATTACAAGGTGTTGGAGATGGTCCTTACCAATTATTATCCCAACAAAAATGGCAAAGCATTCTCCAACTATAAGTAAGATTGGCTACATAGATTCTTGCTCAAATCCATGTTGAAAGATTCAACTATTTTTTACATTGGCTGTCGACTACCTAACACAACCCCACAAGAGGGGATTTGAACTCTGGTCTGGTAGGTATACTGCACTACCACGATACCACTAGATGATTTAAGTGGGTAATTATCATTCCAACAACAAATGAAAATCAGAACTTATAAGCTAAAGATAAAAAGTACAAGATGATTTGAATGTGGACATCTATGTGGGTAAAAAACATGTCCCAGATCTTTTGGTTCTAAGATTTCCCCTCGCGCTGGCTTCAAAAAAAAAAAAAGATTTCCCCTCGCGCTCTATATGAAGCTGGCTTCCACTATCCGCACTACTTGAAATCGGTTGTAGCACATCATCACATACAATCTATACCCTTATTGACAATTCCCATGGAAGATTTCATCTTCCGCAAAGAAAGAAATCCACAACTTAGGTATATAACATCTTAGAAAGAAACATATGCTGTTAGCATATAATATCAAACACAATATATCACTCGAGCTTATTAAACCGGACTTTGAGATGCTCGATGGAGATGGATAAAGCTTGAGATTACTAGAGAGCACTTGAGAACTTGAAAGCTTGAGCACAAGAGTTTTTACACACACAATTATAGGTCTCAATTTCACTTAAATGTGTAGAAATGGAATGATAGCTTACAAATAAAGAGACGCGTTCTTAGTTGTTTAGAAATGGAATGATATCTTAGAAGTTAGAAATATTGAGATACGTTCTGAAGGGACTTAGGAGTCCTATTTACATGCTGGCTTAGGATAACTTAATAGCCATTTAAGTGCAGTAATGAGGGTTCAGTAGAATATTTTTTTTGACGCTCGGTTCAGTATAATATTAAGAACACTCAAAATATTTAATGATCTTGAAAATTAGGATTAATGCTCCAAAATTGACATTTGGGGTAATAAATTAATCAGTTGGAATTTTTGACCAGCCGATCAAAAATATAGCTACAATAAGCTTGATTACTGAAATAAAATTTAGTCGATTGGGACTTTAAACAAAATCTAGAATCTGATTTTTGGGGTTTCAAGAATAGTAGACTCAAGGAGATATTGATCAGCTGAATAAGTGATTAGTTGATTGATTGATTTGTTCTGACCTTAGAAATGTTCATGTATTAGGAATGTACATTTATCCTAAGATATTTTTAGACAAAAATAAAAACTATGTAAACACTTGTACTTTTTTTAATGCCGTTGCTTCCCCCCCATTGCTTTTGAGCTTCCTTAACCTCGTCACTTAATTTTATAAGTTCACATGTCTTTTTGCTTTTGAGATCTTGATACTTTGATCTTCGTCCTATCCTTCGTAAGTTATCAATTTACTTGCTTTATCTCCGAACTTCATTATCCTAATGCTTTGCCCTAAAATGTTAGTCACGTTGCAAACACAAATATACTAACAACTCTTTGTCATTATCAAAGTCTAAGTTGCTAACATAATTTTGTCCATTTATGCTCTATTTTATCTTTGGCCATTTGAAATAAAAAGTTTCAATTATGTGGATGAAGAATTGAAATGGAGAGACTTGCATTGACTTTGAAGAAATTAACTGCAGGTGTTACGCGGTGAGGTTGGCAGCTTCCGTTGCTTATGGGTCTCTATGTTCGATTATATGTTCTACGAGCTTGAACCCAAACACTAGGCAGAATCTTGCTCTACATGGTGGATTGGTGGATCGCTTTATTGCATGGGCGCTTCCTCTTGTGAGGGAAGTTGTGGCCGGAGATAGTTTGGCTGAATTGGCGTTGGAGGGTCTCAGGGAATTCCTCACTAATAGCGATGCTGCTGGTGTGGACAGATATGCCCTCTCCATCCTTAAGTCATGCCAGGAGCTTCTTGAGGACGAGAGAACCTCCTTGAACCTTCTGCATCAGCTCCTTGGTATGCTATCGTTGTTATCTGTCAAATGCTGGCACTGCTTTCACAGCCATTTTGTCGACATTGTTGACCTTCTGCTTGGCTGGGCTTTGATGCCCGATCTTCCCGAGTCAGATAAATTTATTATAATGGAGACTTTCTTGCAATTCAAGAACCATTGGACAAGTGATATGCAAGTACCCATTAAACTGCTTTCAAAGTTTTTGGGAGACATGGAAGTTCTTATTCAGGATAAGTGTGTAAATTCGAGTAAAGATATTGGGAGATTGCTTGCTCTATTTTCTTGTTTTTCAACAGTTCTACAGGCTTCAACAACTGGTTTGCTAGAAACTGATTATCTCAATCAAATTAGGGAACCTCTCAGGAATATGATTCCTCAATTATTAGCTTGCCTTCTTTTAGTTGGGAAAAAAGCAGCTTGGGAAAAATGGACAGGCGAGTCCTGGAAATGCTTGATTCTTTTAGCTAGAATATTTCAAGAGAATTTCTCCTGTTTCTATCTGACAGTGGTTGACATTTTCTTCCAAAGTTTGAAGGTCCTTCCAACTAGCCAGGTGCCCGGTGTATTGAAAGCTAATCTTCAGTTACTATCACTACAAAAGTTTGGACTATGCCAAGACCCTATCAAGAAATTACTGAATTTTGATTCATCATTTTCATTGTTGCGGCTTCATCCAAATCACCTTGTAGTTGGAAATTCAGTAGAGACTTATCTTTTCTTTCTTCAGCATGGTTTGGAGCCCATAAAGACACAGGCCATAACCTGCATGATGGAAGAGTTGGAGGTTCTGAGAAATGTGCTTGAAGAGTCCTCTAGCAAATCTTGTCATAAAGAGACCCAGGTCAGCAGTCTGGCAGCAGGCAACTTGGATCTTGTTACAGATTCATTTACAAGATGCTCGCTAAATGAGTTGATTTCATTATTCAAGTTTGATTTGAAATTCCTCCTAGGTTGTCTTTGTGCCAGCTCTGATGGAAAAATGAGGAATTTTAGTGTTACCCCGTTTCTTGAGGAGAAATCAGTGTTGCTCATGACATTCATTTGCGAAAAACTCAACCCCTTTGAGATACCTATACAAGATTTCCTCGGATTGCAGGTTCATGTTCTAAATGCCATGCGCAGGCTCAGCGAGGTTGAACTTCTATACAAGCTGAAAATTTATAGGGATTCTTGTAAGCAAGCTTCTGAATCCAGTGATTATGAGCTCCAAAGAAGACAAAGGATCGATAGTGCACTGACTGGGGTAATTTTTGAGTGCTTGAACAAGTACGATAGTTTTCTAGTTAGATGTCTTCATAGTTCATCTCCCCTTGCAGTTAAAGAGGAAGCTTTAGAATGGATCGGCTCTTTTTGTGGAGCATTGGTAAAAACACCTTTGTCTAGTTCAGTATGTGATACATATAAAAATGTTAGTGTAAATAACAATGTGCTGTCTGCGATTCTGGATGCTGCATCAGACAGGGAGGAGAAAGTGAGAACCAGAGTTGCTCTTGTCTTGGAGCAGTTATTACATGCTAACATAATCCATCCTGGAAACTTTTACCTTGTCGCAGAAGTGGCCCTTGATAGACTTGGGGATCCCGAATTTGTTATTAAACATGCATTTACCAGGGTACTTGCGAATGTTTTACCTGCATCTTTTCTTGTACATGGAATTTTTTCAGATCGGTCTACTTTCTGCTGTCGAGGACCAACGAGGCTAGGGAAGAACTTGAATTGGAAGCAAACATTAGCATTGATGCAGTTTCCGAGGCAGCTTAAATCCCAACATCTTGTTACCATATTGAGTTATATCTCACAAAGATGGAAGGTTCCCCTTTCATCCTGGATTAATCGTTTGATGTTTAGTCGCTCAATGTCAAAAGATCCCTATCTAGATCTGCGAGAAGAGGCAAGAAACCTTGGTCTTAAAGCTTTGTTACTTGGTGACTTGACGGATGAGATTTTGCTGGAAAAGATGTGCTCGGAGAACAATTTGGCAGCTCTTTGGTGGTGCATTCACGAAGCTGCTAAGTATATTGTGAGCCTCCGCCTCAGGACAAATCTTGGAGGTCCGGCACAAACTTTTGCAGCTTTAGAACGGATGCTTTTAGATGTTTCCCACATGCTGCTTCTTGATACAGAGCATAGTGATGGCAATTTGAGTATGGGAAACTCCAGGATTCACTTGCTTCCGATGCGTTTATTGCTGTACTTTGTTGAATCCTTGAAGAAACATGTTTATAATGCTTATGAAGGATCTTCTGTATTACCGCATCCTACACGCCAGAGTTCCTTGTTCTTTGTGGCTAACAAGAAGGTTTGTGAGGAGTGGTTCTCACGCATTTCCGATCCAATGTTGAATGCTGGTTTAGCATTGCAATGCCATGATGCTGTCCTCTGTTACAGTGTATCACGCTTGCAGGATCTACAAAATGCATGGTCATCATCCAAAGAAAGAAATCGCAGTGCTCCAGTTTCCGAGAATGCCCAAAGTTTTAAAGACAAATTAGCTTTGGATACTATGAAGCTCTTGCGCCATGCAGCCCTGGCCTTGTGCAGGATGCGTGAACCTGAAGCCCTTGTTGGCCTGCACAGTTGGGCACTGCTAACTTTTTCTTCTTTGTTTGCAGAGGAAAATCAACTCAATTCTGGAAAGGATGGAAGCTTAGGGCATTTCATGTGGATTATTGGATTAGTACATCAAGCTCATGGACGATATGAAAAGGCTGCTGCCCACTTTTCTCATCTGCTTCAGTCCGAGGAGGTTCTCACTTTTATGGGTTCAGAAGGCATTCAATTTGTGATTGAACGCATTATTGAAAGCTACACAGCAATCTCTGATTGGAAATCTCTAGAAACTTGGCTATCAGAACTTCAGTCGCTTAGAGCAAAACATGCTGGAAAAGTTTATTCCGGAGCTTTAACTGCAGCTGGTAATGAAATAAATGCTATCCATGCCTTAGCCTGCTTTGATGAAGGAGATGCACAAGCTGCTTGGTCTTATCTTGATTTGACACCAAAAAGCTGCAATGAACTCACTGTTGATCCTAAGCTGGCTCTTGAGAGGAGTGAACAAATATTTTTGCGAGCCATGCTTCAAAAAGATGCAAAGATAGAAAAGGTCACTGAGAAGGTAGAAAATGCTGAATTGATGCTTTATGAGGTTCTATCCGTGGCTCCACTTGATGGGCTAGCGGTGGTAGCACCATATGCGACTCAACTTCATTGCTTATATGCTTTTATGGAAGGTTTAAAGCTCGGCAGTTCTGAAAAAGTTTCGCAATTCTCTCCAATGTTAGGTTCTATGAATTGTGTTATGGATTCACCAATAAGTAAAGTTCATCAAGATTGTAGTTTATGGTTAAAAGTCTTTCGAGTTTATCGTACTGTATTTCCAACTTCTCCAATTACTCTTTTCCTTTGCCAAAAACTTGTAACCTTAGCTCGTAAACAGAGTAACTTTATGTTGGCAGAACGTATGACCCAGTACCTTAGAGATAATATTACGAAGTCCTCCCAGGGTGATTTATCAAATTTGCTTTATTCAAATTTACAGTATGAGAGTATCCGACTGAATTATGCAGCTGGTAATCATGCAGATGCATTAACCAATATGTGGTTATTGGTTCGTAGATGCATACTGTCACCTGGAACTCTTTTACCCGAGTCTTGCAAAATGATGTATGCAAATGCATGCTTGAAGCTGTCGACTTGGTTGAAACAGGAATATTCTAGCATCAATCTGGGAGATATTATCAAGATGATTTACTCTGACATGATCCAATCTGACACGATAGGTGGTGATTTAAGTAGAAATAGATGTATGTTAATTGGTAATGATATCACTTTTATGTCAAACAGTGCTCTGTTTCTTGAAGAACTTGTTGGAATATGCATAAAATCATCTTGCAACCTCTGTCCTACTATGGGAAAAGCATGGCTCTCTTATGCTTCTTGGTGCTACAATCAAGCAAGAAGCTCTGTCTCCTCAGATGATACATTTCTCAGACAATGCTCTCCATCTCACATTCTCAGTGCTGAATTTCCCCCAGATAGATTTCACTTAAACGAAGAGGAAATGTCCACAGTTACAACCGTAGTTGAAAATTTCTTTTATCTCAAAAGTTCCGTGGAAATTGAAAATGGAGGGGATGGGGATGGTTTGGATCTTCTGCTCTCACAGGACATGACCACTGTAAATACATATGTTCAGAGAGCAATTTATTTAATTGAATCATCAGCTGGATCTTCTGGTGTTGAAGATTGTAATGGTGAATGCCCTGCTTCTGTGCTAGAATCCGAGCTAAGGTCACTATTCCTCCATGCAAACTCTGATACAAATATTGAGGTTTCCCATTATGTTGATCAACTGCTCAATGTTTGGAAGTTACTAAGGCAGAGAAGGGTTTCTCTATTCGGACATTCTGCTTTCGGTTATTTGCAGTACCTTTCATATTCTTTCCCGAAACTTGAGGGTTCACCTATGCTGCAATATAATCGTGATTTTTCTCGTGAAAATTCTGGAAGCTGCTCTCTTAGAGCCGCACTTTATGTTTTGAACATTATTTTAAAGTATGGGACAGAGTTACATCAAATGATTGAACCAGGCCTTGCTTTAGTTCCTATGCTTCCATGGCAGGTAGGGCCAATTTTTTCCCTTCAATGATATTTACACTTGGACATGCAAAACCTGCCTAATGTGTGTGTGTTATAGGAAATCACACCACAGATATTTGCTAGGTTAGTATCTCACCCCCAGAAGGAGGTCCGAAGGCTACTTGAGAACATACTGATGATGCTGGCCAGGTCATCTCCTTCGTCCATTGTGTATCCTGCACTTGTGGATACCAAAAACATTGAAGGAGAGCCACCAGAGGAACTTCAACGTTTACTGGATTGCTTGGTATAGTAATCATCTCCCAAAACTTTATTTACATGATAATATTGCTTGCTTTTCTAAGATTGACGTATTTTCTCGAGGTTAACATCATATTGTATGTGAACTTTGGCATCCTCATTTTACACATGAATTTGGACCTCTTTGAATAGTTTTTTGTTTACTTCATTCTTATATTTGATGGATTCGGAACAGATTGGAACGATAAGGAGGGGGAGGGGATCGAGGGGGTGAAGAGAGAGCGTTGGCGACTAGGCGAATTAGAAGAGGTTTTCTGATGGAGGTAAGAGAGCGGGGGTGCATGGGGGATTTGAGGAGGGCCATCGAATCCCCTGAGGTCGAGGTCAGTGAGAGCAGATATCGGGTCGACCATCGAAAATACGTGCGTCGTGGCTGCGATATTTCCATTGTGGGGTTCATGGTCATCGTGTTGCTGGATGTTTTGCTTCGCCTAGATGCTTTGCTTGTCGTGGATGGGGTCATCGAAGGTTGAACTGCATGACATTTCGTTCAGACTCTCAGGGCAAACAATTTGCCGAGGATGCTTGTCTGCCTCTGCCTTTGCAACAAACCTTGGGGATTGTTGGGAATGATGTGGTTACATATCGCTCCTTTGCGGACGTGGCACTTGATGCATTATGGGATCTTTAAACTTGGCAAAGGAGGATTTCCTCATTGGCGTGATGTTGGCAAATGGCTTTGATATCAATGATTTTAATGTAAAAGTGAAGGGGCGACTCGACAAAAGTTTTTCTGGGGATGTCATTGGTATTGGTGATCATACTGGTTGAGCGCGGGGTTTTTCATCTTTGTTGTTTCAGATGCTTCTAAGAGAAGAGATGTTGGGGGAACCCCAACGGCGAAAGCCGAGATTTACTGATTGGGAACAAAACAGATTATGTATTCGAACAGTAAGGGTTATTAGAGTTTCTTTTTAGAAATCTTGATGCTTTGAAGGCCTCAGGGACTTGGGCGATGTGATGGAGGTTCTGTCTGACGGTCGACTACCAGGCACAGAAGATGTTGTTGACATCGTGTCCCTCAAGGGGAAGAGGTCAATCAAGACAGAGAATGATTGCAAATTGGTGGTGGGTCTTGCCTCTTTCAACCTGGAGGTGGAAGAGGTTTCTCCTCCGCTACATCCTGGCTTTTCTGATTTGCAAAAAACAACTGCTTCCTGTTAACGTTGGTTCCTTACTGGAGGTTGGGGATTTTGCTTCGCCATCGGAGTTGGCTGTATGGTTGATGGAGTTGGTTAACCCCGGAGTCGTGCCAGTGAAACATGGCAAGCAAGAGGATACATAGTGCATGCACACCTCTTCTTCTTTAAAGTAATAGGCACATCAAGGTCCTCAACTTCCTCAGTAGCCAAGACTGGATCATCTTGGACATCCTGCACGTCAAGTTTCACACGCAAATCATCAGTGCCATTAGTAGAACTCAAATGCTCAGAACATACCTGGGGCATGCTGGATAATGGAGGAGACACATGAGCATGAGATCAGCGTTGGTAAACCTGCAGAAAGAAAGTAGGTGTGACAGGTGGTGGAGGAGTTGCTGGAGGTGGTGAAGGAGGTGGTGTAGTAGACGAAATTGGAGGTAGAGGCATGTATACCTCTTCTCCATTCTCCGAAGGAATAAGCTTGTCACCTGCTGTGGAGAAATACATAATAGACTCAAAGAAGGTGACATCTGCACTAACATAATACCTTTGTCGAACATGTTCAGAGCAACTGTATCCCTTTCGGGTCCTGGAATACCCAAAAAAGCACACTTGACAGCTTTAGGGGACAACTTGTCAAGGCTTGGAGATATCTGAGGAATAACAACAACTGACCCAAAAGCACGAGGCGTAAGAGAGAAATGATTCGTCTCGGGAAACACAATCGAGAATGGGATCTTCTCCCACAGGATCGATGAGGGCATGCGATTCACTAGGTAGCAAGCAGTTAGAACCGCATCCCTCCTATGCGAATGAGGAGCACGACCCCGGATCAAGAGAGTCTTGGTAACATCCAAAAGGTGGCGATGTTTTCGATCAACCACCTCATTTTGTTTTTTTTTGATGCTCAAAAAGGGGGTCACACTCAACGGTGCTCGCCCCAGTGCATTAAAGAGAAAGAAGAGAAATACGTACAAGAAAGAAGGGGCGAACAATAGTAAAAAATACATAGGCGCGGAAGGTTTCAAAGAAGTGAAACCCCCAGTTACAAGAGCACAATCCTAGCTAGAGGACCAATCAAGAAGGAACCCCGATGCCGCAATACGAATATTCTCCAAGTAGAACCGCTGCCGAGCGAAAAGAGCAGCGTTCCTTCCCAGCCAAATGCTCCAAAGCCGCGCAATTGGCTCCAGCAAAGTCTCCCGAGGCCGTCCCCTAGCGTTGATCAAGCTGTCGCAGAACGAGGCAAAGGAGGACAGGTTGATCCAGCCCAAGTCGACCCGCAGGGCACAAACACAGCCACAATGAAGGAATAGGTGGTCAATACTTTCCGTCTTCAGGCCACAGAGGCCACAGGTGGGCGAGGCGTTGGGGAACATAGTAGCACAGCGGTCGCGAGTTAACAAGCGGCCACGCCGAAGCAACCAAAGGAATACGCCGATGCACTCAGGGAGCTTGAGACCCCACAAGAATATGCAATCCCGAAGGAGGGTAGCATCACCCCCCAAATAGTTGGGTAGAAGAGCCCGGTAAGCCTTACGGGTAGAGAACGTGCCATCCTTCCAAGCCAAATGATCACGGCCAAAGGAAGGACTGGGAGCGTCAGCGAGAGCAGCCATGAGAGATAAGTAGTCCTCCAACCACTGGTCTGATAGATTATCATTAATAGAAGGGCACCAATTGCCACCATCCCAGCAAGCAGCCACCGTGACCTCCTTGTCGACCACTAAAGCGAACAGGCGAGGGTAAAGGATCCTCAGTGCACCCCTCCCGGTCCAATCATCCTCCCAAAAACGAAACGAGTTTCCATCACCGAGCTTAGAAGAAAATAAAGGTCTATAGCGGTTCAGGGCGTCCACCACCCCACGCCAAAAGGAAGAGAGGTGCCCCTGGATACGTCCACGAGTTGCAGAAACGATGTCAACGCCCGCTGCTGCCCTCAAAACATTCAACAAAAAATTCTCCTCCCTTCCCCATACCCTCGCCGCCCATTTGAGCAAGAGGGCATCGTTCACCACCTCCAATCGTCAAACGCCCAGCCCCCCTCCCTCTTAGGCCGCGTGACCTCAGCCCACCCCACCAGATGCACGCCCCTTCCCCCACCCCCTTCTTCCCCCATAAGAAGCCCCTCATACACTTCTCCAATCTTGATCGAACCCCTTGGGCATCTCACGCACAGAGAGGAAGTAGATTGGGATGGAAGATAGCACCGATTTGAGTAGCACTAACTAACCGACCACCGCGGGAGAGAAGAGCCGCACGCCACCCAGCCAAACGAGCCTCCACCTTCTCCACAACCGGCCGCCAGTCGCGGATGCGGGCGCGACCCACTGACAAGGGCAGACCCAAATAATCGAAGGGGAGAGCTGCGGGAGGAGAGCCAAGCAGCCTCGCGCATTCCCCGACCTCCGCCGGAGTCAAGGAGAAGGGGACGACCTTGGACTTGTTCCCGTTGATTTGGAGGCCCGAAAGCTCGTTGAATAGCTGTAGAGTAGTAGCCATACCGGAAACGCTCGAGGTGCCTCCCTCGATGAGGCAAATTGTGTCATCAGCAAATTGCAAGATTGGAACATGGAAAGGGCCAAAGGAGCACCCACGAGTGAGCCCGGCCGCGACTACTCCATCAATCGTGCGTGGAAGAACATCAACCGCCAAAACAAACAAAAGTGGAGCAAGGTGACACCCCTGACGAACCCCCCTACGAGGTTGGAAATAGCCCCCAACCAAGCGACCATTAAGGAGAACAAAAAAGGAAGCCGTGGTCACACAGCGCCGCATCCACGCAATCCAAATCGAAGGGAATCCCCTCCTCATAAGCACGGACCAGAGGAACCGCTAATCAAGAGAATCATAGGCCTTCGCAAAGTCAATCTTCCATAGGACCCCCTTCGAAGCATTCGAGCGCCACGCCTCAATAACCTCCGATACCACCGCAAAGCAATCAGAAATTTGCCTCCCACGAACAAAAGCGGCCTGTGTAGGTGAAATAAGCGAGTCGAGAAGGGGAGCAAGCCGCCTGGCCAGGGCCTTAGCAATGATTAAGTAAATCGCGTTGGATATGGAAATCGGCCGGAAATCCTCAATTCGAGTGGCCGAGGAAGACTTAGGTATAAGAACAATAAGAGCCCTGTTAAGTTTATCAAATCCACGGTTCCCCTCGCAGAACTCGCGCGCCACGTCCAACACATCAAAAGCAACAACGTCCCAGAAATCCCTGTAGAAAGACACCGGGAAGCCATCGGGCCCCGGCGCAGCATCGGCGTTGAGGTCCCAGACAGCCACCTTGAGGTCCTCCAAAGAAAGCGGCCGAGAAAGCGCCTCCACCACAGGCGTAGGAAGAGAGGAAGCCCCACGTCCCGACCAGCGCCACCGCCGCGGGGCAGGGTGCCCAAACGCGCCCCGAAAATAATTCCCCACAGCCTCCCCCATCTCCTTCTCCCCTGAATGAGCTCACCATTGACCAGAATAGATGAAATGGAGTTTTTGCGCCGTCGGCCGCTCGCCACCCTGTGAAAATACGCAGTGTTGGCATCCCCCTCCTTGAGCCACCGCACCCGCGAGCGTTGACGCCACTCGATCGACCGCTTCCGATCCTCCAAGCTTGCCTGTGCGGCAGCCGCAGCGCGCGCGACCAACTCACCCGGGAGCAGATCCCTCTCATTCTCCAGGAGGTCCAAAGCCATAATCACAGCATCAGCCTCCTTGCGAGCGGCGACACGAGCCAGCCGCGACTCCCGCTTGAAAGAAGCCAAGACCTTTCTGAGGGAAGATAGTTTATGATCAAAACGTCGGGCAGCAGTGCCCGCAGGAGTGGTCTGTTCCCAATGGTTGCGCACCAGATCCTTGAACCCCGGCTCGAGAAGCCAACACCTCTCATAGCGGAAGAGACCACGAGGACGCTGATCATCCCCGGAATCCCAAACAATGGGGCTGTGATCAGAGAAAGACCGCGGTCGAGAGCTGACCGCGCAAAGAGGGAAGAGTTCCAGCAAGCGAATATTCGACAAAAAACGATCAATCCGCGATCTTGAAGTATTAGACCTCCAAGTGTAGGAGACATCATTGGGCACGAGCCCCTCCAGAGCCAGCTCAGTAATGAGGTCCATAAAGTCACCAGAATCGGGATCTTGACCCCCGCGGCCGCGGGGTCGGTCCTGGGAGAGTAACGTGACATTGAAGTCACCTCCCAAAATCCAAGGCAGATCCCCAAACGCGAGCGCGTCCTCCCGCAAATCCTCCCAAAGTTCCCGCCGAAGGATATGGGAATTAGGCGCGTATACGCAAGTGAATGCAACGACGACATTAGAATCAGCCAAATTCAACACCACCGAGAGGGAGTGCCGCCCAACCCGCAAAGAAGAGAAGGAGAGGCGCGAAGAACGCCATGTCACCAAGATTCCACCGCCCTCGCCGATCGCGTCCAACGAGCGAAAAACATCCATATGTCCAGCTCCGAAGGACCTCCACAAATCCACATCCAACGCAGACAGCTTGGTTTCTTGAATGAACGCAACGTCGCAATCCCATTCAGAGAGACGCGCACCCAATGTGCGCCGACGGTGAAGGTCGCCGAGACCACGCACATTCCAAGACAATATCTTCATTAACAACAACAGGGCCCCCGCAAGCACGACATCCCGAAGGGAGATCATCAAAGATCAGCAGGCGAACGCCCCACCAAGCGAGCTAAACCGGCCGCCTCCGCCACCGCCTCGCGAAACACCGCAGAAGAAGAGTCTCCGAGGCGGGAGGGGAGGATAGGATCTCCAAGTCGAGAGTACCACCTTCGCCTGTAGCTTCGGCCAAATCGAGAGGGAGGGGAGTTGACCACAAACAAATCAAGAGAGGCGCCATCATAATAATTAGCCAAAGCGATCCCTGGAGACCCACCACCAGCCGGTGACCCCCGCGGAGAGGGCACCCCACGGGCAGGCGACGAAGAGGCAGAAGAGTCGCCCTGAGATGAGACAGATGTAGCCTGCAGCAAAAGGGAGGGGGAATATAATTCATCCAGGAGGGCCTGCGGGCTGAAGGCCACCGAAGTGATGGGCTGAGGACAAAGATAGTCGGATGTCCAGCAAAGGGGCTCCGAAACTGCGCCCGGGTCGGGCACAACCCGAGAAGAAGGCCCACCACCGATAATAGCAGATCCGACAGAAGAAACCAAAGGGAGCCTTGCCACGCGTGAAGAGAAATCCGCATGCGAGGTGTCCACCGACAGAAGGGATGGAGTCGAATCATTCGTATCAGTCATATCAACCTCGGTAAACGCCAAAGCCACCAAGTCACGGCTTCCATGACGTGCACACGCCTCCCCAGGGGCTGCCGCCGATACCCCTGAACCGTTGCCCTCCCCAGGCGACGCTTCGAAAGCATCCCCGAAAGATGACACGTGGCGCGGAGAAGCCCAACCGTCCCTCCCACGCCGAGAGCCATGTCCACCACCGCGCAAGGCCGAGGAAGATGGTGGATGATCCGACGCCGACGACGACGGCAAGAGAAGGAATTCAACGTTGAAAGACCAGGAGCCCAGAACCATCTTCTCGAAAAGCACCTTGCCAGCCATAGCCTGAAGAAACCGCGGAGAGCACTCGATAAGAATCCTCGCACAAGTCCAGTCCGCGCCTGGCGCCAAGCCATCATCCAGAACCGGCAGGACTTGCCCCCAACGCCCGACCACCTTCGACAGAGCATTCACCGTGCGGGAAAGGAATGGGACCCCCCGAACCTCCGCGACACAAACTTCCGAGAACGAAGCCGCACCATCAGCCACGCGCAAATGCCGCCAAAAGACATCCGAATCACCAGTAAGATGAAAGAGGGTCTCCCGTTGCATCGGGGAGAGCCCACAAATACAGCAACGAGACGCGTCTAGGATGACGAAGTCCCCGACGAAGTCGTCGCCCAGGAGCTCCAAAGATGACGAGCGAATGGCATCCCATGAAAGACCCGGCCTGAGCCGGACACCCACAGCAGCGAGGCACTCCGCGGGAGCGTCCTGCGATCCCGCGAAAGTCGTAGCTCCATGCAGCCCCGCTCCCTGCCTTGCCACCCCTGCCGCCTGCGCCTCACTCACCCTCGCCCCACCAGCAGCAGCCCCGCCAGCGGGTTCCTCGATCACGCACTCCTCCACCAAGAAACGATGCACTGGTGCACCCGCATAAGACGGAGCCTGCGACCCTCCTCCCACGCCACCACCTGAAAAAGAGCCATGCACAAACCCCCCCACAGGTGCAAAGACACCACCCAGCGCCCTCCCAGGTGCTCCGCCCAGCTCCCCCGCGATCGCACCACCCCCAACAACGACCTGCGCAAAGGAGCGAGAATCTCGGACACCAAGCGAGGCACCTCCTTGCCCACACGAAAATGGTCGCTTCAATCCCGCTCGATGGCTGTCCATGCGAGTTCGGTCTCATTTTGTTGAGACGTATAAGCACAAGATGTCTGATGCACAATACCGTAGGTTCTAAGAAATTGATAGAGTTGAGTACTACCAAATTCTAATGCATTATCTGAATGAATATACTTGACATTTGCAATGAAAACATTCCTTATCTCACTAATAAAAGATTGAATAATAGGACCAACATCGGACTTGCTCTTAAGAAGAAAGACCCATGACAATCTTTTTTTTTGAATAAGAAGACCCATGACAATCTTGAAAACTCATCGACCGCAACACGATAAACCTATGCCCTTAATGGTCTGGGACACGACTTGGACCCCAAATATCAAAATGAATTAACTCAAAAAGACTGACTATTTCAACTTTGACGACTCCGGAATGTAGATCGATGATGCTTCCCAAGCTGGCAGGCCTCGCACTGAAAAGTAGAGTGAGGAAAAATCTGTGGAAGAACATGACGCAACTTTTGCTGAGGAAGATGACCAAATCGAAGATGTCACATATATGGAGAAGTGGGTCCGGTGCGAAGAAAAGAAGCACCAATATATAGGGATTGTACCAGTATGTAGAGACCTCCTTGTTCATGACCTGATCCAATCACCTTGCCCGTAAGAATGTCCTAAAACACAAGAGCAGAAGGATCAAATATGGCACGACAATGTAAATCCTTGGTGATTTGACTAATGGACAATAAATTCATAGAAAATTCAGGAGTGTAAAGAACATTCCGAAGTCGCATTGTGGGAGTTAAACCCATCTGCTATTACTACTGATCGCCCTGATTGAGTTGGTCTGTATGCATTAAACTGTCCTCCGTTACCACAAAGATATGGGATTCTCTTGAATACATAATTCATTTTGACAAATCTGCTCTGTAAAACTAGTAAGAGTATACGCTATACCTGATGTGGATGTTGATGCTGAAGCAACTACTTCTGAGGATCCTGAAGGAGAACTGGTTGACCTGGGAGCAAGGATAATATCCCTGAGCCGTGCTACAAGTTCATCAAATCTCTGATCAAATGCAGGTGATGGACTCCCAACCCGCTGAGTTTGCTCTGCAACATGTGCTGAGGTGGGAAAGTCATGCTTATGATAACATGTTTCCTAAGAGTGGCCTAACCTATAGTAGTAGGTGAATGGATGATGGGGTCGACTACCCCCTCCCATGCCATGGTTACCTCGACCATGATACTGCATAGGGCCCCCTCTACCACGAGAGGCAACCATAATTGAAGGAGTATGAGACTGATGAATACCACCATAAGATATAGGGAGCCTGCTTAATTTGCGGTATGCCTCCTCCATTGGAGGTATGGTGGCATCAGTAAGGATCTGTGCTCGAGTGGCGTCATACTCAGGATCGAAAGCTGCTAGAAAAACTCTGATCATCACCAAATCTTTGTACGCTTTGAGCTGCTTTGCTGTGGCGGTCGAGGGAATGAAACCATGGAACTTCTCAAGCATATTCCTTAGATAAGCGTAAAGAGTATGGAGTGGACGACCATTCTGCTTCGACGTGAAGATATCGTGCTGAAGTTGCAATATCTTCGACTCATTATTCATCGGAGAGTACACAATGATAAGAATGTCCCGCATAGCCTTTGCAGTAGGCTGACTCAGTATATCGTTGGTTATCTCCATCAAGGTTTTAAAAACGAAAGGCGGAACGAGGCGGTTCCACCAAAATCGAGGCGAGGCGTAACCTCTAGGCGGTCGAGGCGTAAGCCTCAATTTTTCCCAAAAAATTTACTAATCTAACATATTTAAGTACATAAATCTCAAGAGAGTAATACAATAACACATATCTAGAAGCATAAAGCAAGTAAAGGAATTCTAATGCAATCCATCGTTGTCTTAGACCCATAGAATTCCAGTGTACGAAATGTTAGAATTAAACACAAGATAAAATAGAGAGTACATAATTTGTTTCAACTTCTAAAATTCAAATCCTTTTTCTCATTCAAAAAGTAGAATGCCAAATGCCAATTCATGTTCTTGAATCTTGTCTTACAGACTTGTAAAGATCTTCTAATCATCCATGAACTCTAACATCGGCAGCAAGACTATCATCCTCTGATTCACTACTGCTCATTGGATCATCCAATGAATCATCCATGTAGTTTAAATTTTCTTCATTATCATCTCCATCACTAACATCATCTCCAGTATGAATCTCATCGTCATCAATATCAACCACAGCTTTACCTGTATTATACAATACCATTGTTATTTGTTAGTATATTATATTTTTATCCTAATGAAATAAGATTAACATCGTATTTACCTTTCTTTCTCTTCTTCCTACGAGAATTATCTTGTTGTTATTCAGCTTCCTCAACATCCCCCTCCAGAGGAGTATTCGCATCAAGCTCATGATATGCACTGTATTCGCATGTCTGAAGCTCTGAAACCCACTCCTCACCAGAATCGACATCTTCCAAGCATAGGACATCCTCCATAGCCTTCCAAACTTGGTTAGCTCAGGAGTATCATCTCCAAAAGTCCTCATCCAGTCAGCTGATGATGGTGATAAATCCATAATATATGGTTAAATTCAATCATGAAAAGCAAAGAATAATGGATTTAGAGGACCAGAGATACACATACATGGACTCCTTTTCTTGCATGTGTTCAGAACATTGGAATATCCAAACAAGCCTTGTACATTCCTGAAAGCATCTATCTGTAGATCTACTCTCCCTCTCCAATGGATCACTTATCAACCTCTCCATAAAAGCACACAATCCATTTTTTATCTGTGTGTGTGGAAAATGAGGGTTCTTAGTGATATTGGGGATTGAGAAAGTAGGCAGCAACATGCAAATGAGTATGAAGTTGGCGATCCCACCTAGCATCCACGATATCCCAAAATGGCTTATACTTTTCTTCTTCATTTCCTAACGCATGCACAATTTCCTCCTTGGCTCTGTCCATGGTTTCATAGATGTATCCCATTGGGGGATATTTTTCGGAATCAACCATCCTTAAAATCATGACCAAAGGTTTGGTTGTACTAATCACAAAGGCAACGCCGGGCCAAAAAGATTTGCGTCTCAAAATTGTGTTGCATGCTTTTTGCCCTTGGGGCTTGGAAGAATAGGGGCTCCTCTTCCATGCATAGGAAGTAAAAAATGACTCGAGGGAGTCCCTAACAATCTCTGTAATGACAAGAAAGCCGTAGCAAAATGGGTAACGACAGTCGGACCAAATCTCCCCCAATCCTTGCCCTGATCATGGACAAAACCCAACCATGTGCATAGATGTAGTTGATGACTCTTTTGGCTTTTTTGAAAACGGAAGCATGCAAAGGCAATGTCAAAATGTCTTTTAGCATTAAATCAATGCAGTGGGCGGCACACGGGGTCCAATATAAACGTTATCTCTTTTCCATAAGCAATTTTCCAGCCGCTTTGTAGTTTGAGGCATTATCGGTTATAACTTGTATGACGTTGTCTTCACCAACCTCCTCAACTACATCATCGAGCAGAGAAAATAGTAATTGTGCGCTCTTTGTTCTGTCTGATGCATCAATGGACTTCAAGAACCAAGTCCCAGTCGGACTGTTCACTAAAAAATTGATAAATGAACGACCTTTTGTATCCGTCCAACCATCAGACATGATACTACAACCTGTCTCTGCCTAAGAAGCCTTTACCGCTTTCATCACATTGTCGATGTTATTCACTTCTTCCTTCAATATCCATGTTCTCAACTCGTGTGCCGTTGGAGGTTTCAATCCCCTCCCAAATGCACCAACAGAATGAACCATTGTTTGAAATGATGGACTATTTGCACAATTGAATGCTAATCCATTTGCAAAGAAAAATCTTCCAATATCACTACAAACACGAGCCCTCTCCTCTTTCTTCCATGATGCATTCAATGTCATTTGATGTTGCTTCTCGAAGACATTTGTAGGCCCAATAGTGGGACTTCCCGAGCCGGCCACACCAACAAATAAGTCCATAGGACCCCTCACATGCTTCACACTGCTGGATCCTCCTGTGCATGTTTGAGGATCGTTACTTCCACGAGGTTCTTCCATTCCAAAAGCACCCACTCTGCAAAGCTCCTCCATCTCTTCCACGACTCTTCTATTTTTTTCTTCGTGCACTGCTAGCAAACACTTCATTTCATTTCCAGTATGAATACTACTAAGAACATGAAACTAGTGATTCATGTTCTTAGTAGTATGAATACTACTAAGAACATGAAACTTGGGTCTGGAGTCAGAACTAGATATTCGGGGAAGGGCACTACTATATATGACAGGTCGTCTATAATCAGCTGTGGGCCTTTCTGCTACGGCGTTCGTCTGACGGGTGAAGCTGCTCCTGTATGACACTGGCCTTCTCATTTCTCAATAGCGCTACTAAAGATGGAGGAGAAGTTCTAGCCGCTGGTATTTGGTATAAGTCAAGCGGCATGTCGCTTCAACCACAGATACCGGTTCCAATTGAGGGAGGGGAATCGCCCTAACTATCTGATTTTCTTGCTTGGATTATCTTGCTTTCCGCAGTTGTGAGGAAGCAAGACTGGGGGAAGGCGGGACAGTAGGTTGGGTAGCCTTTTCTATCTTTTTTTCCATTTTTCTTTTTTATGCTCCTAATGTTTTGGGGCAGAAGAGTAGCTCTTTGGAGAGCACAATACGATTCAAGTAGTAAGCTGTGTTCGGGGGGGAGTTCGATCGGCAGATAGGACGTCTGTAATTGAAATCCCATCGCGTTGGGGCCGGTAGGTGTGAGTGCAGTAGTAGAAAGGGGCAGCTGAGGCATCCTAACAGACCGAGATTTTCACCTTGTTCTATCATTCGGGTGGATAAGTTAAACCAGATAGTTATATGAGTGAAACAAAAAGAGAAGGGACAAAGCTGTCCTAACTATCTGATTTTTCATTGACCTCAAAGAACAGATGCTGGCCTCTTTCTCACTCTGATAATGAACAAGAAAGGGCCTGTGGAACCTCTCCTCTACCCTCTTTTTTGATACTTCAGCTGGAACTTCTGGGCATGCTTTAACATTTTTCCCTGTTTTGGCGAGGTGGTGCTTGAGTCTTGCAACTCCACCGGTTATCCTCTTAGCACAGAAATTGCATTGTACATAAACATAACCCTTGCCCTTCGTAACTCGTCCATTTCGAGTTGGACACAGTATTTCCACCTAGGGTCGCTTCAACCTCCTTCGGAATCTTTCGCGTCTCTCTTCTTTGCTTTTGGCATTTCTGAAATTTATTGCACAAGTTAGAGGGTATGCATTTGTTGCTAAGATGGTTGTGATAAGTATAAAAAATTATATTTCACAGGGCCGACTATGAAACAGTTGCATTCGAAAGTGCAACTCTAATATGTGCAGAGAGTTATATACAACCATTCATCTTAAGAATTATATACAACCATTCATCTTAAGAAATGTAAACCATTGAAAAATATAGTAATTAAGGTTATTCCTTATGGCATCTAGGGTCAATTTCAACCTCACATCACATTTCTTGGAGGCGTGGATACGGATCGTCTATTCACGTGTCCTTAAATAGGCAGATCCAAATCCATATATACTTCATGGAATTTGCAATATTGTGTGAGAAAGTAACCATATTTCAAACATTTTATATGAATAAAAGAAATTGAACCATTTAAGCAGAAAATACCAAACAAATTATCCTTTTACGTCATGTGAACCATTGGCCAAACAGAAATCTTGGTTGTTGTAGAAAAGATCAACTTCTGCTTGAGAAGATATGCCAGCATCACGTGTCACGAAATAAAAGATGGCTAATTTGTTTCCTTTTTTTTAGAACTCGAAAGAGGATTAGTTTGTTGCATTATACTTTTGATGATAATTAAATTTAGACTAGTAAAATAGTCCAATCTAGACCCGGATCCCAAAAATAATAATGTGCTAAACTTCTCTATTGATAAGAACTCATACCTAAAGCTAAGATAATAGGTGGTGCACGATGTAGAGGAGGAGGCGGCGGTGGAGCACGATGCAGAGGAGGAGGCGAAGACACCGGCGTTGCTTCACAAGGTGTTGCGTGTCGCCGACTCGCCAGTCGACCAACTTCAAGAATCGCAGCAGGGAATGTGGATTAGGGTTTTTTTGGCTTTTCCAGAGACGACAGAGGAGCATTCGAGCCCGGGCGAAAGAAACCTATTAAAGTGGGCCACGTGCGATGCACGTGTCCCACATAAAATTAAAACCGCCTCGGATGTCGCCTCGTATCGCCTCAAGGCGCATACGCCTCAGGGCGTTTTCGATCATCGAGGCGACCGCCTCACATCAAACGGCCGAGGCGTACGCCTCAGAACCAAAAACAACTGCCTCACCTCGAGGCGTACGCCTCGAGCGCCTCGAGGCACGTTTTTTAATTCCATGATCTCCATTGACACAGTCCTAGATAGCCACATACGCGCATATGCGTCATCTGCCTCTCATGAAGCATTAACCCCAGTTTTTTTTGAAGTTTATTAACTCCTTCGTGAGGATGTGTTTCTTGCCATTACACTGCATCGAGCTCATGAACTGCACGACCCATAATTCATAGTTCATTCCATCCATCTTGACGATGGCTGCTGGACCTTTGAAGGCATCCAGGGATGAAACATCTGCTTTGTTGTTTGACATGATGACAACAATATCCAAGTCTGGGTCTGCAAACTGTACTACTCGCATCTACACTAACATACGAGGGGATAGTTTTGGTGTAGACTCGTACCACAATCTCTCCCATCTGTTGGAGCCCCCTTTGGGTAACTAGGGTGTTGTTATATGATCAAATCATGCTCTAGATACCCGAAAGCAGAACTAACAGGAGACGGAGCCTGCAGGAGGCGAAACAGGTTGCAGGGTGGTGGCGGCCTGATCGCTGGCGGAGTGCTCGATGGCTATGAGTGCAGTCTAGATGGCGACCTGATCGTCGGCGGAGTGCTCGGTGACGGTGGCGAGGATGGCTGCTCCCGGTCCAGGGGGAGACAACGACTACTACCACTGTCCGGCTGCAGTGGCAGCTGGATCGTCGGTTTGGGCGACTAGTTGTGCGGGGAGGGTTGGCGGTGGCGGTGCCCAGACGTGCTAGGGTTTAGGTAGGGTGGGGTTTCTAGGGCACATGCTTCGGTCTAGGACCGTCGCTCTGATACCATATGGAAAGACGTTAAATGAAAAGTTGGATTTCGTCATAGCCCTAGAGCTCTTTTATATAGGAGAAAAGCTATGAGGGAAAGTTACATAAAATAGACAGAAGAAATAAGAAACTACAAGATAAAGATAATGAGATATAAATATCTCAAGAGGACGTGTGACATCATTGTACTGAAGGAGAACAACGCTGTACAGGAGGAGGATGATATTGAAATGTACCGAGAGAGAGAGGTAATTGGTAGAGGAATATCGGCGATCGAGTGAAATGAGAGGTAGAGGGAACTACAACGGAAATAGCCGAATATGGTTATATAACCTTACAAGTTATAGTCATATTTTATTATTTTGGGATTTATCATTTGGCTTTCAAGAGAGAAGAGAGTGTGGTGGCAAGATGATTTGTATCCACCAAAAATGAGATGAATAGCATTAGTTATGATCTTATGGCAAATTGGGAATGTGCGCAAATATATATTATATCATATGTATGTATATATATATATCTAAATATATGTTAACGGACCGGATTGAGTCATAAATCCATACTTTTTGAAAATTTCCAATCCGCTATATTAGAATGATAAGAGCTAATCAACGTTTAATTGGATCGGATTGAGGATTGTCGGATTGAGGATTGTTGGATCCCTGATCTTGGAATGAAAAAACAGCAAGAGATAATCCTTGACGAATCGGATGAAGATATGAAAAAAAACCTTATTCTGATGGTGTAAATTTGACTGGACTCTTCTATCTTTCTTTCGAAGATACTGAAAGCCTAACCCTGTTTCCTTTGCCATAAATTCCATTTGATCTTAATAACTTAAAATCCATCTTCCCAATCATCTATCAACAAATGTGTAAGAGTCTAATTTTTTGTTTAAGTAAGATGCGTGACATATGCTCTCTCTAGATTTATTTTATTCAATGGAATATTTTTTGACTTCTATTTTTTCAGTAGTTTTTTCTACTCCAAAATGTCTTCTAGTTTTTTTTATCAGAATTGCGATTTGTCAAAATAAAGCTGGACTTGGGGATCTGGTAATTGTAGGACAAACTGTACCCGCAATTGATTAAAGATGCTCGACTTGTGATCAATGAACTAGGAAACATTACAGTGCTTTGGGAAGAACAGTGGCTAAGCACTCTTCAAGATCTCCATTCTGGTAATACTATATTTTTCTTAAGACATCAATTTTGACATTCATTCTTCAAAACGATCTCCATTCATGAATACTCCTGACTAGCTTATCAATTAAACCACGAATTTAAATTGCATTGGAGAAATGTAGTTTATTTCTTATGAGCATCTATGCTGAAATGTCGATTGAAATGTTGGTTTCCTCGAGCTTTTGACTCCAAGCTATGCCTTTTGGATGGTATTTATGTTAGTTTGGGGCAATGCTGAGCGTTGTAGCGGCAGTGACCATTTTGGGAAATTAACATTCTGTTTGGCCTGTCAAAAATTATAAATTGCGATTACTAGATCACATGGTGAGATGTGATCATCGTAAAAGTCCATGTGAGAAGATTGTCAAAGATCTGTCTACCCAGGTTATATCTTTTAGAGCAACAATCCTGCATCCAAAAGGTGCAGGGAGTACAAAGTGACCACTAAAATACGAAGTGAGGTCAGTTGTTCTAACCAAGACCCAAGAGGATTCTAAACAAGACGCATCGAGGTCAATTGTTAGGGGCAGATGATCGTTGATGTGATGCGGTCTGGAGGACGAGGACTTGGAACATCTTTTCTTCTCTTCTTCGCATTCGGTGTAGGTTTGGAGGGAGGCGCACATCTCCTGAATCAGAAGGGAAAGCGGCTCGAGCTTCTGGACTAATATCAGATCGATGGGCGTGGCTGGCCACGTAGATGTGTTTTTTCCTTTTGCCACCTTGTGGGCTATCTGGTGTGCTAGGTGTGAAGAATAATGGAAATAGCTATCTTTATTCCATAGGTCTAGAGGTCCTTATATAGGACAAAGCCCTAGAGAGTCCAAAAGAGGAGAAAATACATAAGTGCCCTTAGTGGGGTTACAATAAATAATAATTAAAACCCGTCAGATATATTCCTAACACTCCCCTTCAAGTTGGAGCATATTTATCAGTCATGCCCAACTTGGAAACAATCCATGAAAGGTGCTTCTTGGGTAAGGCCTTCGTGAATACATCTGCAAGCTGAAGATCTGTGCTTATATGAGGAGTAGTAATTCTTCCACTTTGACAACATCACCAACAAAATAGTAGTCAATCTCTATATGCTTGGTTCGCTCATGGAACACATGATTCGTGGCGATGTAGGTAGCAGATTTGTTGTCACCGTATAGTGGAATGGGAGTAGTGATAATAATAACGAGCTCTTGCAGAAAGGTTAATAACCACATGATCTCATAGGTAGCTTGAGCCATCGCCCTATAACTTGCTTTTGCACTGGATCTGGACACAACAATCTGTTTCTTGCTTCTCCAAATAACAAGGTTTCCTCCAACCATCATAGCATAACCTGTAGTCGAGCGCCGATCCTCTAGCGTGCTTGCATAATCAGCATCAACATATGCGATAACATCAGTGTACCCATTTGTCTCATAAAAGAGACCACACCCTGGTGATTCCTTCAAGTATCGTAGAATGTGAAGGACATTCTGCCAGTGACTATAACAAGATTGTTCCATGTATTGGCTAGCTCTGCTCACGGCATAAGAAATATCTGGTCTGGTAAAGAAGTTTGCCAACCAAGCTTCTGTATCGAGTGACATCTTCAAAGACATGATCATAGGAAGTGAAATGTTTCTTTGGATCTGCAGGAGGACCAGAGGGCTTGCATCCAAGTAATATGGCTTCAGTAAGGAATGAAGGCCCTCTGTAGTGCGTAGTACTTATATGCCCAAGAAGTAGCGTAAAGGACCAAGGTCCTTGGTAACAAACACCTTCTGGAGGAAGGCCTTGGTCTCTACTATCCCATTGTCATCATCGCCTGTGACAACCATATCATTCTAATAGACTGCAAGTATAACAATACCAGTTGTTCGTCTTCTTACAAACACAAAGTTGTGAGATGTTCTCTGGAATCCAAGAGTGCTTATTTCTGCAGTAAGTCTGTCGGACCACGCCATTGGGCTTTGCTTCATACCATATATGGCCTTGCGAAGTCGATATACACACTCCCCCTCGACTTCATAACTTGGAGGCTGCATCATGTACACCTCCTCATCAAGGTCACCATATAGGAAGGTATTTTTCACATCTAACTGAAAGATATGCTAGGCCTTATAAGCTGTTACTGAAACGATAGTCTGTATTGATCCCATTCGTGCGACCGATGAGAATGTCTCAAAGTAATCCACGCCATATGTTTGTGTAAAACCTTGGGCCACAAGACGAGCTTTCAATCTGTCAAATGGTCCCTTCAGGTGATTGCTTGGTCGTGAAGACCCATCTACATGCCACAGGTCTAGTCCTCTTGGGACACTGCACTAGATCCCATGTCCCTTTGGAAATAAGAGCATCCATCTCTTCATTCATGATCTGTCGCCATCATAAATACTGCAATGCACTATGATGGTCTCTCGGAATGGAAATAATCATGATAGCATTTGCATATCGTCTGTCAGTGGAAGATAAACTAGCAGTAGAAGTGAAGTGAGACATGCAATGAGAAGTACATTGCCTCTTAGATCTTCATAGAGCAATTGAAGCTTTTGAGGATCATCCGAGACAACCTTGGAGGGGACACTTGTAGAAGGCATATCATCCTGCAACAAAAAAACAGGTAAATGAACATCTGGTGGTGAAGATACCTGTCTGTGTTTATAGACAATGGGTGGAGGTGGGAGATCCCGAGAATATCTGTAACAGAATTGATGGAAAAAGCTGGTCTTCTCAAAAAGGTTGCATCTACAGAGATATAATATCGATGTCCAGTTGGATCGTAATACCTGTAACCTTTTGAGTATGAGAGTAACCAAGGAATACACATTTGATTGCACGAGAAGAAAGTTTGTCCGCAGTGTGAAAATTATGAACAAAGGACACACAACTAAAAATTCGCAAAGAGGAAAAGGTGACTCAGTGGGGTAAAGTAGAGAGAAGGGAGTGGATCCATTTAAGGTTGGAGACGGAATTCTGTTGATACGATGGATGAAAATCAGAACAACATCACCCCCATAGGTTTTGGGAACTTTCATCTGAGTAAGGAGTGAGCGGGCAAAGATGTCTGAGTTTTCTCTCTGTTATCTCATTTTGCTGGGACGTATACGGGCATGAGGTTTGTTGTATGGTACCTTGAGAGGCAAAAAAGTTCGTTAGGTTATGTTGGGTGAATTCCAAGACATTACCAGAACGGAAAATTTGTATCCAGAGGAGAAAATATTACCGACAATGAATTTTTTTTGACAATACTATTAATCTCCGAACGTTCCTTTAAAAGATAGACCCAAGACGACCTACTGTAATCATTAACAAAAACAACAAAATACTTATGTCCACTTAGAGTACGAACCAGACAAGGTCCCAAAAACTAACAATGGACTAAAGAGAAAGGAACTTCACGACGAGGCTTTGTACGAGCAGGGAACGATGCTCGATGATGTTTCCCGAACTGACACATCGTGCACTCAAAAGGCTTGAGCATAGAGAGTTCGGGGAACATCAAAGAGAGGGCTTTGGCAGACGGATGGTCGATGCAAAGATGACATAGAAGAGGATCGATGGAGATGGACGAAGCACTAGTAAAACCAGAGTCAGAGGGGATGTCAAGATAATAAAGACCATTCTTCTCACGTCCCTCACCAAAATTCTATCTCGTTCGGATGTCCTGAAAATAACAACAAAACGCATCAAATATAACTTGATAGTTGAGCTCAGTGCACAGCTTGTGAATAAATAATAGACTAAGAAGAAAGTGAGGAGCGCAGTGAACTCCAGTAAGTCGGAGTTTGGCGGAAAACTCCATATCGCTCACAACAATAATAGGTGAATGAGATCCATTGGCAACACGAACAATCTTCACAATAGAAGACGATCGTGAAGAGGTGGGAAGATTAGCTTCTCCCGTCAGATGAGTTGAGGCAACCGAGTCAATGATCCATGCAGAAGTAGACGCAGAGACAGAACTGGCAATTGTACATGATGTAGTGACCAGACTAGCAGTAGAAGCAGAAGCAGTAGTGTCACTAGCAGAGTTCTGTAGCAATTGGCGAAGACGAGCATACTCAGATGCAGTAAAAGAAGTCTGACTGTCACTGGAAGGCTGATCATGTGAGATATCTGTGGTATCATCGGAACTATCATATGAGGCTATCTCATAGGCATTGTTGGCATGCCAAACTTTGCCCAGCAACGTTGTGACGGATGATTCATGCATCCACATTGTGAGCATGCTTGAAAGCGGGCAGTAGTAGGATCACGTCCACGCCTGCGTCTTGAGTCACGTCCTTGTCCGAACTCATGACCATGTCCCCGACTAAAGTCACATCCGCGTCCCCCTTGGTAGTTGGTTCGTCCTCGAGCAAAGTGGGCTCCATTCTCGGCGGACAGAAGAGGTGGAGGAAACTCAAGTTCCTGTATTCAACCAAAAATGATCTCAAGAGTGGGTAAAGCCGCAACAGTCAGAAATTGATCCTTCACCGGCTTGTATCGTGGATGCAAACCTGATAAGAAATGATACAGTTGCCACTCTACATGTTTTCCTATATGTTTGTCACAACAGGCAGGTTGAAAAGTAAGAAGCTCCTCAAACAGACTTGTAAGGAGTTGATAGTATTCGATCAAGGATATATATCCTTGATTTGCAGACCAAATTTGTATGTAGATATGTGAGAGCCTAGACTTGGTCGTCTTTTGGGAGTAAGTATTCTCAACTCAAGGCTCTCCCACATTGCCTTGTCGTTTCCTTGTAGAGAAGGTTCGAAGCGATATTAGGATCAACACTATTAGTCATTTGCGTGATCACCTGGCAGTTGTGTAACATCCGGAATCCGCCAAACCCGAACTCGACCCGATTAGGGTCCGTTTAACCCAATAAAGTTGTCGGTCGGTATCAGATGACTTATATCGACTAATTGAGTGTGAACCAAAAGTCGTTCGGGCGAAATCGATCAAAAAATTGGTTGCACCGTAATGCGTGCCACGGAAAAGCCGCGACATAAATCCGGAAACTGCGAAACAAACCGAAACCGTCATTTAATCCGATTCGACGAAAGAAGACCAACAGAATCGACCGTTCGTCAATCGGAGGTCTTTTGATATATTTTTTTTGAAACCAAAGCTCTTCGGGGGATACACGTCATGGTGTTCGCCCCAAATATTATTAAAAACGATGAAGAAGAAAAGGAGAAAGAAAAGTTTTACAAACACTATGGATCGAGTATTCAAAACCCGATCGGAAGTATATCAATATTATACTCATATTGATCGTCGTTCAGAGACGATCAAATCGGGATATTTCGCGTCAAAATCGGAGGCTCAAGGCGCGAACTCGGGCAACATTTGTATGCCAATATATATATATATAATTTTTTTCCTCTAAACAGACGGCAGTCTGTACAGCAGCAGACATGGCACTTATTCTATCTCTCTCTTTGACCTCTTCTCTTCTTTCCTAACATGTTTGGCAGGCAAACAGTCTGCTGTTCAATAGCTATACATGGTTCCAGGAGACGAGGTCTATACCAGACGGTATGTGGTTTTTGTTACAGTTTTTACTTCAATTGATATTGTAAAATGCTTCTTCTCTTCAGTCAAATTTTTGGGATGTTGTATGTATTGTCAGACACAGTACATGTAAAATCATATGGAAATTAATGAAATGAGATTTTGGTGCCATTTGTCTCTATTAATTTGTGGTTATGATTGTTGATATGAATGCCACGTGGAAAATTATCCACGCGAAAAATTTCCCTGTATTTCCGTAGCTTATGCGATCTAATGCGAATGAATGTTGTAACGCGAAATGTGTGTAAACGGGTACCCGGATCCTCGGGGGTTCACATTTTGGTATCAGAGCAGCGTTACCCCGATACACACATTCACAGAATTTCAATTCTGATCGCATTAAGTTCTTGGATATTGGCAGTCTTCCAACTTGTCATGAGTCCGAGAAGGGAAATATGACATTCATACTCAATTACCACAGATGTCACCATTTTCATTAATTTTCATATTATATCCCCAAAAGAGAAAAAGCATATGTCATATTATCAGCGAACAATAAATTCTATGACTAGTTATGGTTCTCATGTAAAGCCATAGCATCCCGAACAACAGGACCAGCCTCAGTCTTAGGCCGACCTTTCCATGGTCTTGATTCTGGAACGACACATTCTTTCCTTGCTTCAAGGCTACTAGTTTCTTTAGGTAGAGTCGCAGAGACTCTCTCTTTTACATATCACATCCGAGGGCCAGGTGGCCAGTTGTTTGTCATTTCTCTAATAATCAGGCACTTGCCCGTACTGATTGGCGGTCACGAGATGATCGCAGATTGTCTACTTCTACAGCTTGATGAGTTTGACTTGATTTGGGCATGGATTGGTTATCAACTCATCTTACACTTGTTGATTGCTTTAGGAAGACGGTTGTCTTCAGGATCCCAGATTTACCCGAGTTTACTTTTGAGGGTATTATATACGACTCCACCATGGAGTACATTTCAGTGTTGCGAGCTCAGCGACTTGTTGATCAGGGTTGTGATTCATACCTTGCATTTGTTCGAGAGGTATCTGATCAGGAGCCGATGATACAGGACATCCGAGTAGTATCTGAATATCCAGATGTTTTTCCTGATGAGCTAACAGGACTACCTCTTGAGAATGAGATCGAGTTCGAGATCACATTACTACCAGACACCCAACCGATCTCGATGGCTCCTTACCGTATGGCACCGGCTGAGTTGCAGGAGCTGAAGGTGCAATTACAGGAGCTACTTGATTGGGATTCGTGAGGCCGAGCACTTCACTTTGGGGTGCTCTGGTCCTTTTTGTTAAAAAGAAGGATGGATCCATGAGACCGTGCGTCGATTACAAACAACTGAACAAGAGAACGGTGAAAAATCGTTATCCTTTGCCTCCCATTGATGATTTGTTCGATCAGCTCCAGGGATCTTCGGTGTTCTCGAAGATTGATCTTCGCTCAGGCTACCATCAGCTGAGGATTCGAGAATCTGATATTCCGAAGACTGCTTTCAGGACTCGATATGGACATTACGAGTTTGTGGTGATGCCGTTTGGGCTCACCAATGCACCTGCAGCATTCATGGATATGATGAACATGATTTTCCGTCCATATTTGGACAAGTTTGTGGTAGTATTCATTAATGATGTACTCATATACTCACGGAACGAATGGGATCATGCGAATAATCTACGGATTGTTTTGGATACATTGCGGGAGCACAAGCTATATGCCAAGTTGAGCAAGTGTGAGTTCTGGTTATCCTAGGTTTCATTTTTAGGGCATGTCATTTCTGAAGCAGGCATCACAGTTGATCCTGCGAAGATTGAGACAGTTATGTCTTGGGAGCTGCCCAAGACAGTTACTCAAATTCGGAGTTTCCTCGGGCAATCGGGCTATTACAGACGCTTTGTCAGCGGATTTTCATGCATTGTTCGTCCTCTGACATGACTGACGCAGAAGGGAGTCCCATTTATTTAGGATGATTCATGTGAGCAGGCTTTGCAGACACTGAAGGAGAGATTGACTATAACACCTATTCTTGCTCTTCCTTCATGCACTCAGGACTATGCAGTTTATACAGATGCATCTGCAGAAGGTCTAGGAGCAGTGTTGTTGCAGAGAGGACAGGTGATTGCTTATGCATCACGACAGTTGAGGCCGTATGAGCGGAACTACCCCACACATGACTTAGAGTTAGCGGCAGTTGTTTTCGCTCTGAAGATCTGGTGACACTATTTATATGGGGTGAACTTCAAGATTTTCACGGATCACAATAGTCTGAAGTACATCTTTGATCAGAAGGAGCTGAACATGAGGCAGCGCAGATGACTCGAGCTACTGAAGGATTATGATTGCACGATCTCTTACCATCCCGGTAAGGAAAACGTGGTAGCTGATGCACTTAGCAGGAGAACACATGCAGAGGGTACGACGAACTGGCTATATACGTGGGATATGCTCGCATCTTTGGCTGATTGGCTCCCACAGGAGAGCGCATCCATTTCTACCGCCGTGCCTCCACGATTCAGTAGTTTGTGGGATCGTATCGTCGACGGCCAGAAGACAGATCCTTGGATCCGAGATAGATACATGCGCGCCGTCAAGGACGAGGTTGATGACTTTGTTGTGATGGAGTCTATTTTATGGAAGACAGGATAGTTCGTTGTGCCCAACGACGAGCAGTTGCACAGAGACATACTTGATGAGGCACACAATTCACGATTATCTATCCATCCAGGTAGCACGAAGATGTACCGTGATATGTGCCGACATTTCTGGTGGGACGGAATGAAGTACGATGTGGCGCTGCATGTCAGCAGATGCATGACCTGTCAGATGGTTAAGGCCGAGCACAGGAGACCACCGGGATTACTGTAGTCTCTCCCCATTTCCGAGTGGAAGTGGGAGAGCATCTATATGGATTTTGTTACGGGATTGCCGAAGACACCAGGTGGCCATAATTTCATTTAGGTCATTGTTGATAGGTTGACCAAGTCAGCCCATTTCATACCAGCCAACACGACTTACACTCCATCCAGATTGGCCAAGCTATATGAACATAATATTATCAGACTGCATGGTATACCACGAGAGGTGGTGTCTGACAGGGATTCGAGATTTACATCGCATTATTGGCACCCGTTCATGACATCATTACAGACAGAGCTGAAGATGAGTTCTGCATATCATCCACAGACAGACGGTCAGAGTGAGCGCACCATACAGATACTCGAGGATTTACTTCGCGTACGCTCTTTAGAGTGGAAAGGGTCCTAGAAGGACCATTTGCCTTTAGTGGAATTCACGTACTAATGACATTTTTATAAATTATAAGTGGGAGATTGGGTATTTCTCCGTGTATCTCCCATGAAGGGAATATAAAGATTCGGTGTTCGTAGCAAACTAGCACCGCGATACGTTGGGCCTTTCGAGATTCTGGCTCGCGTGGGAAAGGTGCATATCGAGTAGCTTTTCCTCCACATCTTTCTGTTATTCACGACGTCTTCCATGTATCTAACTTGAGGAAGTGTGTTCACGATCCACAACACATCATCAGTTACGAGAATCTTGACGTGGAGCCAGACTTGACTTATGAAGAGAGGCCAGTGCAGATCATTGACAGTGCTGTGAAGAAGCTCGCAGCAAAGAGATCCCATTAGTCAAAGTGTTGTGGCATCGACACGGCGTCGAAGAGGCGACGTGGGAGACTGAAGCTGATATGAGAGCAAGATATCCACATCTTTTCTTTTGTAATTAAATATATAATGAAATATATGGCTTGTTTTCTCTTTGAGGTTTTTATGGGTTCAAGACCCTTTGAGGTTTTTACGGCCATATGAAGTCTAAACAAGAACACCTAATGACTTTAACTCGAGTCTCGAGGACGAGACTCCCTTTGAGGTTTTTATATTTGTAACATCCGGAATCCGCCAAACCCGAACTCGACCCGATTAGGGTTCGTTTAACCCAATAAAGTTGTCGGTCGGTATCAGATGACTTATATCGAGTAATTGAGTGTGAACCAAATGTCGTTCGGGCGAAATCGATCAAAAAATCGGTTGCACCGTAATGCGTGCCACGGAAAAGCCACGACATAAATCCGGAAACTGCGAAACAAACCGAGACCGTCATTTAATCCGATTCGACAAAAGAAGACCAACAGAATTGACCGTTCGTCAATCGGAGGTCTTTTGATATATTTAAATCACAAAATTAATCTTAAACAAAAATCGTATCCGAAAATTTCGGGTATTCAAAACCCGATCGGAAGTATATCAATATTATACTCATATTGATCGTCGTTCAGAGACGATCAAATCGGGATATTTCACGTCAAAATCGGAGGCTCAAGGCGCGAACTCGGGCAACATTTGTATGCCAATATATATATATATATATATATATATATATATATATAAATTTTTTCCCTCTAAACAGACGGCAGTCTGTACAGCAGCAGACATGACACTTATTCTATCTCTCTCTTTGACCTCTTCTCTTCTTTCCTAACATGTTTGGCAGGCAAACAGTCTGCTGTTCAATAGGTATACATGGTTCCAGGAGACAAGGTCTATACCAGACGGTATGTGGTTTTTGTTACAGTTTTTACTTCAATTGATATTTTAAAATGCTTCTTTTCTTCAGTCAAATTTTTGGGATGTTGTATGTATTGTCAGACACTGTACATGTTGTAAAATCATATGGAAATTAATGAAATGAGATTTTGGTGCCATTTGTCTCTATTAATTTGTGGTTATGATTGTTGATATGAATGTCACGTGGAAAATTATCCGCGCGAAAAATTTTCCTGTATTTCCGTAGCTTATGCAATCTAATGCGAATGAATGTTGTAACACGAAATGTGTGTAAACGGATACCCGGATCCTCGGGAGTTCATAAGTTGTCCACGTACCACATATCATAGTCCTTGTCTGTCTCTTTGGGCGGATCTTTTGTGAGGACATAGTTCTCTCACTGACTACCAATAAACACCTTGAATGATTGAGATCATAGAATATAGTTCTCGGAGCCCAGTTTGATAGACGTGCCCTGCATCATCATAGAAGAAGTTAGGTACAGGGGCTTGGGCTTAATTGATGCCATGATAGTTGCACATGTCAAGAAAAAATGGCCAAGGAAGTTCCCCTAATCTTGCTCAGTCATCACAAAGATCAGTCATCACAGAGAATGCCCAAGAATGTCAGGTACACTGGCGGCAGAGCTGGGTGATGCAGGAGAGATAAATAGTGCCCCAAAAAAGAGGGCGAAGCCCTGGTGGCAACTGGAGAAGCAAGGCGAGGACCTGATGGCGCACAAAGAAGCAAGGCACCATGCTAAGAAGCCCTGGCAGCGCTGGGAGGGCAAGAGCCCCGACCACACGATGGAAGGGACTTGGCAGCACTGGGAGGTGCTGTGGCGGTGTACGAGAAGAGCAGGGTGAGGCCCTGGCGACGCGTTGAGGAGCTAGGTGACATGATAGGGAGCCCTGGCAGTGTTGGGGAGGGCCAACAGTGCGAGGTTACACGTGACAGAGCTAGGATACATGATAGGAGAGGTCCTAGTGATGGTGGGAGGGGCCTGGTGGCGCGAGGTTACGTGCTAGAGCCCTAGCGGGCCTCCAGCGCGCGGGAGGAGTACACCCAATATGGGCAAAAACTCGCAGGTGACGCGCGAGGAGGCCACGAACAGGGAGGAGGTGAAGTTTGTTACAAATCTCCTTCCAGAGATAGCGATGACAGATACATACCTGCCACCACTCCTATGGATCCCTGCATGAAGTTATATGTTGATGATACCTATGATGTGGATAAGAGGAGATACATATAGCTCGTTCCCAAGATTTTTCTACGTGTCTATTACCAAGCCAGATATCTCCTTTGCAGTGACAAAGACAATCAACTTATAGAGCATCCACGTCAAGCTCACATGGATGCAATATGCATGATCATAAGGTATTTGACATCTTCTCCAGGCACGGGGTTTCCATTCAACAGAGGGACATGTCTTGCGGTCTGTGCAGATGCTGATTATGCAGGATGTCCTAAAGATAGAAAGTCTACCTCTAGTTTTGCAGTCTTCATAAGTTCATTGGTCTCACGAAAAAGAAAGAAGTAGACTATGGTTGCTAGGTCGAATTTTGAATCCCAATACTGATTCTGACTAACCTAGCTATTGACACACCTCTTCCCATGTAGTTGCTATGAGATAATCATGCTGCATTCTTCATTGTTAACAATCCGTCTTACTATGAGAGGTCCAAACACATTGAGGTAGATTGCCATTACACACGAGACATAATACGTAAAAGCTTCATTTCTACTTCCCACGTCAGTTCATGGAAACAAACAACTGATATTTTCATGAAAGCCCTTGCAAGGGGGTTGTTCTAGAAGTGTTGTTTCAAGCTGAGTAGGATTGACATCTATGCCCTGTCTTTAGGGGAATAGTGAGAGTTATTAGCTTTTATTTATTTGTTATTTCACTATTGTAGCATGCCCTTTGGTTATTTGCCTGCTAAGGTTACTCTACTCTATATAAGAGAGCCTTACATCCTTTGAATAAAATTTTTATTCATTTCTCTCAACAATCCTTATCGAGTTTGAATCAAGGAGGTGGAAGGAAGGAAGGGGGGTAGGCTATCATCCGGTGTCATTGTTATATAAGGGGGATAAAAGGGATGGTTCAAGGGAAAGTTAGGGTTTCATCAACCTTTAGTGACCCTTGGTTCTCCACTTAATAACCACCAACCCTTGTGAACTTTTCTATTACACAGGTCTTATACTTTCAATTACAGGCTGTTCTCCCCCATCAGGTCCCAAATTAGTTGTCTCGATTCTAACTCTATAAAACTAACGGCAGTGAAAAGTACCTACTTTCTGGAACTAGATGATTTTGGGCTAGTCTTAATTAATTGCATCTCAGATCCTTTTTTGCTGAAGTGTTCATTCGAAGTTTGGTTTATCGAGCTAAACATGGTGCAACACCATTTGTGTAGTAAGTCATTTTCTGAATTCGTTGATTATTTACTCAAATAATTGGCTTTGCAGTTGGCTGCTAGGCTTCCCTATAGCACTTGCTCAGGGTTTATTTGATTTTTTTATTCAATAGCTAGCTACTTGTTGCATCCCTCTTATTGCTAATGATATAAAACATTCCAACCATAAAAATGGCAGAGCATTCTCTTTCTTTGAGTAGGGCCGGCTACATGGATTCTTGCTCAAATTATTATTGAAAGATCTGACTATTTTTTATGCTGGCTGTCGACTACCTAACACAACCCCACAATGGGGGATTTGAACCCTGATCTTTTGGGTGGTAGGCACACTGCACTACCACAAGATCATTGAAGTGAATATTTGCAGAAAATTGAGTAAATTTGAACCTTTGCAGACAATATAATATTTCCTTTCCAAGGTTTACCTTTGCAATTTCGATATTATGGCTGTGGAAATTATCTATTCTACCTTTGGCTAAATTTTAACATTTTTTTATTTTTTTAAAATTTGGTCCATCTACATTTATATGGTGAACCTTTTTTTTTCTGGTTTTAGTCAATATTACAGTGTGGTATATCTTGAGAATCTTTTCTATCCCGTAATTGATATCATCTTGTTCCCACAATGCTTCTAGGAGAGCTTGCAAATTTTTCAGGTACATCAATGTAGAGCACTCATTCAATTTCTTTTATAAAACTTGGATATTTATCATTTTCCATTGTGAAACTGTGCGATGTTTGCAAGAGATATGATGAATATATTGCTTTTAAGATCAGTATTATATGTGCTTTGTGTGTAAGAATTTTTAACTATATTACTCTGAAACTTAGATGCTCAAAGGCGCATAAACATGTTGAAAGAGGAAATCAGACGAATAGCTGAGAATGTCACTCTCAGTCAAAGTGAAAAAAATAAAATAAATGCTGCAAAATACTGCGCTGTCATGGCTCCAGTTGTTGTTGCTTTGGAGCGGCGTCTCCAATCTACATCTCGGGAACCCCAAACCCCTCACGAGGAATGGTTCCAGAAAGAATACGGTGAACAGCTTAAATGTGCCATCACAAATTTCAAGACCCCTCCTTTGGCACTCGTGGTTCTTGGAGATGCTTGGCGACCATTTGAGGCCATAGCAGCATCTTTGCTGAATTATCAGAGGAAATCCCTAGTGACTATGAGTGAGGTGGCTCCTCGTTTGGCAACACTTTCTGCTTCTGAGGTCCCAATGCCAGGTCTGGAAAAGCAGATATCATTATCCGATTCAGCTGGGGCTTCTGGTCAAATCCAAGGCCTTGTGACCGTTTCCTCTTTTCTTGAGAAAATCACCATATTATCAACAAAGACAAAACCTAAAAAGATTGTCATTCAAGGATCAAATGGGCAAAGGTATGCGTACCTTCTGAAGGGACGAGAAGATCTGCGTCTTGATGCTAGAATCATGCAACTGTTGCAGGCAGTAAATAGTTTCTTGTACTCGTGCACCAATACTCGCAGTCGCTCCCTTGATGTTCGTTATTATTCTGTGACTCCTATAAGTGGCCGTGCTGGTCTAATACAGTGGTTAGACAATGTTGTAAGTGTTTATAGTGTCTTTAAAACTTGGCAGCAGCATGCACAGGTTGCACATTTTTCTGCTAATGGTGGTAGCAATATGGACAGAGTGGTTCCCACTGTTCCACGTCCCAGTGATATGTTTTACGGAAAAATAATTCCTGCACTAAAAGAGAAAGGAATAAAGAGGGTAATTTCCAGAAAAGATTGGCCTCATGAAGTGAAAAGAAAGGTTCTTCTTGATCTTATGAGAGAAGTTCCGAAAGAACTACTATATCGAGAAATTTGGTGCGCTAGTGAAGGATTTGCAGCATATTCTTCAAAATTAAAGAGGTATTATGTTTCTTCTCATCTATTTATTTTGCCGGTATTCTTAAAAATTGAAGGATGGCAAAGACTTTGAATCTCGTAGGTAGTAGCACTTATTTTTTCGTCAAAAGAGGGGGAAACATTCCGGAGGTGTCTGCCCCATAAATATATTATATATATATTTTACTAATGCCAGCGGATGGGTTACATTGTCAACATAGAACCTGTCCGACGGAAGATGGCACCATCCTGCGACAACTAGATCACCCAAATAAAATCCCTTATCTAGAAGTTTTACTGGTTTATAATAAAGAAATGCTTCAGACATCTGCCACCTTTGTGGATGTTGCATGCTCGTAGATGAACTATGAATCGTTTAAGACCAGCGTATTTTTTTGGCATTAATTCTTTCTTTTTATGTGTTGGGAACGAGGCCAAATTGAGGTTAGGAGGCTTAGAAATTATCACTCATCTTAGAAATTGGATCACTCCTTTTCCCACTGATTCCTTCCAAAGAAGGTAACTCTCACACATTCTCCTAGTTTTTTTTGAATCCAAAAGAGAGGGTAAAATGCTAAGGTGTTCGCATCGGATTTTTTAATGGCAATAAACATTACATAGGCCTAAATTCAAGGAGAGTCATAGCAAGATGAAGTGCATTCTTTAGATATTTCACTCCATACAAAAGATGGCATCATTTGAGATGGCCAAGGCACTGCAACCAACATTAACCATAATCTATTGGAGCAGAACCTTGCACTGAAGAGGGAGTCCCAAAAACTGCTTGGATTCAGAGAGTCAAACCATACTAGACCCCAACTTAGCCAAGACATCCTTCGTTTTCACACAGGGGAAGAAGTGGTGTTCCACCATCTCTACCTCCACCCCCATATAATATGTAGCTGCTGTCGTTACCGAGCAATTTCTTGTCCCCACTCCTTGTTTAGTATCCTACCACATTGTAGGAACCAAAGGAAGATCTTGATCCCAAAGGAATATGCATGTCCCATACAAATATGCAATCATGAACCTAATACCTGTGATAGGGACCAGGGGCCTATCTTATACTTTGTAGGCTCGTCTCATCGTGCAAACCTCATCCTGCCATAGTAGGTGATCTTGACCCCCTGACGAGTCTTCGAAGGTGCTAATGGTCTTTGAGAGCTCTATATGCTTCTTAATTGGTTGTTCTTAAAAGTCGTAGCAGAAGGTTGGGAGACATGTACCATTTACCCACGCTTCAGAGACCATCATGCCATAATTCAGCCAAATCCCTGTCTGGAATGCATGTCTACCACTATTATATATCATAGGGAGGGCTTGGTTAACTAAGATCGGAGTAAGGAGCTGTGGGGCATGTAAAGAACCACATTTTCCCGGACCAGAAGAAAGGGAAAAGGCATTAAATCTGTATAAAAATTCCCAGAGCTACATGTGATAAAGGTCAGAGTATAATTGTGACCTTTTCCAACTTTATAAGTCAAAAAGATGCCCCTTGCAAGAACCGTCGAATATGAGCTTGATGGATAGGCTCGAACTCTCCACTGCAAAAATTTCTTCTTTTGACATCATCTTAGTTGGCTTAATACCGCTTTACAGTCTTGCATATGTTCTTGGTTTTGCCTGATTTGGAGAGGTCTACTATGGAACTCACCCGTAACTTTCTTCAAGTACGATTGGTCTTGTCCTACCAGAGTATAGGATTTTGAGACTTTTGCCATTTGATGATGGGACTGATGAAAGGTAGTACAGTTCCAGAATGAGGAGCGGCTAGCCTATAGTAAGTCTCGCTTGGCTTTGCGTTTGGCCTAGTCTGGCAGTTGGAAAAGGAAGAGGCTTGAGGATCAATGTTCAGGACTTCTGAGGGTCCCTCGAGAAATAGTCATCATGTATAGCCCAACATCTTGCTCTCTTTTCCACTGGGGCTTTGATGCATCATGCTCAGGAGAAAGGGATGATTGAATCTTACTCACTTCATCTTTAGGGAAATTACAAGAGGGTTGGGGATTTCCCATTGTTCACAGGTGAAGCTTCTCTTACTCTTCTTGCCTTAACCTCCTGCTTTGCCCTACTTTCAAACTCCAGATGCCCTACCTCGATCTAAGGGAAATATTTTGTAGGGCTCTGCCTTCTCCCTTTTCCGACGAGGTTTTCCCTCCTCAAAAAAGGCTGCCAATGTGGTGAGTAGTAGTGTCCCTATAGATAGACCTCTTCCATCCTCGTAGGATCAAAATGTCCCTTTAAAATTTAAGATAAGCTAAAGATAAAAGGGATATATCTCTTAATGTTTCCTTTTGGAACCAGTCTTGGTCTTCCCACCTGTACCCACCCTTTGGTAAATCTCCTGCATGAGGTTGGGGAGGCAGTGCTTTCTGTATGAGGATACTTTTCAGCTAGCTATTGACATACCTAATGAGGTGTCTCTTGATGTATGTTTGTGATACTTGTCGGTATGCATTTTTTTGAGGCTCAAAAAAGGGGGAGACACTCTGCGGTGTTCACCCCAATTTATTAAAATGAAAAGAGACAAAGAAGGTTACAAGAAGATTACAAAAACCAAGCAAAAGCAAGACCCAACGGGGGTAACGGAAAGCGCAACAAGCAAAGATCACCCTCAAAAAGCCAAAGTTGGGTTACCCTGTACACCAGTCATCCAGAAGACGCGAGGAAAGGATAATTACGTTTCCCCGGTAGAACCGCTGGCCCGCGAAGAGGGCCTCATTCCTCCCCAGCCAGATGCTCCACAACCTTGCAATCAGAGCCAAAAAATCCTTCCTTTCCCTGCCCCTGATGCCCTGCAAGCTGTCGCAAAAAGCAACCAAGCTCTCCGAGTTGATCCCCTCCAAATCAGCCCAAAGGCCCCTAACCAAGCTGCAGCCGAAGAACAAGTGGTCGATGGTTTCCAGCTCCTCATCACAAAGCCCGCAATTAGGCCCCACGTTCGGAAAAAATCGGGCGCAATGGTCACACGTTAATAGCCTCCCCCTGCGAAGAAGGCATAGGAAGACACCAATGCGCTCATGAAGCTTCATCCCCCAGAGGAACCGGCAATCACGCAAGAGAGTAACGTCCCCCACCTGAGGACTGGGAGTAAGAGCCAGATACGCCTTCCGCGTGGAAAAAAGACCGTCCCTCCAAGACCAGTGGTCCCGGCCATCATTAGGTTGAGCAACGTCAGCAAGCAAGCTCATTAACGAGAGAAAATCATCCATACGCTTATCCGAGAAATTGGCAATAAACTGAGGACACCAGCATCTGTCCATCCAGCACGTGGCCACCGAGGCCTCCTTATCATCCGCCAAAGCAAACAAACGGGGAAAGCGGTCCTTGAGAGTACCCCTTCCCGACCAATCGTCGGTCCAAAAACGAAATGAATCCCCCTTCCCCAACACCGGCTTAAAGAGGGAGAGATTTCGAATAAAAACATCCAGTACACCACGCTAGAACGGAGAGAGGTGCCCGTAAGCATCCCCCCGAGTGAAGCCCATCAACTCCTCCCCCAGAAGCTCCCGCAGAACATTAAGAAGGAAGTTGTCCTCCTGTCCCCAGACCCTAGTCGCCCATTTTAACAAGAGAGCCTCGTTAACAACCTCCAACCTCCGCACCCCAAGCCACCATCCCGCTTGGGCCGCGAAACATCATCCCAAGCCACCAAATGAACCCCCTTCCCCCCTCCCCCTTCTTACCCCACAAGAATCCCCGCATACAATGCTCCAGGCGCAACCTAATCCCCTTAGGCATACATCGAACCGAGAAGAAATAAATTGGAATATAGGAGAGCACCACCTTAAGAAGAACCAGACGCCCCCCCTAGATAATAATGCTGCGCGCCACCCAGCAAGGCGAGCCTCCATCTTCTCCACCACCAACCTCCAATCACGAAGCCTAACACAACCCACAGCTAGAGGCAAGCCAAGGTAATCGAAAGGGAGGCCACTCGGAGGAGAGCCCAATAACCGGCCACACTCCAGCACCTCCTCCTACGACATCCCAAAGGGGATCACCTTAGACTTAGCCCCATCAATCAAGAGCCCCGATAACTCACTGAACAGCTCGAGAGTAATAGCCATACTGGAAACCTCAGAAGCGCCACCCTCGATGAAGCATAAAATGTCGTCCGCAAACTGAATTAAGGGCACCTGGAAGGCCCCCACTGTGCAGCCTCTGGTCAGATCCGCCTCGATCACGCTGTCAATCATACGAGCCAACACGTCCGACGCCAGCACAAAGAGAAGGGGAGCGAGTGAGCATCCCTGCCGCACACCCCTCCTCGGCTGGAAGAAGCCCCCAACCGGGCGACCATTTAAGCAAAACCGAGAGGGAGGCCGTGGTCACACAACGACGCACCCACGAAATCCAAACCTCAGGGAAGCCCCTCCGTCTCAAGACAGACCACAAGAATCGCCAATCAAGACAATCATAAGCCTTGGCGAAATCAATCTTCCAAAGAACTCCCATCTTATTAGACTTCTTCTAGGCCGCAGCCAATTCGGAAGCCACCGCGATGCAATCCGAGATCTGCCGTCCCCGAATAAAGGCGGCCTGGGCTGGCGAAACCAGCGAGGCAAGAAGAGGAGCAAGCCTCCTCGCCAAAACCTTGGCAATGATAAGATAGATCCCATTCGAGATAGAGATAGGCCTAAAATCCTCGATGCGATTAGCCGCAGCAATCTTAGGGATCATAACAATGACGGCCCTATTAATTTTATCAAACCCATCGTTCCCTTCATAAAATTCACAAACAACCTCCATAACGTCTTCGGCCACCACATCCCAAAAATCTCGGTAAAAAGCCACCGGGAATCTGTCAGGGCTCCGCGAACCATCAACATTTAAGTCCCATACGGCCTCCTTAATCTCAACCAAGGAGAACGGCCTAACCGGAGCCACAGAATCCATAGGCGCTAAGGAAGGGGTCCCACGGCCCAACCAACGCCACTTGTGCTGCGAGCGACACCCATAAGCACGCTTGAAGTGGTCAACCATGGCCACCCCCAACTCCTTATCCCCATTAACCAATGAACCATTCGCCAGAAGAGAGCGGATAGAGTTGTAGCGTCTTCTTCCGCTAGCCACGCGGTGAAAGAATGCAGTATTAGCATCGCCTTCCTTGATCCACCTCATACGCGAGCGCTGACGCCACTCCATGTTCCTTTTCTTATCCTCCGCGCTGACCACGTTTTGCGCAACAGAGCGCTCAATAAGCTCCTCCGAGAACAGATCCCTAAAATTTTCCGTTCTGTCCAGCCGAGCAATGACCTCCTCCGCCTCCGCCCTGGCAGCCACACGAGCCATACACGATTCTTTCTTGAATGACGCCAGGAGCCTCCGCAAAGAGGCAAGCTTCTGATCGAATCTACGAGCAACAGATCCCACAAAAGAAGATTGATTCTAATGGTTCCTCACCAAGTCTTTAAAGATGGGCTCCAAAAGCCAACACTTCTCATAGCGAAAAAGACCCCTCGGCCGGAGGTCCTCCCTAGAATCCCACAAAATAGGATTGTGATCAGAGTATGACTGCGGCCGTGAAGACACCGAGCACAGAGGGAAAGCCTCCATAAGTTTGTTATTAGCCAAGAATCGATCAGTCCTAGATCGAGACGCACTGTTCCTCCAGGTATAAGATATGTCATCGGGGACCAACCCCTCCAGAGCTAGGTCACCAATAAGATCAACAAATTCGCGCGAGCCCGGATCCTGCCCCCCCGGCCCCGAGGCGATCCGAGGAATGAGCAGTCACATTAAAATCCCCCCAGCAGCCACGGGAGGCCCGCGAACTCAGAGGCCGCATCCCGAAGATCATCCCACAACTCCCGCCTGAGGACATGGCACGTAGGCGCATAAATACATGAAAGGCAACAAGAGTAAGGGAATCAGCCCGAATCAACACCACCGACAATGAATGCCTTCCCACCCGTAGAGAGGAGAATGAGAAAGCCGCCGAGCGCCACGCCAATAATACGCCACCCGCCGCCCCAATCGCGTCTACCGTGCGAATTTCATCCATAGCGCCCGCACCGAAAGACCTCCATAGAGTGTCATCCACCCCCGTTAATTTAGTTTCTTGGATAAATGCCAGATCACAGTCCCACTCTGAGAATCGCAACCCCAAAGAATGCCGCCTATCAGGGCCCCAAGGCCTCTAACGTTCCAGGAGAGGACCTTCATTAAAGACCATGAGAGCGCCCCCCGATCAAAGAGAGGCCAGCTGCCTCCACCACAGAATCCCGCAACGTCTGACAAGAAAACATCACCGAGTCGCCAAGGCGGGAGTGGATACGCCTGCGATAGCTCTTCCCAAAGCGCGTATCCGAGGTACTCCCCACCGCGGAAGGAGCATCACCAGCAGAAGGAAGCCCGATGGTACCAGCCTCACCATCGGACACCCCAGCAGCACCTGAAGGAGTCATCCCCGAAGAAACCACCCAACCCACAGTAGTGGAGGGGGAGCGGGGCACAATCGGAGAAGAAGGAGATGAAGGATCCAAAACCACATCCGCAGACGGCCCAATTTCCTCCAGCTGGTTCGACGGGGCAACCCCAAAGATGATTCAGGTCTCAAAAGAGAAGAGTCGGGCACCCAAAAAGGAGAGTCCGGCAGCACAACCGGGTCAGAGGGCTTCCACATCGTTGCCCAAGATCCGAATTGAATGGATCCGTTAAAGGCCCTCATAGCAGGAACGGGCACATGCCTCGAGAAGCACACTTGCAAGGAGTCAGCCGACAAAAGCGGAGGATGAAGAGAAGGCAAATCGTCCTCGATTGAGCCCAAAGCCATCAAACCGGCCCTTTCAGACCTCGAACACAACTCCCGAGGAATCAAATCGAAAGGCCCAGAGAAGATACACTCAGCAGGCGATGCTTCGGAAACTCCCACGGTGCCTGACACGTGGCACCCGTGAGGCAAAGCGACGTCCCCGAATCCCAAGTCACGTACACCGTCGAAAGCAGCAGGACGCGAAGGGCAAGTCGCCGGCGCCCGCGAGGGGGCGATGACTGAAAGCTCGACCTTGAATCGCCACCGGCCAACCTTCATGGTTTCCAAAATAACCTTATCAACCGCATTGGTAAGAAAGGCTCTTGAGCACTCCATGAGAATCCGAGCGCACTTCCAATCCACCCCCGGAGAAAGTCCATCGTCCAGAACAGCCAGGACATCCCCCCAATCACTAAGCACGTTGGACAAGGCGGGGACCGAACGAGAGAGAAATGGCACACCACGCACCTCCGCCACACAGACCTCCGTATCAGAGGAGGCTCCATCCGCCACCCGCAATCTCCTCCACGCCACATTTTCGGAATCGCCATTACGGATGAGCCTTTCCCGTTGCTCTGGGGAAAGACCTCGAACGCAGCAACGTGAAGAATCCAGTATTATGAAGTCCCTCGTGAATCGAGGACCCAAGAAGCCAAGGAGGTGGGATCGTACCACATCCCAAACCACACCAGGCCGCCGCACCAGCCCCACCGCCGCGACGAGGCCAGCACCAGCGCGCATCCGCACCTCATGCACCGCCAAACCATGCACCGCCTCCCCATGCACAGGCTCCCCACCCACCAACTCCCCATGCAACCCAAGCGCCGAAGCCGACGTCTCCCCCGCACCGCTCCCCAACGCCGAGACATCAACAGCAGAAGCGCCACCACCCTCACCACCCACCACTTGCGCATCGACTCCCACCATCTGCGCATCGACACCACCCACCACTTGCGCAAAAGAGCGAGTGCCCTTCTCTCCAAGAGGGCCATCGAAGCAGCCACGCACCCCCGACCCATGCTCCCCCGATCGATCACGGGGCCTGGAAGAGGCGCCAGTATCAACAACGGACCAACACGACGCCTTCCGATGACCCACCTTGCCACATGCATAGCACCGAGGCGGAAGCCGGCAACCCGAGGCAAGATGACCATGCAACCCGCAGCGAAAGCACTTCTTCCCCAACTTCCTATGCGATACCTGCACCCACTCACCCTCCCCCCTTGTCCGCTTGTCGCCACCCTTGTCAAGCTTAGATGGCCCATCACCACCCCCTGACGCTCTCCCTTCCTCTCGACAACCTCCCCAGCGGAAGCAGGCCCAACCTCCAACCTTGCCGACGTCGCCCCACCCTTCCCCTTCACTCGCCACCAGCGCTCCATCAATCGGCCTCTTTTGTAATTCTCAAACTTGTCGGTATGCATGGGATAACTCTTTGGTCATTGCGGATAATCAATAACAAGAGGTATATGTATGTAGTCAGATATCACCCTGCCTTCCATCATCTTAGCTCAATCTTGCTTCGAGCCCTGGTAGAGCACATTAGGACCAAGCTTACAAGGTCTATAATTGTCAGTAAGCTTCGAGGTATGCATGATTTTCTGCTTCTTCTGAGGAAATTCGCCTCTTTAGCAGGCCCGAGGTCGGAGTCCTTTCCCATGGCTGATTACTTTTAAAGCAAGCACTGCGGTTACAAGAGTGGAAAAACATCAAGATGGGCAATTAACGCAGGGTCGATCCCCATAAAAAATAAAGAACAGTGGAAGAACATCAAGATTTTATGTAGAACCTACTTCGTGAGGAGTGGGATGAAACCACGGGAGAACCACCTCAAAGGGCTGATATTTCATTCATCTTTCTCAACAGATACATTGGGTGCGTGGCTTCTTATATAGTCCCTACCGAATCTCCAAGTCCCACGAATAACCGATGTAGGAATAAACATAAGAGGATGTGGTAATTGGACACTGGAGGGATCCAATTACCCACCTGCTGACGCATACTCTAACAGAGACAATCTTCACCATCTTAGTTACACAACCCATTGCACTCTGGAAAAAGTCAAGCTGCCGCGAAGTGAACAACATATCAGAATCATTGAAAGTCCTGTTGGGCTAACATGGTAAATCCCCATCCCTGAAACAAGGTCTTCTCCACAAAAGTCCATATATCTCAGCATCATCTGCCAACGAAATCATTGTATGCTAGGCATGGAAGGCCGTATCGGCGATATATCACCGATATAGGTTTCGACAGGGTAGGGGTTTTGATGTTACCCAATATCTCCTTTTATAGGGATATCAATGATGTATCACCATATCGGCTCATATCGATCAAAAATGATTGGATTCAATAGAAAAAATCCTAGATATCGATCGATATCGTCCATATTTCGTCGATATCTCTATATATCAATGCTATTATTCGTTCAACATTGATTCAACTACTTATCTAGCTACACCCAGTATTAAAACACATATCTAGCTATACCTAGTATTAAAACACACAATGGTTTATATATATTTTGTTTTGGGTAGGGTATGGTGCGACAGGAGGGTGCATACAATGGTTCTTCAACTTGGTGTATGATTACAAGTTATTTCATGTTGTAAGATTTGAATGAAATCGTTTTCCAATATCTATAAAGTAAATTCTTCAAAACCATAATATCTATAAGTCAAGAATCAAACATTAATATCGATATGTTCAAAATGATCGATATATGTGATATAAGCTTGATCGATATGTGTGATCTATGAGTATATTTGTAAGCTATTTAGTGATCTAAGAACTTGGGTGAATTCCATTTTCAATATATATAAGTCAACAACTAACAGTACCAGCGATATGTTCGATATGACCGATATGTGCAATATAAGGATCATAGTCTTCACAAATGATCTATATTTGTCATCTAAGAGTATATTTGTAAGTTATTTAATGCTATAAGAACTTGAAAGGAATCCATTTCCAATATCTAAATGTCAGGAATAAACATTAACAACGATATGTTCGATATGATGATCGATATGTGTGATATATCGGCTATAAATGACCGATATGCGTGACATAAGTGTGTACTTATAGGTTATTTGTTGCTTTAATATCTTGGATGATCTTAATTACTGAAAAATGAAAAATGGCTTTTTTTGAGCCATTTTAGACATTTCCTCCGATGTCGTCGATATATCGGCGATATATCCCGATATATCCATTTCCGGGCGGACCGAAACGATATCGATATCGATACGGCCTTCCTTGATGCTAGGCGGAGATACCACACACACAAGCTGACAAAGCCCCCAGGGGGACATCACCCGAAATTGGTCCAGGAAAAAGGATCCAAGGTGCCTTCCTATCACCTCCTTCAAGTCACCACGAGCCCTTGAACTATTAAACATGAGGAGTTTTGATCCATTGACACATCAACAGTCTCCTGCAGACACGAATGGATCTCCTTTGTAGAATGCGGCTTTCGAGGGGCCTTCGTTGCATCATTCGAAAGGATTGGTTGTTGTAATGTGGTTTCCTCTACCCTCATGGTGGGAATCACCCGAGGCAACCACATCTTGTAAAGCTTGCAATCTCGATGTCGATGGCCCCAACCACCGAACTTGAGACAATGAAAGTTGGTGAATGGAGAGGCCGACTTATCCCATCGAGGTCTTCGATGACGCACCACCTCCCACTCGTCATCATCGACAACATAAAAAACTACATGTCCCCAAATATCATCACAACAATGACATCAAGCCCTGAAGCGCCAATAAAGTACCAACAACCGCATCATAGGAACCCTAGAACCACCGGAAGAGCTCCCGAGAGCAGCATGAGACACCCCATCCAAAATAGGAGGTCCATGCAGATCCCTAGGAGGCCAGGGTGTATACCCCAACAGGTTGGATAGGCCCAGGTGTAGCCCTAAAGGGTCACGATGAAGCCCACATGCGCCTTAGAGGAACCCTAAACGAAGAAGCACCTCCAGGCAGAGGTCTAGGAGGTCCTAGAGGAACCCCAAACAAAGACAAACCTCCAGGCGGAGGTAGTGGAGGTCTTGGCAGAGCCCTTCCAAGGTTGGCCCGACTTGGTAGAGGCATATCACTACCCAAGCGTCGTGGGGAAGAAGCCCCACGACCCTGAGAACCAGCTCTCGGCCTCTCACCGATTTTGTCACCACCTATACATCTCCACTGGCGCTCAGGTGAAACTCAAGCGTACTGCCCAAAACATAAGGCATTGGTTTGTGTATTATAAGTAGTCATTATGAGAGTCATCCCCTAAGACACATAAGGCACTGGTTTGTGTATCTGCCCTAGATAAGGTGGAGGATGAGTGGGACCTTATGTAGGAGCAAGGTTGCAAAAATTGGTACTCAGTCTATCAAGTAACTATGGATCAAGATTGCAGAAATCGGTAGTCGGTACTCGGTCGGCGGGGTCACTGACTAAAAATTAATCGACAGTCAGGCGACTAATCGGATTTAGTCGACCATTAGTCGGTTTTGATTTTTTTAATTATTTTAAATATATAAATCATTTTTTATACATATATTCTTATATATTTGCAATATAAATCATTTTTATACATATAATTTTATATATTTGCATAAATTTGTACATTTTCTATACTATCATAGTGAAACAAAAGGAGTAATAGACTTTAAATACAACATTAAGTATATTGGAATAAGTTTGATTTAAAAAAAAATAAAAATAAAATAAAAAACCTCTATGTAAAAGTCGGTCGACTAGGATGACTAGTCGGCCCGATTAGTTAGGTTGACCGACTAATGGCCGATTAGGCCTAGTTGAGTCAGCTATCCCCCTGATTCGACTAGTCGGCCTAGTCGACCTACTTTAACAACAGTGCTATGGATTAATTGGCTGGTGTACGACCGAACTGATTTATTCAGACTATAGCTTGTTTGATGTTTTTAGTTATTTGAAACATATGTTTAATTTTTTGCATATATTGTTATATTTTTACAAAATTTTGTATATTTTCTATTTTATCTAAACAACTGAAACGATTGAATTCCAGTTGAACATTAAGCATCTTACTCATAAGAGCCATGATGTTATCTTGAACCACTCTAACCTCCCAAAATCAAGGAAATCGTCCATTAGAACCCTCCACATTGACATCATAAACCGTCAGTTTGTACCTCGTCCACTTCAAAATATCTGACTAGGCATCATTTGATTCTACAACTGAACAATATCCTCGATACCAAGCCATCTCCACCCACTAGCCCAACCTTTCCTACACAAGGCGTGAAAGTGGTAAACCAAGGCTTGCGATACATCTTTGTCCCCATCAACTTGCCCCCCCACCCACACCCAGAAGAAAGGAGTGAACGAGGGTTCAGCTCTACTTACTATTGACAACATGGAAGAATCTAACATTCACATGTTACTCATGAACCACGTCATTCAATTTCACACTTTCGATCTTCCTCAAGAATCTCCTTCTGCTTTGCCGAGCACGCCAGATAATCCTCCCACTCAAGCTTGCAAAAAATGGGTCCACTAAGCCATTTAGTTTGGTCATTTAATCAGCCAGGGGGATGTAAGCCCTGTCTTTTCTGCCTTTTTTAAAAAGTAAGCAATATGTTACTCAACTTTCCCTACCTCAGTTGCAAATATCTTGCTTGTCATTTTGAAACTGCAACCCTTATGAGGTATTGAGATAAAAGCAACAAGAATGACTCTGTTTGCAAGATGGATTCATTGTGGTAAACGACATCTGCTACAGATGCAAAATTAATGTTGGAAATAATGGCGATTGTCAGCTGTGACTTTTTTGATACCACATGAAGAAGATGTATGCAGTTCATTTCATTTGCTCGAGAGAGGATACATAATTTTGGTGGATAGTTGAAGAGAAGGCTCCCGATGCGAGGCCCCAACCGCTAGATGTATATTTGTTCCCCTCCCCATGTGAGGTTTATATAGGTGTGTCAGCCGCCTCCCCTGTGCATTCTCCTTTACACCCAAAAGATCTAGTCTCCGTTGAGACCTGGTTCATAGTGAATCCATTCGACAGATGGGTTGTGATAACTTCTAAGTCTCTGCTGTAATTTGATTGAGAATAGGAGAAAATGAATGTTAGAATTTGCTTTACGAAGACCCTTGTCCATGAAAATACACCTAAATAAATCCACAGAGTTTACCATTTTTGATCTAGTGCTTTCCAGTTACAACACAATTTTTGAATGAACACATTTCACATTTCACATGAATCCTCTTTTATGGAGATCAATTTTCTTAGTGATCATTATATGCTAAGCTATGAAATTATTTTTATTACCTTTTTTAGCCAGTGAGAGAATGTAAAATGTTTCAGATAGTAATGTCATGATCTTTATGCATGAATTCAATTTCTGATTTTCAGGTTCTCTAGTAGCGTAGCAACCATGAGTATGGTGGGGCACATCCTAGGTCTCGGAGATAGACATTTGGATAACATTCTTGTTGATTTTTTTAGTGGCGACATGATCCATATTGATTACAATATTTGCTTTGACAAAGGTAGAAGATTGAAAATTCCTGAGATTGTTCCCTTCCGGCTTACTCAGACCATTGAAGCAGCTCTAGGATTGACCGGAACTGAGGGTACTTTTAAGGCTAATTGTGAAGCTGTCATGGGCATCCTTCGCAAGAATAAAGATGTTCTTTTAATGATGCTTGATGTATTTGTTTGGGATCCTTTAATTGAATGGACACGCGGAGATGCGGATGATGAGGCTGCAATTGGCGGTGAGGAGAAAAAGGGAATGGACTTGGCTGTTAGTTTGAGCTTGTTTGCCTCCAGGTTCCATGAAATTCGAGTGCCTTTACAGGTAATTCTCCACATTCTAAAACTTTCAGCAACCGAATAAAACCAAAGCCAAGTTGTACGTCATTGGGGTCTACTTGCTACTTGCCATAGTTCAATCATGTCATGTATCTTACCTGCCCTTAACTCCAAGCGAAGTACAGGGTTTCATTTTCAAAACCCTTCTTTGGTCTTCTCAGATTTGTCTTAAAATGACCCAGACTCTGACTGATTATAATGAGAGTATCTTTGGTGTTCCCTAAACTTACTAGGGCTAGACATGAAGGTACCCTTGAAGCCTTGAAACCAGAGTTGCACTTAGAGGCGTAAGTTTTGGTTTGAACTAGGTTACACATTTTTATTTCGTTATTATAAACACATGCATTGTACTTAATATATGTTGTGAGAGAAGTTCATAATTCATATGTTATTTGTATCAGAGAACCCTATATTCTCTTTTATAAGAGAAGAGGAGCATTGGGTTAATGGAAAAATTGCATAGGAGTCCAATACAACACTCAATTTGTAGCATATATATATCTATCTATCATGTCTAATCGAAAGCTAAGAACAAGATGTTGTTTCGTGGGGAAATGCCTCGGTGAAGGTGTCTACTTGTTAAAAATATTGAATATTTGGAGTAGTAGAAAAAAAGTCCATATATAATGAGCCATATTGGAAGCACCCATTTGGTGGGGATGGGAGGCGAGGGGGATTGGTCGGTGGTGGGGCATCGTCGATATCAACATTCGAGGCCGATCGTGGGGGCGCATGAATGGATGACGGTGGTCAGGAGAAAGCTTCAGTGAAGCAAATACGACGAGGACCCTTCAAGACCCCGATTACAATTGAAACCGACAAAGATCACAAATCTTCTTGATCGATGACTAGATGGAAACAACAAGCATTGCTTTCGACGTGGTGAGCGTTTACACATTGCTATGGCATGCAAGAACGCTGTGGTTTGTTATCATTGTGAGGGTGTCGTCACCGAGCCAAGGTCTACCGAGTTGCACCTCATGCGCCTGGAATTACTGATGCTCACTGCTGTCTCAACGTGTTGGACACAATGTTGGTCGGAATTGGATCCTCGCACGCAACCTGTCTGTATAAGGCAGTGGAGGACATCAGAATATGGTTTGGAGAGACTCGTTCGGAGGTGACGTTAATCATGTTACAAGCAGACTATCTCCCAAAGAATGCCATGTGCTGCTCGATGGTCGGAGATGAAAGATAGCAATGGGTGTTATGCGATGGCAGAGGCGTTGAAAAATCACTTAAAATGCCATTGTTAATTGTGTGATATTGCGTTGTTGTATTCAGGCAATCTCAGATTAATAAAAGTCTGCTTTAATTGATTAATAATTATCAATTAAAGTGTAAACGCTCAAATTTATTTTTTTCTTGGGCAAACCCACTTAAATGATCTGGTGTAGGGCTAGCTATCGAGCCCAATGAGCCAAGCCAGACTTTTCTCGGGCTCGAGTTCAATAAGCCTAGCTAGGCTCGAGGTTGGGCTCGTTCGAGCCCAACTGAGCTGGCTCAAGCTCGGCCTCGGCCTCGATGAGCTTGAGCCTCTTATCGAGCCAACTCGAGCTCGATAAGGCTCCAACCGAGTACCTTATCGAACCTGAGCTCCTTATCGAGCCTGGTCTGGGCTCGAGTCCAAGTTAGGCTCATTAAGGAAAATGAATACTTTTTAGTGGAAAGTGTTTTGCATAGGCTTAAACCCACACCCTCTTCTATGAATTTCGTGTTCCTTACCAGTAGGCCACTATCCAAGTTGTATATAAAATCTTAATTATAATATATATTGTAACATTCTATTGGCTTAGAAAAAAGGAAAAAATTACTAATTTTCTAGTTATAACCTAGAAAAAACTTAGATAACTGCAGGAAGTCCAGGTCTTTTACATAATCCACCCAACATTGTCATTCCAAAAACCACATTGCCATTCCATAAACCACATAAACACGTCCACGTTATAAATACGCAATGCCATCTACGCTATAAAGTTTGTATGACATATATAAATCGAAGCAGACTTTTTCAATATTTATAGAAGTATTTAAGATCATCATACATGTAACAGAAAGCAACAATTCCTACCTGTGAGTACATACAGATGGGATGTATTTGAACGTTACATTTTCTTTAAATCGTATCTACGTTATTCTAATAGTCAAGAGGTCCGGGATTGCATTTTCTGAAAAGTTTGAGCCATTGAATATTTTTTTTAAATATTATGAAATGAAATGTTGTCAGCAAGGGGATGGCAGAACGAGACATTAATTAATTGCATAAGAATATATTCTCATTAATAAATTATTTAGGAAAACTTCAAAAAATGCTGCATAATTTTTGGTTAAAAAATCCCAGTTACGCGTATGAAACAATAATTCAAGTAAACAACCTCCACCCACATTTTCCTATGGAGATTTTGAAAAAATAAGGCCTATATATATATTTTATATTACATTTTCTATTGCATACATACCCTTGTACAATTGTACTCTAGTGTGGGTGCGGTGCAGTGGAGGAGGGGGCACCTAGGGAGGGTGCAACGACGCAATGAAGGAGAGGTGCCTAAGGCGGATGTGGTGACAAACCTTGTGGTCGCGGGGAGGAGGGGCATTACGGGTGTGGCGGTGCAGTGTAGTTGACGGAGGAGGGGTGCAAGTGCAGGGATGATGTGCGACGGCGTAATGGAGGATGGGCGACCTGGTGATCGTTGGAAGGAGTGGTCCGGCGATAGTGTGGGTGCGACGTGATGGCGACATAGTATAGTTAACGGAGGACTGGAGAAGGGGGGAAAGTGCGCCTGTGTAGGACATCGGGTAGCCGTGCGAGTGCGTGGCAACACATCCACACATGATGTTTTGTTTTAGGGTTTTGTTGTTGTGTGGAGGAGGAACCAAGAGGGGGCAAACTTGCAAGGAAAATCACAAATGGGATGGGGGCAATTGGGCAAATACATGGGCAGGATTGGGATTTTGGGAATTGGGAGTTGTGACTTGTGACACCTGGGAGGGGCAAAGTTAGTAGAGGGAAAATTGCAAAGGGCTACTTTTATTTTATTTGTATTATATATAAATATTATATATATATTCTTTATTGAGCCCCTTATTGAGTTATCGAGCTAGACATGGCTCGGCTCGTTAAGCTATCGAGCCAAAAATTCTGGCTCGGGCTCGGCTCAATGGCCTAATGAGCCAGGCTCACGAACTCTTATCGAGCCGAGTTCGAGCCTGTCTCATCGAGCCATGACTCTATAGCCATCCCTAGTATAGTGGTAGTGTAGTATGGCTACCGCCCAAAAGACCGTGGTTCAAATCCCCCCTTGTGGGGGTTACATTAGGAAGTCAACAACCAGTGTAAAAAAGTTGAATCTTTCAACATGGATTTGAGCAAGAATCGATGTAGCTGACCCTACTTATAGTAGGAGAAAGCTTCACCATTTTTTTAACTTGGGCGAGCCCAAGGTCGAACATAGGGAAACAACTGTCTCCTTAGGATGATTTTCAGATAATTTAGAGCTTAGGTTTTCGAGGGGGATTTTTTAATCTTTTAATGCAATTAAAAGTGCAGTTGCAAATGTAGCTATAGGTGTTTTCGAAAAATATCAGTCAAATTAATTCCAAAAAATACTAAAGCTTATTCAGAATGTGTATGCATGTGAAATTAGCCTAGTGTAGTTTTTTTTGAAATTTCCAAAGCAGAAAGATTTTTTTTGTGAATTAAATAATGCAAGATTGGCGATTATAAATAAATGAATTTTAATAAATACTTGATATTTTCTGATTAAAAATTATTCTAGGCTGAATCCAGACCAATTTAAAAATCCTAAAAATACTAAGTTATGGTCTAATTAAATATTAATGACCACATTCACCGAATAATCTATTCAAAGAAAGAGAATTGACTTCGTTGGAGACTTCTGAATGCGAAGCATGTTAGTTTTATAAAGCTATTATCCTTTGTTCTCTGAGGATTGTTCACCCGATGATTGAGTGGAGAAGGGGGAATGGAGGACACCACAGGTGGTTGGAGGCGAATTGCTCAGGGGGCCCGTCAGTTTCGACCTCATGTTAGGGTGGGACCATCGAGAAGCTAGGCTGGAGGAGAGGGTTTCAGGGGAAGATGTTTACGGTGCGATGAACGGGGACACCGTGCGACAACATGCCGGGATCTGGTGAAGTGTTTCCTCTTATGGGCAAGTGGTCATCGAAGCTTCGTCTGTCTCTCAAGCGGTACTAAGGAAAGTGGCAATAGAGTGATGCGAGAACCAGAGGTAGATGTGAGCGAAGGTCTGATTAGGGTCTACCGTGATGATGCAAGATGCCTCGTGGAGGCGATGGAGGATATTGGCTTGACGATCGGCAAGGGTTTTGGGGGGAGATGTGGTGAAGCTGGAGGGCGGGTTAGTGTGTGGGTGAGGTGTTTCTCCGTTGGAAGCTCGGAGATTGATTTACCTTACGCAACGTGCTGATGGTAAAGTTCATTGACGATGACCGTTGCACGATGGTTGGCGCGACATACATCAGTTGGGTGTCTCAGTGGCTATCTTTGGCCTCTCGATCTTAGGTCGGAGCGAGGAGGCAGTTCGCCAGATGCTGGCGCTGATACTGCAGGTGCGGGCGGTGACCTCCGATACGGAGGCGAAGCTCCTCGCCAGAACATGCCGGTTAGGCTGTTGGGCAACGTGGCCTCTGCAGAAATATGCCTACGGGGTCCTGTTAGCAGAGAGAGGGTGGCGACCACTAGGCCAAGGATAACCCTTTTGCTAAGGGGATTTTGGGTGGATGGCGTGCGGATCACAAACACGGGAAGGCGGCCAGTCACCGGGGTAACGTGGAAATTCCATAAGGAGGCACATCTCAGCAACAGTTCTGAGAGGGCCCAGGGGCAGTGGATGTTGGACTCTGCGACGATAGGGAAAAGGATTGCAACATGACCGGTACTGCGGGAGCATGCCAACAACAAGGCGATGAAGGGAGAGATGATCATTTGGCGGAAAAGGGAAGATTTGGACGTTGTTATCTCCGTCTAAGGCTAAGGGAGCGTAGATCCCAAAGGCAGTTTTCGATTTGTCGTTGATCGGAAGGACACATCGGAAGGACACTCCAGGGGCAGTGCTTGGGCCTTCATGTTGTTGACGCGACGGGGTGCGTGTACACATGGCGTAGCACCCGTGCCAAATCGCGGCTCGACAGATTCTTGATGTCATGTGAGGAGTTGAAGGCTTTCCCGCTGGTTGGGTTTTGGGCTCGGCCTAGAGCTTATTCTTACCACACATCGCTTTGGTGGGTCTCGGGCGAGGATGAACGTCCTCTTTTGTTTTTGAGGTTGGAGAAGTTTTGGCTATTGGAGGATGGTTTCAGAGACGCGGTCGGGGAGTTTTGGAATGGATACCAACCTGCTGGGATGATAACATGCAAGCTTGCTAGCAAGCTGTCGGCTTTAAGATCCTTTTTGATGAACTACAACCCAGTAAACCATTTGCAACGTAAGGCAAGGAAGCTGAGGGCACAGGTAGAGGTGTAGAGGTTGGATGAGTTGGAGGTTGTGAGGGCAGGCAAGGAAGCTGAGGGCACATGTAGGATATAGAGGTTGGATGAGTTGGAGGATGTGAGGGCACTGACGGCGGAGGAGATTGCAGTGCATGGTGGATGCCTTGAGGAGATCCTTATCGAAGATTGGAAGGAAGAGGTTGCTTGGAGGCAGAGGTAAAGCACGTGTTGGTTGGAAAGGGATTTTTGGCCTGTCGATACCCGATATCGACCATGTCGACGATATATTGGTGACATGTCGATACCGATATATCGTCGATATATTGCCGATATATCGCGATATGGCCGTCCATGCCTGAGGGTGATGTGATTATAAACGATTGTATAACCATGACGCTTCCATTCCTAGGGAGTGATGAAACAGGTCTGGATTTTAGTGACTCCTCTCAGTAGAGAAGTAATCTGATCTTGGTTCAAATGTTGGACATTGATCTGAATGTGATTCAGATGCAATGAGAAGATTAGATTCGCGGTCTTGATTTAATCAAGCATCTATGGGAGGCCCACGATCTGGATTTGAGATATGATCTCAATATCCAAGTCACTATACGTGGAACAATACAATCACCCTGTCCTTATCTCCAAGTATCCGTGGAGAAAGCGCATTATCCTTGAAAGAGTTCAGGATAATTTCATTGTTGATGTGTATCCGAGCATTGAGAAAATTGATAATTAAATGTGATTTAATTATCATGAATAATATGAATTTGATTCATATTACAAGGAGAGTTACTAAGATAATTAAATGTGATATAATTACCGAAAATGTGAATAATGTGAATGCGATTCATATTATTTGGGCACACGAGAATAGAGATCCAAAATGATTAAATGTGATTTAATTATCATGGATATGAATAATGTGGATAGCAATATGCATATTAGTCATATATATTATAAATGTGATTTATAATATATAAGAGAGCTATTTGTAATTTACATTTGTTAATTAAATGTTGGTGTGAATTGGATTCACATTGGACAATTAATTGAAAATGTAATTCACATTTTATTTTGGGTTGTGAATGTGATTCACAATTTTCCAATGGCAAGATTGCAATATTCACAAAATAATTATGAATTATTTTTGTAGAATAATTTACAACAAGTGTTGTTGTAAATCTTGGAGATTTCCATGGAATAATGTAATCTCATGAGATCTCATAAGATTGCATGAGATTTCCACCAAATCCAATATTATGGAAGGAGGCAATCTTCATTCCATAATCTCCATGCTTGATTGATTTAATTTGGGATTAAATCATATTGATTTATCAATATATATTTAATCTAAATTAAATTAATTGTTGTTGGTTTTTACCAACAAAATCTTAGCCATTAAAAGAAACACAAATCAATGTGAGCCATTGGATTTGTGTTGTCCATGGATTGAGATCCATGGATCCCAAAATATTATAAAAGGAGAGGCACCCCTTGCTCTTCTTGATTACAAGTTAGACAACAACTCTCTCTCTCTCTCCTTCTCTCTACATACTCACTCTCTCTTCCTCATATGGCCGTCCACCATGGATGCCTTAGAGAGAGTCTCCATCGCCGCAGCGTCATCGTTATGCTGCCCAATCGTTTGCTCGTGGATCTCCGTCTACTTCGACATGCCTTGCTCGTGAAGAAGACGTCGTATCTCGTTTGTCGAGATCAGGAGATCCATAGCTTGGATCTTCAACATGGATTGCGAGAAGTACGTGTTTCATCAACACGCTCGCAAGCGTCTCCTCCGACAGACCGGGCTTGAGACATGAGGTCTCTTCGTTTAGAGACTCGATCACAACCACGCTTCAAGAGGTAACCCTAATACTTGTTTGCGGTTTAGACGAAACGATCCGAGAAGTGTTCTTGGATCATATGGTTTCGGCACATTATTTTTTTTTAATTTCCGCTGCATAGAACAACTAGTTCGACTAGTCATTCTTCATTGTATTCGATACGATGCCCACGCTTCCGTGACGCGCTTGAGGATCTCACCAAATCCTTCAGCCGCACCCCCCGCTGGGGTTGAAAAGGTCCACCCTCCGGCCTGCCATTGACCAGAACCGAGAGCGACGTTGTCGTAATGCATCTTTTCATCCAGCCGATCCATATCTCCCGGAAGCCCCTACGTCTCAAGGAGGTCTAAATGAAGTTCCAATCGACACAGTCATACGCTTTGGAGAAGTCGATCTTCCAAAGAGCGCCTTTCGTCTTCGACCTTTTCCAATGAAGACAAATCTCGAAGGCCAGCACCAAACCATCCGTCATTTGCCTCCCCGGAATAAAAGCGCTTTGACCATGCAATATCACAGAATCAATGACTACCTTAAGGCGGTTCGTCAGAGTCTTGGCAATGATCAGGTAGATCGCATTGGATAGCGCGATCGGGCGGTAATCCTCAATTCTTGTCGGAGAGTCCTTCGGCAACATGAATAATAGTGCCCTATTTATTTTCTCAAAGCCTTTGTTGCCCGCCGCAAACTCGTTCATTAGTTCAATAATCTCATCTTTCAGCAATGCCCCGAATTCCTTATAAAAGAGTACGTGGAATCCATCTGCCCCGGAGCCCCTTTTGAGTTCACTCCCCAAACCGTGTCTATGATTTTAGCCTCCGTAAAAGCCGCTACTAGTGCCTCTGCCTACGTATCGGTTAACCCCCTCGCCCCTCTTCCCAGCCAACTCCACCCACTTCTGTGCTACCTCCTCGAAGCATGCACGTAGTGGTTGCGGATCGCACAACCGATGATAGCCTCACCAGATACCCGTTGATCCTCCACAATGAGGTCGTGGATGAAGTTCCTCCGACGCCTCCTTGATGCCATGTTGTGGAAGAAGCGAGTGTTGGCATCTCCCTCGCGAAGCCACCGCTGCCTGGACCTAATCAAACATATTGTGGAATAATCAAACATATATGATCAAAATCACGTGGAAACTCGTTGCAAGGAGGGTAGGGATTATTGTACCTAAAAAAATCGCTTCCTCGGTATCTCCATCCATGAAGAACGATGCGCTCGACACTTCATTGGCGACGCGAACTGGCGTATGCAGGTGACCTCGACCTTCTCTATGCGGTTATGGCTTCGGATCACTGATCTAACGTGCTCCGGCAATACTCCGATGAGGGGGAAGGGAGGAAGGGAGTTGTTCTTAAGTTATGGCGTTTTAGGAGAGAGGGGTTGGTTTTTATGGCGTCCAACCCATATCCGGATCCGAAGTTGACCCAAACCCAGTCTTTGCTAAAACTGACGTAATTCGGGCTCTCGAGCTCAGATTTTCGCGTTCTTAGATTCGTTGGAATGCTCCCGAAGAGCATTACATGATGGACTCTCATTCACATTTTTTTGATACTTGATAAGAGCAATTTTTCAGAACAAGTTCGGATCCTATTACGAGGGGGCCCACAATGACCATCAACACTAGGGTTGCTGCTACGACCTTCAACGGCTAAAGTTGTCGGTGCTGGAGGTTGGGGGCAGCACAGGACCCTACGATGAGAGAGAAGGGTCTGTGCTAGGAGGAAGGGCTGGCGATAGCGACGAGTTTTAGGTATAGACCCTGATCTAGGATCGTCACTACGATACCATGTATAGAAACAATGGAAAAAATGCGAAGTCTTTTCCCACTTTTAAGTAGGGTTGGGTACATGGATTCTTGCTCAAATCCATGTTGAAAGTTTCGACTATTTTTTATGATGGTTATCGGCTATCTAATGCAACCCCTACAAGGGGGATGTAAACCCTGGTCTTTTTGGTGGTAGACACAATGCACTACCAGCAGACCATTGGAGTGGGCCACTGGAGAAACAATGAAAAGATTATATTTATTCCAATAATCTAGAGTCTCTTATATGAAGAGAAACCCTAGAGAGCGAAATAGGAAAAAGTACCTAAAAGCCCTCGATGGGTTACATGACATAAATAAAGTAGAAAATACAATAACTCTAACATGTATCAAAGTAGACGCTCTAATAGCGGAAATAGCTATGCAATAAATGGAGTCATCCATGTCATAGAGTTAGGAGGAAAGGGCTATCCAAGAGGTGAAGCCATCATTGTTAGTAGGAACAGGTCGTGGACTCATGGGCCATTGTGCAACACGGACGTTGCGAATATAAATTGGTGTGATTGTAGCACCCAAGCATAGCACCACATCTAGTAATCACAAAGTGTGGTAGTAGTTTATAAGTAGTTGGTGCTACTACTAGATAACTTGGGTTAAATATTTTGGGCATGGAAGGCCATATCGATATCGATATCGTTTCGATATCGTATCGATACGATATTTCGACGATATATCGCCGAAATATCGCCCATATCGACGAGCCTTTGTGAAGAAAATGCTTGGAAATCAGGATATATCACCATATCGGTGCCCATATCGGTCACATGTCGATATCGATATATCGATGATATATTGCCGATATATCGCCGATATTTCCTTCCATGATTTTGGGTTTTGGTCGAGGGCTCCAGTTGGATCCAATCACAACAGGTTGTCTGGACTGGTTATCCTAGATAATGGACTGGGCTTAGGGTTCGGGATGTTACAGTCTGTCCATTTGAATCTTGATCATGTTCCTCTGTGACTGGTGTATCATAATTAGATGGCACTCATGTTGGCAATCTAGTGTGGCAGGAATGAACACATTTTTCGGGGACAAGTGTTCTATTCTGAGAACATCTTAGAGCATTGCATAGCTTTGTTAGATGCATGGTCACATGTAATGTAATGTAATCATCTTTTCTTTTATATTAATATAATTACTTGTCAGTGGATCCCACCCATTTCTTTTGCTCAAAAAATTAATCATATGCAAGATTAACATGATGTGGCATCCCAAAGTTCGCCCAACATTTCCAGACAGGTGATTGGTTTTCTGGTAGTGAGTACATGGCATACGAACACGACCTCAACCACAACCAGAGTCACGGCCGTGACCTCCTCAATAGCTAGTACGACCACGTCGTCAGGAGGAAGACATGAAGGTTGAATTCTCCATAGGCTGTAGAGACTAATCAGGGGCAGGGGAATTATCAATGTCATGTAGGCGTCCAAAAATAACCTTGATGGACAGAAAGGTGTCTGATGTCACGAAATGTTCCTTGACATTTTGATAACACAGATGCAAGCCAGCCCGGAACCAGTAAACCTGCCTTCCTGACCTCTCCATCACCTGTTTTGTATAATAGGCTGGTTAAAAAATGGCAAGCTTATCGTAGAGTCCAATAAGGGACGATAGTACTCCATTAGAGTCGATTCACCCTGATTTGCAAGCCAAATACGCATATAGACGTCTGCCAAACATGACTTTCTAGTCTTGTAGTCATTTGGGAGTATATCTGTTCTAAATCCTCCCACACCTCCTTGGTTGTCTCCATGAATAGGAGATTCACTACAATGTGTGGCTCCTCACTATTGGTCATCCAATTCATGACTTAATTATTATCTGCAGTCATGGAGTCATAATCCTTATTACCCTCTTTTATGGTCTCCTTTGTGAGAATCAATATCTTTCTCTAAAACTTGATGAACAACTTAAAAGATAGAGACCAGATGACGTAATTTGACGTGCCCTTGAGTTTGATAGATGTACCTTGCATCATCGCAGACGTCGTCGAATACTGGGGTTTTATCTCAATTAGAGTCACGACCATCGTGGTTAGATATTGAGATAATCAAGTGAGTAAGGAGAACTTCTAATAATGCATGATGCATCGAAGATACTAGATGGTTGACAAAGCCCTAAACAAGGGGCTGGCAGAGCCCAAAGGGGCCTTAAAATGCTCCTGGTGGCGCCCAGGTGGGTTGAAGTTGGCTGACGAAGCCCAAAAAGACCTTGCAAGGCTCCTGGTGGAGCCCTATAGGTGGAGGGTGGAGCCTAGGTGTGTTGGAGGCGACTGACGGAGCCCAAAGAGGGCTTTGCATGGCTCATGGCGGAGCCGTAGAGGTGAATGGAGGTGCCCAGGTGGGCTGAAGCCATAGTACAGATCCCTAATGGTAACTGGTGGCATCACCCAGGTGGGCTGGAGATCTTGTTGTGACGCCCAGATGGGCTGGATATCTTGTTGTGACGCCCAGGTAGGCTGCACTGGAGGCTCTGTCGATCACACATACCCAGCCTTAAGGAATCCTAAGGAGTCGTTGATGAAAAGGAGTCCTGCGTGGGCCTGTACCTGGTGGAGGTGAGGGCCGTGAGGCTCATGTGAAGCTGGGGAATAACCAAGGAGGTCTTGTGCAGCCTTACGTGTGACCACAGAGGGTTGGTGGTGGAGGGCGTTTGGGTACGTACCCCGGTCTAGGATCATTACTTCGATACCTTGTGGAGAAGAAGAATATGAGTTGTTTATTCCATAGGTCTAGGGTTTCTTATATAACGTGAAACCATAGAGAGCGAACAAAGGGAGAAATTACATAGATGCCCCTGTAGAGGCTTTACAAAATTTAGTTAAGTAAATAACATGCTGAAATATCATAACTCCAATAGTAATGTTAGTAAGTCGGTTTTTTTCCTGAGTACATATAGCTTTCCTGGTCCATATAGCTTCCTAGTCCTTTTCTTCTAGGAGTTCTAGGAGCTAGACTGGGAGGATGTGGTGGTCATTCTGGACTAACTTTAGATGATGAGCCGAGGGTTTGAGCGTTTGAATCATTATCTAGTCTCCTGTCTTCGTAAGAAGGATGCTATGAAGCTTATTGAAGATTTCCATCCGCTTTCCTTTTCTAATGCCATTTATCCTGTTGTGGCTAAGGTTTTTGTTTGTCACCTTCATGTTGTATTGGATTCCATCTTGACTCCTCCCCCATGTGACATTTATATCGAGAAGGTATTTATCAATGGTGTGGTTATTGCCTTTGAGATTATTGAGGATTTGAGTAGGAAGCCAAAGGTTCTCTTCGGAAGGTTGATTTCTCAAAAACTTATAATTATGTTGATTGACAGTTTATTTGGACTTTCCTCTCTTACACAGGAATTTCTGATAACTATTTTGTTTGGTGCATCGGGGCGAGCACCTTCGAGTGCGTCCCCCTTTTTTGAGCGTCAAAAAAAACTATTTTGTTTGGAAGAGATCTGTCACAATGACATCTTGCTCAGTACTAGTGAATGGGCGCTTGGGGGGAGGGTTATTTTAATCGTAAGTGGGTTAGGCAGGGTTAACCATTGCTCCGTTGCTCTTCATGTTGGCGGTTATGGATTGTTGTCATGGTGGTCTCTTATGCATTTATGGTGGTCTTTTGTGCCGTCTTCAGACCTGGTTCCGTGTCTATCCTTCTGCTCCATACACGGATAATACTATTTTCTTTGTGGAAAGGGGGAGATGATGGGGATTGCTATGGTGCTGGTTCTCTTTGGTATTGTTTCAGGCCTATGGAGCAACGATGATAAGTCTGATATCTTTCCTTTCGGGATGGAGGAGGTAGAGATCGTGGCATGTGCGGCTACTCTGTGGGCACATTGTTGGGATCCTTCGATCATGTATCTGGGTTTTTGTGTATGGATGGTTGTATCGGTCGAACTAGTTGTCGATTGTGGAGAAGTTAAATCGGAGGCTCGCAGGGTAGTAGATCTCATGTTTGTCAAACGGTGGGACCCTGGTGCTGCTCAATGTGGTACTCTCTACGATTCCATTTTTTCTTGTTATCGTGCATGTTTGTTGAGATGCGGGTCCGTCTCGAGGCTTTGATGCAGATATTTTTCCGATCTGGTTCCGAGGACACACACGGGATATCAATGGTGAGCTGGAGGGTTGTTGTGCTTTCTGAGTAAACCGGAGGTCTGGGTGTGCTTAGCTTGGAGGAAACAAACAAGGTGTTGCGTAGTTGGGGCAGTGGTTCAAACGTGATTTTCTCTTTGTTGAGGGGAATTTTATGAGATTTTTGCGGACCTGGCTTGGCATTTGGGAGGGTTCTCTTACCATCGAACTTGTGGATAGGGCTGTTCTTTGTCCACACAGTGATCTCCTCTCTGATGATGTCTGTCCTAGATGATGGTGAGGCTTTTCGATTCTTGCTAGATAACTAGACCGATTGTGGTGCATTATGCGGCCACTTCTCCAGACTTTTTTCTTTAAAGATCGACGTGAGTTGCTTGTTGGTGAGGCCTAGGGCAATGAGGTGCGGTTCCTCTGCTTCCGTGCTGATCTCTCGGATTGACGAGTGGTGGAGTTCATGCCACTGGGGGATCTGCTTGCCCCTACTGGGGGGTCTTTTGAGGGGATGGACCACTGAAGGTATATAAGGCACTCTATGTGGTGACGGTCTTTCAGCCTGAGATTGCCACAATGAATTGCAAGCAAGTCTGGAGATGGAAGATTTTATGTCAGGTTAAGGTCTTCCTCTGGATTTTGCAGGGGGGGGGCATGGGTAATGCGGGCGCTCGAAGAGCCAAAAAATCTCACAAGATGGATGGCTATTGTCAGCATTGTATGGAGAGCCTGGAGGATAATGATCACCTTTTTTTCTTGTGCTACATAGAGGGAGTTCTGTATTGCGATGGGTCTTGGTGGGGTGGCGGTTCAAAGTGCCTTTGCATTTTGGGACTTGCTTGGGCCATCACGGGACATCGCGGGTTCTGTGAGAATTCAGTTGGTAGCCGTGTTGTGAGAAACTGGGTGATTTTTTGGAGTAAGATTGTATGTGAGAAGTGTTCTAAACCGTGCTAGGAATCTACGAGATTCATGGTCTTTGTAATTCTGATACATAAATTTGTTAATACAAATTTTGGGTGCTAGTATTTACAGCTTTGCACCATTTTCCCTTCAAACAATATTAGATAACATCACTATGCCAAAGTTATGTTTCAAGGGATCTGGCTGGCTAGGAACGGGCTCTTTTCAGGGGAGAGAGATTTTATACGGAAAATTTAATCAAGTCGGCTAAGTATCTTTCAAGATCTTGGTTCTTGTAATTTGTAAGTCTGACTACCTAGTGGGATAGTCCTGTAATTTATAACTTTTGTGATTAAATGAAATTTTTAGGCACACACCTTATCGGTGACAGCATATTTTCCGTAAAATACCGAGTTTCCTTGTGCTACTAGTTATACTATTCTTTTTTCCCTCTACAATTATTCTTTGTCGATTATCTCTTACTTTGATATACTCTGAATAGATGCCAATTTGATTTACTTATATACTAGGAACATCATGATCTTCTTCTTACTACGTTGCCAGCTGTGGAGTCTGTTCTTGAGGTAATAGAAGAATTGTAATTTTTATTTTCTTGTAAATGTATCTATGGAACTTACGGATGTTTTTGTTGTGTGAAAATGCCAGAAATTTTTAAATGTTCTAAACCAATACGAGATTGTTTCTTCCATTTTTTACCATGCCGAACAAGAAAGATCCAGACTTGTTCATCATGAGACATCTGCGAAATCTGCGGCAGCTGAAGCTACATCGATCTCTGAAAAAGCACGGGCATCCTATGAGATCCATTCTCATGAATTCACACAAGCAAAAGTTTCAGCAATTGAGAAGGCGCAGGAAGCTTCGAAATGGATGGAACAGCATGCGAGGGTCCTTGATGCACTGCGTAGTAATTCTGTTCCAATAGCTCAGGCATTTGTAAAGCTTAGCGAAGAGGCTGTATCTCTTACTTCTGCTGTTATAGCTGCTGGTGTCCCACTGACTGTAGTACCTGAGCCAACACAGGCACAGTGTTATGAACTGGATAGGGAAGTCTCTGGACTTCTAAAAGATCTTGATAATGGACTTTCTCTTGCTGTTGAAGCACTTCAACAGTATTCATTAGCACTGCAGAGAATCTTGCCGCTGAACTATATTACAAGCAGTCCTGTGAATGGCTGGTCACGGATTCTGCAACTGTCAACTACTAATCTTTCATCTGAACTTTTTTCTCTTGCTAGAAGGCAGGCTGCTGAGCTTATTACCAACGGCCAAGGAGATGCTAATGAGTCAGTTCAGCAAAGACACAGAGAGCTTTTCCTTGATATGGAAAATTATGTGAGTCAGATAGAGGGCGTCAAGGATGAGTACCTAAAGTTAGAGAACTCTGTAGGCCCAGAAACTGAAGTAAGATCCAAGGAACGCTTGCTGTCTGCATTTACAAAATTTATGCATACTGCAGGTTTCGCAAGGAAGGACGATGATGTTTCTATCTCTCATGCTAGCAAGCTTGATATACAGAAACATAATAAAGTGCACAACACTATTCAAGAGAAAAGGCAAGAAATTTTGGCTATCATCCATACAGCTGCAACTGCACTTTTTCAGGATGTCAAAACTAGGGTGTTTGACATATGTGGCAATGCCATTGAAAGAGTTGGGTGGAAGCTTAGACAAGATGCATGCCGGTCTAACTCGCGAACATTTTTCCATGAGTTTGAAGAACAAATAGAGAAGTGCACACTTTTTGCGGGGTTAGTAAAGGAGCTTCAACAGATTGTCGGCTTCAACTCAGATGAGTTGCATGGAATTGAAGATATGATGCGTTCTTCAGAACAAAATTGGGTCTCTATTTTTCAAGAATGTTTGCGATCTTGCAGTCTATTTGTTGAAAAAATGACAGAAGCTGTTTTACCAGAGGTAATAAAGTTGGCCCTTTCATATCATGCTGAAGTGATGGAAGCATTTGGGTCTCTATCCCAGATCCGTGGATCTACCGACACTGCATTAGAACAGCTTATTGAGGTACATTTAGAAAGAGTTTCCTTGGAAGACCTTGAGGAAAATTACTTTAGTAAAGTCGAAGTTATTACTAAGCAGCAGCTTGCGCTCGAAGAAGCTGCAAAGCAAGGTCGTGACCATTTGTCCTGGGAAGAGGCTGAAGAACTAGCTATTCAAGAAGAAGCATGCAGAGCTCAGTTAGACCGACTCCGCCAATCCTGGAATCAGAGAGAGATGCTGAGGTCCTCTTTGGAAAAGAGAGAAACTAGTATTAGATTGTCGCTTGTTGCTTCTGAGCGTAAATTTTTATCTATGTTGGGCATTGAACATGGGAATGATCCGCGTGCTAGTAGAAGCAAAGTTCTTCTGAACATGCTAGTACAACCTTTTGATGAGTTTGAGCCCGTTGATCAACTGCTCCCATCTTACGCAACAAACTCTTCTTATCTGATGCTCACATCACCCGATTCTAGATCTTTTGGTTCATTATCAGAATCAGTTTGGAAGTTTGGCGGATTATTGAGGAACCATTCTTTCTTTCTATGGAAAGTTAATGTAGTAGATTCAGTTCTGGATTCGTGTGTACGTGATATATCATCTTTTGTAGATCATAATTTAGGATTCGATCAATTGCACAACATCCTCAAAAGGAAACTTGGAATTCAACTTCAAGAGTGCATTAGTCAATACTTGAAAGACAGAGTAGCTTCATCATTCATGCTATGCCTTGAAAAGAAAATTAAACATTTGAAACAACTCCACCAGTCAAAAAAAGGTGTCATTGATCAAGCACAAAAAGGTAGTGACAGTGTAGCAGAAGTACAAAGAATGGTGGAGGAATACTGCAATACTCATGAGACTGCTAGATCTACTAGGTCTGCTATGTGGCTTCTGAAACGACAGAAGAGCGAGCTGACTGATTCTCTGCGTACGACTATTTTAGAAATCGTACAACTAGAGTGGTTTTTTGCTCATGCTTTATCCAGCTTTAGCAGGATGAGAGTCCTCTCTCAAGATGTCGTTGGTGAAAATATATTAGATCCTTTAATACTAAACCTTGATCGTTTGAAAATAATTGAAAATTTGCAAAGTTCAATATCATCAATTGCGAAAGCAGTGGACTACTTGCAGCTTTCTGAAAGGACTTCCGTTTCTGCTGAAACACAGCTTGAAAGAGCTATGGGTTGGGCCTGTGCTGGATCAAATATTAGCGGCAGCAACCTGACGAAGAACCCTGGAATCCCTCCTGAATTTCATGATCATATAATCAAAAGAAGAAATTTGTTGCGGGGTGCACAGGAACAAGCAACTAATATTATGAATGTCTGTAAATCAGTATTGGAGTTCGAAACATCGAGAGATGGCCTTTCTCGAATATTGGGAGAGGTGCCTTGTGGTCATCCTATTGGTGATAGCCGGTTATGGCAGCAGGTGTATATGAACGCTCTAACGAGGTTAGATGCAGCTTACCATTCTTTTAAAGGTGAGTTATTATCATTAATCCCAGGTCCTTGTATCATTTTTGTTTGTGGATCTTTTCCTTTTCTTACATTTCTCCATTATTATTAGTTGCCGAACAAGAGTGGATGCTAGCTCAGAAAAATATGGACGTTGCTGCTGACAACTTATTTTCTGCTGCAAGTGAACTCTCTATTGCTTCAGTAAAAGCAAAATCTGCTGCAGGTAAATATTTAGCCTTGCTCATATCTTCCATGGTACACAAATTTCCTTGAGCTGCATATGCAGGGTTATTTGTCTTGATCTCTTAAATGCACATGTTAATAGATATTAGGTGTTTCTAGTCTGCATTGGTCAGGAATCCTTTCATGAACCTGTAGTGAAGCTATAGATTTGTCCTACCCTATCTTTGATACTTCTCTATATGTCTTCCTTTTACGGGGTGTCTTCTATTGATTTCTGTCAAGAGTTATATTTAGATGGGTAATGTATTTTTGCCGAAGATTTCTTTTCGAGGTCCAATTAGTACTTGTCCTCTTGTTTAGTCCCGTGTTGCTACGACAAGGACTTGTGTCTTATGGGACTAAACCATAAGATTTCTTTCCGAGGTGCAATTGCGCCAGTCATGGGAAGAAGTGAAGTTGAAGTTGGAGGCGCTTGGGGAGTCTCAAGGGTTGTCGTTGGTGGGATGAAATACTATATTACTTACGGAGGAGGATGGTGGGATGGGGATCTCAAGCTTGGAAGTAATGAATTGCTCACTTTTGGCGAAATGGGTGACTAGAGTATGGGAAGGAGGCTCTGATCTGCTCTGTAGGACATTGTGGTCGATTTACAGTGTTTCTTGGGATTCTGCTTCACTTGTTGCTTCTACGTAGAACTTCCAACTTTTGGAAGGGCATTTGCATGGTGCTCCTACGAATGATTCCACTCTTGCGACCAACGCTTGGTGACGACCATGGCTTTCTATTCTGGATTGATTATTGGACTAGCCAAGGAAACTACGCCCTCACTTTTCCCGTTTATTTGCTTTAGCAACATCTACAGGGGCCTCCATTAGGGATTGTTGGGGTGCAGTGAGTTGGCTCCCTTTGTTTCAATTTGAGGATCTGACCAGTGCTTTGCGGAGTTTTTACGGCTTTTGAATGTACATCCAGTATACGAGGGTTTTTATGACGTGAGAGTTCGCTGATCCTAGGCTGATGGATGCTTTATTGTTTGGAAAACCTACATGCCTTCTACCGATTGATGGTCTTTGATCCATCGAGCACTTCAAACAGGTTCACTGACATTTAGAGGTGGATGGTCCCTCTGAGGGTGACATTTTTTGTTTGGTTGCTAGAAGGAATCGCATGTTGACCGTTGAGCGGAGTCGAATTTTTCCATGGATTGGTGGCACGTGCTAACGGTATCTTGCAACGAATGAGGATATCAAGGCACATATTGTTTAATGAAGGATGCCAAGGGACCTAAAGAACTGAGAGAGCTGAATAGTACATAACTCGAAAACATTGTCAGAGCAAACATACTTGACAATCAACAACAACAAAGCCTTTTCCCACATTAAGTAGGGTCGGCTACATGGATTCTTTGCTTCCATTCATATTTGTCTTGGGTCATTCTCGAGCTTAGTTCCAAATAACTAAGATCCTTTCAGATGTAGAGAGTATTATGTAGTCCGTGTATTGTTTTCTCTTTTTTTTTATTTTCTTGTATCCGTGTTATGTAATTTTCCCATGGGTCCTCTCGATATAAGAGACCTAGGGTTCTATGGAATAAACAGATCGTTCATTTCCTCCAATATGGTATCAGAGCCAAGAACCTAACCCTAACCCTAGGGTACTCCACCGTCGCCGCCAGGGCCTCTCCTCTAGCCGCTGTCCCCCCCTTCTCTCTTCACCGCCGCTCCACGCCCAAGGTAGGGGACCCCACCATCGGGTTCCCCTTCCTTCCACGCCGACGCTTCCGTAGGCCGTCCTATCTTCATGGATTTGAGTGCGTAACATCTACATATGTACTCAAATCCAATCAAGTCTTTGTAGACATCTGTTTTTGGTCTACAATCTCTAGTTCTTCATCTACGGTAACATGTCAGAAAACAAAGTCGATATACTCTCCATAGGCACATTCAAAGGTTCAACGCCAATAGTCAGGATGGATGGGACGGACTATGAGCTCTGGGCGATGCAGTTCATGAGCCTCATGAAGTCTAGCGGCAAGAAGCATATTCTCACCGAGGATGAGCCGATAGAGAAGACTGGGATCTATGCCTCCTGGGAGGCTGATGATTCATATGCAAAGGTTTGGTTGTCAGGCACACTGTCGATGGAGATTGCCAACGATGTCCTTCATCATCCCATTGCTAAGGCAATGTGGGATATTCTGGCTGCCACATATTCCCAGATGCAGAATGAGACGAAGATGTTATAGCTCTAACATGATATTTTCATGATGAACCAGAATGGACGACCACTTCACTCCTTGTATACTTCCCTGCGGGGAATGTTTGAGAAGCTGTATAGCACTATACCTCTCACGGCTACACCAGAACAATAGAAGACCTTCTGGAATGCTACTATAGTAGGGGTATTGCTTGCAGCACTTGACCCTGAGTATGAGGCGACATGATCGCAGATACTTGGATGCTACCATTCCTCTTATGGAGGAAGTTTATCGAAGACTTAGCCGCATCTCTGTTCCTTCCGGTATTTCTACTCCACCTTCGGCGATGGCTGTGCCGCGTGGGAGAGGTGGTAGGTCTTCCTTTCGTGGCCGTGGACCTCGTGGGAGAGGAGGTCGTTTTAGCCAATCGTGCACTTACTGTCATCGCACTGGTCATTCTGAAGAGACATGCTATTCTAAGCATGGTTATCCTGCGTCGGCACGTGTAGCTGAACATGTTACATCACCATCGGCATCCACTTCAGCTCATCGATTTGAGGAGCTTGTGGCACGCTTACGCGATATTATGCCTCAATCATCTACAGAGTTTTCAGGAGGACCTTTAAACATTGCTGCTTCAGCATCTGCCAGTAGTTCTGCCGCTGCCAGTACCTCAGGTAGTGCTTCTGCTTTCACATCCTGTCATGATCTCTCAGATTAGGTTATGGATTCCGGTGCCACACATCATCTCTGTCGTGATAGAGACAGACTAGAGTCATACAGAGACATTCCACCTGGGCGCTCGGTGCTCATAGCTGATGGGACTCATTCCCCCATCATCGGACAGGGGGAGGTTACATTGTCACCATCTTTGCGTTTGCAGAATGTTCTACATGCTCCTGAATTTTTCATGAATCTACTATCTATTAGTCAACTTACGAAGGATTTGCACTGTCACGTTATATTTGACCCGTCTTCTCTTATTTTTCAGGACATACTAACGGACAGGGTGATTGGCTGTAGCGCTGAGCAAAATGGTCTCTATTGTCTGGCCTAGAATTCATATGCTGGTCTTTCTTCCTATTCCGCAGGATCATTCTCTCCGTACACCTGTCATCTACGTTTTGGTCACCTCTCGCTTCAAAAGATGCGTCATCTCTTGCCTCAGATTTCTCCAAAGTTGTCGTTTCAATGTGAAGCCTGTCAGTTGGGAAAGTATCATCGAGCTAGCTTCCCTAGTCGTCAGTGTCGGAGCAGCAACTCCCCTTTTGAATTATTTCATGTTGATATTTGGGGTCCGAGTCGTGTCCCTGATCATCAGGGGCACATATTCTATCTTGTAGTTGTTGATGACTTCTCTCGTGTATCGTGGGTATTTCTTCTAAAGAATAAATTTGAAGTAGGGGATGTTATTAGAAACCTTATTATTGAAATGCAGAAAGTTTTTTCCTCTTCTGTCAAATATGTACGTACGGATAATGCGTTGGAATTCTGCACTCGCTCTCTCTCACATTTCTTTTTGTCCAGAGGCATTATTCATCAAACCACTTGTCCTTACACATCTCAACAGAATGGTGTGGCTGAGCAAAAACATCGTCATCTTCTTGACATTACTCGGACCCTGCTTATCCAGAGTTGTGCGCCTATCACCTTTTGGGGGGATGCTGTTCTTACGGCCTGCTATCTGGTCAATCGTATACCGTCCTCTGTACTAGGTGAGAAGATTCCTCTTTCTGTCTTTTTCCCTGAGAAGGAATTATTTTCTCTTACCCCTCATGTCTTTGGTGCTGTGGCTTTTGTTCACCACTTGTCTCCTGGACTTGACAAACTCTCTCCTAGAGATGTCAAGTGTGTCTTTGAACATGGAGCTTGGTTGCTGCTCCTTCAGGAGCATCTATTGTCAGTTGCAAATCGGTATTCACAGTGAAATATCACGTCGATGGTAGCCTTGATCGGTACTAGGCACAACTAGTGGTGCGAGGCTTTACTCAAATGTATGGTGTGGACTATTTGGATACATTCTCTCCAGTGACACGCCACTCTACTCTTCGCATTCTTATATCTGTTGCTGTGGTACGTGATTGGTCTATATTCCAGCTTGATGTCAAGAATGCCTTCTTGTATGGAGATTTGCAGGAAGAAGTCTACATGCAGCAGCCACCGGGGTTTGCTGCTGAGGGGGAGAATCATATGGTGTGTAGACTTTACAAGGCGATATATGGCCTTAAACAGAGCCCAAAAGCATGGTTTCAGAAGCTTTCTCACGTGATTGAATGACAGGGCTTCAAAAGATCAAATGCGGACCATTCGTTGTTCATTCAGAAGACTTTGAGAGGCATGGTTATCATCATGGTATATGTTGATGATATTTTGGTTACAGGAGATGATGCTTAAGGGATTGACATGTCAAAAGCATTTTTGGGCTGTCAGTTTGTCACAAAGGATCTTGGCACCCTAAAATATTTTCTGGGGGCTAGAGTTTGCCAGGAATGCACAGGGTATGATGATGACCCGAAGGAAGTACATTACAGATTTGCTGGTTGAAACATGCATGAGTGGATGTAAACCATCAAGCACTCCCATGGATCTAAGCATGAAATTAAATGACAACGATACTGAAGAAGTGGACAGGAGAAGATATACAGAGATGGTGGGTAAGCTCCTTTACATCACTATAACTCGACCCGATATTGCTTTTGCAGTAAGTCGAGTGAGCCGATTTATGGAGCAACCAAGACAGGTACATATGGATGCTATACACATGATACTAAGGTATCTAAAGTCTTCTTCAGGTTCAGGATTGCTGTTCAGAAAGAACACGGATTTGTCTATTTCAGCTTGTGCAGATGCAGACTATGCAGGATGTCCTAAGGATCGTAAGTCCACTACAAGATTTGCAGTGTTTGTTGGTAGCTCTCTAGTCTCTTGGAAGAGTAAGAAACAAACTATTGTAGCAAGATCTAGTGCTGAGTCTGAATATAGGGCCATGGCACAAGCAAGCACGGAAATGATATGGGTTCGAGCTGTACTAGAAGGCTTGCATATTGATGTACCTCTACCAATGCAGCTACTATGTGATAATCAAGCTGCTTTGTTCATTGCCAATAATCTAGTGTTTCATGAAAGAACAAAACATATTGAGGTAGACTGCCATTACACTAGAGATATGATGTAGAAGGGTTTGATTTCTACTTCACATGTTAGTTCCGAGGATCAGACTGCTTACATTTTCACCAAGCCATTGCTCAGAGTACCCTTCCAGAGATGTTCTTCCATGCTGAGCATGATTGATATCTGTGCTCCATCTCGAGGAGGAGTGTTGACATCCCATATCTTGCATCTCCTAACTAGCGGATCACCCGATCTCCTCTTCCGCCCCTGGTGTTCAGGAACACGACTGTGACCCCAAATATCAAAATGTATCAACTCAAATAATGATCTACTGCTATGACTTTGGCGACTAGGAAAACTGGTAGGGTGATGCTTACAAGTCTGGTGTTGATTTTGTTATGTAAATTTCATTATTGAAATAAAAAACATTCCTGTTTTGTTGTTAAGTACTATGCCCACTCTGACAATGTTTTGGAGTTTTGTACTATTCAACTCTCTCAGTTCTTCAAATTCCTTTTTATCCTACATCAAACGTCCTTAGTCTACACTTAGTAGATGAGTGTTTCTGAACACGAACACCATCATTTTTCTTGATGTTACTGGGCCTCCTTTTATACAAATTTATGCTCCTCGTTCTTTCTGTGGTGATATTGTTCTCACTACCTGGTCAACAGTATCCCGTCCTCCGTGTTAGAAGAAAAGGTTCATTCATCGATTGTGTTTCCTAATCAATGAGATGATTACAAAGAAAGGAAATAACAAATAAATAAATGCTATTTCCTATAACACCTTTCATTCATTGACTCCCGTAACGACTGGTATTACTCGTCAATTGAATAATCTTGTATTTTGCACATTTTTTGTCTCCTGTATTCTTGCACAGGGTACTGCAATAATGATTTTCCGTTTGTTAGCTTTTTTTGCTCTGTCTATGACTTTTCTCCCTATATGAAGCTATTCGGTGTGTTTGTTGTAGGTAGATTTGAGATGCAACTCAAATGTCTCTAATCTTAATCTTGATGTGTTTCCGAAATCTATAAAATCTAAAGTTGGAAAAAATGCAAATCAAAGCATTGTACCAAAAAAGGCAAGAGCAGTCAACAAATTATGGAACTGTTTATTAATAGATGCCATCAGTCAAACTTCAGAAGAAAAGGGAATGACGTCATCATTTCAACGTTTACAACAGTTAAAAAGGGAGTACTTCCCTCCCATCAAATATTTAATATGAAGAAAGTAAAAAATATTTAAAATTTAAAAAGTACACAAGAGTTATTTAAATTTTTAAAAGTGCACTTAAGAGTTATTAAATTTTAACAAGTGCACTTTTTAGTTGAAAGTGGCATTATGCCTTAAATTGTGCTCCAACAAAAGTTACGTATCTCCTCCACTAAAATACTATGGATAAACATCCCTAAAACATTAAATTACTTGTGTCGAGGAGTTGCATTACGAGCAAAATTTGGAGCCCAATTTGAAAATGCATTCTCCTTTTGTATTAAAAATACATCTAGTAATCATCATCTGTGTTGTTTTATGCATCTTCATACAGGTGAGTTTGAAAGCATACTGATTGCTATGAAGGATTGCGCATTTGAAGTGAATGCAGCATTGACAACCTTTAGTCATGTTTCAAGAGGACAGACTATATTGACTTCGGAGTGTGGGACTATGCTTGAGGAGGTACTGTACATCTATACTGCACCTACATCCTTGATTTGTTTTTGGTGAAAATTCTCATTTGTGAAATGATCTAAGTATTTAGTGATATTAATTTATGTGTATGTTGCTTAGGTAAAACTCTGCAGTGTCTTTTTAAATCACTTGGCTAGATCTTAACATTGTCGTGTTGAAATCAGACAGCCCAGATTTTTCACATGCCTTCTTTGGGATATTTCAGCTGCATTTCTAGACAGACTTTTATGATATGGAGTAATCGACAATAATCGTCCATGTTCCTTGAGTTTTCATAATTTGCTATGTTTTGTGTTCATCTGATGATTTTCTGTAGGTTCTTTCAATATCAGAAGGCTTGCATGATATCAACAAATTAGCCAAGGAAGCTGCCGTGGTTCACAATAATCTCGTGGCTGATCTTAGCAAGGTACCCAATGAATGTTAGATTTTCCTATTATTTTAGTAGATAGCTGTACACTGAGAAATACCATCTTTATATACCTGATAAAGTTAATCTTGGTAACAACAGGTGGTCATGATCCTTCTGCCACTTGAGACATCATTGTCCACAGATGTTGCTGCAGTTGCCTGCGAGAAAGATGAAAATACTGGCATTACTGCTGTTCATGGGCAGCTCTTGTACAAGTCTTACTCTTCCAGAGTTCGTGAATCTTTTCAAGCTTCGAGATCCTTGGTGCCTTTAGTAACCTCTTCAGTGAAGGAACTTCATGGAATGCTTATCAAACTAGTTAAAATAGCTGGTTTGCATGCCAAAAACCTTCATAAGGTGATCTTTTTCACTTGGGGCGATTGTAGCTTTTGCTTTTCTTATGCTGAGCAAAGATGAGTCTGAATTGCAATATCTTGAAAAATAGTAAGTGATGTGAGTCAGGAACCCTTTGGTGTATCTGATTTGACTTATTATGTTGATTTTAAAACTAAAAAGGAGTCTTTATTTTTATAAGAAATTATACTTAAAATCAAGCGGAGTCTTTTTAAAATAAAAAGGATTAAACAAACTTTTTGGGAGGATTTGGATAAGATTATGCAAGGCATCCCACAAAAAGAGATGATTTGTCTAGGTGGAAATCTTAATGGACATGTGGGAAAGTATGCTTCAGGGTATGCTAGTGTTCATGGAGGACATGGCTTCGGCGATAGAAATGAAGAGAGAAAAATCTTTGTAGATTTTGTAACGTCTTATGATCTTTCCATAGTACCCACTTAAATGGTCTGGTGGTAGTGCAGTGTGTCTATCACCTCAGGGTTCAAATCACTCCTTGTGGGAGTTGCGTTATGTAGTCGACAACCAGTGTGAAAAATAGTTGAATCTTTTGACATGGATTTGAGCAAGAATCCATGTAGCCGACCCTACTTATAGTGGGAGAAGGCTTTGCCATTTTTTTATGTTCTTTTCATAGCAAATGCTATCTTCAAGAAGAGGGAGGAGCACTTAATTACTTATAAGAGTGGCCCAACTAGAACTTCGATAGATTACTTTGCGTTGAGGAGAAGAGATCAGTTAGGTTGCAAAGACTGTAAAGTATGGAGATGAAAGAATGATATCATATAATGAGGCTCTAGGGTTCTCTTATATAGAAGAGTAACCTGTTGGGAAAAAAGGAAATATAAGAGATAAAAGTACATAAACGGTGTGAAAAATAGCTAATATCTCAACACTCCCCCTCAACATGGAGCGTAGATATCAATCTTGCTCAGCTTAGAGCAGCATCTCTGATAATGCTCTCTGTCTAAGGCCTTGTTGAGTACATCTGTTGTCTGGTCTTTAAAGCTGACATGAGTAGTGGCGACGAGACCCTTTTGTATCATGTCACAAGTGTAGTGACAATCCACCTCTATGGATTTGGTCCTCTCATGTATGGTAGAGTTGAAAAGAGCAGCATGGTTGTCGCATTGGGGGTGCATGGGAAGATGCACCTCCATAGTCAGGTCAATAAGAACACATTTGACCCACATCATTTTTGTACTAGCCTGTGCTATGGTCATGTATTCTAACTCAACGCTAGATCTGGCAATAACAATATGTTTTTTGCTTTTCCATGACACCATGAAATTCCTTATGAATATTGTGAAGCTTGAAGTAGACTTCCCGTCCTTAAGACCACCAACATAATCTGCATCTGCACATGTTGTAACTAAAAGGGATGTATCTCTGTTGGATAGCAGTCCAGTGCCACGTGATGCCTTCAGATACCTCAGAATCATATGGACTGCATCCATATGTGCTTGTCTGAGCTGCTCCATAAACTAACTCACTTTGCTCACGGCAAAGGATATATGGCTTGGTAATGGTAACATACATGAGCTTGCTAACAAGCTCCTTGTACCTCCTTTTATCGACCTCCTCAGTGTCATTATCGTAGAACTTCATGCTCAAGTCCATAGTAGTGATGGGTCTCACAAGTCCTCATAAAGAAGATATATAACGTAGTTCCTCTAGGTCATCACAAGACCTCGCTGGTTCCTGGCAAACTCCAGTCCAAGGAAGTAGCGTAAACTATCAAGGTCCTTGATCACAAACTCCCAACTTAGGAAATCATTGGCAACTTGAATGCCCTGTTTGTCATCCCCTCTAATAATGATACCATCAACATAGACAAGAATGACAACTATACCTCTCTAAGTTATGTGCATAAACAAAGAATGATCGGCAATCGATCTCACAAATCCATGTTGCTCTATCAAGTCCGAGAGCTTCTGGAACCATGCTCTTGGACTCTGCTTAAGGCCATAAATAGCCTTGTGTAGCTTGCAAACCTTCTGACACTCCCCCTCGGCAGCGAACTCAGGTGGTTGCTGCATATAGACCTCCTGTAGGTCACAATATAGAAAAGCATTCTTTACATCGAGCTGATAGAGGGGCCAATCTCGTGTCACAGCCACATATAGAAGGATATGCAGAGTAGAATGTCTGACCACTAGAGAATAAGTATCCTGATAGTCCACCCCATATATCTGGGTGAACCCATGTACCACAAGTCTCGCATTATAGCAATCTACACTGCCATCTCTGCGATGCTTCACAGTGAACACCCACTTGCACCCAACAACAATGTGCCAACTGGATCTGAAACAAGACTTCAAGTGCCACACGACCATAGTGTGGACATCTCCTCCTCCATGGCTAGATGCCACCGATTGTCCTGAATAGCTTCCTGATATGTACGTGATATCTCCACTGTTGACAATGTTAAGGTAAATCTCCTAAAATCCTCTGAAAGTCTGGTCAAGGAAACTTGGGTTGCAAGAGGCTAAGTAGCACACTTATGTCATTGCTTTCGCAAAGCAATCGACACGTCAAGATCATCGGCCATGTCCAGAACCTGTAAGTTTCCCTCTTGAGAGGGTACCTGCTCATCGTGTAGGGAATCCTACTACACAAACAACTCAGTAGAGCCATCAGTAGAAATAATGTGCTCATTACATACTTGAGGCATGTTGGATGATGGGAAAGACATGCAAGCAAAGGGAACAAAACAAGACCTATGAGTAAACACACGTGGCAAAAACTGAGCCAAGGCAGGTGTTTGTCCACGGGCATCCATAGGTGCAGGTGGAGAAGTATGAGTTGGTACAAGAGATGGTGGTGGAGAGGGCGGCGACAGTGGTGGTGGTGGAATGGGATGTGGTATAACATGAGTAGGTGGTACGACTGTAGGAGGTGGAGGCATCTAGATCTCCTCATTTAAGTCTGATGGGACCAATATGTCACTTGTAGGTGAGAAGTATATGACAGACTCAAAGAAAGTAACGTCACCACTGACAAAATATTTCCGCTGAAGCGGATCAATGCAACGGTACCTCTTTTGGGTACGAGAGTAGCCAACAAAAACACACTTGATAGCTCTGGGGGAGAGCTTGTCACGACCAGGAGAAAAATCATGAACAAAGGCTAAAGAACCAAACACACGAGGTGTGAGGGAGAACGGATCTTCTCGGGAAATGCAATCGAGAAAGGGATCTTCTCTCCCAAGATAGAGGAAGGCATACGGTTCACTAAGTAGCTTGCAGTGAGAACCACATCACCCTAGTAAGCGTGAGGAACATGACTCTGAATCAATAGGGTTCTGGTCACATTGAGTAAGTGACGATGTTTGAGCTCGGCAACACCGTTCTGCTGAGAAGTATGGATACACGAGGTCTGGTGTACAATGCCAAGAGACTTGAGAAACTCAAAAAGATGAAGGGTGCAAAACTCTAAGGCATTATCAGAGCGCAGATACTTGACATTGACAGAAAAATATTCTTTATCTCATTATTGAAAGACCTGATTACAGGCCCAACCTCAGACTTATTCTTCAAGAGAAAACCCAAGTAAGTTAAAAAAAATCATCTATAACAAATAGATAAAAACGGTGTCCTTGGTGACCAGGAACATGACTCAGACTCTAGATATGTAAATGAAGGAGCTCAAACATTTGAGAACTGCTCCGAATCTGGAGAGATGTGAAGGAGAAATAATAGTGCTTCCTAAGCTAGCAATCCTCGTACTAGAAGGAAGATCGCGTGGAGATCTGTGGGAGTACATGACAACTTTTGTAGAGGAAGGTGGCCAAAACAAAGGTGCCACATGTACGGTGAGACTGGTCCAGCAGGAATAGTGGAGGCACCAACATGAGGAGGTTGGACTAGTCTATATAGCCCCCGTTGCTCACGTCTGCATCCAATTACCCTGCCTATGAGTATGTCCTGAAACGCAAGAGACGAAGGGTAAAAAATGGCACTGCAATGCAGATCCTCAGTAATTCGACTAATAGAAAATATGTTCATCTGAAAATCATGGGTAATATAAAACATTTTTAAGGTGTATAGATGGCATCATATACACCTCCCCTTGTCCTGTGATGGGTAAGTGGACCCCATTAGCAATAACAACCCATTTGCTAGGAGGTTTAGTCTTGTAGGACATGAACTAGACTCTGTCTCCACACAGATGGTGGGATGCTTCAGAGTCCGTGATCCACTCTGTCATATCGGCATCGCTACTACCAGTAAAAGCGTAAGCGATACCTAAGGAGCGCGAAGAGGCTCTGACTGCGGTATTTGTGGATCATGTAGTGGTAAATTGGTAATGTCGGCCACCAGAGTCATGATCTCTCGTATACGAGAGACAATGTCATCCAGGCGTAGATGGGAAGCTTGAGTCTCTAAAGGCTCGATCTGTTCTGTCACACGAGCAGACATTGGGTTATCCCTACTTCAGATAACATGTGTCCTCTGAGTGTCCTGGACGACGACAGTTGGTGCAAGGATCACGCTGGCGTCCACCGCCTCTGCCACATGGACTACACCCTTTGAACTGGGTAGACCCTCCTCTGCCACGAGAAGCTGCCATCGCTGAAGAGGATTGTGGGGGTGACAGTAGGAGGAATAAGAAGCCCGTTGAGACAACCGTAGGCCTCCTTCATGGGAGTTATGGTCGTCTTGTGCATAAGTGGATGCCAAAATATCCCATGTCACCTTGGCGGTAGGTTGATTCACGAAGTCATTGGCTATCTCTGTGGTTATTGTTGCACCATATAAGGGTAAGAAACTGTATGGACCAAAACTCATAGTAGGTCTCATCCATCTTTACGATGGGAGTTTGACCCTTGAAGGCACCGAATGGAGAAAAAATTTCACCTTTATTCTCTACTATGGAAGATCGGTCGAAAACAAAACTCAAATCTGAACGATTTTACACAATCATACGGAGGACTGGTTTTACGTGTAGGTTCATACAACCATCCTCGTCAATCCTTGGTTCACGTTAGGGTCAGAAAACGTGATCTATAGGTCTGAAATCACATTTTCCGGTCAAAATCAGACAGTTTTAGGGTCAAGTCATACTAATGGGTGACGCAAGGAGCCTTGAGGTGACCTTCGGAAATAGGTTAGGCCACTGGAGGGGCCTTACATCGTCAAGTGAAGTCGGAGGAGGGGCTAGCAGTGCCCTAGGTCAACCACGAAATGGCTGGCGACACCTAGATCACGCTACGTAGGGGCCTAGCGGCGCCAAGATGGGTTGGAGCATCTTGGAGGAGGCCTATGCAATGGCACTGGGGGCTTGTGGAGGTCGTAGGCAACGGTGCGGAGGACCTGTGAGGGCCCTAGGTGGCGTAACGGCCTGGAGGCTGAGGGTAGGGTTAGGATTTCAATGGGTATGAGAACTGCAGTATATGATCGTCGCTCTGATACCATGTTGAGATGAAAGAATGGTATCATATAATAAGGCCATAGGATTATCTTATATAGGAGAGTAACCTGTTGGACAAATTACATAAAGAGGGGGGAGGGGGGGAGTTTCTCTACGAAGAAGATGTACGAGCAGCTGCGGGGTACATCGGAGGAGCAGGACACGAAGGTTAGGCAGGATTTAGGAGTCGTTTGGGGGGCAAGGATTCCTAATAGGGTCAAGATTTTTCTGTGGTGCTTGCGGAGGGAGCGCATTTGTGACAAGGTTAGGTGGGCCCGTCTGTTTGGGGTGCAGGACACGTTGTGCGACAGGTGCCATGACCAGCAGGTTGACACGGGCCATATCTTCTTCAAGTGCCAAACCTCGACCGCGGTTTGGCGTGACTTGGGCTTGGCATGGCTAAGGTCTGATGATGCGGCGAGTTTTTGGAGTTCGATCCGGAGGGTGGGGAGTGGCTCCACTGATGATGTCTCGCATGCTTTCGCGACCCTGTGGGCAATCTGGCAGGGACGGAATGACAATATCTTTAAAAATCAGAGATTCTACTCGGAGGACGCTCTGATCCATTGTAATGCCCTTTACAATTTCTGGGCTTCTCACTAATGTAACTCCTTTTTTACTGTTTAATATGAGGCGGTAGCTCCCGGTTTGGGAGAGTACCCGTATAATTTATCAAAAAAAAGGAGAGTAACCTGTTGGGCAAATTGCATAAAGAAGATATAAGAAATAAAAGTACATAAATGAGTGTTTGACCATCCAACATAAAAGGATTGTTATATAAAAGTACATAAATGAAAGATAGCTAATATCTCAACACAAAGTAATCTTAACATCACTTGTTAGTCATAGGTGTGTAAATAAAAAGGCGGGTAATGAGTGTTTACAAGATCGTTAGAACTAGATGGTGGAATCTTCAATTGAAGCAATCAAGCTTCAGGGAGAATGTTTTAGAAGACTTATCTTGGGATTGTAATGGAAGTGCAAATGAGATGTGGGAGGCGGTAGCACCTTGTATCCGAAGGGTAGCCAAAGAGATGCTAGGCGAGTCAAAGGGAGGAGCTCCAAACCAAAAGGAGGCTTGGTGGTGGAGTAGAGGGATGCAAGAGAAGCTCAAAATTAAAAGTGTATGCTTTGAAGCTATTTCTAAGGATAGAACATATGAAACTGCCACAAACTACAAAATAGCGAAAAAGGAATCAAAGACGGTAGTAAGCAAAGCTAAGTCAAAAGCTTATTAAATTTTGTACAAAAATCTTGACTTTAACGAGTGTCAGTGAGATATATTCAGGTTGACTAAAGCAAGAGAAAGAAAGACCAGCGACCTTCCTCAAGGAAGATGCATTAAGGATGAGTAAGGTCACGTGCTTGTTACTGAGGATCGATATGAGTACCGATATGGTGATATTTCCTCCTTTTCAGGCATATCCTTCACAAAAGAGCGCCGATATGGGCGATATTTCGGCGATATATCTCCGAAATATCGTTTAAATGTCGTATTGAAACGATATCGAAATTGATATGGTCTTCCATGATTTGGAGAAGACTTATGATTCTGTCTCACGGGAGATATTGTTGAGAGTTTAGGAGGAGATAAATACATGTCCCATACATTAACCTCATAAAAGATATGTATGGTAGGGCTTCATCTTGTATAAGGATACAATTTAGGTAGACTGACTATTTTGACATCAACATTGGTCTACATCAAGGTTTGGCTTTGAGTCCATTCCTTTTTACTTTGATTATGAGCGAGGTTGCAAGTCACATTCAGGATGAGATTCCTTGGTATATGTTATTTGCGGATGATATTATGTTGATTGATGAGACTAGAGATGGAGTAAATAGGAAGCTTGAGGTCTGGAGACATGCATTGGAGAATGAAGGATTTCGTATAAGTAGGGCTAAGACAGAATATATGGAGTGCACTTTTGATGAAAGCAACGATGATGTGAAGATTGATGACGATAACATTCAGAAGGGAGATTCTTTTAGACCCTTCGGATCTATTTTGCAATATGATGGGGAAATTGATGAACATTTTACTAATAGAATAAATATAGGTTGGCTAAAGTGGAGAGGAACCTCTATTGTTCTCTGTGATAAGAAAATTCCTTTGAAAATTATAGGAAAGTTTTACAAAGCAATTGTGAGACCTGATATGCTCTATGGATCTAAATGTTGGCCTGTGAACCATAGACATGTGTAGAGAATGGCAGTAACATAAATGAAATTGCTAAGGTGGATGTGTGGACACATGTAAAGATCAGATTCAGAATGATGCAATCATAAGGAAAGTTGGTTTAGCTCCGATCGAGGATAATATTCAAGGAAATCGCTTAAGGTACTTTGGCCATTTGCAAAGGAGGTCAGCTGATGCACCGGTGAGGAGATGTGAGTTTTGGGATGTTAGCCCGGTTAAAAGAGGGCGCGGAAGGCCCAAGAAGTGTTGGAATGAGACTATACGAAGGGATCTTAGTTTTTTGGATCTAAGCTCAAGAATGACTCATGATAGATCTGAATGGAGGCAAAGAATCCATGTAACTGACCCTACTTAATGTGGGAAAATGCTTTATTGTTGTTGTTGTTTTTTTGTGTTATACCCCTCGGGATATGATTGTATTTTGTCTATTCGTGATGACTCTCAGGTGTAACCATACCCATGGGGGATCCATTTCTTGTAGCTACCCTTTCAGGTAGGCTTTTTTTGTACAGCTTCTCTGTTCTCTGTAAATACTGTTTTCGTTTTTTAATATATTGGGGTGAACACCGTCGAGTGACTCCCCCTCTTTTGAGCTTCAAAAAAAAAACCATACCCATCCCCTATACAAGGAGGACGTGCATACTAATTCATAATATAAAAATGTTCTCTCTTTCCACATGGCTTTTTTTGCAATAGGAGACAGAGATGACATCATCCCATTATTGGATCCATGAAGGAGTTGGGTCTTATTGTTAAGATGGATGCTACCTTTTATACTCTATGGGCCATGCAATTCGTTTGCATGGCGGAAAGCTTCAACGAAGAGTATATGCTCATACAACAGGAACGACAAAAAAATGGAGAAGCTCATTGTGGAATTAGACAACGCATGTCCAAAGGTTTGATTGGCAGGTCATCTCTTTCTGAAAATTGCTAATGATATTTTGAATTAGTCTACAACAAAAGCTATGTGTGTTGGCAACCTATTCTCAAGCCAAAAAAGCAACGAGGATATTTCAACAGTTTAACTGAATCATGATATATGTTGGCGTCATTGAGCTATTATAGATAGTGATGTTTTTTCTGTTTTATCTTGTTTCTATGTTAGTTATTTCTATTTGCAACCCTTCTATGTTTTGGAGTCTTATTGCGGATTATTACGTAGTTCACATCTACACATCATTAAGGTTTCACGCTATATAAAAATCCTACCTCTTGAATAAAATTCATTTTGTTGGTCCTAAATCCATGTTCATTTCCAAACCCTCGCTGTCACTGCTAGCCTCGTCGCCTCTCTCCAACGATGACGTCGCCGTCATTGCTTCTCCTTAGTGACATTGCAACCCCACGACCCATCGACGCCACTGCTGCTATAGTGACAGTCGTGCTCCACCCATCGACAATGGCCCGCTACTACCCTAGCACAAGCCGCAACCCTTGTCGCCATTGTTGTATGCCTGCGGTAGCCCTTCTTGTGTCATCGTCGTTAATCCCTCGTGACAACCACACTTTAGTCACTCCTCAGCGTGCATAATGTCCAATAGCTTATGTCTATGCCGTCTTTAGCAATTTTGCCAATGCAAACTTTAATGCTTGAATAAGCCTCATCATGATCTTTTTGGTCCTCTCTCCCCGGTCGTAATGGCCAAAACTCGAGCTAGGAGTAAGCCCCTGATATCCACCACTTCCATAGTGGTACAAGGTACTTCTATCAAACAGAAGGGTACTGGAAACTATGTACTCTTGTTTCGAACCTTCAAATTGTTCATTGGTGGTCAAAGGAAGATTTACATTTTGACGAAGGAACCACTGAAAGAGATAGACAAGGAATATAATTCTTGGCTAAGAGATAACTATCAGGTTATGACATGGATGACTAACGTCGTGCCCTACATCACGACCAATCACATGTACAATGACACGACCAAGGATACGTGGGATAAACTGCCTCAAACGTATTCTCAACAGGTGACTAAATCTAGTTTTGCAGATATCTACATACAGATTCGATATGCTTCGCAGGGAGATTCCTCTATATAAAGAGCTCATTATTTTTCATCCTGCTTAATGTGTCGTAGATGTGGCAGAATGATTTGAGCGGTAGTTATACATGTTCCTTGTATATGCAGATGGTGTGTTCCTTACCCAGGATAAAGAAGCGATTATCGCCATAAGGAAACTCCCAGCCGAGTAGTTTGTTTGCTTGTTTAAGTTATGGCTGAGTAGCTTGTGAGAAAGACTATGAAGACTTGAAGTATTTCCTAGATATTGATGTGGATCACAAAGACAAAGGAGTTGCAATATTTTTGTTGAAATACGTAATCGATGGGTAATTGGATCTCTCCAAGATCCAATTACTCCCACTCATTTTTAGTCCCATATGGATGAGCGATGGGACTCCTGCCTATCTGTGGGGCCATATACGAACTTCTACACCCCATGTACTCATTGAGAGATCCAATACAAAATATCCGACCCTTTCAGACCTTCTCCCATCGTTCCATCTCGCTCCTTACCAAGTAGGGTTCCTCGTAAAATCTGAGCATCCGCTTTTTATATTTCTTTATGTTCTTGTTCTTGATTATCGATTTTTCTTCTGCTCGTTTATTTCATCATGGTATCGGAGCAAGTCAGTTATGGATTTGATCATCTTGAGAGTCTATTTTTCCGATTATATTTGTGTTCAATATTTTCGTGAAGATCAAAAGTTGCAACTCATTATTAGAAGATTGTACAATATTGCATGTCTTTTTTGGATCCAAAATCTAGCCCCGCATTCCTTCTGACTTCTTTCCCGCGTACGTCAGCTACTTCCTTGATCGACGCCAGAAGAAGAATAAGAAGAAGACTCGATTTCGAGCAGAAGGAGAACTTTCTAGCTTCCAAAAGATGGCTAGTGGGCTGCTTAATATATAGTAGCGATAATTGGTCGGGGCTAGGCTGCCTATGCAACAAGCTAAATGAGATTGCGTCATGATATAGTCAGAAAAAACCTATTGCCGGATTTGACTGACATCCCTACTGGATGCCTCCGCCGCGGTTGACCAGAGGATGAGAGTTGGGTACGCAAGCCTACGAGCTGGAGGAGCGAGGGAAAGGGAAAAGAAATTGTATAGTCTTTTCTGTCCCGACGTCTGCCCGCTTTCCGCGATTCCTAAGCGCACTTCACTTTCTTTGAAATCTTTCTGAAGAGCTTTCTCCCTCCCAGGGGTGGTGGGAGCGACCATCCTTCTCTCTTCCCTCAGTGAGAGCGGATTGCTTCTTTTTCTGATCACAGGATAAGCACATTAGAAAAAGTCAGCGCAGCGGCTTCTTTTCCCCCCCACTCACTCACTCTTTGCCTTCGCTATTTGTGCATCTGGTGAGCGGGCAGGGAACTATAGGCTGGTTGCTTTAGCGGCCCACCTTCTTTTGGGCCCTTCGGGATCTCGGTCTGAGGGCTAGCTTTGTCCTCATTTTTCCTCGATTGTACTCATGTTCTTTCGAAGTTAAAAAATTAGGGTTTACGAAACCCTAATTCTATAGGGCGATAACTACATCCTCTGCCCTCGTAGCAATCTCCAGAGCCACAACATCGTTCGAATACCAGAGAGCATCGACATCATCTTCAATCAAGTAGTGCGCCTCACCAAGATCACATGTCATTCAAGAACAAAGGGTTTTCTTCTTGGAGATTCTCCGGATCTTGTTGTTCAAGAAAATGTTAGGGTTCCAGCTCACACTCTAGATACTATTCATGTGCCCACAAATCCCAAATTAGGCTCCAGCGTCCCAAGAAGCGCACGATCTATGTGCCTCTTTCTCCAGGCCTCATCTTCACGCAACATCCTTGAGGCGATGGTACTACACACTCCAGCCCCTCCATGCAATCAATCTCAGTACAGAGCACTATCCGCGAAGATGGTTGCACCTTGGCAGCAAGAAAGTTAGTCCTTTGTTCCATAGCACAGATGGGCGTCAAAAGTTGCCTCTAAAAAACGTTCCAGTAACAACGGTTCATGCGTTCAGAATTGGCGATGTCAAGGTTGATGAGGGTTCCCATATAGAACACTGCAGTCAAGAACTCGATCGCACCAGTCTTCCTACAATCTAATGGGATTCGAGGAAAACCCTATCCCTATTTTGAAGAAGGAAAAGAAGTGGCGTCATCCTCTGGTGTGCACAACCTCTAGGTGGCGACAATTCTTGCACTTGCTCGTGCGATGTACTCTTCCATGCAGCAACGCATATCAGTTCCTTTCTCTTATGCGCAAGATGGCGATTGCCCATGCCTTGCTTCCATTGATGATGGCCCCTCCAAATCCACGACCATCACATCTCCCCTCTAGGCAACATGTTTGGTGGTTGTGCAACAACGAACTCCCGACGCGATACATCTTGAAGCAAAGGTGGTGACTCACCCTTGTACGAACTTCCATGGAGGTGATTCCTCTCCAGCGGACAATGGGTGCTCTTGAACCCTAAGCTATGCGACAGTTGGGTTCCCTAGAACCCTATCGAATGACGAATAGAGAAACAAGGGGCTGATACCCCTTTCATTTAAATGAAAACGGGGGCCCAATCTGCTGTTATATTTAATTTAAAAAAAAGAGAAGAAGAATGGGAGTTGGGATGAAATCACGGGAGAAGGTCTGAAAGAGCTGGATCTTCTGTATTGAATCTCTCGATTAGTACATGAGGTGTGGGGCTTCTTAGATAGCCCCACAGACCGACTGGAGTCCCATCACTTGTCTATATGGGACTAAACATGAGTAGGGGTGATTGGATCTTGGAAAGATCCAGTTACCTCTCTGTTACATATTCCAACAATTTTAAAGTACAATATTGATCTTTAGGAGATCGGTATGCTTGGGGTTCAAACCATCCTCCATTCCCGTAGACTCAAATATGCATCTATATGATGTGTATTCTAAGCATGAGCCACGACTGTGGCACCAGATTATTCCTTGACTCCTTGTAGTAAGCAAGGTCAATCATTTCATGGAAAGACCTCTGTAAGCTCATTGGGAGGCAGCCAAGATGATATTGAGATACCTGAGTTCCTGCCCTGGTGAGATTAATACTTATGAAATCGCTCAGCTAAATGTTATGGCTTACAAGTTTTTGCATCTATTCTGGTGTAAACCTTTTAACTTGGAAGGATGAACAGTAGAATAAAATTGCAAGTTCCCATGCAGAATCAGAGCTAATAACTATGGTTCAAGTCATTACTGAACTGAGTGGATGCGATCTATTCTTATTGTTATTCATATAGCCACAGGACTCGTGGAGATCTGACCGATAATAAAGTTGTCCAATTCCATGAAATGGCCAAGCAAATTATGTGAATTGCCATTACATATGAGACGCCAATCCAGTAGGGGTTCTTTTACACTACCCACCTTAGCTTAGGAGAACAGGTTGCTATTCTTTCACCAAGGCACTTCTGTTTGGAGTAGTGTTCGGAGTAGGGTTATTATATTTAAGTTGGTCCATTTTCATCCATTCATTGTAAATTTTTTCATTTTTGATTTCCTTGCTCTCCGAGTAGGAGCATTGGTGTAATTTCACATCTAGTCCTCTCCCAATATAAAGAGGAATAGGGCTCCGTAAGCAGTCAATCGATTTCACTCCACTGTCCTAAACATTTAACAACTTCTTGCACTTGTGGGGAACAGCTATTCACTTGTAGGATTCACTCCTTTCCTAGGAAATAAGTTTGCTTAATTCTTTGTGCAGTTTCATAATGTTCCTCTACAACGATCCCAGGTTGGAGCATAGTTGAGGTTTCATCTAAAGGGTCCACCCCTGGGTAAATCCCTTTGGAAGCTAATCCTTTTGATAGGCATTAAGGTACTACATGCACCCCATTATATATTAGGGGGAAAGGGCGAGAAAGATGACTATATTATCTATTAGCCAAATGCCCAATGGATGATAGCAACGGGAACGCTGTGAGAGATGAATTCCCTGCACCGGGGCCAGAGGTCTGGTGATTAAGAACACAAGCATCTGGCTACGATAGTAGCTCAACCTTCCATAAAATAGTACAAAAAGTTGTCATGGAGACAACAGAAATATGTAGCATTCTTTATCTAGAATAGAACCATGTGGAGAACTAATATGCATTAGAAGAAACACAATTGAAGAGGATCTCTAAGATGTTGTAAATACATGTCAAAGGTCTGTCCAAATTTATCTGAAATCGTGACATTGAGGGGTAAATTGGTGTGGGAAGAAGAATAGTATAACAGAACTATCGGGGAAAAGATGGTTTTATCAAAACTAAAAACTTCTAAAGATGGTTTTATCTAAGCTAAATTCTAACTTATTAGTTAATACATGCTTAAAGTCATTTTACTTCCATCTTATTATTTTGTTATTTGTTTTTCCTGTTGAAGGTCATCAGCTGTTAATTCAGGTTGTTTACTCAAGCATAAGAAACTTAAATTACAATGTGGACCTAGTCCACTGCTAGTTTATTATATCATTGTATTCGGAAAATTTGCGTAAAAATGATGGATTTCCTTTGGAGCACAGGCACTTGAAGGCCTTGGAGAAAGTCAAGATTTCCAGTCCCAGGACTTAGCTTTGTCTTCTGATATGCCAAACACTCCTACATTATATGGCGATAAGATAATGAGGGGAATATCTGGCTCCCAAGGAGATGAGTTGCAAGCAGTTGTGGAACTAAAAGAATTTTCTTTGCTAGATGAAGATTGGATCTCTCCACCTGACACAATATACAGTAGTAGCCTTGAATCCAGTGGAGCTTCAACCGAAGTGGGTCTTTCTGAGAAATATGATAAAACTGACCAATATTCTGACTCACATATTCCTAGAGATTCTACGGAAAGTTCTGGTTCCTTTTGTATGAACTACGATGGAGGTGCTTCGACTGACAATTTGGAATTAGGGTCTATGAAAGATGATGATAATAGCACAAGTTCAGGTCCTGCAGGATCACTAAACTTGATGGAGCGTGAGGGTGTTTCATCAGTACAAGATGGCACTATCATGTCACCTTTCATCTTTGATTCTTTTGACATGGATAAAGATATATTAAAGAACAGAAAGCACTCAGATGGTAAGGGTAGTGCGACTGTGACGTATCAAGAGAACAGAGGACATGACTTTAACCATGAGGGTTTCTCAAATATAATCAAGGGTAAAAACATTCGACCATCTCTTTTTTATTTCTCATTTTTCTATTTATATTGAAGATGGCAAATTAAAATCTTTTTCATGTTTCGTGTTTGACTGACATTACTCCACTTTTAGTGTATATCTTTTGGTGGGATGTTTTGATTCTGCTTTAGTTGAATCTTTACAATCCTATGCGCATTTCTATATTTTGGTCATTATAGGTTCTAGTAAGAATTGTATCCACCTTGGTACATTTTAAGCAATTTCACTCTGTTGCAATTTTAGATCCATGATTTGATAATATGTGCAGGTATTGTATACCCATCCTGCACCATGAAATCTGTGTGCCTATGTATGCTGCCCCAAACTCCTGTAGGGGATGACTCTCTGTACTCTGCAGGGTTATTGTTGAGATATTAATTATCATTTGTTTCTTTTATTTATTCCTTTTCTTTCCATCTACTTTTGGTAATTTGCCCAACTGGTTTATCCTCTATATAAGAGAAACCTAGGGCCTCATGAATAAACAATTCATTGTTTTCTCTCAACATGGTATCAGAGCGACAATCCTAAACTTGAGTTCTTGTATCTCACTTGTGCATTAGTCCCCATCGGTCACCCTCTCATCGCGCGCACCACCTCATGCCTCCCTACGTAGTAGCCCGTGTGTTGTCGCTGGACCATCGCTTACGCCATCGCTGGGCCGCCACATGTGTCGTCCCCCTCGGGTGTCGTCGGCGGTCCTCGAAGGCGATTTCTCTCCTCTCCGTCGCCAAACTGTAGTATGAAATGGTCTAATTTTGACAAAAAAGATGATTTCAGATCTATAAATTACCTTTTGATCCAAAATCGTGTTCCTCACTCTTTTGGGGGTGATGCGGTCCTCACTGCTTACTACTTGGAGAACCGCATACCATCTTCAGTCCTTGTAGAGAAGGTTCCTTTCTTGATTGTGTTTCCTGAGAAGGACATGTTCTCCCTTACACTCCGTATGTTTGGCTCTATCGCCTTTGTTCACCATGACACCATCTAACACATGGTCGTGACAAGCTTTCTCTTAGAGTTGTCAAGTGTGTTTTTGTAGGCTACTCTTATACCTAGAAGGGTTATCCTTGTTTTGATCCGATTCGACGAAAGTACTATGTCAGTGCTGATGTCACTTGCTTTGAGTCTATCAATGTTGTAAAAATCGACCGACTAATCCGATTAGTCAGTCTGACCGACTAGCCAAAGTCGGTCTATAATCGGATAGACCTGATTACACGATCGAGTAATCAATTTAGTCGGTTGTTTTTTGCATAGCCTTTATTTTGAGTAATCGGATCCTTGAAAAACTGATAGACCCGATTAAATTCTTTAAAGCTTACTGTTGAACAGTAAGCTCCCTCCCTCATGCTCCTAACCCCCGAATACCTAAACCCCTAGCCCCCCCGAGGACAACCTCCATCGTTGCATCTGCCAAACCGTGTCATCACCCGAAGGAGGATCCACCCGGCATCAACACCTCCAGGTTGCTTCCAGTTGTAGCCAAAGCAAGCCTCGGAGCTTCTCCAACTCCCTGACCTCGCCTCCCAGGTTAGTGTTTTTTTATTTTTTTTCTTTTTTTGACGTTTATATATGATTAGGACACTTTTGTTGGCATTTGGGTTTATATATGATTAGGACATTTAGATTTTCAGCCATGGCCGGTCCCAAGTCTAGGTAAATGAGGAGGGTTGCGTTAGATAGCTGACAACCAATGTAAAACAATCGGAGACAACTTCCTAAATATATTTTTTTAAATATTATTTATGAAGTTGCCTCATGACATTCGGATCTTTTCAACATGGATTTAAGCAAACATACAGATTTTGTCGGGGCGTTCCCTACTTGCAACACGTTGCATCGCCCGAATGCAATGAAAAATTGGCAAGGGCCGCTACATCGCAACCTCGATTTAGTTCAAAATTTGCAAGGGTTCTCGCATGAGGAATGCGTGCGGGTACTTAAGCTAGTTCTGCTGCATCACCGCCCGGATGTAGTCCAAAATTTATAAGTGTTCTCGCATAATGGATGCATGCGAGTAAAGAAGTTAGTTCAAAAGAGATTGCAACAAAAGTTACGGATTGGTAGTTGGAATATTGGCACTTTAACTGAAAAATTGATGGAGATAGTGGATACGATGGCAAGAAGGAATATTTATATACTATGTCTTCAAGAGACTAAATGGGTTGGAGAGAAAGCAAGGGAGATCGAGAAGAGATGCTTTAAACTTTGGTATTCAGGTAAAGATTGAAGGATTGAAGGATTATGTGGTTGAGGTGCAAAGATTCGGGGATCGGATTATTTTGCTAAAATGGGTGCTTGAGGAAGAAATTATGAATATAATCTCAGTTTATGCACTATAAATAGGTTTAGATGAAAGGACTAAACAAGTTTTTTGGGAGGATCTAGATAAGATTTTACAAGGAATCCCACAAAGAAAGATGATTTGTCGGAGATCTTAATGAATATGTGGGAAAAGATGCTTCAGGATATGGTAGTGTTCATTGAGGACATGGTTTTGGGGATAGTAATGAAGAGGGAAAAGTCATCCTAGATTTTTTAACCGCATATGATCTTTTCATAACAAACACTCTCTTCAAGAAAAGGAGGAGCATTTAATTACTTATAAGAGTGAGCCAAGTAGAACACAGATAGATTACTTTGCGTTGAGGAGAAGAGATCGGTTGTGTTGTAAAGACTGCAAAGTGATCCCAGGAGAGAGTTTGACAACCCAACATCGCTTGTTGGTCTTGGATGTACAAATAAAAGGGATGATAAAGAAAAGGAGGTTCCTAAGATCACTAGAACTAGATGGTAAAATCTTCTACTGAAGCAATCGAGCTTCAGGGAGAAGGTTTTATAAGACTTGACTTGGGATTGTAGCGGAAGTGCTAACGAGATGTGGGAGGCAGTAGCATCTTGTATCCGGAAGGTAGCCAAAGAGATGGTATGCGAGTCAAAGGGAGGAGGCCCAGGTTAAAAGGAGGCTTGGTGGTGGAGTGAAGGGGTGCAAGAGAAGCTAAAAATTAAAAGAGCATGCTTTAATGCTATGTGTAAGGATAAAACAGAGGAAACTGTCACAAACTACAAAATAGCGAAGAAGGAAGCAAAGAAGGCTGTAAGCGAAGCGAAGTCAAAAGCTTATGAAGTTTTCTATAAAAATCTCGACTCTAAGGAGGGCTAGACGGATATATTCAGGTTGGCCAAAGCAAGAGAAAGAAAGACCAAAGTCTTTTCTCAAGTGAGATGCATTAAGGACGAGGAAGGTCACGTGCTTGTTATTCAGAAGTATATATGGACTAGATGGGAGCAGTACTTCTATAAACTTTTCATTGGGGAAGGAATAGAGAGATCACTTTGGGTGATCTAGCTAGTAGTGAAAGTTACTTGAATCGTGCAAGTTATAGACGGATACAAAGAAAGGAAGTAGAGGAGGCTTTGAAGGTTATGAGACCTGGGAAAGGTGTAGGACCAGATGACATCCTTGTAGAAGTATGGAGAGTTTTTAGTGAGCGTGGTTTGACTTGGCTTACAAATCTATTCAGTGTTATTTGGCGAAGCAAGAAAATGCCTGAATATTAGAGGAGTATCGTGGTGCTTCTTTATAAGAATAAAGGAGACATTCAAAATTGTTCAAATTACAGAGGTAGTAAGCTGATTAGTCACACTATGAAAATTTGGGAATGTGTGATCGAAAGAAGGTTGAGGCAAGTTTCCAATGTAAAAGAAAACCTATTCGGATTCATGCCAGGTCGCTCAACTATTGAAACCATCCATTTGCTGAGGAGAACAATGGAGATTTATAGAGCTAAAGCGAATGACCTCCATATGATCTTTATTGATTTGGAGAAGGCTTATGATTCTATCCCAAGAGAGATATTGTGGAGAGTTTTGGAGAAGAGACAAGTACCTATCCTATAGATTAACCTCATAAAGGACATGTATGATAGGGCTTTATCTTGTGTAAGGACCCCGCCTGGGAAGACTGGCTATTTTGACATCAACGTTGGTTTACATCAAGGTTCAGCTTTGAGTCCATTTCTTTTTACTTTGATTATGGACGAGTTGACAAGTCACATTCAGGATGAGTTACCTTGGTGTATGTTATTTGCTGATGATATTGTGTTGATTGACGAGACTAGAGATGGAGTAAATGAGAAGCTTGAGGTCTGGAGACATGAGTTGGAGACTAAAGGATTTCGTATAAGTATGGCTAAGACGGAATATATGGAGTGCACCATTGATGGAAGCAATGGTGAAGGAATCGAGGTGAAGATTGGGGATGATAACATTTGGAAGAGAGATTCTTTTAGATATCTGGCATCTATTTTGCAACTAATGGGGAAATTGATGGAGATGTTACTAATAGAATAAATGCATGCTGGCTAAAGTGGAAAGGAGCCTCTGTTGTTCTCTGTAATAAGAAAATTCCTTTAAAAATTAAAGGAAAGTTTTACAAAGCAGCCGTGAGACCTGTTATGTTCTATGGATCTGAATGTTGGCCTATGAACGATAGACATGTGCAGCGAATGTTGCAGCAATGAAAATGCTAAGGTGGATGTGTGGACACACACACACACACACACACACACGTAAAGATCGGATTCGAATCATGCAATCAGAAAGAAAGTTGGTGTAGGTCCGATCGAGGATAAGATGCGAGAAAACCGCTTAAGATGGTTTGGTCATTTGCAAAGAAGATCAGCTGATGCGCCAGTTAGGAGATGCGAGTGTTGGGATGTTGAGTCAACTAAGAGCAGGTGAGGACAACCCAAGAAGTGTTGGAAAGAGACCATACTGTTGAAAGAATTATATATCTATGTACCGTTTGGTCTTTTTGTTTTTCTATGTTCTGTCTTATGTAATTTCCCCATAGGGTTTTCTCTATATAAGAGACCCTAGGGTTCCCTGGAATAAACGCAATTCTCATTTTCTCTAACATGGTATCAGAGCCTAGGGTTTAGGATCTCCACCTGCTGCCCCCCCTCTCTCGAGCCCGCCTCCCACCGCCGTCTTCGAGCTTCTCGGCCCCAGCCCCTCTCGGTTGTAGCCCTAGCCCCTCTCGGCCCCAGCCCCGTCGCCCACCAGCCCTTCTCGGCCCCAGTCCAGGGTGCATCCAGCCCCGTCGCCCACCAGCCAGGTGCTGCCCAGCCCTCCCGGGTGCCGCCCAGACCTCCTGCACCCGGCACGCCTCCAGCCCCGGCCCCCTTTCTTCACCGCCGGCCGTGACCTAGCCGGCATCCCCTCTCCTGCGGCCCTCTTCCTAGCCGCGTCCGTCATCTCTTATATGGATTTGAGTGCGTAAGTCTACATACGCACTCGAATCCTATGCAGTCTGTGTAGACATTTATATCTCTGTATACAAACCCTAGTTTGTTCTCTGCGGCGATATGTCAGAATCAAAGGTTGATATGCCATCCGTAGGCGCTTTCAAAGGTCCTGCGCCAATCGTCAAGATGGATGGATCGAACTATGAGCTCTGGGCAATGCAGTTCATGAGTCTCATGAAGTCCAATGGCAAGAAGCACATTCTTACCGAAGATGAGCCGGCAGAGAAGACATGGATCTATACCTCTTGGGAGGCTGATGACTCGTATACCAAAGTTTGGCTCTCAGGAACTTTATCGATGGAGATTGTGAATGATGTTCTCCATCAGCCCACTGCCAAAGCGATGTGGGACATTCTCGCGGCGACATATTCCCAGGTCCGAAATGAAACCAAGATGCTACAGCTTCAGCATGACATATTCACCATGAAGCAGAATGGGCGACCTCTTCATTCCTTGTACACATCCCTGAGGGGGATGTTCGAGAAACTATATAGCACTATTCCTCTGACGACCACACCCGAGCAGCAGAAGACATTCCGTAACGCTACCATGGTAGGCGTTCTTCTTGCGGCACTCGATCCAGAATATGATGCGGCCAGTTCACAGATTCTCGCAGATGCTACCATTCCTCCTATGGAGGAAGTTTATCGGAGGCTTAGCCGCATTTCAGTTCCATCCGGCACATCTACACCACCTCCCTCTGCGATGGCTGCTTCCAGAGGACGTGGTGGCTCCTCGTTTTCATTCCGTGGTCGTGGCCGTGGAAATGGAGGTCGTGGTGGTCGATTTCGCCCACCTTGCAGTTATTGTCGTCGTACGGGTCACTCAAAAGATACATGCTATTCTAAGCATGATTTTCTAGCGTCTGCAAGGGTGGCCGAACATGTTGCATCTCCATCCTCTTCTGCTTCGGATCAGCGGTTTGAGGACCTAGTTGCTCGACTACGGGATATAATGCCTTCTGTTCCTACAGATTCTTTTGGAGGCTCTTCGGATATCGCTGCATCTGCTTCTGCCAGTACTTCTGCCACAACTAGCACCTCCGGTAGTGCTTTTACCACATGTTCTAGTTCAGACATTTCCGATTGGATCATGGACTCTGGTGCGACGCACCATCTCTGTCGAGATAGAGACAAACTTCTTTCATACAGGGAAATTCCTTCAGGGCGGTCGGTGATGATTGCAAATGGGACACATTCTCCCATTATTGGACAGGGGGAGGTTATGTTATCCTCTTCCATGCATCTGAAGAATGTCTTACATGCTCCTGAATTTTCGATGAACTTGCTTTCTATTAGTCAGATTACAAAAAATTTGCGTTGTCGCGCTATATTTGACCCATCCTCTCTTATATTTCAGACCATCCTAAGGGGCAGAGTGATTGGCTGTGGTTCTGAGCAGGATGGCCTTTACCGTCTGAACCGGAGTTCTTATGCTGGAGTCTCCTCTCATGCTGCTGGAACTGTCTCACCCTATACCTGGCATCTACGCTTTGGTCACCTGCCTCTCCAGAAGATGTGTCACCTTTTGCCTCAGATATCTCCCAGTTCGTCCTTCCGGTGTGAAGAGTGTCAATTAGGGAAGCACCATAGAGCTAACTTCCCAAGTCGTCAGAGTCGGAGCAGTAGCTCCCCTTTTGAGTTACTTCATATTGATATCTGGGGTCCTAGTCGTGTCCCTGATCACCAAGGGTACAGATTTTATCTTGTCGTAGTCAATGATTTTTCTCGTTTGTCATGGGTCTTTCTTCTGAAAAATAAATCTGAAGCTGGTGATGTCATCAAAAATCTTATAAAAGAAGTAAACAATGTTTTCTCGTCCAAAGTCAAATATGTTCGTACTGATAATGCATTGGAGTTCTGTTCTCAATTTCTCTCCCAATATTTTTAGTCAAAAGGCATTATACACCAAACTACATGTGCCTACACTTCCCAACAGAATGGAGTGGCGGAGAGAAAACATCGTCACCTACTTGATATTACTCGAACTCTTCTTATCCAGAGCTGTGCACATATCTCTTTCTTGGGGGATGCTGTTCTTACAGCCTGCTACCTGGTAAATCGTTTGCCATCTACAGTACTTGGTGAGAAAACTCCTCTCTCTATTGTTTTTCCAGATAAAGATTTGTTCTCGCTCACTCCTCGAGTTTTTGGGGTAGTTGCCTTTGTTCATCAGCTATCACCTGGTCTAGACAAGCTTTTACCTAGAGCTGTCAAATGTGTTTTCGTGGGTTATTCTCTAACGCAGAAAGGATACCGCTGCTATGACCCAGTAAATGGGAAGTATTTTGTCAGTACGGATGTTACATTCTTTGAGTCGGTTATGTACTTTTCACCTGCAGGTGACAGATTGACCTCCAACTCCTCTACTATTGAGGTCTATGTTCCTCCTCCTCCTCCTACCGTGAATCTTCATGTGTCCAGTCTAGTTCCTAATATTGTGTCCGCACCACCATTACATCCGCCTACACCACCACCACCTCCACCAAAACCACTAATCTCTCCACTACCAAAATTCTATACCCGTCGATCTGGCCCTGCTCATGCTACACGCCAATCATCCAGCACGCCCCAGGTTTGTCCAGATGTTACTACTAATGATGGGTCAATTAGTGTGCCTATGCAGGGTATGCCATTAGAGGACGACTCGGGCCCAACAAGCTCAGTAGTTGATGATCTAGATGTCCCTATTACGATGAGAAAGCAAAAACGCAGCTGTGCTTCGTATCCTCTTGCTTCACAGGTTTCCTTTCATCGCCTTACATGAGATTTTCAGAGATTTGCAGTGGCTTTATCTTCTGTGGAGGTCCCGCGGACATATCTCGATGCATTGAAAGTTGATTGTTGGCGAATTGCGATGGAGGAGGAGATGGCTGCCCTACAGTCGAGGGGCACATGGACCCTGGTTACTGCTCCCTCAGGAGCATCTATAGTTAGTTGCAAATGGGTATTCACTGTCAAGTATCGTGCAGATGGCAGCTTGGATCGATACAAGGCATGGCTAGTGGCACACGGTTTCACTCAGACTTATGGAGTGGACTATATGGATACCTTCTCTCCAGTTTCCCGTTACTCCACTCTTCGTATTCTTCTGTCTGTCGCTGTGGTACGCGATTGGCCCTTGTTCCAGCTGGATGTTAAAAATGCATTTTTGTATGGGGATCTGCAGGAGGAAGTGTACATGCAGCAGCCTCCGGGTTTTGCTGCTGAGGGGGAGAATCATATGGTGTGTAGACTTCATAAAGCGATTTATGGCCTTAAACAAAGTCCAAGGGCATGGTTTCAGAAGCTTTCCCAGTTAATTGAAGCACAAGGCTTCAAGAGATCCAATGCAGATCACTCATTGTTCATCCAGAAGACTACTCGAGGTACAATTGTCATCATGGTGTATGTTGATGACATTTTAGTCACAGGAGATGATGCCCAGGGGATAGAGATGACCAAAGCAGTGTTGGGTCGTCAATTTGTTACAAAGGATCTTGGCACACTACGATATTTTCTGGGATTGGAGTTCGCCAGGAATGCATGGGGTCTAGTAATGACCCAGAGGAAATATATTACAGATATGCTGATTGAGACTGGCATGACTGGATGCAGACCGTCTACTACTCCTATGGATTCTATCATGAAACTATATGATAATGATACAAAAGAGGTTGATAAGAGAAGATATAGAGAAATGGTGGGGAAACTTCTTTATATAACTATAACCCGACCTAATATTGCCTTTGCAGTTAACCGGGTAAGCCAGTTCATGGAACAACCGAGACAGATACATATGGATGCTATATATATGATACTCAGGTATCTAAAATCGTCTCCAGGCACGGGATCGTTGTTCAAAAAGGAAATCAATTTATCTGTTTCTGCATGTGCGGATGCTGACTATGCAGGATGCCCTAAGGATCGAAAGTCTACCTCAGGCTTTGCTGTGTTTATTGGTAGCTCTCTAGTTTCTTGGAAAAGAAACAAACAAACCGTTGTGGCTAGATCCAGTGCAGAATCTGAATATAGGGCTATGGCACAGGCAAGTACATAAATGATGTGGGTTCGAGCTGTACTAGAAGATTTGCATGTAGATGTACCTCTACCCATGTAACTACAGTGTGATAATCAAGCTGCATTGTTTATTGCCAATAATCCTGCCTTTCACGAGAGAACCAAGCATATTGAAGTAGATTGTCATTACACCAGAGACATGATCCAAAAGGGGTTGGTTTCTACTTCACATGTTAGTTCTGGGGAGCAGACTGCCGACATCTTCACCAAACCGCTTCTCAGAGGACCATTTCAGAAATGCACTTCCAAGCTGAGCATGATTGATATCCATGCTCCATCTTGAGGGGGAGTGTTGAAAGAATTATATATCTATGTACCGTTTGGTCTTTTTGTTTTTCTATGTTCTGTCTTATGTAATTTGCCCATAGGGTTTTCTCTATATAAGAGACCCTAGGGTTCCCTGGAATAAACACAATTCTCATTTTCTCTAACACATACGAAGGGATCTTCGTTTTGTGGATATAAGCCCGAGATTGACCTAAGATAGATCTGAATGGAGGCGAAGAATCCATGTAGCTGACCCCACTTAATTGTGGGAAAAGCATTTGTTGTTGTTGTGATGGTTATATTTTTCGGTTGATGATGGTTGGGTTATGATTAGGGCACTGTTTATTGGTTGTATATCATGGCTGGGTAAGAATCTTTGACGATGGTTAGGGTTTGTTAAATCATATATCGTAGTATGATGTTTGTTACTTGTCTCGGATGATGGTTGTATATCCTTGGGTTTGTTGTATATCATGATCTATTTTTGTTATATCATAGCTATATAATGGCTAATAATGAATATTGAACATTTACAATTCTTTTACTCACCAATTTTGTGATCATGTAGATGGCTAAATATATCAAATCAGAGTATATGTTATAAAAATTGATTTATATATTTAAAATAATTAAAAAATCAAAATCGATTAATGCTCGACTAAATCCGTTTACTCTCTCGACTGTCGATTAATCCTTAGTCAGTGACCATGCTGACTGAGTACCGACTGCCAACTTCTGCAACCTTGGACTCTATTATGTATTTCTCTTCTATAGGTTGACTCTATCTGACTCTAGAGAGGAGGTATTATATTATATGCCTCCTCCCCTACGGTCGCACAACCTCCAATACCTACACCACCTCCAGTGTGGAGCCCCTTGGATCCGGGTACCCGTTAACAACACTTTCGCGGCATTTTATTCGCTAGAGATTGCACAAATTACTGAAAATGTGGGAAAATTTCGCGCATTTTTGCCACGACATTCACATTCAAACAAATAAACCACATAGACAAGAATACGAAGTACTACCAACATTCATTCATTTACATATAATATTACATGTAACAAAAGAATGTATTACAATGTACATGTAGATCCCAAAATCTATGACTGGAGAGGAAGGAAGCATATTACATCATAAACTGAACTAAAAACTGAAACAAAAGACATCATACCATCTCGTATATACACGATCTTCTGAAGTCATCAATAGATACTGAGCAGTAAGCTCTTTGTCTGCCAAAATATGTTAGGAAAAAGAGGTATCAACGAGCGTTGATACACCCATAATTCATATTATAAAATAAGCAGGTATTTAATATATTCAAAAGCAAGCAAGTAGAATGGCAGAAACGTCTAAAATTTACTTCTACTTGTAATGTGCAAAGGTTTCCAAGTGGCTTGTATGTACCTCCCTCTGCTTACCCTTTATTCCAACATTTCCCATATAAATTATTTTTACATTATAATTGATTGCTCATAAGTATATGCTGTATATATATTCTCATATTATTCAAATATCATATTTGTGGATTTTGACGATGGGAAAGGTGAGATTAAAAATGTTTATTGATTTATTAAATTCTCAAGTCTAATGGATAGCATGTGGTCTTGGTCAGTGTGCGACCTCACACTATGACTCTAAGACGTGGGAAGTGCCTTAGGGTTGGGGTGCCTCAATAGGCATGCGATGTATAATGCATCCTAACTAAGTTCCCAACACGTCCACTAGCTTATAGGGATTTCGAATCAGATTTTATTATAGTCACTTCCAACCCACTCAACATTTATTGTAACTCCTCCAAACCTCAATTGCAACTGTCTCAGGTGTAACCCTAGATGACCTAGATGTAGGCATGTATGATTCAGATGTAGCATTGCCAAGTCTGCTGACGAAAAGTAAACAAAACTCAAGCGATGAGGTAGCCTACAAAAGGGCTCTTCCGTCTCGCCCTCTAATTGGAAGTGCGGTCCAATAGAGGGAAATGTCTACCCCAAAACTACGCCTTGGAGACGGGTAAGAGAGACTCTCCGGAAAAGTCACTCTAGAAAGCGGCCCGACTGGTAACGGGAAAATGAGCTCGTACGAAAACTAAAAATCGAGGATCCCCCGCATGGGTATCCTAAAACAGAGGGTCAACGGAACTGGTAAAAAGTCGGGATCTCAACGAGGCGTAAAAACACTGCGAGCTCACGTAAAAAAATCGTGAAAGGGACTGGGATCCTAGACCCGCGCACTTGCCAGTCGCTGCCCTAACTGGGCTTCCTATCTCCCGCCCAGTTGAGAGTCACCACGCTCTCACACAGTCAAGCGTAAGGATCACCATGACTGTTACAATTTTTATCAATCGTTCCTAGTTCTCTACAATTAAGTTATCCATAACCATCTTTGTTGGTTATTCAAGATTAAAGATATATGATTCTTCCTTCTATCGGATCTGATATCCACGAACGTAATATGAGTCCCAACTGACTAAGAGCAAGTATAATCCCAAGTTACCCCATGAAGGACCCACCTAAAAGAGATCGCAACCACATCTGTGATTATCATGGTTAAGACTTAAGAATAAAGAGTTTTTGATATGTTTTCCTATATGAGTCCATAAAAGGGCATTTGATTCATATGGAATATTGATCGGTAGTTTTTTTGTCTAATAACCTATTGTATCACAATAAATTTCTAGATTTTATCTTAGTCTCTCAATACACATATGTTGGGTAAATCAAAAGAGTTGTTTATTCCATAAACCCTAGGCTATCTTATATAGGAGAGGAGCCTATGGGTAAACTACATAAAGTTCCCATAAAGATATAGAAAATATGAAACAGTACAAATAACATAAATTATATGTGTACACTCCCCCTCAAGATGGAGCATAGATATCGATCATGCTCAGCTTGGACGAACACTTCTAGAATGACCCTCTAAGTAACGCCTTGGTAAAAATATCTGCAGTCTGGTCCCCTGTGCTAACATGAGATGTAGAAATAAAGTCGTTCTGAATCATATCTCGTATATAGTGACAATCAACCTCAATGTGCTTGGTTCATTCTTGAAATGTTGGATTATTAGTAATAAATATAGCAGCTTGATTGTCACATTCCAGAGCCATAGGAAGTGGGACTTCTACATATAGGTCTATAAGAACGGCTTTTACCCACATCATTTCTGTACTAACCTGGGCCATAGCCCTATATTCAGACTCCGCACTGGATCTGGCTACAACAGTTTACTTCTTCCTTCTCCATGAGACGAGAGAGTTTCCAACATATACAACAAATCCAGTGGTGGACTTCCTATCCTTAGGACATCCTGCATAGTCCGCGTCTACGCATGCTGAGATAGCAATCTCCTTGTCTTTCTTGAACAATAGACCTGCACATGGAGATGATTTAAGGTACCTGAGTGTCATATGTATAGCATCCATATGTACCTGACGTGGTTGGTTCATGAACTGGCTCACCTGACTAACAACAAAAGAAATATCGGGTCTGGTAATGGTAACATAAAGAAGTTTTCCTATCAGTTCTCTGCATTTTTTCCTATCCACCTCATCAGTATCATCATCATATAATTTCATGCTTGGATCCATAGGTGTAGTGGCCGGTCGGCATCCAAGCATTCATGTTTTACTTAGCAAGTCAGTGACATATTTCCTCTAAGTCATCACAAGTCTGTGTGGATTTCTGGCGAACTCCAATCCCAGAAAATATCTAACAACTCCAAGATCCTTGGTGACAAATTCACGACCCAGCATTTCTTTCGCCCTCTGAATTCCTTGTACATCATTACCTGTAATTAAGATATCATCTACATACACCATAATTGCAATCATACCTTTGGATGTTTTCTGTATAAAAAGGGAATGATCTGCATTAGAACGTTTATACCCATGTCTTTCAAACAAGTCTGAAAGCTTTTGGAACCAAGCTCTAGGGCTTTGCTTAAGGCCATAGATGGCCTTATGAAGTCTACACACATTTGAATTCTCCCCCTCAACAGCAAAACCAGTTGGTTGTTGCATGTAGACTTCCTCCTGCAAATCACCATATAGAAATGCATTCTTAACATCTAACTAAAACAATGATCAATCTCGAATAACCGCAACAGAGAGAAGGATCTGTAAGGTGGAATGACGAGCAACAGGCGAGAATGTATCAAAATAGTCCACTTCCTTTGTCTGTGTAAACCCACGGACAACCAGGCGTGCCTTGTATCTGTTAATGCTGCCATCTGTATTTTGCTTCGCTGTGACCACCCACTTACAACTCAGTGTAGACACACCGGTAGGTGCAGGGACAAGGCTCCAGGTGCCTCTTGACTGAAGAGAAACCATCTCTTCTTCCATAGGTAAGCGCCATCGACTGTCCTTCAATGCATCTTGGTAATTCCGTGGAATGTCTACGACAGATATTGCAATAGCAAAACTCCTGAATTCACCAGATAGACGATCAAACGAAAGCGTGGACGCTATAGGATATGAAACGCAACTACGCTTCTGTTTCCGAAGCACAATAGGTAGATCCAAATCACTGGCATCCTCATATGTCCTCTGTAACACAACCTGCTTAGGTAAAGCATTAGATCCATCATTAGAAATTATCTTCTCAGAACATACCTCACGCGAGCTAGATGATGAGTGGTGACCATGAGCAGAAGCAGGCCAACATGTATAGTGGAGTGGTAATGGTGGAACATGAACTGTAACATGAGGTGCAGGTGATGTAGAAAGTGGTAGTGGTGCAGGTGTAGGTGGTGGTGGTGGCATGTATATGGCTTCATCAGTGTCAGAGGACACCAACCGATCATCTGTAGGAGAGAAGTACATAACAGACTTAAAAAAGGTGATGTCGGCACTAACAAAATATTTCCTGCGCAACGGATCATAACACCTGTAGCCTTTTTGTATGTTGGAGTACCCGACGAAAACACACTTGACAGCTCTAAGAGAGAGCTTGTCGATACCTGAAGACAATTGGTGGACAAATGCAACTGAGCCAAACACACGTGGGGTAAGTGAGAACAATTCCTTTTCAGGAAAAATCAAAGAGAAAGAAATCTTCTCACTTAAGACTCACGACGACATGCGATTAATGAGATAACATGCCGTTAGAACAGCATCGCCCCAGAAAGAATGAGCATGACTCTGTATGAGAAGCGTCCTGGGGACATCAAGCAAATGACGATGTTTTCTTTCTGCAATTCCATTTTATTGGGAAGTATAGGCACAATATGTTTGATGGATAATTCCTTGGGTAGAAAAATAATTTGAGAGTATAAGTACAAAATTCCAAGGCATTATCACTTCTTACAATTTTAACAGATGCAGAAAAGACATTACAAACTTCATTTATGAAATTTTGATAATATTCCCAGCTTCAGATTTATTCTTTAATAAAAAGACCCAAGACAATCGAGAAAAATCATCAACAATGACAATATAAAACCTGTGTCCCTGATGATCAGGACACGGCCAGGACCCCAAATGTCAACATGAAACAACTCAAAATTGGAACTACTGCTTCGACTCTGACGACTGGGAAAGGTAGACTAATGATGCTTTCCCAACTGACAAGCCTCATATTGAAGTAATGTGTGAGGCGAAACCTGGGGTAAAACACGACACAGTTTCTGAAGCGGTAAATGACCGAAGAGCAGGTGCCACATGAATGGAGAGACAGGTCCAGCAGGAAGAGATGAGATTCCGGCATATGGAGTCCTAACGAGGCGATACAGTCCACCCTGCTCACGACCACACCCAATCACGTTGCCCGTAAGGATGTTCTAAAAAATGAGAGAAGATGGATCAAAAATTGGTCGACAACTAGCTAATGGGGATAGCAAATTCATAGAAACATCAGGTGCACGCAACATATTCTTGAGATGCATAGATGGTGTCAGGCTAATCTCTCCCCCACCAGTAATCGGAGAGTGTGTCCCATTAGCAATAACCATAGTACGTCCTGGAGGAACCTGTCGATAGGCTGTAAGTAGACCTCTATCACTACACAGATGATGTGTGGCACCATAGTCCATAATCCACTCTAAAGTATCATATCCACTACTGCTAGTGAATGCATAAGTACTACATGAGGTACTGGTGGATGCAGAAGCAACAACATCGGAATGACTCTCAGAGGCTGGCGATGATGTAACATTACGAGATGGAGGGATAATACCCCTCAAACGAGCTACAAGATCATCAAATCATTGATCCAAAAAAGAGGCAGATGGAGATTCAATCTGTTCAGCTACTCGTGCAGAAGCAGGAAATCTATGTTTGGAATAGCATGTGTACTCGGTATGTCCAGAACGATGACATAAAGTGCATGGTTGGCGAACACGACTCCCTCTGCCTCGAGGTCCACGACCACGAAACTGATGATGACCCCCGCGACCTCGAGATGCTGCCATAGCTGAGACGGTCGGATTGGCAGTAGATGAAGGAACAGTAATACGACTCAGTCTATGAAAGGCTTCCTCCATAGAAGGAATAGTGGAATCTGCCAAGATCTAGGAACGTGCTGCCTCGTACTCTGGATCATGGGCTGCCAGGAACACACCAACCATAGTGGCATTCCTGTAGGTATTCTGCTGCTCCGGAGTAGATGTGAGAGGCATGAAGTTATAGAGCTTCTCGAACATTCCACGTAAAGACGTGTATAATGAGTGTATAGGCCGTCCATTCTGCTTGATTGTAAAGATGTCATGCTGGAGTTGCAGAATCTTCATCTCATTCTTTGCTTGTGAATAGGTAGCAGCCGGAATATCCCACATTGCTTTTGCAGTGGGCTGATGGAGAATATCATTTGCAATCTCAATTGCTAACGTTCCTGATAGCCAACCCTTGGCGTATGCATCACCCGCCTCCCATGAGGCGTTAACCCATTCTTCTCAGTAGGCTCTTCCTCAGTAAGAATGTGTTTCTTACCGGTCGACTTCATCATACTCATGAACTGCATTGCCCACAATTCATAATTTGACCCGTCCATCTTCACAATAGGCGTAGGACCTCTGAAGGCGTCTGTGGATGGAATATCGACCTTTCTTTCTGACATGATGATAATAGAAGATTAGGGTTGTAGACTGGAGATATAGTTGTCTACACTGACATTCACGGGTTCGGTTGCATGTGTAGACTCAAGCAGCCAAACCCACAAAGAAGAAGGTTCGGCGAGAACCTATGTAACGGCCCTGGCACGAGAGGGCCTAGGCGGTGATGGCCTATCAATACGAAAGCCTAGGCGGTGATGGCACAACACGGAGAGGCTTGCGGAGGGGGGGGGGGTGGGTGCGCGGAGAGGAGGCGTGTGTGCGCAGAGGAGGCAGCGTACAGAAGGAGGGGGAGGGGGCGACACGCTAAGGGGTGCGACGCGCAGGGGGTGGCGGCGCACGGAGGGGCCGGCGTGCGGAGGAGGCTTGCGATGGGGTTAGGGTTAGGGTACAGGAGCTCCGGTCTAGGACCGTCGCTCTGATACCATGTTGGAAAAATCAAAAGAGTTGTTTATTCCAAAACCCTAGTCTCTGTTATATAGGAGAGGAGCCTATGGGTAAATTATATAAAGAGTCCATAAGGATATAGAAAATATGAAACAATACAAATAAAATAAATTATATCTCTACAACATAAACAAACATATCTTTAAAGTCTTAGACTTCTAAGTATGATTTATTAGGTGAGATTAAACTTGTTATATTTTCTTGAGACGATTTCTTAATTGTCATTGCAATGACTTGAACCATGTTTTGAAACTTGGTTTTTTTTCATGGAGAGGGAACGAAAGATTTGCTTGTTCCTTCCAATTATCTAAATCAAATCATACATAAAACTTTAACTCTTTACAGAACATAGTCCAAAACCTCACTTCAATTATTCATTACTAAACTTGAGGTGTCTCTGTTGACACTATGGTATGATCCTTAATTATACTTTACTTAGATGTATGATTTCGAGAAACCTTGTACTGTTGGTGTGTTATGTATAATAAAAGTGTATCGGAAAAGAAGGATTTGATCAGCTCCAGCCAACAGGGTTTCGAGAAGGAAAACCCCAAATTTCAGCGTTTCTTGTTTGGCTTATTGATGTTGTGACTTCATATTATATTTATGTGCGATGGTTTTACTAAATAGCTTTAGAATGAAGGATATGTGCTACCTTCTCTTATAAGTTATACTAGGAAATTATTACCCGCGCTTCGCTGCAGGCAAAGAGTGAACACGTTAATTAGGATCTTCAATAACATTAGAAAGGGGTTCTTTTATGCCATTTTAAGCTATGTTATATGTAACAAAAAAACTTATTCCATAAATGTTAAAAAACTACATTAGCATATCTTGTTAAAACATCTTTGTTCTCGTCGCATGCAATACTTGTTGCATTATATTATATCACAAACAACATTTATTCCTTTTACCATAAATGTGGCAAACAAAATTTATCATTGGATCAATTCTCTTAATACGTGGCAAATAAAATCTATCTTTAGTAAAAAGATATTACTTCTACCACAATAAAAATTGAATCAATACTCTTAATACGCGGAACACTATGATTTTTTTTAATATTGATAAGTATAAAAAGTAAATTATTTCATTGATTATATTGGTATATGCTCTTTGATGAAGTGATTTTTCATCATAAGCTTAAGTTTGGTATAATGTACCCACTTTAATGATCCGATGGTATAGCAACGTACCTATCATCGAAAAGATATGGGTTCGAAATTCTCTTGAGGGAGGGGGTGCATTAGGTGGTTGACAACAAATGTAAAAATAGTCGAATATTTCAACATGGATTTGATAAGAATCTGTTTAGCCGATCCTACTTAAAGTGGGAGAAGCCTTCGCCATTTTTAAGCTAAAGTTTGGTATGATGTAGATATATTGAATGTAGGAAATTTTGAAAAGGGACAAAATAATTAAATGAAGTCAATGCTAATTATTTTTTTAGCATTATGTAATATCATGCAAGTTAATTTTTTTAGCATTATGTAATATAATGCATAATAGGTTAAATTCTCTCCATTTTTTGAAAATTATGAACATTTGTATACATTTTAAAATCTATTTGTCAAAATCTAAGCATTATGGGTGGATTCTTTACAACTTGAATAATATGTATTTCAGCAATTATTTAATCCAGATATGCTACACATATAATATCATAATTATTCATAGTTATTGTAGTCCAATAAGCATCATGGGTTGAAGGGTGAAGAAGTGTTGAAATGAGATTATCCAAATGGATCTTAGCTATTTGGATTTAAGTCCGAGAATGATCTAAACTATATCAGAATGTGGGCAAAAATCTATATAACTGACCCTACTTAATTGTGGGAATAGACTTTATTGTTGATGATGATGCTACACATAATATCATAATTATTCACTTTTACTACATAATTTATACATCATTTTTAATAAAAATAGCGATAGTTAATTTCATATTTCATAGATGTAAATACTTTTAAGATTTTTAGATGGATTTTGTAAAAATCCAATCTTGTGGATTGACTCACTTCAACTTAAATAATATTTATTTTAAGTCTTGCTTTAATTAGTGATATACCACACATAATACAATAGTTTTCCTCGACATTGAATATAATACCAAAAAGATAGTTTATTTCTCATCTCACAAATTACAAACACAATTTCATTGGCTAGATTTATTTTCTAAAATCAAGACATGTGAATTGATTCCTCGTAACTGTAATAGTCTAAGATAGTTGATTTCATTTCTTACTATTTTATTTTTATACAGGTCAATAGTTCATCACCTTAAATATGAATATGGATAAAATAAAAATGATTAGGAAGAAATGCAAGATAATAGGAAGTGCTTTGCAGTAAAGTTGTTGAAAACGTATGATTTATGATGGTATTAGTTAATTTAATCAAAAGGAATAGAGTAAAATGTACTTTAGTTGTCATGTGATTTTGGACCATTATTTGTGCCATATGAATTTGAAATATTAGATTTGATTTCAACCAGCTGAATAAAAAGATACAAAACGATAGATACAAATAAGGAAAAAATGGGGCTGTCCTCGCCCTATTCTTCCGTTTTTTTGTAAAACATCACCATGTATATTTATCTATACATCCCTCCTATACGCCATTCGAATTTTATTAGAAACATAGACTCTTATGCCCTTCATTTAGAATAGGTAATTTTAACGGTCAAAACATTGTTGTAATTGACCTTTTCTAAAAATTCGAATGACATATAGGATGTATATATAGATGAATAAACATTGTGATATTTTTTAAAATAAAAAATAAAAAAATACCCGAAAATAGGGCGGGGACAGCCATGTTGGCTGCTCCCTTGGGGTAACCCCATTTGATCCTTTTTCTATTCATCATTTTGAAATGCAAGATTTGAAAAGGTGAGGAGATTTTTTTACCTGATACATACCTCCTAGTACAAACCACCTCAATTTATTTGCTTAACGGAACCAAAAATTAACAATAAAATTTTAATTCTATGAAATAAAATAAAAACATGGTTATAGAATTGTGTACACGTACCTCATAACTTACATTTACAATAGAATCAAAAGAAATATAATATGTTATCCAGAAAATGAGTATCTATCGTATGCACAAAAATTCTTTTCGTTGAATTATACGAATACCGTGAAAAACATTAGGATTAATAAAAAAAATTAATCGACATATTGAAGAAAATTTTTTATGGAAAGGATCAACTCCTCTTAGAAACAATATTAATAAAAACGATTAGTTAGATGAGGAGAGGAGAGAGATACCTATGAGAGGAAAGTGGGAGGGAAGGGAGACGTTAGCAAGTGGGAGGAATAAATAATGTGAGAACTAACAACAGGAGGAAGAAGCTCCTAATAATAGAAAGAGAGGGAGAGAAAATGAGGAAGGGAGGGGGGGGGATAAGTGTGCATAGGAAAGGAGAGTTCAGAGAGAGCCACCTGTTGAAGTTTTGAAAGCCGGAAGAGGAACCCAGCTTTAGTCTGCCTCAACGGATTACATGCATTGACTTCCTCCATTTGAAAAGTGTAATCCTGAATATATTCTACAGAGAAAAAAAAGAAATCCCTGCTTCTCCAGTTTAGAATCTGCAGCATCATTCTAATAAAATGGCATCAAACCCTTCCCAGCCAGAAATTCCGGGATGCGTTCCATACCTTCAAACCCTTTCATCGAAACATCTCTGCACGGGAAGATCCAACGCCCAAAAACAACCATCTTGGGCGTCATTTGGATGCACCCAAGAACACATCAAAGGTAGCATTTTTCTCCGACCAACCAACGATTACATGCATAAACAAAGAAACCAACAAAATCAGATTGGACGAGACTAAGGAGGAAGGCCTCACCTCAGCAGCGAGGAGTGGGACTCTACTGCTGACGCCAGAGCTGTTGATCTTGGACCTCCCCATGAATGCGGACTTCGCATCCCCGTGCGTATCCCGTGTATAAAGACCGCACAGAATGGGAGCACATTCATGGTCTGCGCATCTGGATGTTAGTCGAACTCATATTAAAAAAGGGGGATGTTGAACCCATCGCTGAGGTCACGGAACGATTTTTGTGGTCTGCATATGACCCTTGTCAGTCCTGATAGTACCGTCGTTGTATATGCTTGGAAGCCCGCGAGGAGCTCTGTGGCGTCAGCAGGGTAAGGCGGTAGAGGGCAGCCTCAAGGTCGGAAGTGGGGATCTTGCCGTCGAGGAGGCGGCAATGAAGGAGGGACTGGGTGGCTGGAGGTCCGGGGCGACATTCGTTGGAAGCGGAGGTGTTGTGAAAGGATATCACGGGGCAATATTCGTTGTTGCCACTGCTACTATGGTTGTTTGTGGAGAAAAGGTGCTTGTTGTTGCCATTGTTGTCCGAGAGAGGGGAAGAAGAGATGGGGTAACCACGTGGGAGAAAATGGGAAAAGGGAAGGGATGTCAGAAGACACGGGAAAAAGACACGGGAAAGGCAGGACATATATCTGAGTTTTGGACCAAACCATTGCCGAGCAAAGAGGGACTATCCACGTGGCAACCGCTGGGTGAAAAACCCAGCTTTATATAAGGTATATAGATATTTAATTTGAGTCTTGATATACCTGACATTAGAATGGACATCTCTCCTGGAGGAATACAACATCTAGATCTCACATAGATACGGTCCATCTAGATCTCACATAGATAGGGTACTGATATTGGTTGAATCCATGCAAAGGTTCCAATTTCAATGTGAAACCCACCAGCGTGCCAGCTTTAAATCATACACCTCTCTTATTACAGATGTAATTTCAAGAATTTAACAATCCTAAATTTCTATCCAAATAGCAGGACATGCTATAAATTGATTCGTCATTTGGAAAGCCAAGTTCTTTTCTTTTATATATATATATATTGCTGGAATCCTATGACACAAACTGTTACAACAACAACAACAAAGCCTTTTCCCACAATTAAGTAGGGTCGGCTACATGGATTCTTCGCCTCCATTCAGATCTATCTTGGGTCAATCTCGGACTTATATCCAAAAAACTAAGACCCCTTCGTATGGTCTCTTTCCAACACTTCTTGGGCCGTCCTCTCCCTCTCTTAGCCGGCTCAACATCCCACCACTCGCATCTCCTAACCGGTGCATCAGTTGACCTTTGCAAATGATCAAACCATCTTAAGCGGTTTTCTCGCATCTTATCATCGATCGGAGCTACACCAACTTTCTTTCTGATTACATCATTCCGAATCCGATCTTTACGTGTATGTCCACACATCCATCTTAGCATTTTCATTTCTGCTACAGCCATTCTCTGCACATGTCTATGGTTCACAGGCCAACATTCAGAACCATAAAGCATAGCAGGTCTCACGGCTGCTTTGTAAAACTTTCCTTTAATTTTTAAAGGAATTTTCTTATCACAGAGAACAACGAAGGCTCCTCTCCACTTTAGCCAGCCTGCATTTATTTTATTAATAATATCTCCATCAATTTCCCCATCATGTTGCAAAATAGATCCCAGATATCTAAAAGAATCTCTCTTCTGAATGTTATCGTCACCAATCTTCACCTCGATTCCTTCACCATTGCTTCCATCAAAGGTGCATTCCATATATTCCGTCTTAGCCCTACTTATACGAAAACCTTTAGTCTCCAATGCATGTCTCCAAACCTCAAGCTTCTCATTTACTCCATCTCTAGTCTCGTCAATCAACACAATATCATCAACAAATAACATACACCAAGGTAACTCATCCTGAATGTGACTTGTCAACTCGTCCATAATCAAAGTAAAAAGAAATGGACTCAAATCTGAATCTTGATGTAAACCAATGTTGATATCAAAATAGTCAGTCTTCCCCGTCGGGGTCCTTACACAAGATAAAGCCCTATCATACATATCCTTTATGAGATTAATTTATAGGACATGTACTTGTCTCTTCTCCAAAACTCTCCACAGTATCTCTCGTGGGACGGAATCATAAGCCTTCTCCAAATCAATAAAGATCATATGGAGATTCTTCCTTTTAGCTCTATAAATCTCCATTGTTCTCCTCAGCAAATGGATGGCTTCAATAGTTGAGCGACCTGGCATGAATCCGAGTTGGTTTTCTTTTATTTGGCAAACTTGTCTCAACCTTCTTTCGATCACACGTTCCCAAATTTTCATAGTGTGACTCATCAGCTTGATACCTCTGTAATTTGAACAATTTTGAATGTCTCCTTTGTTCTTATAAAGAGGCACCACGATACCCCTCCTCCAATCTTCAGGCATTTTCTTGCTTCGCCAAATAACATTGAATAGATTTGTAAGCCAAGTCAAACCACGCTCACCTAAAACTTTCCATACTTGTACAGGGATGTCATCCGGTCCAACACCTTTCCCAGGTCTCATAACCTTCAAAGCCTCCTCTACTTCTTTTCTTTGTATTCGTCTATAGCATGCACGATTCAAGTAACTTTCACTACTAGCTAGATCACCCAAAGTGATCTCTCTATTTCCTTCTCCAATGAAAAGTTTATGGAAGTATTGCTCCCATCTAGTCTTTATATCCTTCTGAGTAACAAGCACGTGACATTCCTCGTCCTTAATGCATCTCACTTGAGAAAGGTCTTTGGTCTTTCTTTCTCTTGCTTTGGTTAACCTGAATATATCCTTCTGGCCCTCCTTAGAGTTGAGATTTTTATACAAAACCTCATAAGCTTTTGACTTAGCTTCGCTTACAGCCTTCTTTGCTTCCTTCTTCGCTATTTTATAGTCTGTGACAGTTTCCTCTGTTCTATCCTTAGACATAGCTTTAAAGCAAGCTCTTTTAATTTTTAGCTTCTCTTGCACCCCTTCACTCCACCACCAAGCCTCCTTTTGACCCGGAGCTCCTCCTTTTGACTCGCCTAGCATCTCTTTGGCTACCTTATGACACAAATTGTTAGCAGAAGAAAAATTTAATAATTATTCATATATATTAAAACCTATTAAACCATTTTGAAGAAGTTAACAGGGTTTCACATAACCTATTAATACTATTGATGGGTGCTGGACAGCAGCTGATCTGCACTTTGTGGCCGAAGGAGAAGAGGAACAACATCAGATTTTGAGTGAAATTATTTGGGGGAGAATGGAGGAATAGGAATTGGAAAGAATGGGAGAGAGATGACGTTAGAAACTTGGGATATGTAGGAAAGAGAAGAAGGGAGGGATATAGATGAGAATAAGGAAGGTTCAAGGAACCTTCCTCTTTTCTTTTCTTTTTTCTTTTTTTTATACATAAATGACTTCATCTCAATGATGTCACCCATGACATCATTTGTCTTAATATATATTTCCATTTTGTATCTAATATTTTTATTTTTATTTTTATTTTAAAAACTATAACAGGACACGGTCTTGCTACAGAAATTAATTAATTTTTATTTTAGTATTTTTTTATTCCGTTATTTGAGATGTTTAAAAAGATCCGTATGCGCACATCGAGCCTCCGATTTCAATGCGCAACATCTTGATTTGATCGTCTCTACACAACGATCAAAATGAGTATACTATTGATATACTTTCGATCGGGTTTAGATGCCCGAATAATTCGAGATACGATTTCGGTTTGGGGTTAAATTTTGTGATTTGAAAATACCAAACGAACTCTGATTGACGAATAGTCAATTTCATTGGTCTTGTTTCGTTGAATCGGATTTTATGACGGTCTCGGTTTGTTTTGTGATTTCCGAATTTGCGTCGTGGCTTTTTCGGGCACGCATTATAATGCGATCGATTTTTGATCAATTTCGCCCGAACGACTTTTAATTCACGATCAATTGATCAATTTGAGTCATCTATTGCTGACTAACAACTTTATTGGGTTAAACGGACCGTAATCGGGTCGGGTTTGGGCTTATGTGGATTCCGGATGTTACATCCAGTGCCTACACTTGCACCACCACCCAGTACCTTGGCCCATATGTTATCACATTTCTATTTTCGCAGGCCTCGCACAGTTCCCCATGCTCATGAACCTTTCCCATCATCCAACATGGGCCCGAATATGTAATGAGCACATTGTTTCTGCTGATGGCACTAGGGATTTGTCCATGCAACAAGATTCTTTACAGGATGAGCAAGTAACCTTGTAGGAGGGTAGTTTACAGGTTAAGGAGGAGGCGGGTGATATAGATGTGCCTATTGCTCTGCAAAAGCAGAAATGCACTTGTTCTACATATCCTCTTACAACCCATATTTCCTTGGGCTGACTCTGAGAGGATTTCAGGAGGTTTGTCATGATACTGTCAGTCATGGAGATACCTCAGATACATCATGAGGTGATACAAGACAGTCAGTGATGTCTCGCCATGGAGGAGGAGATGTCCGCATTACAATCACATGATACATGGATCATTGTTACAGTTCCCTACATGAGTGTCTATTATTGGATTTAAGTGGGTGTTTACGGTGAAGCACCGTGCAGATGGCGGTGTGGATTGCTACAAGGCGAGACTTATGGCTCGTGGGTTCACCTAGATATGGGGTAAAGTATCAGGATACTTTCTCTCTAGTAGCTCGGCATTCTACGCTACAGATGCTTCTTTCCGTTGCAGTGACATGGGACTGGCCCAGTTTGCTTTTGAGGGGAAGTGTCAAAAGGTTTGCAGTCCTCAAAAAACAATCTATGGCCTTAAGTAGTATCCAAGAGCATGGTTCCAAAAACTCTCAAATTTGATAAAGCAGAAGAAGTTTGTGAGATTGACTGCAGATCATTCGTTGTTTGTCCAGAGGTGTCAGATAGATACATTTGACATACTTGTTTATGTTGATGATATCTTTATTACATGGGATGATGAGCAGGGCATCCAAGCTGCTAATGATTTCCTAGATCAACAGTTTGTAACTGAGGATCTTGGCAGTCTACATTACTTGTATTAGAGTTCGCCGGGAACTAGCAAGGTCTTGTGATGACCCATAGGAAGTACGTTACATCTCTCTGAGACAAGTATGGCAGATTGCAGGCGTGCCAATACTCCCATGGATCTGAGCATAAAGGTGTATGATGGTGATATTGTGGATATAGACAAGAGGAGGTACAGGGACCTCGTTGGGAAGCTCATATATGTGACCATCATCAGGCTAGATATATCCTCTGCAGTGAAAAGATTGACTCAGTTCGTAGAGCAGCTTCGACATGCAGATATGGATGCAATCCTTATGATTATGAGGTATCTGAAGACCTCACCCGGCACTGATGTTCTATTTAGCAGAGGCACATCCCTTATCATAACAGCTTGCACAGATGCAGATTTTGCGGGTTCCATAAGGACTGGAAGTCCACCTCTAGCTTTGTAGCGTTAATAGGGATTTTCTTGGTGTCATAAAAGACCAAGAAGCATATATTAGTCGTCAGATCCGGTGCAAAATCAGAGTACAGAGTCATAGCACAGAGGAGTACAGAGATGATGTGGGTCAGATCTGTTCTTACTGACATAGCAGTTGAGGCGCCTCTTATCATGCTCCTCCAATGTGTGCTTTCTTCATTGACAACAACCTAACCTTCCATGAGAGGACCAAGCATATCGGGGTAGATTGTCACTACACTTGAGACATGATTCTGAAGGGCTTCATCTCCACCACTCATGTGAATTCAGGAGATCAGATAGTAGATGTGTTCACCAAGGCCCTACCCAGAGGGTCATTCCAGAGATGTTGTCCAAAGCTGGACATGGTCGATATCTACTTGCCAACTTGAGGGGAAGTGTTGAGATATTAGTTATTTTTTGTTTTCTATTTTCTTTCTGTCTAATTTATGTAATTTGCCCAACAAATTTTCCCTCTATATAAGAGAATCCTAAGGTCCCATGAATGAACTATTAAAGTATGCGTCATGTATATGTGTAGATGGGTAAAAGGATCCCTCCAGGATCCATTTACCACATCTAAAATTTAGTCCCACATATACAAGTGGTGGGACTTGGAGAGTTTGTCGAGGCTATATAAGAAGCTCCAGACCTCTTGTAACATATGAGAAAGTGCAATGCAACATATGACACTTTGAGGCCTTATCCGTAGTTTCATCCTGCTCCTTAGGGAGTAGGGTTCCACGTAAAATCATGTGTTCTTCGTTGTTCATTATTCTTTATTCTTTATTTCGGATACGCTTCCGCATTCAAGTTTTCTCGCATGGTATCAAAGCGGGTCGTTCTTAGTCGATTTTAAAGTTTGTTCTTGAAGATTATTTTCTCCATTGTTCAAGATCGTTCCAAGTTTGGGTTTCCGTTTTAGGATTTTCTCAAAACCCTAGTTTTCAAAGGTCAAGATTCTATTGGTGATTGAAGATTCTGCAAAATCATCAAGTTTCAGAGTATTTTTTGGGTTTTCTAGAATCCTAGTTTCCCAGATCAGATTTGCTCAAGCCCTAGAGATCTTCTCTTGCACAACATGTTCAAAGATGAAGCTCCTTAAATCGTGCAACACCCATCCATGCGAAGGCCCTCTAGGCGGCTCAAGCCACATCCTCTCATGTTCCAGTTGCATATGGCGACGTAGCTTCCAGGTGGCAGCAGTGCCACAACCTCCTGTTGTGTGCCACCCAGGTAGTGGTGCACCCAAACGGACGCATTCTCCAATCCATATGCGATCTCAATCAAGGCAACGCCATTCCTCGACAACTAGAAAGAGTAGAAATCAGGTTCTAATCTATATGAAAAAATTGACGCATCATCTCTAGCAACATGTGAGGATGCATCCTCATCTAAGAAACCCTTGCGTAGGGTTTCTTCTGGCAGATGGTACAGTGGACATATACAATGGCAGATTGGTTGCTCGTGGGTTCACCCAAACCCATGGGGTGGATTATCATGACACATTTTCTCCTGTTGTGAATCATTATACACTTCGTGTCCTTATTGCAGTTGTTGTGGTACATGACTGGCCACTTTTCCAGTTAGATGTCAAGAATGCCTTCTTGTATGGAGATTTGCAGGAGGAAGTTTATATGCAGCATGCACCATGGTTTGCTTCTGAGGGGTAGTCCAGTATAGTGTGTAAACTCCACAAGGCCATATATGATCTTAAGCAGAGCCTGAGGGCTTGGTTCTATAAGCTCTTGGAGTTGATTGAACAACATGGATTTGTCAGATCTACCGCAGATCATTCTCTTTTTGTTAAGAGAACCCAGAGAAGTATTGTTGCTATATTGGTCTATGTAGATGTTATTATTGTTACATGCAGTGATGACCAGGGTATTCGGGCAATCAAGGATTTCCTCAAACAATAATTTGTGACCAAAGACCTTGGTAAGCTTCATTATTTTCTTGGGTGACTTGGGTGTAGAGGTGCGTTACGACGTCTTCTTACTCGATCCTGGCTAACGGCAAACCGGAGGGGGCCTTCTTTCAGTCGCAGCAGGGTGTGAGACAAGGTTGCCCGCTGGCACCTATGCTATTTGTCATTGTGGCCGATGCCTTGGGGGTCCTTTTCAAGCAGGCAGTCGAGGCGAATTGGTGCGAGGGGTTACTGAGGGAATCTCTATTCCGCTACTACAATATGCAGATGACACGGTTATCTTCCTAGGAGGGATGACCGATCAAAACAAGAACGCGACCCATCTGGTAGAGATATTTGGCGACATCTCGGGCCTCGAGATCAACTGGAGAAAATCCTTTGTAGTTACTTTTGGGATGGAGGAGGTTGATCATGTGGAGCTTGCTTCTATTTGCGGTTGTGGACTGGGGGATCTACCCATCTCCTACCTAGGCCTGCCCTTAACTGCTGGGAAGCTGAGGAACAGAGATTGGGACCACTTGGTGTGTCGGATCGAACAACGTCTGGCAGGATGGAAAGCTATCGTGTTATCTAAAGGAGGAAAACTGGTCCTTCTGAAACATGTGCTCTCTACTATTACGGTCTTCTTCTACTCAACTAGAATCATGCCGTCCGGAGTTAGGAAGAGAATTGAATCCATGATGAAGCAGTTCTTTTCGTCGGACGGGAAGCAGTCGGGACACGGCCTCCATCTGGTTAAGTGGAAGGAAATCACGAGGGGCCGCAGGGAGGGAGGGATGGGGGTCAGAGATATCAGCTGCATGAACAAGGCACTCCTTGCCAAATGGATTGTTAAAATATGGGGGTCCTCCACTTCGCTGGTTACAACTATGTTGCCGAAAATATATGGCGTGGGGGAGGTCTGGTCACGGAGAGACTCCCCTTCGAGTCTCCGCTCTGGACGGGTATTTGTGAGGTGCTGCCATATTTGGCCCACCGCTTCTATCCCAAAGTGGGTGACGGAAATTCCTTCAGATTCTGGCGCGATAACTGGCTTGGCGATGGCTCTTTGGAGGAGAGATTTCCGCGCCTTTTTGCGCTGGCGACGACCAAAGACGCGGTGATCTCGGAGGTGGATGTCGAGGGAGGTCTGTGGTCCCTGCCCTTTGTATCTGGATTGAGCGACCAACGGTTCGGGGATTTTATGAGAATGCAATCGCTCTTTCCGCCGGGGGGGACCGTACTTGCGGCAGAGATCACTTCCACTGGGTGGGTAGCAAGTTCTCCGTGAAAAATGCATACAAGGAACTCATGCGGAGTGAGGAGCAGGGCGGGGAGCTCTGCCACGGCGTCAATATCATCTGGGCCGCAAGGACCCCCTTGAGGATAAAGATCTTTCTTTAGTGCTTGAGGAGGAACCGCATTTGCGACAAGGTATGGAGGGGACACATCCTTGGAGGCATTGACACGCGATGCGACAGATGCGGATCTACGGATGAGGATGCTGAACACCTTTTTTCAAATGCCCTTCATCGGCTGCAGTATGGACGGAGTTGGCGGTTTCATGGGTGCGGACAGAGAACTTCACAAACTTTTGGAGATCCATTAGAATGGTGGGCGGCAACTCGAACGATGATTGTTCCAAGCCTTTTGCTGCTATTTGGGCCATTTGGACTGGGAGAAACGACACAATCTTCAACAACCAGAGGTTCTATGTAGAAAACATCTTGTCACATTGTAACGCCCTTTATAATCTCTGGCTACCACGGTAATGTACTCTAAAACATTTTAATAGATTTTATTGGCGGTGACCCCCCATGAGGGGGTTCACCCGTTGGTTTCTAAAAAAAAGCTTCATTATTTTCTTGGCCTAGAATTTGTAAGAAATTAACAGGGTATGGTAATGACGCGAAGGAAATACGCCATTGATCTTATATCTGAGACAGACATGACAGGATGTAGACCTGCTACTACTCCAATGGATCCCAATGCTAGGTTATATGATGATGGCTCTGCTGAGGTGGATAAGAGACAGTACCGAGAGCTAGTAGGGAAGCTATTATATGCCACTATTAACAGACCTCATATATTGTTTGCAGTCAGCAGGGTCAACCAGTTTATGGAGCAATCGAGGTAGGCTCACATGGATGCAGTCAACATGATCTTGGGGTATCTGAAATTTTCTCCAGGTGCATGACTTCTATTCTGGAGAGACATTTCTCTTGCAGTTTCAGGATGTGCGGATGCATATTATGTTGGATGTCTCAAGGACAGGAAATCTACTTCATGCTTCACTGTGTTTGTTGGCAGCTCACTGATTTCATGGAAGTGCAAGAAACATACAATTGTGGCCAGATCTAGCATCGAATCAGAGTTAGGTGATGTGCAGATGCAGGAAATCCATGCTTAGAGTAGCATGTGTCTTCGGTATGTCCACTGCGATGGCAATAGGTACACGTTGGCCGAACATGGCCTCCTCTGCCACGAGGGCCACGGCCACGGGCATGATGATGGTGACCTCTACGACCTCGATTGGCAGCCATGGCTGAAGCAGTCTGATTCATAGTCGTAGAAGGAACAGTGATACAACTCAGTCTGTGAAAGGCTTCCTCCATAGGAGGAATAGTAGAATCCGCCAAGATCTGGGACCGTGCTGCCTCATACTCAGGATCAAGGGCAACGAGGAAAACTCCTACCATAGTAGCATTCCGGTAGGTCTTCTGTTGCTCTGGTGTGGCTGTCAGGGGCATGAAGCTATAAAGCTTCTCAAACATTCCTCGTAGAGATGTGTACGGTGAGCGTAGAGGAGTTGTCGAATCTTTGTCTCATTCTTCGCTTGAGAATATGTAGCAGCCAGAATATCCCACATTGCTTTGGCTGTGGACTGATGAAGAATATCATTGGCAATCTCGATTGTCAGAGTTCCAGATAGCCATACTTTGGCATATGCATCATCTGCCTCCCATGAGGCATTAACTCCAGTCTTCTCAGCAGGCTCTTCTTCAGTAAGAATGTGTTTCTTATCGGTTGACTTCATCATACTCATGAACTGCATAGCCCACAGTTCATAGTTCGAACCATTCATCTTCACAATCGGCGCTGGACCTCGGAAGGCGCCTATGGATGGAATATCTGCCTTGCTTTCTGACATACTGATAACAGAAAACTGGAGTGGTAGACTGAAGATATGATCGTCTACACAGACAAACGGGTTTAGTTGCATGTGTAGACTTCAAGCAACCAAACCCATTACTTTGGAGGCGCGCACGCTTGACCTAAGGTTCTGCATGCACGAGAGTCAAGTCTTTTAGACGATCAAATGCACGAGAAACCCACGAAGATCACGCGCGTGTGGTGGCGCACAGGGGCACGCGAGCGCACGCGGATGCGAAGCACGCAGAGGCACGCACAGGGGCACGCAGGCGCACGCGGAGGCGCACCGATGCGTGCGAAGGTCATGCGCTGAAGTACGCGATGGCATGTAGTGATGTGCAGTCGTGCGTGGAGGCGCGCGGCGCTGCTGCAGCAGGTGCGTAGAGGCGCGCGGCGTGCGTGGAGGCGCGGAGGCTTGAGGGTAGGGCTAGGGTTAGGGTTTGGCTCAAGACTCTGGTCTAGGACCGTCGCTCTGATGCCATGTTGGGAAAATGAGAGAACATGTTTATCCCATCAGCCCTAGGCTCTCTTATATAGGAGAGTAGCCTATGGATAAATTACATAAAGAGTCCAACGGGAAAGAAAAATAACCAAAGAGATACATAAGTGAATAATATATATCTACATAGGGCTATGGCCCAAGGAAGCACAGAGATGATGTGGGTCAAGTCCGTTCTGTTTGACCTAACTATTGAGGTGCCTCTTCCTATGCACCTCAAATATGATAATCAAACTGCTCTATTCATAGCTAATAATCCGGCCTTCCATGAGAGAACAAAGCACATTGAGGTTGACTGCCACTACACCCGTGACTTGACTCAGAAGGGGTTTATATTCACTTCCCATGTTGCTTCAGGCGATCAGATTACCAACATGTTTACCAAAGCTCTTGCAAAGATTCCTTTCCACCGTTGTTCCAAGCTAAACATGATAGATATATATGCTCCAGCTTGAGGGGGAGTGTTGAGATATTTATCTCTTTATTATTATATTATAGTTTTTGTTTCCTTCGTCTCTTTATGTAATTTTTCCCTTAAAACTTTTCTCATATATAAAAGAGCTCTAAGGCTAAAGTGAATGCATCTCTTTAATTTCAATCCTTTCCACACTCGGCATTCAGGGGATTTCGCAGTGTTGGTCGCCATCTGCATTGCCCATGGGTCTCCATCGATTGCTGCCTCGTTTCTCAACGGCATCCTCATGCTGCCTGGCTGTTCACCATCTCCACTCATTATCGTGTTCACTCATCGCTCCTCATGCATAGGTGTGCATAGTCATCGCCATTCATCTGCACTTAATTGCCGACTCGCACGCATCATAGATGCCACCAAGCATATGTAGCCTGCGCACTATTCTCGTAGCGTTGCTATTGACTTGTGATCGTCATGGAGATCTAGCAAGCCAGTCCTCCTTGGAAGAAGCATCGATATTGCTCTGGCGGTTGTGCAATAATCACTTGTTACAAAGCCTCCCAAGCTTTTGATTTGGTTTCCAGGCACCTTTGCCGCCTGGGATGCCAATTTCCAGTGCACAATCACCCACCTGCAATCATTGTCTGGAACATCCTCGACTCAATCTTCTTCTCATGCCACCATAGTTGTGCAACAGCACCATTCATGGCATCTCCATATGTGTCACCTCTTGGAGCCACATCATCTCCTGCAGAGTGCTCGCAGCTGCCACCATCCAATCCCTCAAACTTCAAGAATTGAAGATGAAACATAATTAAAATGGAAAATAACCTTGAATCTATGTCTTCAATTCGAGAACAATTATCCGTAATGTAATGCTCAGCTAAACAAGCATCAGGATATTATTTACATGGTTTGAGACAGTCGGGATGACCACCCTTCTTATTTGTGATGTAGGCTACTAATTGTGCTTGTACAACAGGACCCAATGTATGAGCTCCACTCACACAACTCTCTTTTAACAGGTAATGTGAGACTAAACATGTGAACTTGTATTAATAGATTGATACCATCACTATTATCAACAAAACCTTTGAAACTTAAAACACGAGTAAGAAATTGGGCTGGCCTGAGCCTAACTTAAAGACCGGCTGGAAAAGCCCGACCTGGCCCGAGTCTGTAATTTATTTGGGCCAGAACCATGTTTTTGACCCACAACAATGTCGGGTCGGGTGAGGCACAGAGGGCCCTACTAAATTAAGAGGAAAACAAGGTTGCAAAAGTCGGTAGTCGATACTCGGTCGGTCGGGTCACTGACTAAGGATTAATCGATATTCGGACGACTAATCATGTTTAGTCAGACTTTAATTGGCATTGATTTTTTTTATTATTTTAAATATATAACTCATTTTTATACATATATTTACATAGCTTTTGTACATTTTCATACTATCATAATGAAATAAAAGAAGTAATTACATTTAAATAAAATATTTAGAAAATCGTAATAAATTTGCTTTTAAATCCGCAAAACATACAAAAAAGCCAAGCAAAAATTGGCCGACTAGTGTGCTGAGTCAGAATTAGTCAGTACTCGGTCGACTACCCCACTGACTAAACCAGTCGGACCTACTAGTTGGACTAATCGGGTGACTTTTACAACACTGGAGGAAAAGAATATTTACTCAAGGCCTGACCCAACATGGAGTGTCAAATTGAGCGAATTTCCAGCCTTGGGCGTGTCATGGGCCAGAAATTTCTCGATGGGCCTTGGGAGTTGGGACGGATCTATTGGTCTGGCCAGGCCCATGCTTCACCAAATATGACTGTTGTTGACGTCGTCTAACATTATTTCTGTACTTAGCCATTTCTTTCTTTGATTTTAAATTTATGCTTAAGGATCTTAACATATGTTCCTAACGGTTTGCGCCGTCTACACAGGAAAAAATGCATACGCGGTGTCTGTGCTGAGGCAAGTGGAGAAGAAAATAGACGGTAGAGATATTAACGACAGCAGGTGAATTTTTTCGGAACCCTGACTTTTAATGTTTAAGATAAAAAATACGCCGATCATATGCACGGATGAGCCATAAATGTCGCGGCTCTTTGCAGGCCAGTGAGCATCTTGGAGCAAGTAGAGTATCTCATCAAGCAGGCTACTAGCATAGACAATTTGTGCAACATGTATGAAGGGTGGACTCCATGGATATGACGATACACGCACAAACACAGGCTTGTGTATGTGTGTGTTCTACAGATCTCTTGTGGTGAACAAGGTAGAAAGAAAGCCTCTGCAAGAACAGAACTGCTGGAAACCGAAGCCATGCGCACAGCATGCTCGACAGCTTCGTGCGTGTCATGTTTGCTCCATCCGTGACTCGGATTGCTCTTCAGAAGCCATGCTGACCAGCAACTGCACGGCGGAAAATGGTCTGGTGAATTATGTCAGTCGCCAGACGAAGTTAGCGTGTTGAAGGGCCACGCGATGGATGTTCTGATGCGTTGCCGGAACCAAGCACACTGATCTTGCATCTGTGGTAAATCTTTCAGTTATATCTTGCTTTTACCGGAAAAGGAAGGATCTCATCTCCTCCTTTCTTTTTCTTTGTATAGCATCTTAATCATAATGTAAAGGGTAGGGATATAATGTAAATTCTAAATGGCAAGAATTTGAGGATGATGTTAGTTATTTGTAGATTAGAGTAAACATCAATTTGATTCTTGACAATAGTAATTCAGTTGTGAAAACTCGTGCAGGCATGATCGATCATATTTGATCTGACTAGATTGATCACTTAAAGTATATGATCGATCATGCGATGGTGATGAATCTGTACAAGTGAATTTTACAAGTTAGTATTTTTTTATATTTTTTCATTTATTAGTGTTAGTAATATATACATTATAGAGTTGATTTTATTGGATTTAGAGTTAGTATAAAATAGATACAAATAGGTGAAGCTAGCTAATATACAAGTGAATTTGGCTTTTTATTTAATGCAAATATGCATGCTAAAATGCGAACATTAATTCTAAATGCATGAATGCGAATAATGCATAATAAATGGAGATATGCATCTAATTACCCGTGAACAAAGCTCTATTTACGACTTTTAGAGTGGTGAATCACAGGTCCATTAGATGGTAGTTTTGTGATCGATCATCTCATGCATAAATGGCGATCGATGACTTGTACTCACTACTGAATTTCGTTGTGTTTAAAAAGGTGACTTGAGGTTCTTTTGCATTATGTGTGTTCTTCTGTCTTTGTATTAAACACTTATAGTTACTCATGATGCATTTTAACTTTGAATCTATTCTAATTGGGGAGAGTTTCATGAGATTCAGTAAAGAATTCATCTTAGTCAATAGCCACATCCTATGTTAATAAAAAAACTCCCAATCTAATTATTTAGACTGCTATTTTGTGAATATAAGGATTAAAATCAAAATTCAAACTCGAGTTCATCATACTTTCGTCTTCAAACATAAAATCAAATCAAATGAGTTTCTCCGACAACAAGGAGTGGTTTGCGAGGGTTTAGAATCTGAAAGGATATGATTATCATGGAAGGACGTATCAATATCGATATTGATACGTTATTTCGGCGATATATTGTTTATATATCATCGATATATCACTCATATCGACACACTTTTGTGAAGGAAATGCCTGAAAAGGATGATATATTGCCATAGATACTAATATCGGTCTCATCTTGATATCGATATATCGACGATATATCGTGGATATATGGTGATATTTCATTCCATGATGATTATAAACACTTTATATAGCTCAGAAAATACAGTATAACCTAATATACCACATCTTGTATGAAATCTGAATTTTAAGGAAAGTTCCGAGTAAAATAATTGATGTTAAAATGAGTAAGATCTACATTCAAATGCATCAAGAAATCCAAAGGAACGAAAAAGAGTTATGTATCGATCAATTTAAGTTTATATACAACAATATGTCTTGAAATGAGAAATCAATAGATATACAAGTAGTTAACTTGACTACTCCTAAGGAGTAGATAACTTGGCTACCCTCACCCTAATTTTTTTATTTCTTAAAGGTAATTCTTGAAAATACTTGGAGGGATTTAGATCATTATATGACATCATTTCTCATTAGAATTACGTGAAAAATAAACATTCCTTACTTATCCATATATAAAGTTTAATTTTGAAACTGTTAAAATCTGTTAAGGTTTATGGATAGAGAAGGACTTTCGAATTGAGCCGATATTTGAATGAGAACATGGTGTCATATAGTGATCTAAATAACTCTAGGGGTCCTCTTGGTTATCGGGTTATCCTGAGTTAACCCGGTTTAACTCTCTACATTCCTGGATTGGAATTCCATCAGAAATAATTGTGGCATCAAATCACATTCTTTATTCCAACCATATTAAGCATCCAAACAGCTACTATTTAAAAGAGGTTACTCCAACCCACTCCATCCAACCAAACAGACCGTAGAGGTGTTTGTCTTCCCACTACGGGGTAGCCCCATTAAACCCATTTATAAATGAACATGGATAGACAGATACATATACAAATGTTTGCGAATATCAATATCCATATTTATTTTAAAACGGAACCTTATGTCAAAATTTGCATAAAATGATTATAATGACGGATCTGATACGGATATATCCATATTTTCATTTGGCACCATCACAATCATTTTTATACTCTTTCCTCTTCTCTCTATTCCCTCCTTGTAAATTTCTTCATTAGTATATTTCCACTAATTTCTGGTTGACATCTCTCTGCAATCACGCCTTTTTTTGACATTTATGTTAATTTTTCAACATATGTTATGAATCTACGTACTTTTGTAGAAGAAATTTTTAATCCTTCAAAAAACTTCGTATGAACTAATGATTACCAATATTCAGTTCACAGGCTATAAAACATTTGAAAAATCTCTTACTACATTATATAATAAGAAAAGTTTACACCGAAACATGAGACAAGCGGAAACAAGGTGCGTTGCTAGTCCTTTTTGAATTGCAAAGCCAATCCTCCTAAACACCACATCCATACATTATTGTTCATCGCTTTTTGGATCATCTTTAAAAGCTCAACAGCTTCCGATGCTAAGAAACTTAAAGTATCAAAATCATGGATATTAGGACATGGAAATGTTGTTACACATGACATGCTCTATAAATTTCAAATGTCAAATTTAAAACATTGCTTTCTATGTAAGAATGATGATGAGTCTATTGCTCAATCGATCGAAGAGTGATGGGCTATCGAAACTACTTTCTTTCTCCATGGTGTTTCGCTAAACATGTTCAGAAGAAATTATACGGTTCGGTTTTATTTGGAAACAACATGACCAATTCGGAGCTTAAAAGCATCCATTTGGTGGTCGATTTGGAAAGCTGAATGCTGTCAAGTATTATACGGTGGCAAAATTATCAATGAATTCAAATCCCTTTGTTAATAAACTTTCTTGGGTGCTGAGAAGAGTTTTGACACCTCCATTCGATAGAGCATCCCTGCAGGAAGCGGTTGGGCCTCCTTGGAGCATCAGAGCACAATGAAGGAGGAAGCTATAGCTAGAGGAAGCCCGACTCATCAGAGCTTCCTCCCTGCTCTTCCTCCATCGTCTCCTCGCCATCAGATCAGGAACACATGCCCAAATAGGACATGAACCGTTGAATTAGACCCACTCAAGAGCATCAGATCTGCGGGGCGATCGGATCTCGATCGTTCATCGCCGAAGCGCCATCGGCTCTCCTCGTTGCGAAACGTGTATAAGTGGGAGGGACTCAGCCGTCCGATTGCATCGCATATTGGGTATTTTGCATCATTAACCAGGTGCATTTTTGTATTTATTAAATAGTATAATATCTTTCCTCTGCAATTCATATAGTTTTGTAATTATTGCAAATAGCCCCCCAATCTTTGTTCATTTGCAATTCGGTCCACACCAGCTCACCGTGGCCGTGTGTGGTCGGTATTTCACAGGTGTGTCCCTTGTGTTATTTTATTTCGATTTGGCCCTACAATTTTTAAAACTTTTGGAGAAATTACAGTATGGCCTATGTTCTTTAATTTATTTACGCTTATGCCTGGTCAGTTTAGTATTTTTCGTGCATTTGCTTGATTTATTTAAAGTAGCTATGGTGCTTAAAAAAATTCCAAAAATAGGATAAGTTCCCGGATGCTTGTACTTTCATGCATTAATTTTATTTCTGTAACTTAGATCCTTTTACCTTTTTATTAGAAATTATTTAGAGCACATTAATTCTCTGTCTACAATAAAAAATACTTAAAAATTATAAAATCTTTTTGAAAAATTCCCCAAAAAATATATTTTTAGTTATTTTAGTATTTTTAGCCTTCAGAACAAAATTCATTGAAAGTATAAAAAGAAAAGTCTTAAAAATTGAAAACACCCCAAAACCTTCATAAAAATCTATAAAATTCCCAAAAAATCAAAAATATTATGTTATGTTATATAATTTCTCAATATTATTATCTATATATTAAATTTGATTTGGAAAATTGCGGACTTAATTTGATATTTTTAATTTTCAATTCAATTTCGATCATTTAATAAATCCTGATTTAGGGTATTTTGGAATAAAAATATAAAAAACAGTATTTTTTTCTCAAAAATTACAAAAATAGTAAAAAATATTTAAAATCCAAAAATTATTATTTTCTTTATTTTAACTATATTTATCCGTATTTATAATTATATTAGCTTACTTTGTATATATATTCTTATATATAGTTATATTATATATTAAAAGAAAAAGAAATATAAAAATCTGAAAATATAAAAAGAAAATATAAAATATAAAATTAAGAACAAAATACAAAAATTTGAAAATATAAAATTAAAAATATAAAATTAAAAACCCACATAAAAAAGTAGACAAGAAGCTCACAATCACTTTTGGGAATTTTATTGCCTGATCTATCTATTTGCTCCATGTGTTTGCCTCTACATACTTGCGCACTATACACGTCTATTGTAGAGTTCTAATAAATTTTAACTCCACATTTATTTTGCATTGCTTGATTATTATGTGTGGGTTAGTTGTTGTCTGAAGTTGGATTTCGCGAGCGGTCACCGCATCGACTGGATCTCTCGCCTTATGAGATTTTTTGACACTTTTAAAAACCTCTTCAACACTTTTCCAACAATAACAAAACTATAAAGACTATTTAATTATTTGAAATTCTAAGAAATAATGTACCATAATTACTACATCAGTGTGGCAATTCTACATATATGCATGATCATGGAATAATCCCAAGTGTTTCTTCTATTCTCCGATAGGTAAGGGTTGTCGTCAGTATACGGTGGTTTTATGGTTTTATGACGAAATCAATAATGAAGGCTACAAAAGCAATTATTTAAAAGAAAAGACAATAAGAATTCATGCTACTATTGCATTATCCTAAGGGTTCGATACATATCTTGATAACTTGAAAAGTTTGTCCATCTATCCAAACACTCGTATCTACGTCAACGCTCCTCTAATTTCATCGGGATCGATAAAACTCGACATCAACGAAGAGGGATGTCATTGCTGGATTTGAAAGCAGACAGAAGAATATCGAAACCGGCTCTTTCTCTCTCTCTCCACCCCTTCCCGTTCTTCTTCTCTCTTTCTATCTCACTTGTTATCTCTCTCTCTCTCATTTAGTAGCTTGCGATGGAAGCTATTGATGAATCTCATTTCTATTCTCAGTAAATCAAAAGGGGTAAGTGTCCCAACAATTATCTCATACATTTTACATACACGCCCCTCTAATTTTTTTAGACCCAATCCGCCGTGTTCAAGTTGAACGTTGTAACTGCTTCATTTATTAATATTAATATTATCTTATGCATATTCTAATTTATATCAATAGAGTATGAGTCGTTATATAACCTTTCACAAGGGAGGACACATAGAAACCAACCGATTGTAAAGACATAGCTAGGGATGAGCATTGGGTCGGGCCAGGCCGACCCGACCCGAACCCGAGCCTATTTAATGTCGGGTCAGGCTTGGGCCCAAAAAACCGCCCATTATACAAAAGGATCGGGCTCAAGCTGCGTAGAACCCGGCCCGAGGCCCAACCCGGTAGCCCGGCCCGACCCGCCAACGGGCCTAACCCGGCCCGACCCCCAAACACCCCCTCCCTCCCACCCTATCCCGACCCGGCCGCCCCTCCCCCCAGCCCCATCCCGCCCGTGGCTGCCCGACCCGACACCCTCGCACCCGAGTCCCCGAATAGTACGAACACTGAACACCTGCACCTCACACCCCAAAACCCTATCTCCTCCTCTTCCCACTTCCCAGCCGCCGTTCCCCCCACCCAGGCAGCAACCCCACTCTAGCGGCCCAGCCTCGTCGCCCCCAGGCCCCACTCCCCAGCCACTCTCCACTCCAGCAGGAGCCGGACTCCGAAGGCAGATACCTCGCCCAGGCCTCGTCGGCTCGCTCAGTACACTGTGCACGGTGCACCGCCCCTTCCCACTCCCACTTCCCGTCACGCCCCGACGCCTGCCCCCTTCCCGTCGCGCCCCGACACCGCCCCGCCCCGAAGTGACCCCATTCCGGCTTCCCCCCTTCCCAGGCTCTCAGCCCGGCCCCTTCCCACCGCAGCACCGCCCCTTCCCACCTCCCACAGGGCCACAATATATTTTTTAAAAAAAAATTATTGGGCCGGCCCGACCCGAACCCAGCCCGTTTAACATCGGTCGAGTTCGGGCTGGCCCATCCAAAAATTAACAGGCCGAAGCCCGATCTGAAAACCCGATAATATTAAAGGGCTCAGGTTCGGGCTAAGGTCCATCCCGGCCCGCCCGGCCCGATAATCATCCCTAGATGTAGCTGCATAAGTTTAAAAAACCAACATTCAACGAAGAAAGATGGGAACATCTAGGTGAACTCCTCTTTAAAAATAAAAAAAATATCAGCCAAGGAAACAAAATGACATCACAAAGGCAATAGAAAACCCACCTAAATAACTTACCATAATAGCAAAATCCATGCAACAAAGAACCCTTCCAAAATTGTCCCCGTTCTTTCTTTCTTTCAAACATACATCATCTAAAGCACACTAACACTGTATATACATCCTCACCATCCCTAGATGTGTCCGCCCATCCAACTATCCTAAGAAGAGCTCAATCAGTCTCGTGGTCAGGTGCATGCGTGAACCACGCCGGTGTCGTTCCCCGCCTTCGGAGCAGGCGGGTGAAGGGGGAGTCTGGCATCAATGCACTTTCCCTCCTCCTCCAATTCCTCAGCCGTCTTCGGCAGCCCATCAGGGACAGGGAAGGGCCTAGGCCTCTGCGTATCTTTCTCAGTTTCCTCAGTGTGCGTAGTGTGATCCTTTGCGGCCTTTTCCTTGTCCTCTCTTGCATTGCCGTCAGGCCATGGAGGCAGCTAATGAGGGTCTTCACACCACCTGCCTGGCGTAGGAACTTCTCGACATCCTCCTTGGGCATCTCTTCCTGAAGTACCACAAGAATTAAGCTCTCAGGAACGAAAGATGTATGTAAATAATTGGAAATTGTGGTTTCAATTGTTGGCAAGTACCTCAAGGTCTTTGAGTTCAAAATAGGCTCTCCAGCAGATGTAGGATTCATCTCCATCTAACGTGCAGCAGTACTCTGCAATAGATACACAAATCATGTAAATATAAATAATGCACATAACATTAGATCAACAATTTCTCAAGATTAATAAGGTTCTTAAGAAGACAACAAGATTATCCCACAAAATCATCTTCCTTGTTGCCCAGTCAACAAAAATCCCACGATGACAGACTTCCTTACATGAGGTCAGGTCCCAAGAGATGGGTGGAACTGGAACTCCTTACAACAACGAATGCAATCACCCCTTCGACGGATCGCTCAAGATCCAATCTAAAAATTGCCAAGTTGATTTGGTCATCTCTATGTAACAGAAATTGGAAGCTTTATACATGTAGGCTGTAGGTGATGATATTGTCGACAAGCGCAGAAGGGGAAGGAGTGCGAAGAGAAGAAATAGGTGGCGGGAGCCAATACTTATTTTAGCTCCTTAAGGTCGACCATTAGACCTTAACAACATGAGTTTGTCGCGTACAACAAACTATGTATATTTGATGGAGATTACAGCATAAGTATGGGGTGGGGGGGATGATTTATAGTGTTCTTGTAAAATCTTGAGTAGTATGACTGGAAATGAAACCCCAAAAAACTAATGCAATTTGCACAACTAGTATATTGAAGTAGACATCACATCCCGCCAAGTTCATGTTCGAAAAAATTGCAGCTTAGGTATTGCTACACAGAGTAAAAATTAAGGCTAATGCGGCCACGTAGCGACGACATACAAACTAAATCCTGTATCAAAGATACCTCTTTTCTATATTTTTTAATTAGTTTTCATACATTTAAAAGGTCGTTAAGCAATTAGAATAAAGAAACGGAGACACAACCAACTTTTATAGTTCTTGGGCTGGATGTCTGCCAGATGCGATCCACTAAACTATCCATAAAAAGTACACACATTCTCAGATGTTTATTATGAGGCTTTTGGGATCCGAATTTTCAAATCGCAAGCAAAACAAACATTAAAAAATTATTGGAGGAAACATGAGAAGCACTAGTCTTAAGATTGCCTCGATCAGTTCAATCATACCCCCAAAAGCACCACTTGTCGCATCTTCAAAAATCAAAATGTGAGGATGATTAAATTATAACTCACCAATTTCGATCTAAAAAATACAGTCTGTCACTCGGATCAGTTGGTTTGAAAGCTAAGTAAGGATAATTGTTGTAGAATAAGTTAAAAGTGGCTGATATGACCATGATGTTTCTTCTCTCGAAATTGCTCTCTTGTCTCTCGTCAAAACATAATCTTTTTGCCTGCCATTTTTTGATCTCCTCGATACCAAAATAAACAATTTCAAAATAACGAACATTATCTCAAAATAAACCATCAGAACAAGACAGTGACAGCATAGTTATACCGTCTATCATATCTCCATCTACATTCTTTTCTATCTCTCAAACTAACCTAAAAGAACGAGACCCATTTAATTGGGTCCTCATCCTTATACCAGGGGACCATGCTACCAATCAAGCTTCGATACCATCCCACCCATCAACTATTAGTCAAACTCCCATTTGTGGAAAATAAACCTATTGATATATTAAGCTTACACCAACGAGTAGACATATTACCACCGCAAAAGAAAAACTTAAACTAGAGATACCAAACGATTAACTCCAACTTTTAATCATAGGCCTCTATAATGAGGATATTCTACAAGCGCATCTCAAAAAAAGTCGAACGTTTAGATCGCGTGTTTTGCATATCTGGACAAATGTTTGGAGCGATCAAATAACTAAATCTGAACTGATATGATTCCTAAACCCGTCATATTAGAACATTAAATATAGAAAAGTCCCCAGTTCTTAATTAATTTTATTACCGCAAACTTGGTCGATCTGATTTTTGTTCTTGATGGGAAAAAAACTCGAACTAAAGTATCGCAATGAGAAAGAAGCAACGAAAAAAAAAGGAGAGAGAAGGGAAGGACGTACCAGTGAGCTCGTCCTCGGCCTTCTGGATGAAGGACGGATCGCGGACGCCGCGGTCGATGCGGCTCCGGCTGAAGGGCTCGAGCTTGGGGACGCTGTTCCTGTGCGCGAGGCACACCCAGGCGGGACGATCTCGGCCGTCCGATGCTGGGACGATCGGCGGATCGGACGAGGAGGGACTGGGAAGGGACGGATCGGACGGTGGCAATGCCGATCATGTCGCTTGCTGCTGTTGCTCTGTTTTTGCCTTCTGGTGTTTCGGCCCACCGCTCTGCCGCCGTTATATAGGAATAGGATGGGAGGTGAGCGGGTAAATTTCGATTTGTACCCCTGTACTTTTACCTACTTGATGGGTTGGCCCTCCATATCTGAACTCTTTTTTGTATTTGAGTAAATTACAAAAAAGTCTTTAAACTATACACCTGAGTTCAATGTCATACATGAACTTCAAAAAAGTAACAATGTGGTATCTAGACTTCTGAATTTGTCTCAATGTGATCCTTCACTATAAAAGTTTAGTTGATTATTTCGTCATTTTAACCTTAAATTTCAATAGCTAAGGACCACATTGACACAAATTTGAAAGTTTGGGTACTACATTGTTACTTTTAAAGTTCAGGTACAACATTGAAATCAGGTGGTAGTTCAAAAACTTTTTTGTAATTTACTCTTGTATTTATTCAATAACCCAAAAAAATAAATGTTTTTTTCTTGATGATCTAATATATTGAATGGCATTTGGATGGGAAATGATGTCCATACAATAAATACATATAGTGGACATATTGATGCACACGGTTACGGATATATCCGTATCCGATCCGTCACCGTGTCCGTTTTGTACATATTTTGACATCTGTATTCGTATCCGTTTTAAAATGGATACAGAGATTTATTTTTAACCCTATATAACATAGTTTTATACCTTCTTTTATCATATTTGTATAACTTTTACAATGCAAACACATTTAGTAAATTTATATCATGTGTTTTCCATCTAATTCGTATATATTTAAGTCGATTTTATATAGTATTTCTAACATTACCTATATACGATCAATATCTATTTTACATCCGTATCCGTTTTTAAAAGATATGGTAAGATAGTTTTAATATTCTCCAATATCTGTATCCGCATCCGTATTCATATTCAAAAATGAATAAAGATATGGTAATATCTATATCCGTATTCGTATCCATTCGTTTGCATCCCTAAGTAAGGGGACAGCTTTAGGTGAAATAAGGTTTGAAAAAAAAACAATATAAACAGAAGACAATAACTTTTTTTAGTGATATTTTTACTTTTTGTATGTTGGTTTATCTCGTTTCTAAAGATTGAAAAGGGGAATAGGAGACAGAGAATTACGAAAATTTACATAGGAGCTACAGATATAATAATTTTTAATTTGAATCCTCCATCCACGTAATTAAAAAAAGGCAGGTGCCTATTTGAAATATGGCAGATGAAACGGCGCCGTTGTTTGCTGCTGCGGGAAAGTTGGATAAGGACGAGCTCTTTTGCACCCCGTTCGGCTTTGATATTTTATCTCGCGTGCAGAAAGGGAAAGAACGATCACGGCCGTTCGTTTGGGTCCCGATCGTCCCTTTCTCGATGAAACGATGGGCCCAGTGGACCACTGGAAAAATAAGAGGGGTTGCTTTTCTTTAGGTCCATTTCTGTGTTTGTGATTTGTTTTTTTTTTAAAAAATCGATGCAGCAAGATTTTGACTGTGGAGAAAATATGTTTTTTATGATTTTGCACTCTTACCCTTAAAATCATATCCATGCAACACAATCTCTGTAATCTTTGTAAGTAACACGAGAGAAGTGATTCTTCACTTATTAAATGGAGTAGGTAACTTGCTTATTCCACCTTCATTTTTTATACTTTTTTATTTTTTTAGGAAAATGCTTCCATAGATTTTCATAACTATATACATCTAATATGTCATTCAAATTTCGTCAGAAACAGAGACTCCAATACCCTCCATCCAGAACATGTAATTTTAACTATCTTAGATTTGTTGTAATTTACATGTTCTGGATGGAGGGCATAGGTGTCTCTATTTCAGATGAAATTTGAATGACATAGTTATGAAAATCTATGGAAGTATTTTTCAAAAAAAATGGAAAAAATGAAAGTGGAGTAGGTAAGTTACCTACTCCATGGAGTGAGTGAGTGTGTGCGCGCGTGCGTCCGTGTGTGCGTGCCTACGTGCGTGCGCGTGCGCGTGTGTGCGTGTGACTGCCCCCGCCCCATTTTTTGTTAAAATTTTAATTTTTTTTGAAAATATCGTCATGTATAGTCATCTCTATATCCCTCCTACATGTCATTCGAATTTCGTCAGAAACATAAACTCCAATGCCCTTCATCTTGAACAAGTACGATTGCAGCAATTTTAAGACTGTTAAAATTACATGTTCTAGATAGAGGGCATAGGAGTCTCTATTTCTGACGAAATTCAAATGATATGTAGGAGGGATATAGGGATGAATATACATTGTGATATTTTCACAAAAATAAAAAAAATTAAGAGAAATGGGGTGGAGCAGTCATGTTGGCTACCCCTAGGGGCAACCCCATATATATATATATATATATATATATATATATATATATATATATATATATATATATATATATATATATATGGTAAAATGTGTATGCCCCCTAGGGGGAGCTAACTTAGCTCCCCCCGCCCCTTTTTCCCAAAAATTTTTTATTTTTTTTTGAAATCTAAAACCGTGTAAATTCATTATTAAATCTCTATATTATGTTATTCAAATTTCATACGAAACCGAGACTCCTACGACCTCCATCCAAACGGGGTCGATTTAAAAAATCATGTTACCGTTAAAAAAATGACTGTCTGGATGGATGCCATAGGAGTCTCTGTTTCACACGAAATTTTTATGACATAATATAGGGATATAGTGATGAATATTCACAGAAAAAAATTTCAAAAAAAATAAAAAAATTGAAGAAAATGGGGCGGGGGAGCTAAGTTAGCTCCCCCTAGGGGGCAGCCCCATTTTCCTCATATATATATATATATAGGAAATATTTCAAATGAGGTGCACCTTTCCTGGATGCATGGAAAGCCACATCAATTTAAGCATTTATTCTATTTATTTTACACATTCTAACTCCGTAAATTTAATATTAAATATTAATATAATATGTATATCATGAAAAATTTATGAAAATATTACTATATTTGACATTAAAAGTTTGTTACAATATGGATGATATATTTTACATAACTGTATAATCGTCAGTATTTTACAATATGTAGTTTAAATTTACAAAATTGTTACGTAATTTACAAATTTGGTAGTGGCTTTCTGAATTTCAGGAAAGACCCACCTCATTAGAAGGGCCCCCTATATATATATATATATATATATATATATATGAGAAACTTCCAATAAGGTGGATCTTTTCTGAATGCATGGAAAGTCGCATCAATATTTTTCCATTTATTTTACAATTTCTAACTCCATAAATTTAGTACTAAATATTAACATAACATGTATATCAAGAAAGATTCACGAAAATATTAGCATAATTGACCAAAAATATTTGTTATAATATGGATGATATATTTTACAAAAATTTATGATTATCATTATTTTACAGTATGCAGTTTAAATTTACAAAATTATTACACAATTTACAAATTTGACATTGGCTTTTTGAATTTCAGGAAAGACCCGCCTCATTGGATAGGGGGAGCTAACTTAGCTCCCCCCACCATTTTTTCACAAATTCTTTTTATTTTTTTTGAAATCTAAAACCGTGTAAATTCATTAATAAATCCCTATATTATGTCATTCAAATTTCATGCGAAACAGAGACTCCTACGACCTCCATCCAAACGGGGTCGATTTAAAAAATCCTGTTACCGTTAAAAAAATGACTGTCTGGATGGAGGCCGTAGGAGTCTCTGTTTGACACGAAATTTTTATAACATAATATAGGGATATAGTGATGAATATTCACGGAAAGAATTTTCGAAAAAAATAAAAAAATTTGAAGAAAATAGGGCGGGGGGAGCTAAGTTAGCTCCCCCTTGGGGGCAGCCCCATTTTCCTCTATATATATATATATATATATATATATATATATATATATATATATGGGTAAAATGTGTATGCCCCCTAGGGGGGGGGCTAACTTAGCTCCCCCCGTCCCTTTTTCACAAAAATTTTTTATTTTTTTTGAAATCCAAAACCGTGTAAATTCATTATTAAATCCATATATTATGTCATTCAAATTTTCATGCGAAACAGAGACTCCTACGACCTCCATCCAAACGGGGTCGATTTAAAAAAATCCTGTTACCGTTAAAAAAATGACTGTCTGGATGGAGGCCGTAGGAGTCTCTGTTTCACACGAAATTTTTATGACATAAAATAGGGATATAGTGATGAATATTCACGGAAAAAATTTCAAAAAAATAAAAAATTGAAGAAAATAGGGCGGGGGAGCTAAGTTAGCTCCCCCCCAGGGGGCAGCCCCATTTTCCTCTATGTGTGTGTGTGTGTGTGTGTGTGTGTGTGTGTGTGTGTGTGTGTGTGTGTGTATATATATATATGAGGATGGGGAGCTTGCACCAAGGTGCATGTAATTTTACATGCACCGGGGCTTATATCTTCCACATTTTTTACTTTTTTAAAAAATAACACCATATATTTTCATCTATATAACCCTACAATACGACATTCGAATTTCGTCAGAAACAGAGACTCCTATGACCTCCATCTAGAATATGTCGATTACAGCAATTTTAAGACCGTTAAAATTACCTGTTTTAGATGGAGGTCATAGGAGTCTCTGTTTCTGACGAAATTTGAATGACATATTGGAGGGATATATAGATGAATATACATGGTGGTATTTTTCAAAAAAGTAAAAAAAATGTGAAAGATATAAGCTCCGGTGCATGTAAAGTTACATGCACCTTGGTACAAGCTCTCCATCCTCTCTCTCTCTCTCTCTCTCTCTCTCTCTCTCTATATATATATATATATATATATAATACGAGGATCGCGATATGCACACGGGTGCTTGTAATTTTACATGTACCAGGCCTATATCCTCCACATTTTTTACTTTTTTGAAAAATATCATCATGTATATTTATCTATATATCCCTCCACCATGCCATTTGAATTTCGTCATAAACAGAGACTCATATGCCCCCCATCTAGAACATGTAATTCTAACGATTTTAGAGTTGTTGAAATCGATCTGTCCAAGATGGCGGGCATATGAGTCTCTATATACATTACTGAATGCACAACAATAATTTACTTAAGAAATACTTCAGCAATGTCTCTAAATTACTAAACTCTGCTCAAAGTAATAATTCATAAAAAAATTACTGATCACTATTATCATTTTACTGACTCAAGTTTTTACTTGACATGTGTATCTGTGTGTATTACTGAGTTATGTACCATATAATAAAATGAATGTAAATTACTAACCATTGTTTGGGTACTATTGATATCGCAACAACCATTTATTTGACTATTGTATATATTACTGATTCCAATTGCACATGTTACGTACAATATACAAGATGTTATTTATCGCTCTTACTAATAGGTTGATGATCTATAAGTTACTTGCGTAATTTAACAAGTTGCTTGATATACACATCATGTTACAGATATTAGTACAAAAGTTATTGATATTTGAACAAAAGTAACCTTAGTTTATTAAACTAAGTTTATGATTTTCTACTACAACTTTAGGATTTTCTAGTGCGTATATTGCCCTGATAGATCTCCTACAATGTCCATGCCAATGACATATCCGATTGCATCCAGCATTCAGCAACCTAAAATCTTTACTAACAAAGAATGTTTGATTATCTCTAATGATATAATTTTTTAAAAGATGAAACAACAGAATCTCATGGCATATTGATTTCATGATCCAAATCTAATTGAAAGTCATCTATCGTCGCACTTTATCATGCGATGTTCTCACGATCCAAGTCCAACCAAGAATCACCGTTCGTCATTGCTTCTGAGATATCATGATCCAAATCCAATCGAAAATCAACTATCGTGTTTGAAACTGAAATCGAAAACATAAAAACAAACGATTAAACTAAGATCATAATATGAACCAATAATGATAACTCACGAACGAAAAATAAGAGGAAATATAAATTTTACAACGAACAATTGATTACAAAAACTTCAACAAAAATACCTTCAAAGAACGAAACTCCTGCAATTTCAGAAGCTTGGTCGTCGCACGAGATCGATAAGAATGTGTTCGAAATGACCATATCAAACATAACATAAAAACATTAACGGACACTAATTTTAGAAAGTCTAAAAAATACCATTTTTAAATACACACCAACGATTGTGAGGATGAGCTCATTTCAACTCAAAAGGGCATAGGACCCATTGGATATATTATATATATATAATAATAATAAAGTAAAATTACAAACTTAGTGTTGTAATTACTATAGAAGATTTTAGGAGTTATGATGTAAAAGACATTGTTTTCTAGCTTATCCTTAAACGACCATATTTTATTTTTTAATTAGTTTGCATTTTGTGTGATTTAAAGGGTTCGGACCTTAATCAATAAATACTTCAAGGGATAAGTATAACTTAACTGCGAATATACTTCATCATCACTATAACTCCATTTTGTTGGACCCTTCCACCTATCTTTTTAAGGACCCTCATCGAGCTCCATATCTCCCTCCTCGCCTCCTCTTTCACAAAACTATTGTCTCTAGTACCTCTATATAGGTTGCTTCCTCCACCGCCTTCACCATCCATGCCACATTCATCTCCTCCTACGACGATCATTGTAAATCTCTTTGGAAGATGACTAGTCGGCCGACTAATCGGACCGACCAGTCGATCGACTACTAGAACCGACTAGTCGGCCGACTACTCGGCCGACTTCTACATAGAACTTTTTTATTTTTTTATTTTTTACTTTTTTTAAAAGCAAAGTTATTCCAAAGTGCTTAATGTTATATTTAAAATCAATTAATCTTTTGTTTCATTATTTTAGTATGAAAAATGTACAAATCTATACAAATATATAAGAATATAGGTATAAAAAGTGATTTATATATTTAAAATAATTTAAGAATTCAAAACCGACTTATGGTCGACAAAGTCTGGTTAGTCGCCTGACTGCCGATTAATCTTTAGTCAATGACCCCGTCGATCGAATACCGACTACCGATTTCTACAATCTTGGAAATAACATTACTAAAGAATTTCCTATATCTCAGAAAAATAATCTATTGCAATTAATAGATCGAACTAAACCCATCTCTCACAAGCAAACAAACAGACACGATATCATTTCTAATGTCAAAAACATGCAACATCTCGTTACGTGACAACTCCTTAGAAATAAGTTCACGGGTAATTTTTTTCTATAATACTTGTGGATTCATATATTTACGGGCATAATTTAAGAGTTTTTTGACATGATTGAACATGTTTAATAGTAAATATGAACATGAAAGCAGTCAACTTATATCATTATATCCTAAACAACTACACCTTTATAAACATCTCAAATTGCTAATAAGATAAATGAATTAACAAAAAAATAATTTGAAAAAAAACATCTCGACGAGTGCCTCGCCTCCGCCTCGACCAACTCAGGCGGTCGCCTCTCAAGACCCTATTGAGGCGATCGTTCGGAGGCAATTTCGGACCGCCTCACCTCGAGGCATGTGCCTCGTGCACCTCAAAGTGTGTTTTTTTGAACAATGGCAAGGAGTTAGTCATATGCTTTAACCTGAAATCTGTATGAAAAATCTATGTGGGGGATAATATATGCCCCGAACAAGAAGCAAAAACTCACATGCCTACGCAAACACTGTTTTTCCATCAATCATATATAAATTTAAGAAAATCAGAGCCCAAATATATTCCACACATTAAATTCTCTATGTTGTATTTTTTGCTTCAATTCATCCTAGAATAAACATCAAACAGCACATTCACAAGGGCCAAGAGGATGCAACTATGACACGTGATCATGTTCCTTCCAAGCATCCACAGCACTTCGAACAATAGAGACGATGCGGTCTATATGAACATCAGGGCAATCGATTTCAAAGATCAAGAGCAGTCTAATTGTCGCGAGCTAGATTTTCATTTGTTGTTGCTTTGTGCTCACCAAATTGTTTTATCATTACCGCTAATAACCAAACGCGATACACGGATTATAGAACAAATAAGACATCTTAAATTTAGATCATTTCTCAAAGGTCATTGTATACAAATGATACACGATATAATAACCTGATGCATCTAAGATAAAATCAAATGAACTTGCATTTACTTTATCAACAATTTGAGTAAAATGTAATTGTTTGAATTACATTATCAATAATACTAAGAGGGAAACCCAAAAAATGCAGATATAATTAGAATCCCATGATCAAACCATATATTAGATTACATAAACAAAATGAAAAACATAAAGTTGGGATTCATCATCGAAGCTTATCTTAAAAATAAGTCGCTAGAAAAACAACATCCGCGCAATACCGCTCACGAGATCCTGACGTGCTCCTAGGATCCAATAATCTACTACAATGCCATTCGCAATAAAAACCCTCTATTACTACCTTTGAGAACAAAATAAAGATCCCTCGCAAAACCTTGTGAAGACCTCGACAAACAACAAAGCTTTTTCTCACATTAAGTAGGGTCAGCTACATAGATTCTTTGCCTCCATTTAAATTTATCTTGGGTCATTCTCGGACTTAGATCCATTAAGATCCCTTCGTATAATCTCATTCCAACACTTCTTGGGCCTTCATCGCCCTCTCTTAGCCAGTTCAACATCCCAAAACTCACATCTCCTAACCGGGGTGCATCAGCTGACCTCCTTTGCAAATGGCCAAACCACGTTGAGCGGTTTTCCCGCATCTTTTCCTCGATCAGAGCTACACCAACTTTCATTATGATTGCATCATTCCGAATCCGGTCTTTACGTGTGTCCACACATCCACCTTAGCATTTCATTTCTGCACACGAATCTGATCTTAACGTGAAGACCTCGAGATAGAGGAAAATAATTAGAGGTGGAGTCGTCGTCTGTTGTGTATATAACATCAGCCTACCCACATCCCCACCATTTCAATAAACTCTTCAGGTCACCGAAATCATGGCAACTAAGCACAGCTAGATCGACAACACTACGGTTACTGTCTCAAGTGCAACTTGTCCCACATGAATTCAGCTCATAGAATCGATGCATTATCCATGACAATGGTGTAACCTCAACTGATTTCACCACTTCAAGGCCGCGCCAGGCACATAAATGTCCTCAAATATAACTTTTACCCTGGTCTAGTCAAAGCGTGAGCCAGCAAGCCCATGCATCTAGAAGATGAATACCCTATTTAGGGGTGATAATCTTACAATCCCTATCAACAGATGAGCATCACTCTCAACCCTGGGATAGATCAGGAGGTTTTGACAAGCTAAAAGAGGAGAGGTCAATTCAGAATAAATGGCTATTGCTGGCAGAAAGAACAAAGTTGAAAAAAAAATAGCATAAATATGAGAATCAGTATTGAAGAAAGGAAAAAAAGAGGAGATTTATACACACACAGCACAGGCGAATATGGGATGTTTCTTTATATGGTCTGACTTGGGGGTTTCTCAGGCACTGGACATCGATGAGGAAAGAACCACATATGCAAGATACTGAATCGCGTCCTGAATCTTGTCCAAAGCTGTTTTCCTGCTGGCACTCAAGAGATCCGAGATGGCATTGGCCTTTTCCTGGACAGGCGATTTATGTTGAGAGCTGTCCGAAGCACTTGATGATGAACCTTGCATGGCAGCAGTGTAAGCTTCGAATATGTCTGAGATACCTGACAAAAAAAGCTAGGTAATTTCAATCAGCATAGTCTAAGCACTTTTTTTAATAGAAACAGGAGTATGATATCGAGACGAGTAACATCATAATGAATTATCTATATAATATATGGTGATTACAATGACCAAACCTCAATTAATACCCTGACATGCATCAACATATTCTCCATATGATACCACTCTTGTCAGAAAACAAGCCCATTTCCAGAGAGCCAAATCATCCAAAAAACTAATGAAGTCGCAAGCAATCGTTGTGTGTCAGATTATATGCCTAGAGCATAGAATCCCAGAATTCGTTAGTATTCAAATGATGCAAGCACAACATGTCCAAACGGTCACAAAGCTCTCTGGAAAAGGGGCAGGAGAAGAAAAGATGCCCGCCATCCTTCATAGAAATATAGCAAAGCGAATACGAAATGTCACCCAAGTGTGATCACGCCATTTCGAGCGCATAGGTGGTCAACATGACTCTCTTCATTTGCCATACGAATACCTTCTCCCGAGGAATAGAGGCACACCACATGAAACCAAACATATCCATATGACACTTACCTCAAGTCTGAAGTAAGAAATCGATATGCTTCTTTTACTTAAAATTCACCATTCCACTTCCAACCATCCCTACCAGTCAAAGGGCCAGCAATGTTACTAAGGTCTCCCATCATCAACACAAAATCTTCAAAATGTTGCTCTGAAAATTCTTAGAGAAAAGATGGTCACCAATCACCATTCTTACACGCATCTGCAGCCATGCTATCTAGGTCTCTAGCAAGAGCATAAAGCCTTGGATAATGTTCAGATAAAGACCCATCTCATGTCCAATCATTCTCTCAAAAGGTAAATGGGGCACCATCCCCTAGAACAGGCCTCATGTGCCTCTTGACCATCGGCAAAACCTCGCAAATGCTCAAAGGTATCATAATATTGCATAGGTCCGTAGACAAACTCATATCTACACCGTTACTTCTAACTTTCTAAGTAACCAATTTAATAAGTCATCCCGAGGCCCCTAGATTCAAGTAATCCACTTCGTCGGGACAGCTTGATTTAGTTCTTTCAATTTCTTAATACCAAGTCCACCTCGGAACTTACGCGCAGTGATTGTATCCCTGGTTACATGAGAAAAGTATCTAGTCTCCTCTTTTTTTTCTTGCCCACGAGACTGTCGCATAATCCTCTCCATCTAGTAATGTACACAAGCAGGTGCATGTCTAGCTAACGTGTTAAATATGGGGATGGCTGACATCATCGAGTTAATCAAAACCAATCTACTTCCCTTCGATAGAGTGGAGGGTTTCCATCTTGCGAATAACCTTTCCAGCTTCTCAATCAACGGAAGTCGTTGAATGAGAAGCTTATAAGTGAGGGGGAGACATAGTTATGGGAGCGACAGACTGGAGACTGAAGTACCAAGAATGGTAGTGCATCCAGTGATCTCATTGAAAGAGAAAGGGACAAAAAATATTTGTTTTCTATTGATCACAAGTCCCAAAATTGCGCCAAAAAGATCAAGCAAACCCGACGAAGAACATTGTGGCATCGGCGTACTGTAGCAAGGGAATGGATATATCAACCATAGTATACCACTCACTGAGCCTGGCCAGGACTGCTCTCCTAGCGAATATGGGAAATGTATCCGCAATAATCACAAAGATAAGGAACACATGGCGACATCCTTAATGGATCCCCCTTTGTGGTTGGGAAAAATCTCCTTTTAGCCAACACTGAGAATGAGGTGGTTGTAATGCATTGTTCCATCCGGGTAATCTAAGCATCTGGAAAATCCCTCCTCCAGTCCTCCTTAATATAGTCCATATAAATCTTCAATATACACTAAGATAGGATTTAGTAAAATCAATCTTCAATATCAAGCCCTTCTTATGGTGTCTCTTCTAATATGTGGCTATCCCATTTGCTATAGACAATATCCATTACAAATTCACCAAGAATAAAAACGGATTGCAAAGGAGAAATGATACTATGCAAAATTTGAAGGAGACAGTTCGCTAAAACATTTGCCAAAATGAGGTAAATCCCATTTGTGAGTGCAATCAATCTATAATCTTCAACACAAGTAGCAACATCTCCGTTGGGAAGAAGAAAAATGAGGGCTCGGTTCGGTAGTTCTATGCCACTGTTTACCGTATGAAATTCATCAAGTACATCCATGATATCCCAAAACAACCGAAAGAAGACCACGGGGAAGCCATTCGGACCATGGCCTCAAATTTCAACGAAAATCCACCGAAATTCTCCGAAATTTCCATTTCTTCCAGTCACCGAAATCGAAACGCTCTCTTATTTCTTTTTCCAGGATTTCAACGAAATATCACCAAAATGTCAACGAAATTTTATCGAAATTACATGCCGTTTCAACGAAACAACAAAAATAAGAGAATCTACCCTTCGCTTACATCAAATTTTGCATGTATTAATGAATTTTCATTTATTTAGTCACTAATGTGTTGAGTTGTTGGAGTGATTTACATTGTTTAAAGGAAGTTTATTTAGTTAGTTTCAATATTTTATATCTAAATCCAAACCAAATCAGTTAGACACATGATTTAAGAGTTAAATTTAAAGTTTTAATTGAAGATATTTATGTTTTTTTATTTTTCTTTTATTTTGATATATATATATATATGTTTTAATTAGTAGTTATCATATTTGTCACGTCATTCTTATTGACGATGTGCTCACATGTCACCATTGTCTTCGTGTTCAAGAGGAGAAACTAATGGCTTCTAATTACGATTCCAAATATGCTTCTTCTTCTTAGCAACATACTATTTTTTTACCGTTGGGACGATTGGATGGAAATTTAATGTAACATATCAGATTACTATCTTATTATTTGCAAAAAAAACTATCTTTCTGTCTCATTTATTGAGTTAAAGAAAATAAGAAATCTTCATTTTAAAAAAAATGAGTTTTCAAGTAATTTCTCTAATTTTCGACCATTTCATCGAAATTCCACTGAATTTCTCTTTCCGGGCTTACCGAAATAAAATTGAAATCCGACATTTAAGGCCTTGATTCGGATTGGGCGCACCGTCTGTGTTAAGTTGCATCAAAGTTCATGGTTCTCATGGCCTAAACACTTGCAGAACATTATGAACATTCGTGAAAACTTAAGCACCATTATTAACAACCCTGTGATGATCACGTGTCTTAGAAAATACTATGTATTTCGTGCCCTTGAGCTATCTTGTTGTGTGTGAAGCAGTATGTAATTCTAAGTAGCCTGCTCGAGTTTTCCCTCTAACAAGTAAATTAAATAGAGTAAATTACGTAGAAGTCCTGAGCAATACACTCGAATTCAATGTCGTTCCTTAAGTTTTAAAAGCCACTTCTATAAAACCCGATTTTTATGAACGATTCAATATGGTGCTTTCATTAACTTTCTCATCAAATGAACCATTTATTCTAATTTCTGGACCATAGTACCCTCATCTTTCTCCCTCCAAACACGCATTAGGCTCCCTTGCCTCCATTATTCCCTTTCATCTCAATCCCACTACGCCAAGGCTGGAAGAGCCCCCACCCCTCCCTCTACTGTCACGGTCCCCTCTCCATCTCACGATCTCCACATTTCCTCTCTTGCCAGCCTGAAATCTACGAGCTCCACGGTTTTCTGGTCTGTAGTGAACAACAGATACTCTACAAAGTTCATATGTATAAGCACATGTAACTTCATGGCCGCGTACTTGTTATTAGAACTAGATTTTTATTTCACGATTGCAGAGACAAATTCTCATTCTACTACAGTGCTCGATTATATATCAAGGCAACATTGGAGACCAAAACCGATTTGGAAAAACCCATAGTATTTTTAGAAGTCAAGGATAACCATCAAGATGCTATTCGGATAGAGGTGGAAGGAACCAACTCGTCGTGTAATCGTCTCGTCTGATCTAACCTGATGCACGCACTCATTATTTTCTCTGCATTGTTCACTATGCATTCTATGCCCACAATCGTATGAGATCAACCACAAACTCAGATTCCACGCACGAGCTAAATTCCCTTCCTACTTGGGTTCCGGTATCACCGGCACCCTCTTTGGCCACCGAATAGGCTACATCCACCTTTTTCTTCAGGTGGATCCCAAGTACTAGCCGGTCTTCCTCATCGAGCTTGTGATGTCGGCCTCTGACCTCGTCTCCGAGATTGCTTCAGACCTCGTCCGTGTAACCCTCGAGTGCAAGTACATCAACAAAGTCAATGACCTGTAGGCAACCGCAAGTAAGCTCCTCGAGGACATGCTGAAACATGAAGATGTGCTACTACACGGTCCCAAGGAGGGAGCTTGAATATGTGGACTGGGAGGTCCTCAAGGCAGTCGATCTGATCTCCATGGACATGAGTGTGATCTCGATCTCCATGGCCTGGTCATAAATATCATAGGAGAGCCTAAGGCCCTCGTGTAGTAGCCACACGGATTGGACACTGCCACTGTCATTTCTAACTGACACCATCTCATCTTCGTCGACCTCCGGATCCAGCGCTCCCTGTTAGGCTTTTGATGAGCTTATAAAGTCGTTCCTAGAAGAGAGAGGGAGAAGATAGGAAGGTGTCATCTGTTGTGTTGTAGGGGGTTGGGGGTGAGGCGGAGAGAGAAGAAAGGGTACTATCATCCACAAATTGAAATTAACAGTATATTTGATGAAAAAGATAACAGAAATATCACATTGAAATCGATTATAAAAATCAGGTATCACACTGAGTTTTAAAAACTCGGGACTACGTTGAATTCAAGTATAAAGTTTAGTAAGTTACGTAACTTACTCAATTAAATATGATGCTAGGAACAAACGAATATGAGGTCCAACAAAAGGATAAATGTGCAGATGCAGGTCATACTTGTCCACGCTCCCTCCCCACAATCCCGCTTTTCGAAGCTCTCTAAAATGAAAAAAAATTACTAACCACCACTGAAAACCATTCTTCCGTAGTACCTTCTTTCTCAGATTTATTACCCATTATATGAGTTATTGGGTACTCTTCTAGTGTTCTCCCGTCAGCCACGCCCTTTCTGCACCTTCCAACCAGAATTATACCGAAGCTCTTCTAGCTCCTTCTGGTGCCTCAACAAGGAGCATGATCTCCAACAAATCTACACATCTCACACTTACAAGCTAAGGATCATACGAATGAAGGAGCACGAGAACAAACCAACTCCTGGTAACAATTAACATTTGCTCTAATAACGTGAATACAGCCACACCCATCCATAAACTACTCAGCAGTCCGCATATCTCATGTTCTTCAGAGATATGGAAAATATAAGGAAACAAAAGAAACCTGTAAATTGTTACGTAATTGCAGAAAGATGAGATGTACCAAAACAAATTATCGGAATTCTATAGTTAACTCGAAACATAGAAGAAAGTAATTATGATAAAATATAAGCGAGAATAAAGAACAGTGCAGCACCTGTAATGAAACTCTTGGAAACAATGTCTACATCTCTGTTCATGGATTCTGCCCGGGACCTAATGATCTTAGCTTTTGAAATAGAATCCTCAGGCCAGTGAATATCCACAGAACCATCATCTTCCTCTTTATTTTCTGCCTTGTTAGAATTTGAGATCACAGACTTTCCAAGCATTACAAGATGCGAGACAGCGAAGCAACACATTTCGGAAAGCCTCTGAGCATCAAAAAAGACGGATAAGGTAACTAAACCAAAAGCACACCTTTACACATAAGAGATGGAAACATCAAGGGAAATTTATCAGACAATTAATAAATCTCGTTTAAATATTTATAAACACAAGTCCTGACTATTTAACATAAAATCATTGGCGGTTCTGCATGCCTCCCATTTGAGATACATGGTTCATTTTTCTAATACGACAGGGAAATGAAGAGAAACAACTACAGTCTACTTACGTGAACTCCCTCTGAATGGATGCCTTCAAGCCTATTTTCAGTCCTTTGAATAACTTCTTTGGAAGCAAGGCCCGATAATGCTGCTGCAAACCTGACATTGACGACTTCAGCTATTAAAATTGAGAGCCAGATGGTTATTCGGACAAAAAAATTATTCATCATGTAATTTCCCATAATCATCTTTCCATTTTCAAGAGGAATAAAAACCAGAATTCGTAACGACAAGGGCAAGCAAATCAATGCCATCGGGTGAATATTTCTTTTGAAGGGGCTGGGGTAGAGGAGCCATGGAATTGAAATGATGAAATGGAGAAATGTGTGCAAGTAGGGGTGCAACTGGATAGTTATTGTATTTGTCTCATATGCATGCCATCCAATCCTTGAATTTAAGATTAAGCTTTCTAAGAAAGTTATATATAGAGTATTACCTCTATTATATGTATCCAATCCATATACATTTAATATCCGCTTTCTTTACTACGGATCTAATTTCATATTACTCATGTGTGCATATGTGTGTATATGTGTCTATTATCTATATATTTATATATATATATATTTATATATATATATATATATCCATGTCCAGATTAAAAATAGACAAGGATATGTACTATATCCGTATCGGTATCTATCCATTTGCATCCCTATATGCAGGGCATGGTCTGATGCAAGTTGAGGACTCGAAACCTACAGGCAATGAACTCGACGCTTATGGCAAAGTGCTTATAGAGGATTCAGGCTGCAGATCAGATATGCTTTGTAAGGTGCTGTTTTCTTGATATGGCAGAACAGGAGTGAACCTCAATAATCATTCTTTTGGGACGTGATAAAAATGACCCACGAGGTCTCCCCATTGATCCGCAGAAAAATGGGGAATGAAAGTCCATTTTACTTTTGATTTGATGAATAGTAGAATATTGGAGCGTCGTGTGAGAGATTCACAAGACTAGACAACTTTGCTTCAGTCGTGTGTCGTATAGGTGATGGACAGACCCACAATCCCAGAAGATTCTGGAGATGTTGAGGTTGGTGAAAGGTTGCAGATGGGTCCCGATAACATAGACACCTAGGAATGGGTGGGTGGCGATTTCTCAGCAACTTGAGCATACATATCTCTGTTGCCCCAAGGCCAAGTGGATCCCCACAAGATGCCGGACTGCAGGCTGTTACGGAAAACTCAATAAAGATATCATTATGATTTCTCAGACATGGGAAGTTAGTGACCAGAGTCTGCCAAAGTAGGTGCTCATGCGCAAAGTCGAATTGAGTTTTTTTTTATGTTATGTACGTAAAATTTACTAAAATGCCAGGAAGACATAGAAGATTTTTATCCCTACATTTTTCTCTTGCAGAGAAGATAATGATGTCGCGAGGTTGTATAGTTGGAAAACTCCTCTTGATAGACCATTTGGTCATCCTTTGGAGATGTCCGTTTCATGGATGACAGTTGTCGCGAGTAGCGGAAGCAAACACGCATAAACATAGACAAGCAAATCACGTACACACGGACAAGGCCCTAAATGTCGGTTTCGGTCACCATTTCGGTACCGACCGAAACAGAATTTCGATGGAATTTCGACCGAAATTTCGGTCATTTCGGTTGTTTTTTGTACTAAGACCCCCATATTTCGGTCGTTTCGGTCGAATTTCGATTTCGACCGGATATCGATATTCAACATAAATTCGAGCAAATTTCGCTGAAATTTGAGGCCATGCACACGGATTTATATGGTTTCATTATTTGTTGAAAAGGGAAAAAATATAGATAATGATACAAAACACTAACTCTGTGGGGATTTATATAGTACCCTATAGAGAATAAATCTTCATAAATAGACAAATTCTAAAATATTTCCAATCATGCAAATTTATCAAATTTTCTTAAACAGGAAGATATCCAAGTCTCCTATAATGGGAAGAATATATGAGTTAGGAAACAATCAAAATCCAAATATCCTCTAATTAATTAATTGTTGATGGATGGATTGTCTAATCAAAATCTGGATTGATACTCTAATCGATGAAAATACAGAAGAATCTCCACACCAATTAGAATCTAGAAGGATCCCAATCAATTAAGATTCAAATCATATCAATATCATCCACCTTGAATTGAATCCTTGAAGAAGCTTTGTCGCGGCCAATCCCTCCTTAGGGTTACCACCTACATTCATCAAATCCCAAGAATGCTTGAACTTATTCCCACGAACTGCCTTTGTGAATATATTGATGGGATTATATGTCTTACCAATCTTCTTCACCTTGATATGTGTTTGATAAGCAAGTAAGAGGACAAGACCTTCCACAATTACTTGGACTATCTAGTTTTGACGTAACGATACAATCTTCATGGGTGAAAAATCCTACTATAACTATTGAGAGTTATTTTGTATTTGCTTATTTATTATATTTATATTATGTAAATTGTTCTATAGGGTGTCACTTCTATATATCAAAGAGCCATACGACCATCAGAATAAATGACAACATCTCGCAGCAGAGGAGGTTCGGTGCAGTTTAGAGGATGCAATATCTGTAGCAAAGGAGATGGATGCTTAAGCCAACAATGCACATAATGTCACAGTCCTGGTCACTTAAAGGACACTTGCTATCATAAGCATGGTTATCCTACATATGCACGCATTACCGAGCCGATTGAGCCTATTGATCACAAGTTCGATGACCTTGTCTCTCGTCTAAGGGAGACTATGACTCCTGCCACATGCACCATTGGTGCTCCTTTGGCTTTTTATGACGTTGTTGCCTCTACCAGTACCACATGTATAGCTTATGCCCTTACTAGTTGTCACAAGGTAGACATCAGAGTGGATTATGCACTTTAGAGCATCTCATCATCTTTGTGGACACTGAGCACAGTTCATCCCGGTGGATCTATTGTCATTTTAGATGGGAGCAATTACCAATTGCAGGAAAAGGGGAGATTCATTTGACATCATATATACGCGTGCATAATGTGTATATGCACATGATTTCTATGTGAACTTGTTATTTATTAGTCAGATTACCAAGGACATGGATTGTTGTGCCATGTTTGACCACATTTATTTTGTATTCCAGGATAAATTCAAGGTAGGGTGATTGGATGTGATCGTGAGCAAGGGGTTCTCTACAGATTGATCCAGTCTCCTTATGCATGCACATCTTCTATTCCCACTAGATCAATCTCCTTGTACACGTGGCATCTTTGGATCGATAACTTTCCTTTGTTGAAGGTGTGTAGAGTCTTCCCACATATCCCATATCAGTCTACTTTTCAACGTAAAGTTTGCCATCTTGGGAAGCATTATTGCTCCAACTTTTATAGTCGTTAGAATTGTAGTAGTTCTTTATTTTTATTTTTTTGAGAAATAGAGGTGCAGTCCAAAGATGGGACCCACCGTAATGCTTATACTAAATCAAAACTTGTTATATGAAGTTCCAACAAGCTACGATGGCTCTATAATAACACAATACAATATTGGAGTAGAAAGGTTGGCCCTTGAAAATCAACTCGTTACGAGCACACCATATCGACCATAGTAGGGCGAAGGGTGTGTCCTGAGAATTTCCACATACCGCTCAAATGGAGCTCCAGAAAGCAGTGGCATTTCCATTACTTAGCCAAGAGATAGCAGCTCCCTCCCAAACCGAGGTCGAGGTCCTGCACCCAAATCATCTTGTTCACTCCTGCATATTCCGTACAAGACATCGCATATATGTAACAACTTATCTGGACACAACTTTGTAAGAAAACACCCATGCTGCATTAGTTAAAGGAACACCTTGATCCACATCGGAGTTTTTCATGGCCAAGTAATTTTGCAATCCTGTCTGAAATCATCTGTTGTATTGTTCTGTGCACAAGTAAAGAAACGATAGGCCTTCTTCACGGAGAAATTGCCATTCACCTAGGTAAAAGAATCCCTTCTTTGGATAAGCCATCTTCACGGAGAAGTAGTTTTTTATTTGACTTAGTTCATTTTTCATATTTGGGGTCCATGTCTTGTTCCTGACCACCAGGGGAACATAATCTATCTAGTTGTTTTTTATGATTACTCTAGACCTTGAGTTTTTCATCTAAAAAATAAGTCGGACGCTGGGTATGTTATTCAAACTTCCATTAATAAAATAAAGTACATTTTTCTGCTACTATTAAATATGTTCTCTCCGACAATGCATTGGAGCTGTGTACCATTCAATTATCTTAGTTCTTCAACTCCCTTGGCATCATACATCAGACTTCCTATGCTTACACTTCTCAGGAGAACGGTGTTGCTGAGCGCAAACAGTGTCACATTCTTGATGTTACTAGAACTCTTCTTATATAGAGTCATCTCCTCATTTTTTTCTAGGGAGGTGTCCTTACTACCTGCTACCTGGTCAGTCATGTCATCCTCCGTATTAAGAGAAGAGATTCTTTTTTCGACCGCATTTCTAGATAAGGGCCTTTCTCTTTAACACCCCGCGTCTTTGGCTCTATGGCTATTATTCATCACTTGTCTCCTGATCATGGGAAACTCTTCTTCAGAGCTATTAAGTGTGTTTTTATGGGCTATTTTCGGACTCAAAAAAACGTACCGATGCTTTGATCCTAACAGACAGAAGTACTATGTTAGTGCTGATGTCACATTCTCTGAGTCGGTCGTGTACTTTTCTCTTGTAGGTAACAAGATGACCCGTCTGAATTTGGTGAGGAAATTTACATTCCACCTCCTCATGTCCTCCACCACCACCAAATCCACCTCATGCGGTTCCTCTTTATGTGGTTCCTACACCTTCTCATGTACCTCAAACGTTGCCACATTACTACATTCTCGTATGCCTTACCCATCATCCAACACGGCCTAGATAAATTATGAGCACATGATTTCTACTGATGGCACTAGAGATTTATTTATACAACATAGACTTTACAGGTTGAGCATGTAGTACCTTAGTATGCTACTATACTTGAGACAGATCGTCTAGAGGATCGTGACTAGCCCACTGCTCTTCTGAAGGAAGAGGCGTACACGTGCTATGTATCCTCTTATAGTGCATGTTTCTTTGGGTTGTCTTTTAGAAGATTTTAGGGAGTTTGTGGTGGGACTGTCAACCATAGAGATCTTGCGCACATATCAAGAGGCTATGCGAGATAGTCATTGGTGTCTTTCTATGGAGGAGGAGACGATTGCGCTCCAGTCATGCGGCACATGGAGTTTGGTTATTGTCATAGAATGGGCTTTTGTAGTTGGCAGCAAATAGGTCTTTTACAGGAAAACATAGAGCATATAGTAATGTTAATTGCTACAAGGCTAGATTTGTGCCACGTAAGTTCACTCAGACATATGGAATGGACTATCAGGATACTTTTTTCCATGTGGTTCATTATTCTACACTCAAGATCATCCTCTATGTTGCAATTGTATTACTTTCACAGGTTGATGTCAAGAATGCTTTCTTGTATGGATACATGTAGGAGTTCTATATGCAGCAGCTACCCGGGTTGACTATTGAGGTAGAGGGTTAGAAGATATGCAAACGTCATAAGGCTATTTATGGCCTCAAGTAGAGACTTAAAGCATGATTCCAAAAGCTATAAAACTTGATAGAGCAGCATGGCTTCAAGAAATCGACTGCAGATTACTCTTTCTTTGTATACAGAACACATAAAGGTATTGTTGTCACTCTTATTTAAGTTGATGATATTTACAAGAAATGACTTAACAGGGCATCAGTGGGCTTAGGCATTCTTTGAACAACAGTTTGTCGCTAAGGACCTTGGCAAACTATGATACTTTCTTGGACTTGAATTTTCAAGGAGCCATAGAGGTCCTGTGATGATACATAGGAAGTATGTTAAAAATCTTCTCCTAGAAACAAGGATGGCAGACTGAAGACCTACCATTACTCTCATGGACCCCGACATGAAGCTCTATGACAATGATAAATATGAGTTGGACAAGAGAAGTTACATGGAGCTTTTTTTTAGAGAAAATAAGGTGGGATCCCAAGATGGGGCCTACCGTAATGGTTAAATGTATAATGAAAAGAAAATAGATTACAAGGGGTCTAGGCCGCATATAAGACCTTACAATGATCCAAAATATTCTCAGGATAAAAAATCTGACCATGAAATATGCACTCAATTTGACCACACCAAATCACCCATAATAGCGCAAAGGGGAGAGAGAGCTATCCTCGCGCCCCTCGCCGCATATCGCCCAAATGGATCTCTAGAAGTTTGTTGTGCTTCTTGCATCAAGCCACAAAATCCCCCCTCTCCTCCAGACCTCGACCTAATGGGTACAAGCAAAGAGAAGGTGATTATGTTCTTCCACCTAGATGCCACATTTGTCATAATAATTGTCCCCATCTTGTATTATCCTGTCTCGATGTGCTCTGGATAGCAACCTACCATGTCTAATAAGCCATACAAATACCTTGATTCTTTTCGGAATCCTGCTTGGCCATAGGATTCTACTGTCCGGACCTCTTCCTAAACGATAGTTTAGTCTTCTTCAAAGAATCTATAAGCTTTATTCACCGTAAATTTACCTTTATTCCATACATTATTGTAAAAGTCAGTCGACTGGTCAAGTCGGGGGGGGGGGGGGGGGGGGGGTAGCCGACTCGACCGACTAGGCCTACTTAGCCATTAGTCGATTAACTTGACTAATAGACAGACTTCTACATAGAGATTTTTAAATTTGTAGTTTTTTTTTGCTTTTTTTAAAAAAGCAAACTTATTCTAATATGCTTAATGTTATATTTAAAGTAAATTACTTCTTTTGTTTCATTATGATAGTATAGAAAATGTGCAAATCTATGCAAATATATAAGAATATATATATATAAATTATTTATATATTTAAAAAAATAAAAAAATTCAAATCTGATTAATAGTTGACTAAATCCGATTAGTCGCCCAACTACCAATTAATCCTTGGTCAATGACCCCACCGACCAAGTACCGGCTATTGATTTCTGCAAACTTGGTTCCATATGAAATGATCACTCCAATCTGCATAATCCTTAAGATATGTCAGCTCCCTATGCATCCTCCAAAGCTCGTCCAACCTATATGGATCTTGTTGGGAAGCTCCTCTATCGACTATTACCAAGCAAGATATCTCCTTTGTAATGAAAAAAGTCAGTCCATTTATGGAGCGGCTATAACAAGCTTAAATGGATGGTGTTCACATGATCTTGAGATATTCAAAGCCTCCAAGTACATGGTTGTTTTTTAGCAGAGGGACTTCTCTTGCTATCATGTTCGTACAGATGTTGACTATGCAAGATTCCTTAAAGATAGGAAGGTTAACTCTGCTTTGTGATTTTCATAGAGAGTTCTTTGTCTCATGGAAAAGCAAGAAGCAGACTGAGGTTTCTAAATCTAATGTGGAGTCAGAATACAGAGCTATGGCATGATGGAGCATTGCGATGATGTCAGTCAAATCAATTCTGACAGACTTAGCTATTGACGTGCCTCTTACAATGTAGTTGCTTTGCAACAACCAGGCTACTTTGTTCATTGCCGACAATCCTGCTTTCCATGAGAGGACCAAAACACATTGAGGTAGATTGCCATTACGAATAAGATATGATACAAGAAAAGCTTTATCTCTACTTTAGACTTCAGCTAGGGGAACGAACAACATACGTTTTCACCAAGGCCCTAGCCAGGGGGGTCATTCCAGAGGTGTTATTCCAAGCTGAGCATGATTGACATCTACGCTCCATCTTGAAGGGAGTGTTGAGAGTTATTTTGTATTTTCTTATTTATTATGTGTCTATCAAGTGATTTGCTCTCTAGGGTTTCTCCACTTTGTCTTGCCCACTTGTAGACGTCTACGGGTCATATGGGCCATGATAAGGGGTGATCACACAAAGTGTAATTGATTTGTTGTCTATGGCATGTTATTATGTACACATTACCGGTGTAGTATTGGGTAAATTCCTAAATGAAATGGATGACTACTAACATCTAGTAATCACCCTTGACTTTCTAAAAAACGCATGGGAAAGTAAAAAAGTTAATGTGCACACACAAGAAGAAAGATCAGAATCACAACAAGAATTTTGAACAAGAGGTTATCGTGGCACCGATTGAAGATAAAACAAGACTTAACTAAGGTGGTTTGGACATGTGCAGAGAAGGCCATCTAATGCCAGAGTTTGAAGCTATGAGAAATTAGTAGATAAACCTTGTAAAAGGGACATAGAAAACCAAAAAAAAGTGTTAGAAAGAGACTATTGAAAAGGATATGACTTAATTAGACTTAAACAAGAGTATGGCTCAATTTGATATACTTGGACACAAAGAATCCATGTAACTGACCCCACCTAAAGTGAGAATCGGCTTGGTTATTTCTGCAATAAAAAAAAGAATTAAATTTTACACAAATCTTCATATAATACATTGCAATTACCTTTCTCAAGAATTTTAAATATTGTGCTTAAACGCGGATCCCTACATTAATGAAATTTAAATTAAATATATAACATATCAAAGATAATATCATGGATTAGCATAATTTATGGTGATTAAGATGCCAACCTGCTTCACCGAATAAACAACCTAACATTCGTGTTTTCTCATTGATTCTTCTCACAGAATCCAGTCGTACAAGGCGTTTATATATATGCCCCACTCTCATTAATGCAGCATGGAATTCTGGAATTCCGAATCAGATGATTTTTATTAAATTAAGGATTTTTGTCCGTCTATTTATGATCATTAATTTAGGGTTAGTCATCTTATTTAATTTGAATCCATTGCAATTTTTTAAAATAATGCAATCTCCAATTAATTAGTTGATTAGTGTCAACTAGGTTTTTTATTTGATTTTAATTTTATTCGCTTTCTATCTTTCTACTTCCACTCCTGTATAAAGGGGTGGTAGTTATTGCCGTCATGGTAGGATAACATTTTGGTTACATGTAGTGGTCCAAAGGGCATACCTGTGGCGAAAAAAGCGCTAAATAATCACTCGGTCACCAAAGGCATTAGTACCTTATGATACTATTGGTATAGAAGTCGGTCGTAGACCCAGAAACTGGTCTAATACGGAAGAAACATCTTTTTGACTTATTTATTGAGACTTGCTTGAATATAGGGTTGCCTCTAAACCTGTGGACCAGGATGCTGAGTTATAGAAGGATACCCTAGAAGAGGTAGACGCTAGACAGTATAGAGCCTTGCTAGGTAAGCTACTCTAAGTTACTACCAATAAATTTGATATTGCCTTTACATATGAAATCTACTGATCAGATTGTTTAATGTATTCATCAAGCCTCTTACACGGACCATGTTTGGCCGATATGATTCCAAGCTAAGCATGTGTGAAATCTATGCTTCATCTTGAGGGAGAGAGTTGAGATAACATAGAGTTATAGTTCTCTTTTATCCATGCACTTTATGTTTTCTCTTTGTATGCCTTCGGTCCTTTTACCATTTCTCCACCCCCTTCCAATACAACGAGGGGTAAACTTTTTTTTAGGCTCAAAAAAGGGGGAGACACTCAACGGTGTTCGCCCCAATATATTAAGAAAAAAATAAGTGAAGAAAGTTACAATAAGGGAACAAAAGAACAAGAAACCAGTCCCATATAGGGAAACGGAGAAAGCAACCAAAAAAAGATCACCCCCAAAAAGCCACCATAAGGTTACCCTGTACACCAGTCATCCAGAAGACGTGAGCAAAGTAAAAGAACGTTCTCCCGGTAGAAGCATTGGCCAGCGAAGAGGGCCTCATTCTTCCCCAGCCAGATGCACCACAACCTGGCAAGCGGAGCCAAAAAGTCCCTCCTTTCCTTGTTCCTGTTGCAAAACAAACTCTCGCAGAAGGCAATCAGACCATCCGACCTCACCCAATCCAGATCGTCCCAAAGCCCCCGGACCACGTTGCAGCCGAAGAACAAATGATCAATAGTTTCCGTCTCCTCATCACATAGCCCACAATTAGACCCAACGTTAGCAAAGAATCTGGCGCAACGGTCACACGTTAAGAGCCTCCCCCTGCGAAGAAGCCAAAGGAAGACTCCAATGCGCTCGGGAAGCTTCAACCCCCAAAGGAACCAGCAATCACGCAAGAGAAGATCAGCCCCAGCCTGAGGATGGGGAGCCAGCGCCAAGTACGCCTTACGCGTGGAAAAAACGAGGGGTAAACTTGTCATAATAAACAAACTTTTTTCCTAACTCGATACTTTTTCCGCTTTGAGCGGGCATGGCTTTTGGAGGAAGGCTTTAAGGACTCAGTGAGGACCTTCTGGGAGGATTGCAGAATAGGGGGCTCGGCGACGTGCAGATTGGCGGCCAAGTTGGCCTTGCTCCGTAGGCATTTGATGGACTTCAACAAAACTAATCGGGAGCGTCGAAGAAGGCACAAGAGGAGGTTTGTAGGCAGGACAAGCTAGAGGACGAAAGAGCGTTAACATCAAAGGAAGCTATGGTGAGGGGCAATCACCTGGGACATATCCTCTTAGACAACAAGAAGGAGGAAGTGGTGTGGCAGCAAAGATCCAGGCAAAGATGGTTGAGGGAAGGGGATGTGAATACGAGGTTTTTCCATGTTGCGACGAGTGGGAGAAGGCACATGAATTTTATTTACTCGGTGGAGGTGGGTGAGATGGTGGTGGAGGGGGATCAAGATATGTGGGTGGCTTTGTGATTGCATTTTCAGGCTTTCAGCAGATGTCGGCGTCGTTCGGGTTGGGGATGGTAGGGGAGAGGAGTTCCGCATATGTCTAGTTCGGAGGTTGAGGCTCTCATGCAGGTTCGGAGGCAGAGGTTAAGCGGGCTCTTTTCCAGCTCAACGCGGACGGGGCGCTGGGTATGAATGGCTTCCCAGTGTGTTTCTATAAGGTGTTCTGGGAGATGGTTAAAAAGGATGTGATGGAGGTGTTGCAGTAGTTCTGGGAGGGGAACATGGGGTTTGAAAGATTGAACAAGGCTTTTTCTTTTTCTGTTTCCCAAGAAAGGCACCCCAACCAAGGTGGAAGACTACATGTCTATTACGTTGGCCAACATTATATATCTCTTGATCTCGAAAGTTATTGCAAACAGGCTGGAGGTGGTGTTGCATAGGATCATCTCGCCCGAGCAGGCGACATTTATACCAGGGATAACAATGGCAAATGGGCTCGTGGCATCTGAGATGGTGTCGGATAGGAAGAGGAGCGAGACAAGGTGTGCTCTGGAAGGTGGAATTTCCCAAGCCATAAGATTGTGTTGACTGGAAATTCCTATGGTTTCCCTTGGAGAAGAGGGGCTTTCCAAAGATGATGATTGATTGGATCAAGCGTTGTATCACTACAGCATCTCTTGATGTGTTGGTTAATGGTAGGCCAGAGGGAGGTTTCTATCAACCGCAAAAGGGAATCAGACAGGGGTGGCCTCTAACTCCTCTCTTGTTTGTTTTAGTGGTGGACGCTCTTGTTATGCTAATGAGACTAGCTATGAACGGTGATTGGTGTTCGAGGTACGCCAAGGAGGAGATATCCATCCCGCTTCTGCAATATGTTGATGATACCATTATTTTCATGGGGGTTGAGGCGGAAAAGATTCAGCGTACGTCCCAAGTGATGGATATTTTCGAAGACATATCCGATCTTCGGGCTAACGGGGACAAGTCGGTGGCGGTCCCCTTCGGTCTCACTACGGTGGAGCAGCAGGACGTCACAGATTTGTTGGGGTGTCTAGCCTCGTGTTTGTCGATTACTTATCTGGGACTTCCTCTGGTGGCAGGGATGCCAAAGGCTAGGGACTGAAGAATCTTGTTGGAGAGACTTGAGGCGAGATTGGCGGGTTGGAAGGCATATATGCTCTTTAAAGGTGGAAAGCATGTTCTTTTGAAGCATGTTCTCTCATCATCTTCTGTTCCACCAGATCATTAGAGGTGGGGGTGCGGAAAAAGATCGAGGCTTTGATGAGAAGATTCATCTGGGCAGACGGGAAACAGAACAAAAAGGGTTTCCACCCGGTGGATTGCACAAAGTTGACCTCATCAAAAAGAAAGGGTGGTTTGGATGTGCTGCGGATGGAGGAATGATTAAGGCCTTTATGGCTAAGTGGGTGGTCCTGTTGTGGGGGAAATTAGAGGATTTGGTTTGCCGACTAATGAAAAAGATCTATGGTGTGTCTTTATCGCTGGAGGTGAATCTTGGACGTCTGTCCCACTCTCTGTGGAGGAGGATTACTGTCGTTTTGCCAAAGATTTCGGCCAAGCTGCTCCAGTGCTCGGGGACGGTGCAAGGTTCCGCGTCTGCATGGATGATTGGACATGGGATGGAGTTCTACGGGAGTGATTTTCGCATTTGATGGGGTCGGCGGGTAATCAAGAGGCATCGATACAATAGGTTTGGGATAGTGGCACGTGGTCTCCGATGTTTGGCACTACATTGTCAGACCAGAGGGTGGAGTTCCTTGTGTTGTAGACAGAGCTGGTACAAGGCGTGGGCCCATCCTCGGGTTGGGATCACTTCGTCTGAGACTCTGAGGTGATGGAAAATGTACCGTAAAGAAGGTGTATCGTTTCCTAATGGAGGTCAATGGGATGGAGCTGGAAGAGACGAGGGTGGACATGGGACTGATCTGGAGAAGCAAAGTACATAATCACGTTAAGGTCTTCTTTTGGTTGCTCAGGTTGGAAAGGATCCTCACTAAGCACTGTCGGGTAAGGTTGTTGTGGGTGGAGGATATTGCCTGTGATAGTTGTGCCTCGGCGGTGGAAGATGCGCATCACCTCTTTTTTGCTTGTCTGTTCTCGACAGATGTGTGGAACAAGGCAAACATTGTATGGATTGCTGGTCGGGATTGCAGTAACTTTTGGAGAGATATTGGAGAGGTCTACGGTTTTGGTCATGAAGAAATTTCTTTTCCCTTTGCACTATTGTGATCCATTTGGTGTGCGAGGAATGAACTCATTTTTAGGGGGCAGAGTTTTTACCCTGAAAATGTGTCGATTCACTGTAGGACGATGTGTGTCTCATGGCAAATGTGAAACAATGTAACATGTGATGTAACATTTGGTGTAACTCGTTGTATCTATTAACCTTTCATATAATTAATATACATACAACCGGAGGTGGGTCCCAACTTGGAAGGCCACCTGTTATTTTTCAATAAAAAACATCTAAGTATCTAAAAGTTGGTTGTCATCAAGGAGCTAAACTACTAGTTAATTCAACAAAACGGTGATATCGAAATATGATTGATAATTGACCGATAGGAGCTTGTTATGAAAATACAAGAACATGTTCAAAGAATCAAAGATAATAGAAAACCAATAAAAGTTTTACATGAGCACTTCAAGTAATAAATACAAAATGTCTGCACATAAAGCACACAAGTTTGCAGAAGGGATGGATCCCACATACATGTGGTGGTCTAACCTTAAATGTAGTCATTTATGTGACTCAGACATTGGTTTTGAGCATGGCCTCAAATTTCAGCGAAATTCGGTCGTATTTCTGTCGAATATCGATATCCAGTCGAAATCGAAATTCGGCCGAAATGACCGAAATGGCCGAAATATGGGGGTCTTAGTACAAAAAATGATCGAAATAACCGAAATTCCGGTCGAAATTCCACCGAAATTCCATCAAAATTATGTTTTGGTCGATACCGAAATGGTGACCGAAACAGACATTTAGGGCCTTGATTTTGAGATCGGGGACCATCACAGATGAAGTTCTCAGTCATTTCCGTTTCTTGACTTTACCATCTCTCAATCCTATCAAAAAAGACTAGTGGCACGGATTGTTACCCTCTTGTCTCCTATTTCGATGTTATGAGAGTAATGACTCAGGGTTTTGTAATTATCCAATCTAAAGCTCAATGCAACCCTGTGATATCCCCCATAACGAGTCTTCCAATCAAAATCGAGCCCCGACATTCCCCACCCTCTCTCAAACACACTCTCTCTCTCTCGCACAACTTTGTGGTTTATAATTTATATGCACCTCTCAGCACCACAGAGTTTATTTCTACCAGTTATGCTATGAAAATTCCAGTGACAATGGCAAGTTGTCTACCACTCTTCAGTTGCGTATATCCTCTGGATGATGTCAAGCTGGAGCCAACCTGGTGATATCCAATTAGTAGTAATCAACCCAATAAAACTTAATACGATTTTTACTGTAATCATACATACCCCATATATAGAATAAGTCAGGGTTCCAGAAATCAGAGAGTCGGCCTATTATCAGCAGATCATGCAGGGTCAATCCCATATCCAGCTAGCTATCAGAAATTCACCGCATATTCAACCATGCATAATAATCATCCAATCGAATTTCTTGTTCAGGCAAGTAATCAACCAATTAGCAACGCCATTATTGGCTTCACTTGTACCCTTCAGCATTTGAGACATGAATTTTTTATGCATATGATTGCATACTTTCTTAATTACATTTTAACTCCATAATATGTATTTAGACTTAGGCCTTCGGGTAATGACTTCGTCTTACATGTACCCCAGCCATTGGTCCTTGAGTTAATCTAACCATTCCTTGAGTTATCTTAACAGATGTACATCTTAATCAGATTCAATGATAGATAACTTTGTTATTCCTCCCTCCCCACCACCACCTCAATACCCCCTCTGCTTCCCCTCGGACCTCCACGCCTCCCTCTCTACCTCCAAGCAACCAACTCCCTCGTCGAGTGTTGCCCCCTCAACCTTTGCGCCCTATTGCGCGCCGCATACCACCCATTTCTCATCTCGCCCCCTTCTTGTGTTGCTCCCATCCCTCGCCAAACCCTCTCCCGCATCCCCTCTCTCGTGCCACCCATCGTCGCCCTTCTTCGATGCATGCTTCCCCCTTCTCGGATTCTCCCACGCTATCTCCTCTCTCGTTATTATCATTTGATTCTGTTGAGATATTTATATCTTTTTATATTTATTTGTTATTTCTATTTCCTTTACGTACCTTTCATGTAAATTACCCGGTGTTTTTCTCCTATATAAAAGAGCCATAGGGCATCAATAATGATAACAGGTCTATATTTCCTCCAACATGGTATCGGAGTAACGGTCCTAGGCCGAGATTCTTATATCCCAAACCCTACACCCCCTCTGTTAGCCATGTAAGCCCGAGGCGAACCATTCCTACAATAAATGTCATTGTAATACATGATTTATCAATAAAATTTATTGATTGTTTCACTCCCTTTCTGAGATTAAATGAATGAATGCATTACAAGGTCCATGTGTACAATTAGGGTTATCTACCATGGTTGTCTTAATGATCATATAGCTATTGATTCATTAATTGAATCATAGAGGTTGATGCAAAGAAGTTAGATTGAGGACTCATCAAGCACCTTCACATGATTGTTAAGAGATGATCTCCAGCCTGAGTAGGAGATGGCAATCTTTTCTCATTAGGCTGATAACGGACCGACCTCTTGATGCAGGTCCTCTGCATGGGAATAGTGATTCGGGGGTGTTAGATTAGTTGGGTCAAAGGGTTGACTTAACAAGATCGAGATAACCAAAGTCCTATATCGAATACTGGCACGATATATGCACACATCCTCTGACCAGAGACAGATGTGTTATTATATGTCTAAGTGTGTACATTTGGCAGACCAATAGGTTGATGAGCTAATCAAGGTCTTTCCACCGGCAAGCTAGTGTACATGTAAGGGCATATGAGTAATACGATCTCTCAAAGGGATCATGCAGGATCACTTGTGAATCGAAAGACATGAGCTCACTCATGAGGTATTGGGACCGATCAAATTCCATGCATGGTTGTCATGCTTTGGAAGTATAACAAGAATTTGAAGGTATGATATATGCTTTGGGAAAGCATATGATCGATACCGACTCCTAATGACCAAGATAGAGAAACTTGATGATGAAACCCTAAAGATGACAGTGTAAAATTGATCTGTATCCTTGGATTTATTATAGGTCTTCTAGTATATAGGATGTACAGGTATTAGGAATACCTGAGGGTGATGTGATCATAAACGATTGTATAACCATGATGCTTCCATTCCGAGGGAGTGATGAAACAAGTTTGGATTTTAGTGACTCCTCTCAATAGAGAAATAATCTAATCTTGGTCCAAGTGTTGGACATTGATCTGGATGAGATTCAGATGCAATGAGGAGATTGCATTTACGATCTTGATTTAATCAAGCATCTATGAGAGGTCCATGCGATCTGGATTTGAGATGTGATCTCAATATCCAAGTCACTATAGGTGGAACATACAATCGCCACGTCCTTTATCTTCAAGTATCTACGGAGAAAGCGCATTATTCTTATAAGGGTTCAAGAATATTTCCATCTTTGAATTATATCTAACCATTAAGAGATGGATAATTAAATGTGATTTAATTAACATGAATGATGTGAATTTGATTCACATGAGAATGATGATCCAATATAATTAAATGAGATTTAATTATTATGTATGAGAATAATGTGGATAGCAATATCCAAATTATTCATAATATATTATAAATGTGATTTATAATGTATTAGAGAGATCTTATTATGATTTATATTTGTTGATTAATTATTGGTGTAAATTGGATTCACATTGGATAATTAATTGAAAATGTAAATCACATTCTATTTTGGGTTGTGAATGTGATTAACAAATTTCTAATGGTAAGATTGTAGTATTCACAAAATAATTATGAACTATTTTTGTAGAATTATTTACAACAAGTGTTGTAAAATCATGGAGATTTCCAAGGAATAATGCAATCTCATGAGATTGCATGAGATTCCACCCTTCCATATTGGAAGGGTGGACGGCCACCAATTCCTATATGGAACAGGTGGTCGACCACTCTCATATATGGAGGGTGTAATCTCCATCCTATTATCTCTATGTTTTGATTGATTTAATTTTAGGATTAATTTATATTAATTTATCAATATATATTTAATCTAAAATAAATTACTTGTTGTGTTTTTCCAACAAGATCTTGGTCATTGATTTTGTGTAGGCCATGAATTGTGATCCATGGACTCCCAAAACCCTATATAAGAAGAAGCCCCCCTTGCTCTTCTAATTTACAACAACAACATCAACTTCTCTCCTCTCTCATTCTCACGTCCTCTCTCCCTCTCTCTCTTTGGGTGGCCCACGAAGAAGACGCACGATCTCGTGCGACAAGATCAAGAGTTCCCTTCATTGGATTAACAACTTGGATTGCAAGAATTACGCGACTCATCCTCGCACTCGCAAGCGCCTCCTCTGAATATCGGACTTGAGACAGGAGGTCTCTTTTCTTAAAAGTTTGATCGAAACCACGCTACGAGAGGTTTTCCTTTATCTATTATGTGGTTTAGATGAAACGATTCAAGAAGTGTTCTTGAATCATGTGGGTCCATTACATGAAAAAAAATAAATTCTGTTGCATCGAACAATTAATGTGATTAGTCATTCTTAATCGTATACGATACGATCCACACACTTCCATGATGCGCTTAGGGATTATTCCATATCCTTCACCACCTCCCTCCCGCCCGCCAACCAGCCCTTGCCAAGTAGGCACATCCGGCCGCCCAGCACGCCACCCCAGGTTGTTGCTACAACCACGGGTCGCCCCTACTGAGCAAGCACAGGCGGTCACCCCAACCACCGGCAACCGCACCCTTGTGGACCTAGCCGCCCGTTGATGCTTGCATGTTGCCATTCGAGCACTTTTGCAGGCCTATATGGTCTGACTCTGATCGAAATACGTGATTTCAGTCATTTAAATCACGTTTTCCGACCCTAAACTACATCAAGGATTGAAGAGGATGGTTGTATGAGTCTATGCGTACAATCGTTCCTTCATATGATTGTGCAAACTTGCTCAACGAGGTCTACTCCCCAGTTTAGATCCAGATTTTCGACAATCTTTTTTTTTGACACTCAAAAGAGGGGGAGACACTCGAAGGTGTTCACCCCAATTTATTAAGAATGGAAAGCAAAAATACTTACAGCGGGGAGCGGTGGATACAGTAAAGGTCAAGGTAGATGGTAGGAGTGGATACCATCCGCCTCCCATAAAGGAGAAAAAAGACAAAACGTTACATGGCTAACCAGTCCGTACAAAAGTTATTTGCAGAAATACAAATGTTTTCCTTATAAAAACGCTGGCCCGCAAAGATCAAGTTGTTTCTTCCCAGCCAAATACTCCAGATACGCGCAATTGGGATAAGTTTTTCTGCCCTCGGGCGAGCAGAGGCAGCGGCAAGGCTTTCCCAGAGGGAATCCATGGAGGAGCGATTTACCCAACCCACGTCATCCCATATGGACCGCACGAAGGGGCAATGCAGGAAAAGGTGAGCGGATGTCTCGACGTCGAGGCCACAAAGACCACATAATGAAGAGATATTTGGGAAGATGGAGGCGCAGCGATCACGGGTAAGCAATCTTCCACGCCTAAGAATCCAAAGAAAGACGCCAATCCTTTCCGGAACCTTGAGATCCCAAATGAATTTGCAGTGGCGAAGAAAAGATGCATCCGCATTCAAAGCAGGGGGGAGAATAGAGAGATAAGCCCTCCGAGAAGAGAAATTCCCGTCTTACCAAACAAAGTGATCGCGGCCCGAAGAGGGCGACTTAGCGTCCGCAAGGAGAGACATCAAGGCGGTGAAGTCAAGGAGCCGCTGGTCCGATAGGTTGCCCAAAAGAATAGGACACCAGACGCCGTCACCCCAACAAGAAGCCACAGTAGCGAGCTTATCCCCGGCCATCGCATAAAGACGAGGAAAGAGATTCATGAAAATGCCCTTCCCAGACCAATCCATAGACCAGAAGCGGAAGGATCTCCCATCGCCGATGACAGGAGTAGCCAGCGATTTGTAAGAGTTGAAGACAGTGAAGACATTGCGCCAGAAAGAATGAGAGATTCCCCGAGGAAGGCCGCCAAAAACGGAGGCAATGGCATCCCCAGCAGCCACGCGGAGACATTGCACCATGAAGTTATCATCCCATCCTAAGAGCCTCATCGCCCAATTGAGGAGCCAAGCATCGCTAACCACCGCCAAGCGCCTAACGCCAAGACCACCGTCTCGTTTCGGCCGGGATATGTCGTCCCATCCAACTAAATGCATCCCTCTTCTGTCAGAACCATTCTTGCCCCAAAGAAAACGCCTCATATATCTCTCCAAGCGTAGTCGGATTCCTTTGGGCAAGTGGCGAGCCGAAAGGAAATATATGGGTATTGCCGAGAGGACAGATTTGATAAGAACCAACCGACCGCCTTTGGAGAGCAGCGACGCACGCCAACCAGCTAATCTGGATTCGACCTTCTCGATCACCTTCTGATAATCGCGCAAGCGAGCACGGCCCACAGAAAGTGGCAAGCCCAGGTATTCCAGCGGAAGTTCTCCAAGGGGAGCCCCCAAGATAGCGGAGCAATCCCCGGCTTCTAAAGCCGACAAGCCAAAGGGCAGCACTTTTGATTTGGCCGCATTGATGCGGAGCCCCGAAATCTCGCAAAAAAGTTGAATCGCAGTGGCCATCCCCAATGCATGAGACCGGCCTCCCTCAATAAAACAAAGGGTGTCATCCGCAAATTGAAGAAGAGGAATATGAAAGTTACCCAAGACGCACCCGCGAGTAAATCCAGCATTTGCCACGCCCTGGATCATACGAGGCATAACGTCCGCCGTCAAAACAAAAAGAAGAGGGGCGAGGGGGCATCCCTGGCGAATCCCCCTGCGCGGCTGAAAAAGGCCCCCAGTCGGGCGACCGTTAAGTGATAGGGAGAAGGAGACAGTAGTAACACATCGTCTGACCCAGGAGATCCACAAGGGGGGAAAGCCCCGAGCCTTTAAAGTCGCCCATAGGAAGCGCCAGTCCAGCGAGTCATAAGCCTTAGCAAAATCAATTTTCCATAGAGTCCCCATCGTGCCATCTCTATGCCAACCGTCAATAATCGTAGACGCCAGCGCGTAACAATCGAAGATTTTTCTCCCCTGAATAAAGGCAGCCTGAGCGGGGGAAATTAGGGAGTCAAGCAAGGGGCCAAGCCGACTTGCCAAAGCCTTAGCAATGATCAAATAGATGCCATTAGATATAGCAATAGGGCGAAAGTCCTCGATACGGGAAGCCCCATGAGACTTAGGAATAAGAACCACGCTTGCCCGGTTAATCTTGTCGAATCCCCGATTTCCATTGCAAAATTCGAGCGCGACGTCTAAGACATCAGAGGAGATCACATCCCAGAAGTCCCTGTAGAAGGAGATGGGAAACCATCGGGGCCAGGGGAAGCGTCGATGTTAAGGTCCCAAACTGCCCTCTTAATCTCCTCCAGCGTGAAAGGCCGAGTTAGAGTATTCGCATCCGCGGAGGGGAGAGAGGGGACCCCGATAGCAGACCACCGCCACGAAGAGGAGGGCTGGCGATCGAAAGCACTCTTGAAGTGGTTAACCAAGGCCGATCCAATCTGACGAAAGCCCTGAACAGAAACGCCCCCAATCTCAATGGAGGAGATACGATTTGCACGCTTACGAGCACTGGCGATCCGGTGGAAGAAGGCAGTATTAGCATCCCCACTCTTAATCCAACGAATACGAGATCGTTGTCTCCATTCGATCGCCTTCTTCCTGTCGTCTGCCGCGATGAGATGTAAGGCCGAAGATCGTTCAGATAATTCTTGAGGAGATAGCTCCCTATCGTTCTCCAAACGATCGAGGCAAATAATAATTTCCTCTGCGTTATTGCGAGCAGCGATTCTAGCCTGGCGAGTGGAATATTTGAATGCGACGAGGGCACGCCGAAGGGACGAAAGCTTACGATCAAATCGAATAGCCGCATGACCATCATAAGAAGTCTGAGACCAATGATCGTGGACGAGATTCTTAAAGTCTGGTTCCAGTATCCAGCTCCTCTCATAACGGAATATACCATGCGGGCGGAAGGACTCGTCCACCTCCCAAATAATGGGGGAACGATCAGAAAAAGATCTTGGTCTAGAAGAAACCGAGCATAGCGGATAAGTCTCCATCCAGCGATTATTAGCCAAAAATCTATCAAGACGAGATCGTGAAGAAGAATTGCGCCAAGTGAAAGAAATATCAGTAGCCACCAAATCTTCAAGAGCCAAGCCATGAATGAAATCCAAAAAATCACTCGAGCCGGGATCGCAACCCCCCCTCCCACGAGGGCGGTCGCATGCGAGCAAAGTGACGTTAAAATCCCCCCCCCACACAATCCAAGGAATATTCCCCAAAGCCGTGGCATCCGCAATCAGGTCCTCCCATAATAATCGACGATCGATGTGACATAACGGCGCGTAAACGCAAGTGAAAGCCAAAGAAACATTTGAATCCACATGAACAAGGGTTACAGTGATAGAATGTCGTCCCAGACGACGGCAAGCGAGCGAAAATCTTGAAGAGCGCCAAGCAAGAATAGCACCACCAGAAGCACCAACCGCATCCAAGGAGCAAAAAGAGTCGACTTGGCCCGCCCCAAGCGACTTCCACATGGCGTCATCGACCCCCGCGAGCTTAGATTCCTGAATAAAGACAACATCACAGTCCCAATCGCGTATGCGCGAGCCCAAAGCTTGGCGACGAAACGGGTCACCCAAACCACGAACATTCCAAGATAGTAGTTTCATTATAGTTACAAAAATGGCCCCAAAAAGTGAACACAGCCAAGAAAAACCACTACAGATGCAGGCGTCGCTGGCCTACCCATCGAAGTCCCGCCGCCTCAGCAATAGCCTCGCGACCCGGCGGAGAGGGGTCATCAGAGAAAGAATCCAGCCTTCGGGAGTATACAATGCCATATCTTGCAGGGGAGGCACAGAAATCATTTCAAGAACTCCAAGAAGAGTCATCGCGGGACTGCGAGCCCGAGGGAGCATTCGAAGAAGAGGCCAATGTTGCGGCAGCAAGCATAGAAATCCGATTAGAGAAAGAAGGCATACCACCATCTGCATAGAACATACCAGTCATGGGCGAGGGGACAGCCCCCGAGGACTCCGAAACCGTCGAAGAGATAAGATTCGCCGCAGAGAAGGAATCCTGAGAAGAGGGCGGAAGCGCTTGAGAATAAGGCACAGATGTAACCGGCGTAGGGCAAGGGTAGTCCGGATAGCAAATGAGAGGAGCGCTCGAAATAAGCGGGTCAGATATCGCTCGTGAAAAGCTCGGAGTGTCCCGAAGATCCGACCCGGATATCGGAATAGGAATTGACATCGCGTAGCAAGAGACCACCCCGCGGTTCAGATGTTCTGGAGTAACAGAAGCATTCCTCTGCATAAAATCGTTCTCGAAAAGGCTTCCAAGCACGTGAGGGGGCGACCTTCCCGCTTCCCAAGAGAAAAGAAGCCCAGCCGATAATTCATAACGCTCGTCATGCAGCTGCGACGCTTCGATAATATCTTTGCAAGCTGACACGTGTCCCAGAGAAGAAGAAACATTCCCCAACATAGAATTGTTCTTGAAAAGGCTTCCAGGCACTTAAGGGGGTGACCTTCCCGCTTCCCAAGAGAAAAGAAGCCCGGCCGACAAATCATAATTTTCGTCATGCAGCTGCGACGCTTCGATAATATCATTGCAAGCCGACACGTGTCCCAAGGAAGATGAACCGCCGAAGGCACCATCGGACGAGAAGTCGTTGCCGGAGGACGGAGTCGGCCGAGGTGGAGCGTCCGGCGACGGGAAGAAGAACTCCAATTTGAAAGACCATCTGCCGAGAGAAAGTTTCTCAAAAAGAACCTTGCCCTTCATCGAGATGCAAAGGGTAGACGAGCAATCCACTAAAATCCTCGTGCAAGTCCAGTCAGAACCGGGGGTTAGGCCGTCGTCCAGAACAGCCACAACCTGACCCCATTTGCTGATGATCTTCGAGAGACAATGAGCCGAGCGAGAAAGAAAAGGAACGCCGCGTACCTCCACGACGCACCGTTCGGTGCCCAAGGTTGCCCCATCGGCATCCCTCGGCCGCCTCCATTTGACCACAGAGGCATCAGCACGTTGAAAGAGAGTCTCCCGTTGTTCCGGGGAGAGCCCCCTAACACAGCAGCGGAAATCGTCCAGAAAGAAAAAGTCCCCCGAGAAAGCCTCGCCCAAGAGAGACAAAGTATCAGAACGAAACTCTTCACGATCAAAAATCCTCCGTTGCACCACGCCAACCGCCACCAAGAGCTTGAGGCCTCCCGGCTTCAAGTGCGAGTTGTCCGAATCAGGTAGCCTAGAGGTTCCACCCACCTCGAACCCATCCGAGGGAGCATGACGGCGAACCGAGAACGGCAGTTGGCGTACGAAAAACTGAGGGACCTGCCTTTCGGAAGCCCGAGGACGGGAGCCGACCTGAACGAGAGAGAGAGGAGGAAGAGCGCACTTACCCTTGGTCTCATCGCGAACCCCCTGAGACCACCTGAGCGAAGGAGCGAGAGTCCAGGCCTGCGGAGGAGTGGTTAGCTCGGAGAGAGGCCCTCGGGCGATGAGAGACCCTCCGGCGATGAGGTTCCATGCCCCCCGAGTCGCACGAAAAAGAGCGATGGCCGATCCTCCCGCATCGAAAGCACCTAGGGGGGGCCTTGCATGCAGGCGCCATATGGCCACGGCCACCGCAGCGGAAGCAACGTCTACCCGGTTTAGAACGAGACACAGTCACCCATTCTCCCCCCGAGTCATCAAGTACCCGCTTCTCGGCGTAACGAGTGTCACCGAGAGGAACGCCTCGACCATCACGAAAACGATGAGAGCCCCCCTGCTTCGGAACCCAAACCTGCTGCGGCAGACGCTCCCGAGATCCCCGCTTCGCTCCCGACCTATTTTGCATGTTGACAGCGAACAAGGGTGCTTTTTTGTCATCGTCCAGTGCCTTCAAGGGCCTGGCTCTTATCGTGAAGATGGATGGGACCAACTACGAGTTGTGGTACATGCAATTTCGCATCCTTATGCAGTGCCATAACAAGGAGCACATTTTGACTTATTTAGAGCCGAGGACAAAACTGAGCCGAATGCTTCATGGAAGCAAGATGATGCCTACGCACGGATTTGGCTCTCTGTGACGCTGACCACAGAGATTGCCAACGACATCATCAATAAACTCACAACCAAGGTTATATGAGATATCCTTGCTGACACATATGGGAAAGCGAAGAATGAGATCAAAATACTCCAGTAGCGGTATGACATTTTCTCGACCAAGCAGAATGGTCAGCCTCTTCCTGCCCATTTCTCGCATCCCCGATGCATGTTTGAGTGTCTTCATAGTTTATGTCCATTACCAATGTTGTAAAAGTCACCCGACTAGCCCAACTAGTAAGTCCGACTAGTCTAGTCAGTGGGGTGGCCGACCGAGTACCGACTAATTCTGACTAGGTCCACTAGTCCACCAATTTTTGCTTGTAGATACCATATTTTCTTACTTTTTAAAAATAAAATTTAATCTAATATGCTTAATATTTTATTTAAATTCAATTACTTCTTTTGATTCATTATGATAGTAGAAAAATATATAGAAATCTATGTAAATATATTATAATATATGTATAAAAATGACTTATATATTTAAAAATCAAGGCCGATTAAAGCCCGACTAAATTCGATTAATCGCCCGACTACCGATTGATCCTTAATCAGTGACATGACCGACCGAGTACCGAGTACCGACTTTTACAACCTTGTCCATTACTAACAGCACTAAACAACGACATGCATACATGAATGCCACTATGACACATCCCTTGACTCAAAGTACAATGCAGCACGTACTCAACTACTTACATGAGAGACAATACCTCCGATAGAGGAGGTCTACAAGAGATGAGCAAGATCACTACTCCGTCTACAATCGTGACCCAAACTCCCTCTACGATGGCGTCTTCTCGTGGCAGAGGGGGGTACTTCACAGTTTCATGGACGTGGACCCCACGGTCCAAGAGGAAGATGTCAGCGTGACTCATGCTCACATTACCACCATCCAAGACATTCAGAGGAGACATGCTATCTGAAGCATGGGCATCCAGCGTCTACAATACAGCTAAGCAGACAAAGACTACTCCAGATCCTTCTCATGTTGTGAGGCTTCATGCTATTATTTGTAGATTGAGAGAGATGGTGACTACACTGTCCGCCCAGCAGTAGGATCTTCATATGTTGCAGTTGTTGTCCGTGCCTCTACGAGTTTGTCAGGTATTGCCTACGCACTTACCAGTTATAGCAGTTCATATTCGATTGATTGGATCATCCGGAACATCTCATCATATGTGTGGAGATCGGGCTCAGTTTACTTCTTACATATCTATCCCTCTGGTATATCAGTGATGAATGCTAATGAGGTTCATCTACCTATTATTGGTCAGGGGGAGATTGTTCTAGCCCCATCGATACGCTTTCAGAATGTCTTACATGCTCCAGCAATTCAGATGAATCTTTTATCTATTAGTCATATTACAAAAGATTTAAATTGCCGTGTCACTTTTTATCCCTCTTGTGTTTCAGGACATACTCACGCGCAGGGTGATGGGATGTGGTTGTGAATAGAGAGAGATTTACATACTGGTCCAACCTCCGTGTGCTGGTGCAGCTACTATTCTGTATGGATCTGTTTCTCCTTTCATGTAGCATCTTCGTTTTGGGCACCTTCCTTTGCAAAAGTTGTCTCATGTTCTCCCTCAAATCTCTACTCGTACTACCTTGGTATGTGAGACATGTCAGCTTGAGAAGCACCATCGTTCTATTCTGTGTCATTACAATTGTCAGTTGTTTGAGTTGGTTCATTTTGATATTTGGGATCTTAATCGTGTTCCCGATTATTAGGGACACCGGCAGAGTTGCAGAAGACGGTATTCGGTATTCAGTCGGAGGGGTCACTGAATAGAGAATAATCGGTATTCGGGCGACTATTCGGAATTATTCGGTTTTGTTTTTTTAATATAAAATTTATTTATAATATATATATATATATTCTTATATTTTTATACATATACGGTCATTAGTTAACATGAATCCAAGATAAAAGTGCCAATCAATATAATAGATATATAGAATTTGACATTTGTTGCGATACCGTGGTAAAATGTAACCCATAAAAACTGAAAATTAAAAATAAAAAAATAAAAATATCAAAAGTCAAACTCCAGTCGGCCTAATAATCGGGCCAGTCGGGCGACTATTTGGTCGGGCCGACTATTAACCGACTGGAGGTCTATTCAGTCAGGGACCCCCCGCACCGCATAGTCGGACCGACTATTCGGAATAGTCGGCCGACTATTGCAACACTGGACACCGGTTCTATATGGTTGTTGTGGATGATTTCTCTAGGTTATCTTGGATTTTCTTGTTAAAGAATAAATTTGAAACAGGCCATGTTATTAAATCATTTCTTATTGAGATTAAGAATATTTTTTCTGCTCATGTGAAGTTTATTCGCACTGGTAATGCCTTGGAGTTTTCTACTTTACAGTTGTCTGTCTGACTTTCTCATATCTTTTGGTATTGTTCATCAAACTTCTTGTGCTTATACTTCACAACAGAATGGTGTTGTTGAACGCAAACACTGTCATCTTTTGGATGTCACGAGGACTCTTCTGATTCAGAGTCAACCTCCTCATTCATTCTGTAGTGATGCGGTTCTCAATGCATGTCACTTGGTGAACTGCATGCCTACAATTATCCATGGAGAAAGATTCCTTTCTTGATTGTGTTTTCCGAGAAGGACTTATTCTCCCTCACTCCCAAGGTCTTTGGGTCTGTAGTAGTTGTCCACAATTTTACTCCTAGTCGCAACAAGCTCTCTCCTACAGCTGTCAAATGTGTGTTTCTTGGCTATTCTCGTACCTAAAAAGAATATAAATATTTTGATCTTGTAGGAAGAAAGTATTATGGGAGTGTTGATGTCACATTTTTTAGTCTATTATGTATTTTTTCCAACAGGTGACAGGTTGTCTAATGCAGACTCTGGTGATGACGTATTTGTTCCGCTACCTTTCCCATCTCCACCAACTTGCCATGTTGTCTCAATCACCTCCACCTCCTCCACCACCTCTACCTCTGTCTGCCTTGACACAGTTCCTACTGCGGTTTTACATTCGCAGGTCCTCTACTCGCTTCTCTGCTAATGCGCCTTCCCCGTTATCCAGCACGTCTCAAGTATGTAATGAACACATTGTTTCTACTGATGGTTCTGTGATATGCTTGTTCAACATGATACCATACAGGAGGAGCTGATATCAGAGAACAGAGAAGTCAATGACCTCGATGTACCTATTGCCTAGAGGAAACAGCGCCGTAACTGACCTCGATGTACCTATTACCTCGATGTACATGAGGTTTGTTTTGCGACTCTCAGTTGTTACTATCCCGCGAACATATTACGAGGCCATACAGGATAGTAGTTGGCATCTTGCCATAGAGGAGGAGATGACCGCTTTGCAGTCTCGTGGTACCTGGAATGTTGTTTCTGCTCCTCCAAGTGCCTTTGTTGTGGGGTGCACATGGATCCTTACGGTGAAATAGCGGGCAGATGGCGGCGTGGGTCACTACAAGGCAAGGCTTGTAGCACGTGGGTTCACCCAGACTTATGGAGTGGACTATCAAGAAAACTTTTCTCCGGTCGCCAGACAGTTGACATTGTGCATTCTTCTATCGATTGTTGTTTCACGGGACTGGCCTCTTTACCAACTTGATGTGAAGAACGTGTTTCTATATGGAGATTTTCAAGAGAAGGTATATATGCAGCAACTATCAGGGATTGTTGTTGAAGGGGAGTCTCAGAAGGTTTGTAGGCTTCATAAGACGATTTACGGACAGAAGCACAGTCCGAGAGCTTGGTATCATAAGTTTTCAGAGTTGATAGAGCACCATGGGTTTGCGCGGTCCACTACGGAATGGCCTCAAATTTCAGCGAAATTCGGTCGAATTTCTGTCGAATGTTGATATCCAGTCGAAATCGAAATTCGACCGAAATATGGGGGTCCTAGTACAAAAAATGACCGAAATGACCAAAACTCCGGTCGAAATTCCACCGAAATTCCATCGAAATTATGTTTTGGTCGATACCGAAATGGTGACCGAAACCAACAATATAGGGCCTTGCTGCGGATCACTCGCTTTTTATTAGAGGACAAGAGAGGTAATGTTGTTATTTTTTTCTATGTCGATGATATTATTGTCACGGGCGATGATGAGCAGGGCATTCAGGTTGTCAAGGAGTTCTTAGGTCAACATTTTGTGACTAAGGACCTTGACAATCTTCGATACTTCCTTGGTTTAGAGTTCACCAGGAACCAGAGTGGTCTTGTGATGACCCAAAGGAAGTTTGTGGTTGATCTTCTACTAGAGACAGGTATGACAGGGTGCAAGCATGCTACTACCCCTATGGGTCCAAGTATGAGATTATAAGATGATGGCACTGAGGAGGTAGATAAGAGGAGATACATAGACCTTGTTGAAAAGCTGCTACATGCTACCATCACCAGGCTAGGCATCCTTTGCTATGATCAAGGTGAGCCAGTTCATGGAGCAGCCAAGGAAGGTTCATATGGATGCAGTCCATAAGATTTGAGATATTTGAAGACTTCACATGGTATTTGTCTTATATTCAGCAGAGGTACGTCTCTTGAGGTGACATCTTGTGCAGATGCAAACTATACAAGATGCCCTAGACCTAGAGATAGGAAGTCTATTCTTGCTTTGCTATTTTTGTTGGGAGCTCTCTCGTGTCATGGAAAAGTAAGAAGCACACAGTGGTTGATAGATCCGATGAAGAATCTGAGTACATGGCTATGGAAAAGGGAAGCATAAAGATGATGTCGGTTAGAATGGTTTTGATTGATCTTGTTGTTGAGGTTCCTCTTCCCATTCAATTTTTATGGGATAATCAAGCAGCTCTATTTATTGCCAATAATCATGCATTTCATTAATGAACTAAGCATATAGAGGTTGATTGTCACTATATCAGAGATATGATCCAGAAGGGTCTCATATCCGCATCTCATGTTTCTATTGGAGATCATACAGCTGTTATTTTCATCAAGGCCCTTCCTAGAGGACCTTTTCAGAGAAGTTGTTCCAAGCTGCGCTTGATAGACATATGTGCTCCACCTTGAGGGGGAGTGTTGACATATTTATATCTCTTTATATTTATTTGTTATTTCTATTTCCTTTATGTACCTCTCATGTAATTTACCCAGTGTTATTCTCCTATATAAGAGAGCCCTAGGGCTTCAATAATAATAAGTTCATTTTTCCTCCAACAGGTTCCATAGTTCCCTTGCATCTACCTTCCATCTCCTTTTCGAACCCACACCTTCAGTTTCTCCCCATCCATATCCCCAAATTACCTTCTTCAACCCACATGTCCTCCTATGATCTCCAAAGCTCAATATGTCTCCTACTCATAACCTTAATCCTCTTATTAAGGACTTGATTGAAAAGCCTCCCAAATGCAACCAACGTCATGGATTCTTCACTACCTCGCGGTTAATAAATGTAGGCAAGAATCTTAAGATTCTTATGTCTGACTACTTCATAACATGAAGTAGCTCAACATTGAAGCTTTTCTAATGGCAATCCCCAAGGCGAAGGAGAATGAATTCAAGCGTCGGCAATGCCGAAGCCGATTCCTATGCATTATACCAACTTCATTACTGGTGGTGATGACTCATTGGCTAATATGTATTTGGAGCATGTGTACACGTTGGGAGATGCCGAAGAGTTGGTGCTCAATACCTTCAAGGAGATAGAGCCTCAAATTACGAAGGCACTCTCCACCCAACAAGCTTGGGCAGTTGATATGATTCCCCTGATCTTCATTGCCAGTTTATTGTTTATGTTACGGAAGGAGGATAACTCAGCCAAGGTTGGTCCCAAGCTTAGGTAAATAAGGAGGGTTGCATTAGGTAGTCGACAATCGACGTAAAACAATCGGAAACAAATTCCTAAATAGTGTTTTCAATTGACACACTATTTGGGAATTTGCCTTAAGATAGACGGGTTTTTTCAACATGGACTTAAAAAAACATTTGGATTTCGTTAGGGCGTTCCATACTCGCAACATTTTACATCACTTGAACGCAATGAGAAGTTGGCAAGGACCGTTACATCATTATCTGGATGTAGTTCAAAATTTGCAAGGGTTCTCGCATGAGGAACACATGCGAGTAAATAAGACAGTATGTTGCATTGCCACTCCGGATGCAGCCCAGAATTTGCATGGTTTCTTGTGTAATGAACGCATGCAAGTAAAGAAGTTAGTCTAAACATTTTCCCACGTTAAGTAGGGTCGGATAAAAGTTAGTTTAAACAAGGCTACAAAAAATTATGGAAGTTGGAATATTAACATTTTGATTGGAAAATTAATGGAGATAGTATATACGATGAAACGAAAGAAGATTCAAATACTAAGTCTAAATACGACGAAATGGGTTGGAGAGAAAACAAGAGAGATCGAGAAGACATACTTTAAATTATTGTATTTTGGTAAAGAGAATGGTTGAAATGGTGGAATGGTTTTTTTTATAGTAAGCCCGATAATTTTGGGGGTCCGGGTATCCCCTCTTATTGATTAAAGAAAGATCTTACAATGACGCTCATATGAGACATATTGTCTCTTACAGGACACAGATAGAAATGGTTGAATGGTTGCTCATAAAGATTTGAAGGATAATGTGGTTGAGGTGCAAAGATGTGAGGACCGGATTATTTTGCTAAAATCGATGCTTGAAGAAGAAATTCCGAATGTCATCTTAGTTTATGCATCGTAAATTGATTTAGAGGAAAGGACTAAACAAGTTTTTTCAGAAGATTTGAATAAGATTATGCAAGGAATCCCACGAAGAGAGATGATTTGACTATGTAGAGATCTTAATGGACATGTAGAAAAGGATGCTTCTGGGAATGCTAGTGTTCATGGAGGCCATAACTTCGGGGTTAGAAATGAAGAAGAAAAAGTCAATCTGAATTTTGTAACGGCTTATGACATTTTTAAAGTAAACACTTTCTTCGAGAAGAGGAAGGAACATTTAATTACTAGTAAGAGTGGCCCGACTAAACACAAATAGATTACTTTGTGATGAGGGGAAGAGATCGGTTGTATTGCAAAGACTGCAAAGTAATCCCAAAAGAGGGCTTGACATCTCAAAATCGTTTGCTAGACATGAATATGCAATTAAAAAGGTTGTAAAGAAAATGATGGTTCCCAAGATCACTAGAACTAGATGGTGGAATCTTCAATCGAAGCAATCAAGTTTCAAAGAGAAGGTTTTAGAAGATTTATCTCGGGATTATAATGGAAGTGCGAATGAGATGTGGGAAGCAGTAGCATCTTGTATCTAAAGGACGACCAAAGAGACATTGAGCGAGTCTAAGGGAGGAGTCCCAGGCCAAAAGGAGGCTTGATGGTAGAACGAAAGAGTGCAAGAGAAGCTTAAAATGAAAAAAGCTTGCTCTAAGACTATGTATAAGGATAGAACAGAGGAAACTGCCATAAACTACAAGATAGCGAAGAAGGGAAGACTGAGGGCTAGAAGAATATATTCAGATTGGCCAAAGCAAGAGAAAGGAATATCAAAGATCTTTCTCAAGTAATATGCATTAAAAATGAGGAAGGACGCGTGATTTTACTCAAAAGGATATAAAGACTTCGATGGAAGCGGTATTTCCATAAGCTTTTTATTGGGGATGGGAATAAAGAGATCGCTTTGGGAGATCTAGCTAGTAGTGGAAGATACCTAAATCGGACGAGCTATAGACGGATATAAAAGAAGGAAGTAAAGGAGGCTTTGAAGGTCATAAATTTTGTAAAAGGTGTAGGACATGAGGACATTCCTATAGAAGTATGGAGAGTTTTAAGTGAACGTGGTTTGAAGAATGGAGGAGGAACATCGTGGTGCCTCGTAATAAGAATAAAGGAGACATTAAAACATTATTCGAATTATAGAAGTATCAAACTGATTAGTCATACTATAAAATTTGGGAACGTATGATTGAAAAAAAATGAGGCAAGTTTCCAAAGTAACAGAAAACTAATTTAGATTTATATGAGGTTGCTCAACTATAAAAGCTATATACTTGTTAAGGAAAACAACGAAAATTTAGAGAGCTAAAAGGAAGAATCTCAATATGATTTTTATTGATTTGGGGAAGACTTATGATTCAGTCCCACTAGATATTTTGTGGAGAGTTTTGCAGAAGAGACAAGTACATGTCATATACATTAACATTATAAATGATGTGTATGATGGCACTTCATCTTGTATAAGGATCCAGCTGGGAAGATTGACTATTTCGACATCAGCATCGGTCTACACCAAGATTCAGCTTTAACCTCATTCCTTTTTACTTTATTTATCGACACATTGACTAGTCACATCTAGGATAAGATATCGTGGTGTATGTTGTTCGTCGATGATATCGTATTAATTGATGAGATTATAGATGGAGTTAGTGCAAATCTTGAGGTTTGGAGGCACGCCTTCGAGACTGATATAAATAGGGTTAAGACTGAATATATGGAGTGCACATTTAATGGAAGCAGTGATGAAGGAATTTAGGTGAAGATTGAAGACAATAACAATAATAAGAAAGAAACTTTTAAATACTTAGGATCTATTTTGCAGCATGATGGAGAAATTGATGAAGATATTACTCATCAAATAAATGTCAGTTGGCTAAAATGGATAGGCGCCTCTACCGTTCTATGTGGTAAGAAAATTCCTTTAAAAATTAAATGAAAGTATTACAAAGTAACAGCGGGACATGCTATGCTCTATGGATCTGAATGTTGGTTTGTGAACTATAGACATCTGCAAAGAATAATAGTATCAGAAATGTAAATGTAATGGTGGATGTGTGGTCATACACAAAAAGATGAGATCATGAATTATGCAATTAAAAGGAAGGCTGGCGTCGCTCCAATAGATGACAAGATGAGAGAAAATCCCTTAAGATAGTTTGTCCACTTGCAAAGGTGGTAGGTTGAGGCGTCACTTAGAAGATGCATTGATCCGGCTAAGAGACTGTGAGGAAGGCCCAAGAAGTGTTAGTGTAAAATTATCCGAAGGGATCTTAGTTATTTTGATCTAAGCTTGAGAATGGCCCAAGATAAAATTGAATGGGGTAAAGAATCCATGTAGCCAACCCTACTTAATATGGGAAAAGGCTTTATTGTTGTTTTTATGGAAGGAGGATGTGACTATGGATCATGAATGCATCATATGGCTCAATCAGCAGCCAGACATGTCAGTCGTCTGCATTTACTTCCATAGCTTAGCAACCACCATGGCAGCAAAAGTGCACATATGGGAGAGGAGACACTCCTTTGATCCGACAGTACGGAGGTGGCAGTGGGGGTTGGCATGGCAAACTCCTGATGGGTGTGACTGTCGATGAGTGATGCAATATTTCTCAAATTGGCATGGCAAATCAAATTAAATCAGGGGGTTGATTTGGGGATTTTTCAAATTAGGGAATTTCGTCCTCAATTAATTATTTTAATTAGTTTGCTTATTTTATCTAAATAAATTGAGATTGCAATCTCAATTTTTTTGGTAGATTAAATTAGTTAGGAGTCAATTAGAATCAGTTAAAGTCAATTAGGATCATTTAGGATTCTATTTGAATTCGAATTTGACCCACTTTCTATTTTTGTAATTCCACCACTCCTATATAAAGGGGTTGGTAGTATATTGTAAAGGCCAATTCAGATGATATAAAAATTAAGTTTATCTTTATTTCTCTATTTCTCTCTCTCTCTCAACGTGATCTTCATGATTCTCATCCCAAAATCCCGCGCATCCGGCGTGTTCTCCTCTCTTACTCCCCTCTCTAAATTTCTTCCACCAAAATTATTTTCTCTACCGTTGCAAAATTTCGTTTGCATCAATTGGTATCAAAACATGGAAACTGGATCATTTTCACGATTCGACTATCATGTCGCATATTGGCGGCTGCAATACGATTTAAGCCGTCTATCTCATGGTTCGCATTCACGCTCGCGTTCGAGGAAGTTCAAGAAACGCCTTATATCAAGCGTGAGAGTACAAGAGTGGCTAGACACGTTAATCGAGGAGGAATCAATCAACGACAACAAAAATCAGATCGTCGCAGCTGTTGTGCAACCCGATTTTGAGCAAGAAATGGAAGGGCCGATATTCGACGAAGGTGTGGACGAGGAATACGAAAACCTCGATTTTTTAGCAATCGATGTTGTTGTCCATGTAACAAAAAATGCAAAAAATCAAGATCTGGGGCCCATATATGATGAAGATCTCGCAGATACAAAATCAACGATCTCTTCTCATTCGAAGGGATTGTCCATGAAAGAAGAAAGGCCATTTGCATAGCATTCCAGGAGTCATTGGCCTCACCATCGCCACAGTCAACTGCGCTAGGTTCGACCGTAGCACTACCACAGGACAAGCGGGCATTACCGTCATCCCTATATGCACCCTCGGTTCAGCCCGACGAGCCAGGCTGTCTTCCCCGAAGCCAACGCGGAGTTAGCGGAAACCTTAACCCCTGACACCACCGAGTGTGCGCCAACAACGACCGACACCGCTGCGGCCAACGCTGCCCCTCCCGCCCAGGATTCTGCCTCCGGGGTAGATACCGCCGCACGCATGTCAGGCGCAATCATCATCGCGCACACCTCAGATGTTGTTGTCACCAACACCTTCACTCCCGACGGCGGCGCCGCATCTGGACTCTCGATTCAGACCACCTCTACCATACCGCCGCGGGAGAAACAACCCAGTCCCATGTGCCAGCGCCCCAGGTCGAACGCGTCGTCGTCGATCCACACGACCCCCACGCCGCCAACAGCTCCTGCCTCGACATCGCCGACACCACCATACGTGTCGGCATCGCCCTCGACCCCAGTGGCTTTCATCCTGCCATCGCCACCCTCGCACGACTCCTCGTCGCCCCCACAAAGTTCGACGTCGTCGATTGCACCGCCTTCAATTGCGCTACCGTCGGTGGTGTTGCCTTCGATCACGTCGCCAGGAGAGAAAGCGAAGCCCTAACCCTAGGGCTTGACACCGCCTAAGATGAGGGGAAGGAGGAATCCCACACGAATCTCCTAATTTCTCCCCCGCGTGCAATCAATCCCGTGGAAATAGGGCTTGGGATCTGATTTGGATTGTTTGCAGGAAAACACCTCCACCCAAAACCTTTTATTTAAAGGTTAAAGTTGGTGGCCTCTTAAGGTGTGCTATTTTAAGTGAAGGGGTAGAACATTTGCTGCCCTGCACCTCAATGGAAAGAAACTACAAACGTAATATGGAAGAGAAGCCAAATTAGGGAGTCTAATCCCTATCGAATTCTCACCGACGGAATGAAGAATGAGCAATTCGTCAGGAGACCAATTTTTCAAGCAGAGGAGAATTGATGCAATATTTCTCAAATTGGCAGGCAAATCAAATTGAATCAGAGGGTTGATTCGAGGATTTTTCAAATTAGGGAATTTTGTCCTCAATTAATTATTTTAATTAGCTTGCTTATTTTATCTAAATCAATTGAGAATGTAATCTCAACTTTTTTGGTAGATAAAATTAGTTAAGAGTCAATTAGAATCGGTTAGAGTCAATTAGGATCGAGTATGATTTTATTTGAATTTGAAGTTCTTTCCAATTTTGTATTTCCTCCCCTCCTATATAAAGGGGATGGTAGTCTATTGTAAGGGACAGTTCAGATTAAAAGAAAAATTGAAATTTATCTCTGGTCTCTCTCTCTCTATCTTCCCCTCAGCGCGATCTTGCGATTCTTCTCCAGAAATGCCTCGTTTTTCCGACGAGTTATCTCCTCCCAACCCCCCCCCCCCGATTTCTTCTCCACCGAAAATACCATCATCAAATTTATTCTTCACTGTTGGGATTTTTATTTTTGCATCAAGTGGTATCAGAGCATGAAAATTGAATAGTTCTCACGATTCGATGATCATGTCGCATATTGGTGGCTGCAATACGATTTAAGCCGCCTATCTCATGGTTCGCATTCACGCTCGCGTTCGAGGAAGTACAAGAAATGCTTTATCAAGCGTGAGAGTACAAGAGTGGTTGGACACATTAATCGAGGAGGAATCAATCGACGACAACAAAAATCAGATCGTCGCAGTTGTTGTGCAACACAATTTTGAGCAAGAAATGGAAGGGCCAATATTCAACGAAGGTGAAGACGAGGAATACGAAAACCTCGATTTTTTCAATCAATGTTGTTGTCCAGGAGACAAAAAAATGCAAAAAATAAAGATATGGGGCCCATATATGATGAGGATCTTGCAGATGAAAGATACAAAATCAATTATCTCTTCTCATTCAAAGGGATTGTCCATGAAAAAAGAAAGGCCATTTGCGTTGCATTCCAGGAGTATTTGGTCTCACCATCATCACGGTCAACTACGCAAGGTTCAACCATAGCACTACCACAGGACAAGCGGACATTACCGCCATCCCTATATGCACCCTCGATTCAGCCCGACGAGCCAGGCCGTCTTTCTCGAAGCCAACGCGGAGTTAGCGGAAGCCTAAACCCCCGACACCACCGAGCACGCGCCAACCATGACCGACACCACTATGGCCAACGCCGCCCCTCCCACCCAAGATTATGCCTCCGAGGTAGATACTACCGCCGCGGGCATGCCAGGCGCAATCGTCCTCACGCACACCTCAGATGTTCTCACCAACACCTTCACTCCCGGCGAAAGTGCCGCATCTGGCTCCTCGATTCAGACCGCCTTCGCCATCATCGCCACCGGAGAACCAGCCCAGCCCCATGTGCCAGCACCCCAGGTCGAACGCGTCGTTGCCGATTCACATGACCCCCACACCGCCAACAGCTCCCGCCTCGACATCGTCGACGCCACCACATGTGTCAGCGTCGCCCTCGACCCCAGTGGCTTTCATCCTGCCACTGCCACCCTTGCGCGACTCCTCGTCGCCCGTACAAAGTTCGATGTCGCCGATTGCACCGCCTTCATTTGCGCTGCCATCAGTGGTGTTGCCTTCGATCACGTCGCCAGGAGAGAAAGTAAAGCCCTAACCCTAGGGCTCGACACCGCCTAAGACGAGGGGAAGGAGTCCCGTGCGAGTCTCCTAATTTCTCCCCCACGTGCAATCAATCCCGTGGAAACAGGGCTTGGGATCTGATTTGGACTATTTGCAGGAAAACACCTCCACCCAAAACCTTTTATTTAAAGATTAAAGTTGGTGGCCTCTTAAGGTGTGCTATTTTAAGTGAAGGGGTAGAACAGTTGCAGCCATGCCCCTCAGTGGAAAGAAACTACAAACGTAATATGGAGTTCGAATTAGGGAGTCTAATCCCTATCGAATTCTCCACCAACAGAACGAAGAACAAGCAATTCATCAGGAGACGAATTTTTCAAGCGGAGGAGAATTGATGCAATATTTCTCAAATTGATAGGACAAATCAAATTAAATCAGAGGGTTGATTTGGGGATTTTTCAAATTAGGGAATTTCGTCTTCAATTAATTATTTTAATTAGTTTGCTTATTTTATGTAAATAAATTGAGATTGTAATCTCAACTTTTTTGGTAAATTAAATTAGTTAAGAGTCAATTAGAATCAGTTAGAGTCAATTATGATCATTTGGGATTCAATTTGAATTCGAATTTGATTCACTTTTTGTTTTTGTAATTCCACCCCTACTATATAAAGGGGTTGGTAGTATATTGTAAAGGACAGTTCAGATGATATGAAAAATTAAGTTTATCTTTATTTCTCTATTTCTCTCTTGAGGCAACTGGTATTCATTCATGGAAGTGGCTAACATAGATTACACACAAACAAAATATAATTTAGAGAGAAAGATGAATAAAAGAGAACTAAAGAGTGAATGGATTGGGGACTATTGAATTACCCTGCAGCCAAATCAACAGCCTTTCTAACACTAGTGTCACGCAAGGTTTTCAACTCATTCCCATCAAATTTCTCTTCAGTTTCAACAGTTTTCCCTTTGTCAGGCTCAGGGGCACCTTCTTCAACCTCAGAACCCAAGCTGAAGATCTTCTTAACCTGCCTAAGCCTTTCATCATACAACGACTTCTGTTCCGAAGTTAACTTAGCTTTTCTCCGATTGAACAGCATCGCATAATGGTTGGAGAGAGCCTCTAGTTCCTGACATCAAACAGAAAAATTCAAATTCCAGACTCAAAATGATGCTATGATAGAAATTAAAGAAGATAAATGAAACACCTCAAGGTGGTCTGGACCACCATAAATATAAAAGCATCTGTCAAATGTAACTTCTTCATACTGCTCATCTGAAAGTTTCTCGGCTTCTGAAGGAGCATCCTCACCTTCAAGAGCAGTATCAAAAATAAGTTCTATGGTCTCTTTACCTACACGCTCCAGTACTTCCATTCCTTTTGCAGTAATCTTTTTTCCACCCTAGAATCCATCATTGCATATTATAAAAGCTGGTAAAAAGAACCTTGACTCGAAAGATTGAGCCGCCACATACCTCAACTATGGATGGGGCTAGGTTGCCAGCTTTATCAGGCAAGTTACCTTGTTGAATGGATTCGGCAAGATTTGCTGCAGAATGCTCCAATCTGTAATAATAAGTCTGTTAACTCGGAGACCAATCGCCACAGTTACAAATTGAGCATTTACATATAATAGCAAAGAACTAGAAGTAGAAATTTACAAAATATCGGAAGCATCTTACAAGTACTCAACTCCTTTCGTTTAAGAAGAATCTAAATTGAACAATTCATACAAATGCAACAGAGAAATTTTAAAAAAATCTGCACAATATAAAAAAATAAATAAAAAATAATAATTCAAAAGCAACAAAGAGATCAAGTTCAATTTAATATAATTGGAAATTCAGAAAATAGTTGCTTCTGAGATAAATGGCAAACAAAGCAGACCACCCTCCGTCTCTCTCGCTCAATCTCTCAGGATTTCATAATAAAAAGAAGATTTCATACACAATGATCGAAGATTTTCCAGTAGTTTTTTGGGAGAGAAATCAGCAGCCAGACATAAATGCTTATGGATCCATTAACAGCAACAACCCAAAGACAATGTTTAGTGGAGTGGCTTTTGAGAAATATTCACTCAACATACTTTCACCTCGGTAGATTAGATTCAGATAGCTATATTGAAGTTGCCAGTATGGTTGAGTATATTTACAGGCAGAGAAACCACGCTGAGGTTCATTTATGTGAAAAATATAACCTTCAATTATATTCAGAATGTCTATGATTTTTTGAGATATTTTACGTCTTTAAAAAGGGGAGAAGGATCCAAGCCTATGGTGAAAATTTCTTCAAAAAAAGCCTATGGTGAAACTTGAAGTGTGGGTTGTAACATCTATGATGAGGCAAGCTCGGTTCAATCACATTTGACTTTTTGGAGCTGCATCTATTTAATCTTGTAGGAAGTGTCACCTCATTTACAATCAATGATGGGAAATGAATACGTGTTATGGTTTTGGAATGATGATTGGTCTGCGGAAGGTGACTTAAGTGAATTCTTCCGAGACTCCTTGCACCGGAAGACTGCAAATCCTTTATCCCCAATATGAATCAGGACCCTATACCTTTGTTGTTGGTTTCTATATGTTGTTGGTTTCTATATGCAGAGGAACAGAACCGCCCAAACGTGACGGTAGATAACCCGGGGATCTCCCACCCCAACAGCCTCAGCCTCCGACTCCAGTCCCCACTATTCCACAGCTCAAGAGTCTGAGAAGACTAACAGACCATTTTCTGAGATGCATCCCGCAGCAACCAAACATCTGGACTGAATTATAACCCTCATCTACTGCCCTGGCCCCTCTTTCTTGTAGAGATATATATTTATGTTACCATGTTTATTTCTTGTTTCTTGGACTATTTCTTAACTCTCTTTACCTATGTATGCTTTATGTAATTTACTCATATGCTGCTCTCCTATATAAGAGAGCCTAGGATTATTGGAATAAACATATTGATCATTTTTCCCAACATGTTATCAAAGCGGCGGTCCTAGACCGGAGCTCTCGTACCCAAAATCCTAACATTGTCCCTCCACCACCCAACCTTCGCACGTCCAGCGGCCTCCTCCAGCGGCCTCTGCCGCCCCTAGCCCCGTCGCACCTCGACCTCGGCGTTCATCACCCAGCCCCTCGGCCTGCGGGTTCCGCCGCCCAGTAGCTTCCTACGGCCCTGCCACCCTTGGCATCTGCGGCCCTCGTGGTGGTGTAGTTCCCGCCACCCCCGGTGGTCCCCGTAGTCATGTTGCTTTCTTCAAGAGTGTTGATTGCGATCTAAGTCTACACATGCAACCAACTTCCTTCATGTCAGTGTAGAAATTTACTTTGTCAAGTCTACGATCCTCGTCTTCTACGATCGGCAAGATGTCAGGGAACAAGGTTATATCCCCACCACGACGCCTTCAGAGGCCCAGCGCTCATTGTCTAGATGGACGGTCAAATTATAAGTTGTGGACCATGCAATTTATGAGCCTAATGAAGTCGATGGGTAAGAAGCGCATTCTTACTGAGGACGAACCGACGGAGAAGATACGATTGTATGCCTCATGGGAGGTTGATGATGCATATGCACAAATCTGATTATCCGGTACTTTGATACCAGATATTACGAACGATGTCCTGCACCGGCCCACAGCCAAAGCCGTGTGGGATATTCTTGTTGCCACGTACTCAAAGGCCAAGAATGAGATGAAGATGTTACAGCTACAGCATGACATCTTTACTATTAAGCAGAATAGACGTCCATTACATGCACACTATACTGCCTTGCGTGGAATGTTTGAGAAGCTTCATAGCTTTGTGCCTCTAACGGCTACTCCAGAGAAGATGAAGACATTCCGAAATGCTATGATGGTTGGAGTATTCCTGGCATCTCTTGACCCAAAGTACGAGGTCGCTTCCTCCCAAATATTGGTTGATGCTACCATTCCTCCCACGGAAGAGGCCTTCCAGAGGTTGAGCAGGATCAATGTTCCATCTCCACCACCAAATTCTTCTGTCATGGTGGCCTCTCGTGAAAGAGACAGTTCATCTCAGTTTCGTGGACGAGCATCACGTGGTAGAGGTGGACGTGGTTATGGAGGACAGTGTACCTATTGTCACAGATATGATCGTACGAAAGATACATGCTACTCGTAGCATGGTTTTCCAGCATCAGCACGTGTAGCAGAACAGGCCCAGCATTAGCAATCTCCTCCATTTACATCGGATCAGCGATATGTTGATCTTGTGTCTTGATTGAGAGACATTGTGCCCCCTTCTAGTACCTTAACACCTACTTCATGGACCAGTTCAGACTTTACCACTACTGCAGGAGCAAGCACCTCATAGTGTTCATGCCTCTGCTTCTTATCATGGTTCCGATATCTCGGAATGGATTATTGATTCTGGATCTACACATCATTTGTGTGGAGATAAAGGCTAGTTCACAGCCTACAGCAGATTTCTCTAGGACGGACAGTTGTTATAACTGATGGGACCCATTCCCCTATCTCGGGACAGGGGGAGGTCACCTTGACACCTATGTGATTGCAAAACGTGTTGCATGCTCATGATTTCTCAACGAATTTATTGTCTATCGGTTCGATTACTAAGGATTTAAACTATTGAGCAATTTTTGACCCATCATCTCTTATTTTTCATAACATTCTTACGGGCAGGGTGATTGGCAATGGGCGTGAGCAGGGTGGACTCTATCGATTGGTCCACATACTATATGCTGGTCTATCGTCCCATTCCTCTGGACCGGTTTCTCCCTACCTATAGCATATGTGTTTCGGTCATCTCCCACTTCAGAAGTCATGTCATGTCCTTCCTCAGATTTCACCTCGCTCAGCATTCAACTGTGAAGCATGTCAATTAAGAAAGTGTCATATGTCTGTCATTCCTAGTCGTCAGAGTCGGAGCAATAGCTCCCCTTTAGAGTTTTTTCATGTTGATATATGGGATCCAAGTCATGTTACCGATCATCAGGGACATAGATTTTATTTAGTAGTTGTGGATGATTTTAATCGCATGTCTTGGATCTTCTAGTTGAAGAATAAATCTGAAGCCAGTAATTTCATCATAAATTTTATTAGAGAGGTGCAGAATGTGTTTTTACCTCTGTAAAGATTGTACATACTGGCAATGCGCTTGAATTATGTACAAATGTTTTGTCTCAATTCTTTTCTTTACATGGTATTCTTCCTCAAACATTGTGTGTCTATACGTCGCAACAGAACGGTGTTGATGAAAGAAAGCACCGTCACCTTCTTGATGTCACCCGTACGCTCTTGATACAGAGTTGTGCTCCTCATTCATTATGGGGTGATGCGGTTCTCACGGCCTGTTATCTCATTAACCACATGCCATCGCCGGTGGTGCGGAAGAAAGTGCATTTTTCACTTATTTTTCCTAACATGGAGTTGTTCTCTCTTAGCCCTCGTGTTCTTGGATCGGTTGTGCTTGTCCATCGGCTGTCTCCAGGTATTGACAAGTTCTCTCCAAGGGTTGTCAAGTGTATCTTTGTTGGGTACTCCAAAACTCAAAAGAGTTATCGTTGTAATGATCAGCTTCACAGGAAATATTATGTCAGCGCAGATGGCACACTTTTCGAGTCCGTCATGTATTTTTCGAGTGTGCCTGAAACCGAAGACTCGAAAGCAATCTGACATCAAGTCTGAATATCTGAACATCTGTAGAGTCTGAAATCTGGTTGGTCATGCATATGGACAGTAGAATCTAAGTCTGGAATGGAATCTAGAATCTGGCATGTAACTCTACATAATACTCCCCCTTTCTCCCAAACTGGTCGGAAAACAATGACGTCGACCAAGTTGGGAGAAGACATGAAAAATTGGGAGAACATGAATCACATAAACCGTTATAATTTCTCGGCTTTTCTTCTCAATAATTTTTCTCATCACTTTCTCGATTTTTAAAAAAATAAGTCGTTCACATTTTTTCTCTTTTTTGCAAAGAATTTTTTGGCGTAAGGTTTTTCTTTTACGCGCCTTTTAAAAAAAACAAAAAAATGGACCTAAATAGGACCCAAACAAATGCAGCTCTCTTTTTTATTTTTTAAAAACCAACCCGCTTCTCGTCCCCCTTTTTTCAAAAACTCACAGCCATCTCTTTTTTTATAAGTTGGGCTCTCCTAAATTGCTCCTCTTTTTTCTCTCTGATAATGCCCCAACTGTGGGCTAAAGAATAGCAGACCCCCTCTTTTTTATAACATTCGTAAACTGGGTCCCTTATATTTTTCTGTTAAAGGGGTATCGGGCCCACTCTTGCAGTGGTTGCGTTAGGTAGTCGATGGTCAGTGTAAAAAATAGTCAAATCTTTCAACATGGATTTAAGCAAGAATCCATGTAGACGACCCTACTCATAGTGGGAGAAGGCTTAGTATATTTTTTTAAAGGGGTATGGGGCCCCTTAATGGTTCCCATGCCTAGGGTTCCCTAATGGAACCCTTCTTATGAAGAGCCGTCGCTGGACTCGCAGGAGAAGAGGGGGATGTTGCCGCCCCTTGGAAGAAGGTGCTTCCACCTCCACCTACCATGGAGGAGCCTCGAGGATGGGTCACCGTCACCGCAGGAATGATCGGAGAAGGGTCTATCGTGCCCGGGATCGCGCGATGAGAGGAAGGCAGCAAGATCGCATGTTGGAGGTTGTGTGGAGGCTACACAAGAGCCTCTGCAAGGGGTAGCCTCTGAAGAATCGAAGTATGGACATGCGGCGAGGTGGTGGGCATTGCCACCTGCCATCATGGGGGAGGGGGGAGATGTTGCACCATTGTCGCCTAGAGAGATAGAACTGTGCCGGTGAGTTCTGCTCGAGGGTGTCGCCTCCCCTGATGGGAGTTGCCGATTGGGTGTGGGAGCGCAAGGAGAGCCGCCTGGAGGTTGTTGCAGCCTGGAGGTTGTTGCCCCCGACGATCATGTTGTTTGAGAGAATGCTCCGTCTGGAGGTCACGCCAATGCGCGAGGGTTTCGGTCACCTAGAGGTACCGCTTGGAGATGCTCCGCCTTTGGACTGCGCCTACAGAATGCTGATTGTTCTTGCCAATCTGGAGATGCACGCCCTCCAATCTGGAGAGAGGAGGAAGGGCGGCCTGGAAACCAGATCAAGGGTTCCTGATTGGAATACTAAAATTTCTTGGATCTTCAAGAACGAACTTTGGGAACAAACAATAGTTGAATCGAATTTCGAATAAAATAAAAACAAAGAGCTTAAAATCCTCGAGAATCGAATCCGCTCTGATACCATGTTAAAGAATAGACATGCGGAAGCAATTCAGAGAAATAAAGATAAAACATTTAGACGACACGGGATTTAATGTGGAACCCTAAGGAGCGGGATGAAACCACAGGAAAACACCTTAAAGGGCGGATTTATGCATTGCACTTTCTTACTTAAGGATGGGAAACGATGTTCCCAACCCACCCACCCCCCCGATAGATCTTGCAGATAAATGTACAAACCAAGCTATCGCAATCACCCCAAATAAGCCCAATCCACTTACAAAGCATGATCTTGTTCATCTCTTCGAGTCTTCGAACCCCAAGACCCCCACTATTCGTATGACACGTAACCACCTTCCAGTCAACCAAGGCCATTCCTCCACACTTCCTCGAGGAAGGCCAAAAAAACCATACACATGATGCCCGCAAACCCTTTTCCTCACTTCAACTGGCGGCAGCTTGGATGAGAGAAAAAACGATATAGCTGAAAATACCGACTTCAGCAGAACTAGTTTCCCACCTCTAGAGAGGCAAGTACCTAAAAAATATCATCTTCGAAAGTTTTGGTAACCTTAATCTGAGTAACGAGAGTATACACAATGTCAAGAGGATGACAAAGTTTCCTTTACGAAACACCATTTTGTTGTGAGGTGTAGGGATAGGATGTTTGATAAAAAGTTCCCCAAGAAGCAAAGAAATTGACTGCATCTTTCTACATAATCAAAAATATTATTAGATCTAAATATTTTCATTCAAACAAAAAATGAAGCTTTGATATCTACAAGAAAGGTCTTGTTTGACAACATAATTGATCATTGAGCATACTTTATAAGGTAGACCCTTGAAATCTGATTATAGTTATCAACAAAAAATAACATAGTATATACGACTTATAGTAGTGCGCATCGGACAAGTACGCCAAACATCACAGTAAACAAGATCAATCATGGACAACCTTCATTATTAAGTTCTTTGAGGAAAGGATGCCATGTGATGTTTTCCATACTAACAAGCCTAACACTTAAATGGCTTCATAGAGATAACTTATGAAACATCTAAAAGAGGGCACTATAAGAAGAATGCCCACAATGTAGAAATCGGAGATGAGAATCATCGATAATAAATAGACACCGACAAAAAAAAAGTTATCAAATACAACCACATAATAGAGACCATCCTTCTCAAACCCACCACCAAAAACCTATAAACTTCGGATATCCTCAAAGTACCGTTATCATTGATAAAAAAAACATAACCCCACAATTAAGATCTACACATAATTCTTTATCATGCAGCAAAGTTAGAGAAAAATATGGTGCACATTATACACAAGAGATGCTAGAGAAATCCATTTTGTCAATAATAATAACATGAGAAACATGTCTATTTTTCTGTCTAACCAATCGCAAAGAATTAAGATGGTTGAGAAGAAGAAAGAGAGTCATCATAACTAGTCAAATGGTTTGAATCCATTATATCAATAATCCATTAAGTAGTAGAGGAGACCAAGTTCCCTGCTCCCACATATGATGGACCAAAACATCTCTATTGCAAGCCATGCCCAAGAGGTGTGGGAAAAGCTCCCCCAGGACCCTGTCTCTCTCGTCCAGTCATCGAGCCAATAATGAAACCTTACAAACATGAATTCCTTCCTCTTACAAACATGAATTCCTCCCTATCCAGCCTCATAGCCAATGCAATATCCTCGAATTGGCTCAGGCTTACCCTCCCTCCAGTTGGACTACTACTATTCCGCCTAATCTATTCACTAACAAGATGCCTGCTCAAGATGAAGGTGCTCCTGCTGGGAGCAACAGCAGCAGCAGCACTGTAACTTGATGCTGCAAGTAATGGTGGAGGTGCTTGTGTTGCTGTTGGCGGCTTTGGAGAGGAGGGTTTCTTCTACTTGCTTATATTTCCTATGGGAAGAGGAGTCGGATAGTTTTCCACAGCACCGTGCCCACTACGCAGGATCTTGCATTACTATGGGAATAGAATATTTCGGTAAGATTCTCAAAGTCTGCCATAATAAAAAGGTGAATTAGGATGTAACCAATTAAATCTCTGCATCCAGGGTAGTGGTTGCCACACTTGGAGGCCAGATACTTGGCATTTGATGCAGAAGCTGTAGGGATGGAAACAAGGATGTGATTAATTCATTCTACCAATAATTCCATGACAAATCGAGATCGGAAACACATACATGCGAACACATGAAGTAGTACTTGGTTCAAAGCAAATATCCAAGCAAATCCGAAGAGAACCTGATTGATAAGTTGCATAAAACCATGTGTAAACTAGAAGTCCAGAATAGCAGCTGTGGCAAGTCGATTCTTGCTGGACTACCTGACTTTATAGTTTACAGCCTCAGGCTTTGTCTTTAGCATTCGCATATCGGGATGCTGAAAAGGAGTCTTGATCTTGGACCCGGATCCGGGTTTGTGATCGGCAGCCCATTGGACCCGTATTTCGTCTGCTTGATCTGAGTTCGACTTGCAAGGGATTTCATGGCTCCTCTGGATCGTGTCCTGACATTGGGCCGTCTATGCCGGATCTGTGTCGCCAACTTGATACTCATAGAGAGTTATCCCTTTTCCCTTTGAGGCGCTCCCGAGGGCCTCCCTTCCTGGAATGCATGTCTGGGGACCCGGACTTCTTGGTCAATGTGTCTTTCGAATGACAGCCTTTTGAGAATGACCCCTTTTCAACCATCATTCAGCACGAAGAGCCCAGGGATGAAACGGAAGTTGCGGATGTATTGGGTCTATCTGCTATTTTTAACGGGGATGTGAAGAATGAAGTTTCTGCAACAAGAGTCACTAACATTTCTTATTCAAGGATCGGAAAAGGAACTGCGAAAAGATATAGGAGAAGATTGAAGCAAAAAAATGAACAGCACGAGGATCATATAATTTCAGAGCGAAAGGCCCAGGTGGCGGAATAATTGGAGTCATGAGGCTAGTGGGTGCACAGGTTGTTTCTGCATGAAGATCCTTTCTTGGAATGCTAGAGGTCTGGGTGACCTTGAAAAAGAAGGGCATTGGGGGGAGATTTGTGGAGTGAGGTTGCGACGTAGTTCTTCAAGAAACAAAGCTACGTTCATGCGATGCGGGTGTTTGGAATTCTTTTGGTACGAATGGTATGTCTAACTATCAAGTGATTGATCCCTTGGAGAGCTCGGGAGGTCAGATTGTTGCTTGGAAAGACTTGTCATTTCGGTTTCGTTCGGAGGTGAAGGGCTTCCGCATCCTCTCAGTTTTTTTAGAGTGCTCTAGTACCTCGTCTCTATTTGCCTCCTTGTCAGTCGATGATGCACCGTGAGCTTTGGGCGGATATCCGCGCTACGAGAGATGCTTTCCCGAATTGTACATGGCTTGTTGGGGGAGATTTTAATGTCTCGTTGCTCTCTACTGACCGCCCACAACTGCAGGGGGCCAGGACTAGGGCTCTTCTGATTTTGCTGACGTGATTGATGACTGGGAGCTGGAGGTTTTGGACGTTGCAGATACGAAGTACATCTGGTGGAGTCCAGGGTCCCGCTCACACGTAGACCGTTTTCTTGCTTCAACGGAATTCATGGAAGCGTTCCCTCTCTCTCTTTTGCTTTAAACACACTCCGTACTAGATCGGATCATACCCCTCTGGATAGGGACTCCGGCGACCACTCTCCGACGAGGGGATTTTTCATGTTTGAGAGAGCGTGGCTTCTGGAGGACACCTTCAGGGAGATGGTGGCTTCCCACTGATCCTCCTCAAATGTTTCAGGCTCGACGGCGGCGACGTTTGTGGTGAAGCTGTCTGATCTGCATCAGAGACTCTGTGCGTATAAGCAGGAGGTTAGAGAGACTAGGAGAGGCCAGAGGGCTTTGGCGGAGATGGAAATCTAGAGACTTGACAGAGTCGATGGCAAACAGCTTGATGTTGCAGAGCTAGGGCTAAGGGCGACCGCCCAAAAAGTTTTTGAGGAAGATAGAAAGCATATCATGGAGTGGAAACAAAGATCGCGGCTTAACTGATTGAAGGAAGGAAATGTGAACACCGCTTTCTTCCATAGGGTGGCTAGTGGCCGGCGTAGGACCAATTTTCATATCTATGATTATTGATGGCAACAGAGTTGAGGGAGATCGAGAGCTGGTTAGTGCGTTGGCTACTCATTTTCGTGTATTCTCGAGACGGCTACTTTCAGACGTTGGACATGGAGTGGTCTTAGGGCTTCACACCTATCTCCGGTTCATGTGGATAACTTGATTTTGCCGGTTACCTTGGAGGAGGTTAAGGCGGCAGTGTGAAGCTTGAATGATGAGGGGGGCCCATGTCTTGATGGATTCCCGATTTGCTTTTACAAAGAATTTTGAGATTTGGTGGGTGGGGAGTCATGGAGGTGGTGGAGGAATTCTGCAGGTGTAATACGGGGTTTGATAAGCTTAACAGGGTGTTGATCTTTCTTCTTCCCAAGACTGTGGCGGTGGAGAAGATAGAGGACTACAGTCCAACCGCACTCTCGAATGCCATTTACCTCATAGTGGCTAAAGTCTTAGCGGTTCGTCTTAGCAGAGTCCTTGACTACCTGGTCTCTCCTAAGCAATCAGCGTTCGTTCCAGCCGTCAGATTGGAGACAGTGTGGTGATGGCCTCTGAAATTAACTCTGACTGGAAGCACAGGGGCAAACATGTCATGCTTGGAAGGTAGACTTCTCCAAGGCTTATGATACTTCGGATTGGCAATTTTTGTGGGCAGCTCTGCATAGGAGGGGCTTCCCAAACACTTAGATTTCTTGGATGAAGCGCTGCACCATGACGGCCTCGCTCTCGATTCCGGTTAATGGATGCCCTGAGGGAGGTTTTTTCAGCCGCAGAGGGGGAGTCAAGCAGGAGTGTCCACTAGCCCCCATGCATTTTGTTCTTGTGGCAGATGTTCTTGCTTGCATGGTGGAGCGGGTACAGACCGGCGAGCTTTGTTCTGGTTTCAGATGCGGGGAGATCTGTATTCCCATGCTTTAGTACGCAGATGACACGATCATGTTTATTGAGGGCAGCAAGGAGGAGGCATGTGACTTCTCCCTCACTCTCGAGATCTTTGGAGAAATGTCTCGGCTTGGCTTGAACTATGGCAATATCGTTACCTTGCCTAAGAAGAATGGTGGGCAGGGGATCAAGAGCATGGAGACCCTCAACGAGGCTCTCTTGCTTAAGTGGGTGAGTAGGATCTGGGGTAAGGATGAAGATTTGTGTTGCAGGTTGATCCGCAACCTCTATGGTGTCTCGCTAAGTGGCAATGGAGTGCAGAGTCAGGGTGCTTTCAGTTTTGCGTTCTGGAAGGGGATTCAAAAGGTGATGTCTCGTTTACATGACCTTTTCCATCTGATTTTGGGGAATGGTGCCTCATTTAGCTTTTAGACGGATGACTGGACAGGAGGTGGCCCCCTCCTTGTCGTTTTCCTCGATTGTTCGCTCTGGTTGATAACGTTGAGGTGTGTGTTGCAGATTGTTGGGAGAATGGCAATTGAATGCCGCCTTTCATAACCTCTTCCATGATCAACGTCTGGAGGAATTTCTCTGTCTCCTTGACTCGCTTAGTCAGGTGGGGAGGCCTTCCACTAAGCGGGATCGTTAGAAATGGAAGGGCGCGTCGTTCTCGATTAGAAAGGCTTATGGCGCCATTTATCGGCCACAACCCTCCCTCTCTGACGGCCTGATTCGGGATTGCAGGCTTGTTTGGTCCCTTAGACTTCCGGAAAGGATTTGTTTCTTCTTCTGTCTCTTCAGAAGGAAGCGTATTATGACTAGAGATCGTTGCGTTAAGCTGTTCGCAGTAGTTTCTAATACATGTCCTTTGTGTGGCAATGAGATCGAGACGTTAGAGCACCTTTTCTCCCGTTGTTCTGTGTCCTCAACTATCTAGATCGAGGCAGACCTCCGTTGGATTTACACAAGCTCCTTCGACTCCTTCTGAGTGCCCTTTGTTGGGGCGCGTGATCGGCCCAGAGAGGAAGTCCTATCCTCGGTGGCGATGCTTTGGGCCATTTGGTTGGCACGTAATGGTGTTCTCTTTTGGGGACATCATTTTGACTGTGAGAATGTTTGCTCCCACTATAAGAACCTGCTTGGAAACTGGACCCTATAACATATTGTAATTTTTATATTTAACTTAAATAAAATTCTGGGGCGGACAACGCAGCGTGTTACCCCCTCTTTTGACTTCAAAAAAAAAGTACGCGAGACACTGGAAGACCGTCTTTCCCACCTTGAACCATGGCATCAACGTGAACCTTACCTTACGTCTTGCCATCACTACACATCCACCACCATTAGCCACTCTCCATATACACCTCCGAATAATGACAACACATCGGCACTACAAACATCGATACCTTCTCCTCTACCTCGAAAGAAAAGAATAGAAGGTGCACCAGCCACACCCTCGCTATTTGAAGCACAAATACATGCTTGTTGGAAGAAGAGAATGAATTGTTTATTCCAGAGAACCCTAGGCTCTCTTATATAGAGAAGGCCTATGGATAAATTACATAAGATGGATACAAGAAAATAAAAATAGCAGAAAGGGTACATAGAATATAGCAATATCTCTACATCCCCCCCCCAAGGTGGAGCATAGATGTTGATCATGCTCAGCTTGGAAGAACACTTCTCGAATGGCCCTCTGAGCAATGGCTTGGTAAAAATGTCGGCAGTCTGCTCTCCTGAACTGACATAGGAAGTAGAAATCAAGCCTTTTTGAATCATATCTCTAGTATAGTGGCAGTCTACCTCAACATGCTTTGTTCTTTCATGGAATGCATGATTATTAGCAATGAATAATGTTGCTTGATTATCACATTGAAACTGTATGGATAGATGTACATATGTATACAAATCTTCTAACACAGCTCGAACCCACATCATCTGTGTACATGCTTGTGCCATGGCCCTATACTCAGATTCTGCACTAGATCTAACCACCACTATTTGTTTCTTGCTTTCCCAAGAAACCAAAGAACTACCAACAAACACTGCAAAACCTGAAGTAGACTTCCGATCCTCAGGGCATCCTGCATAGTCTGCATCAGCACATGCAGAAATAGAAATGTTTGTTTCTTTCCTTAATAGTAGCCCTGCACCTGGAGGAGACTTTAGATATCTCAATATCATGTATATGACATCCATATGTACTTGTCTGGGTTGTTCCATGAACTGACTCACCTGACTCACTACAAAAGAGATATCAATTATGGTGATAGTAATATAGAGAAGCTTCCCCACTATCTCTTTATATCTTCTCCTGTCAACCTCGTCTATATCATCATGATATAACTTCATGTTAGGATCCATAGGAGTAGTCGAGGGTCGACCCCCGATCATGCTTGTCTCAACAAGCATGTCTGTAATGTACTTCCTTTGGGACATCACAAGACCAAGGTTGCAGAAAGCGGTAGTCGGTACTCGATCGGTGGGGTCACTAACTAAGGATTAATCGGCAATCGGGCGACTAATCGGATTTAGTAGGTCATTAGTCGGTTTTGAATTTTTTATTTATTTTTAATATATAAATCATTTTTATACATATATTCTTATATATTTGTAATATAAATCATTTTTTGTACATATATTCTTATATATTTGTATAGATTCGAACATTTTCTATACTATTATAATGAAACAAAAGGAGTAATTGACTTTAAATATAACATTAAGCATATTAGAATATGTTTGATTTAAAAAAAAGAAAAAATAAAAAAACCTCTATGTAAAAGTCGATCGAGTAGTCGTCCGACTGGGCCGACTAGTCGGACCGATTAGTCGGGTTGACCGACTAATGGCCGACTAGGCCCAGTCGAGTCGGCTACCCCCCCCCCCCCGACTCGACTAGTCGGCTTAGTCGGCCGACTTTTACAACAGTGCACAAGACCCTGCACATTCGTAGCAAACTCCAACTCTAGAAAATATCGTAGGGTGCCAAGATCCTTAGTAACGAACTAACGGCCCAGAACTGCTTTTTCCATCTTTATCCCCTGCATATCATCTCCCGTAATTGTTAAGAAAATAAACATGCGGAAGCGGACATGGAAAAATGATAAAGAACACGAAGAACGCGAGATTTAACGTGGAACCCTACTCCGTGAGGAGCGGGATGAAACCACGGGAGAAGCCCTCAAATAGGGCGTGTTTGTCTATTGACTTTCTCAATGGATACAGGAGGTCTGGGGCTCCTTATATAGCCTTCCCAGAGCCTCCAAGTCCCACCACTGGACGATGTGGGACTAAACACTGGATGGGGTAAATGGATCTTCTCCAAGATCCATTTAGCCTGCTACAACTCAATAGGCGCACAACCAAATACTCTAACAATGACAAGTATATCATCAATATAAACCATGATAACAACAATACCTCTGGGAGCCTTCTGCACAAACAAAGAATGATCTACATTTGATTTTTTGAACCCTTGCCTTTCAATTAGGTCAGAAAGCTTCCGAAACCAAGCCCGTGGGCTTCGATTAAGGCTATATATTGCCTTGTGAAGTCTACACAGCATTTGACTCTCCCCCTCAGCAGCAAAGCACGGAAGTTGTTGCATGTAGACTTCTTCCTACAGATCCCCATACAAAAAGGCATTCTTAACATCAAGCTGAAACAAGGGTCAATCACGTACCACGACAACGGAAAGGACATGTAGAATCGAGTAACGCGCGATTGGAGAGAATGTGTCCATATAATCCACGTTGTACGCTTGAGTGAACCCACACGCCACCAGCCTTGCCTTGTAACGGTCAAGGTTGCTATATGCACGATATTTGACAGTAAAGACCCATTTAGCGCTCACAACATATGCTCCTGGGGGAGTAGAGACCAAGCTCCAGTATCCCGCGACTGCACAGTAGCCATTTCCTCCTCCATGATTGAACGCCAGCAGCTATCCTTCAAGGTGTCCTGATAATTCCGTGGTATGTCCGCGATAGATAGGGCAATAGCAAACCTTTGAAACTCCCTTGTGAGACGGTGAAAGGAAACTTGTGAAGCAAGCGGATATGAAGCACAGGTACGCTTCTGCTTCCGTACGGCAATAGGTACATTCAGATCATCGAAAACAGAATTCGCCAGTAAGTTAATCTCCTATAAAGATCCCTCCACTGGCACATCTTCAGACACATCGTTAGTAATATTATCTGGACAAACCTAAAGCGTGTTGGATGATTAAAGAGTACCATGAGCAGGGATAAGCCGACGAGTATAGAATTTCAGTAAAGGTGAAACCGGTGGTTGTGGTGGTAGTGGTGGTGGTGGTGAAACAGCAGGAACTAGTATGGTAGATGACGAACTCAGAGGAGAAGGTGGCACATAGACCTCATCATCAGATGTAGATGATGCCAACCTGTCGATAGTAGAAGAGAAATACATCACATACTCAAAAAAGGTGACATCAGCACATACGTAATATGTCCTGCTCAAAGGATCATAGCATCGGTAACCCTTTTGAGTCCGAGAGTACCCAACAAACACACATTTGATAGCTCTAGTGAGAGCTTGTCAAGTCCCGAAGTCAGTTGGTGGACAAAAGCAACAGAGCCAAATATACGAGTGAGTGAGAACAACTCCTTGTCAAGAAAAGCAATGGAAAGAGAAACTTTCTCACCTTAGACAGAGGATGGCATACGATTCACCAGATAACGTCTTAAGGACTGCATCACCCCAGAAGGAATGTGGAGCACCTCTCTGAATAAGTAGAGTCTGAGTGATATTAAAAAGATGACGATGCCTTCTCTCTACAATGCCATTCTGTTGAGATGTGTAAGGACAAGTTGTTTGATGGATAATGCCTCAAGATGAGAAGAAATGTGAAAGAGCACGAGTACAAAATTCCAAAGCATTGTCCGTTCTCACAAATTTCACAGTAGAAGAAAAAACACAATGCACTTCATTTATAAGATTTTTTATCACATCCCCTGCTTCAGATTTATTCTTTAACAAAAACACCCATGACAACCGAGAAAAGTCATCAACAACAAATAGGTAAAACGTGTGTCCCTAGTTATCAGGGACACGACACAGACCCCAAATGTCAATATGAAATAATTCAAAAGAGGAGCTACTGCTCCGACACTGACGACTAGGGAAAGCAGATATGTGATGCTTTCCCAACTGACGCGCTTCGCGCTGAAAAGAATTCCGTGAAATCCGTAGAAAGATATGACACATCTTCCAAAGAGGGAGGTGACCAAAGCATAGGTGCCATGTAAAGGGAGAGACTGGTCCACTTGACTGAGAGGAGATGCCAGCATAGGGAGTTCCGACCATGCGATAAAGACCATCATGTTCATGACCACAGCCAATCACCCTGCCCGTAAGAATGTCCTGAAAAACAAGAGACGATGGATTAAAAATAGCACAACAGTGCAAATCCTTTGTAATCTAATTGCTAGATAATAAATTCATCGAAAAATCACTGGTATGCAACACATTCTGTAGGCGCATAGAAGGCGTCAAACTGATCTCCCCCTGTCCGATGATGAGAGAATGAGTCCCATCAGCTATCACTACAGTCCTCCCTAGTGGAATCGCTCTGTAGGATGTAAGTTTATCTTTGTCTCCGCAATGATGATGTGTTGCACCGGAGTCCATAATCCATTCTAAAATGTCAAATCCATGACAGGAAGTAAAAGCATAAGCACTACCTGAGGTGCTAGCAGTGGCTGATGTACTAGCAGAAGCTGAAGCAGATATATCAGAGTTACCTCCCGGAGATGCTGTAGAGACGAGAGGCATGATATCTCGCAATCTGGCAACAAGTTCCTCAAACGTCTGGTCTGAAGAAGGTTCGGTGGAGATGCAGTGTGCTCAGTTATATGCGTTGATGCTAGAAAACATGCTTAGAGTAGCATGTATCCTCCGTGTGACCTGGACGATGACAGAATGTACAGGGCTGACGGATGCGGCCGCCTCTACCACGAGGTCCATGGCTACGAAACAAAGAAGAGGCTCCTCTGCCTCGAGAGGCCGCCATCATCGAAGGAGGTTGAGTAGTAGCAGTAGGCGGGACTGTAATCCGGCTAAGCATAAGGTACACTTCCTCCATTAGAGGAATAGTAGCATCCGCAAGAATCTGCGAGTGAGCAGCATCATATTCAGGGTTAAGTACTGCTAGAAAGACCCCCACCATGGTAGCGTTCCGAAAAGTCTTCTGTTGCTCGAGAGTCGTCGTAAGGGGAATGATGTTGTAGAGCTTCTCAAACATCCCTTGCAAAGATGTATACAATGAATGAAGAGGTCGTTCGTTCTACTTGACAGTAAATATGTCATGCTGGAGTTGAAGGATCGTGGTCCTGTTCTGCACCTGTGAGTATGTTGCAGCAGGGATGTCCCACATCACCTTAGCAGTGGGATGATGGAGTACATAATTAGCAATCTCCATTGTCAGTGTACCTGAAGGCCAGACTTTGGCGTACGAATCATCAGCCTCCCATGAGGCATAAACTCTAGTTTTCTCCATTGGCTCTTCTTCTGTAAGAATGTGCTTCTTAAAATTTGACTACATGAGACTCATGAACTGCATAGCTCAGAGCTCATAGTTCATCCAATCCATCTTGACAATGGGTGTTGGACATTTGAAAGTGCATGTGAAGGGTATGTCGACCTTGTTTTCTGACATCTTGCCGGAGAAATAGAACTAGGTTTTTGTAGACCAAGAAATGAATAAATACACAAACATCGGAGGATTTGAGTGCATAGGTAGACTTATGCACTTAAAACCATAGGCCAAGAGATGGTGAGAGAGGGGGTTGGGAGGGGGCGGCGGAGAGAGAAAGAGAGAGGAGGGGGGCAACGGCAGTGAGAGAGAGAGAGGTGGTGGGCGGCTAGGGTTTGGGATAGGGTTTAGGTTGGCTCTGATACCATGTTGGAAGAAGAGAATGAACTGTTTATTCCAGAGAACCCTACGCTCTCTTATATAGAGAAGACTGTTGACGCATATAAGCTATTTGTATCTCTTTGTTATTTTATTTTTCTTGTTATTCTCTTTATGTAATCTACCCATAGGCTACTCTCCTATATAAGAGAGCCTAGGCTATGGAATAAACCACCTCATCCACGTTTCCCAACATGGTATCAGAGCAACGGTCCTAGACCGGAGTTCTCGAAACCCTAACCCTAACCCACCCCACCCGCCGGCCTCTCTTCTCTCTCTCTCCCCTCTCGGCGCCGCTCCGATCTTCGTCGCTCGACTGCGGCGTCTCTCCGATCTTCATCTCGCACCTGCGATCTCGCCCCTGCGATCTTCATCTTGCGCGACTCCAGCGCGCAGCGTGCAGCGCATCCAGCGCGTAACGTGCGCACCTAGCGCGCAGCGCATCCAGCGCCTGAGCGATTGTGCGCCTCGCCGATCTTGCGCGCATCCATCTTGTGCGCAGCAACTGTGCGCCTGTGCATCTAGCGTGCGACTCCAGCCACCGCGCATCCTGCGCCTAGCGCGCATCCAGTCACCGCGCGCTCTCCTGTGCGCTGTGTAAAGCGCCTGCACCTGCATTCAGTTGTGCGCGCGCGTGCTTCCTGCACGTGCATACGTGCCCTAAGTCCCAAAACCCTAGGGCACAGCTCCTGATCTACATGGGGTTAGTTGCCTGAAGTCTACACACGCAACTAATCCCATCTATGTCATTGTAGACATAGACTATATCCTCTCAGTCGCTCCAGTCTTCCGTCTCCATCATGTCAGAAAGCAAGGCAGATATCCCATCTATGGGCGCATTTCGTGGTCCAGCGCCCATTGTCAAGATGGATGGTACGAACTATGAACTGTGGGCAATGCAGTTCATGAGTATGATGAAGTCTACAGGTAAGAAGCACATTCTTACCGAGCCCGAGCCTGCAGAGAAGACTGGAGTTTATGCCTCATGGGAGGCCGATGATGCATATGCCAAGGTATGGCTATCCGGTACATTGGCGATTGAAATCGCCAATGACATCTTACATCAACCCACGGCTAAAGACATGTGGGATATCCTGGCGGCAACGTATTCTCAGGCGAAAAATGAGACGAAGATCATGCAACTACAGCATGACATATTCACAATAAAGCAGAACGGCCGTCCTTTGCATTCTCTCTATACATCATTGAGAGGGATGTTTGAGAAGCTCCATAGCTTCATGCCTCTTACCGCCACGCCAGAACAGCAGAAGACATACAGGAATGCGACGATGGTGGGTGTGTTTCTCGCTGCACTTGATCCAGAATATGAGGCAGCACGTTCACAGATTTTGGCGGACTCGACTATTCCTCCCATGGAGGAGGCATTTCACAGGCTGAGTAGGATCATAGTACCTTCAGCAGCTGCGAGTCAGAATCCCTCAGCCATGGCGGCCAACAGAGGCCGTGGTTCTCATCACCAGGGCCGTGGACGTACTCCCCGTGGAAGGGGTGGCCGTACTAGGCCAACATGCTCATATTGTCACCGAGTCGGACATACTGAAGATACATGCTACTCAAAGCATGGATTTCCTGCATCCGCACGAGCCGCTGAGCAGATAGAGCCCCCGTCTGCTGCTACACTGGATCAACGATTTGATGATCTAGTTGCCCGTCTCAGAGGCATTATTCCACCATCAGGTCCAGCACCGACTACAGAGAACCATACTGATGCTGTTGCTTCTGCCTCGGCATCTACCAGTACTTCAGGTAGTCCACTTGCACTCCACAGTAGTAGATCTGATACACTGCCATGGATCATGGACTCCGGCGCTACACATCATCTATGTGGCGACCAGAGCCTACTTACAGGATACACTCAGATTCCTCCAGGACGGACAGTAGTTATTGCCAATGGCACGCATTCTCCTATCACGGGTCAGGGGGAGATTAGATTGACGTCTTCTATGCAGCTCAAGAATGTTTTGCATGCACCACATTTTTCTATGAATTTGTTGTCAATTAGTCAGATTACGAAGGATCTTCATTGTCGAGCTATTTTTGATTCATCTTCATTGATTTTTCAGGACATCCGTACGGGCAACGTGATTGGTCATGGCTATGAGCAAGGAGGCCTTTATCGTCTGAACCAGACCCCGTTTGCCGGAATCACAACTTCTCCCGCAGAACAAGTATCTCCTCTCCTGTGGCATCTGCGTTTTGGTCATTTACCGCTTCAGAAGTTGCATCTAGTCCTACCTTATAGTCTTTCTCACACACCTATCCAGTGTGAGGCGTGTCAGTTGGGAAAACATCACAGGTCATCTTTTCCCAGTAGTCAAGGTCGGAGTAGTAACTCCAAGTTTGAGTTGTTTCATGTCGACGTCTGGGGTCCGAGTCGTGTTCCCGATCATCAGGGGCACAGGTTTTACATTGTATTTGTGGATGACTTCTCGAGAGCATCATGGGTGTTTCTAATGAAAAATAAGTCTGAAGCTGGAAATATTATTATTCACTTTCTAAATGAGATTCAGAATGTTTTTTCCACAACTGTCAAAATTATGAGAAGTGACAATGCCTTAGAGTTGTGCACCAATAATCTAGCCAACTACTACTCCTCTAAAGGAATTGTTCACCAAACATCCTGCGCTCATACGTCTCAACAAAATGGGGTTGCAGAAAGAAAACACCATCACCTACTTGATGTCACAAGGTCACTTCTCATTCAGAGTCATGTTCCGTATTCCTACTGGGGTGATGCAGTCCTCACTGCATGTTATCTTATAAATCGTATGCCCTCGTCTGTCTTGAATGAACAGGTTCCTTTTTCACTTATTTATCCTGACAAGGATCTGTTCACTCTTACCCCTCGTGTGTTTGGGTCAGTCGCTTTTGTCCATCAGTTGTCGCCTGGTTCTGACAAGCTCTCTCCTAGGGCTGTCAAGTGCGTCTTTGTGGGATACTCCAGAACTCAAAAGGGTACAAGTGTTTTGACCCTGTGCGTCGGCGGTATATGATCAGTGCAGATGTTACATTCTTTGAATCCATTATGTATTTTTCAGAATCCGGGAACATGCAGCCACCACCTATACCTCCTGATACCGTATTCATGGCACCACCATCACCATTGCCACCGTCACCACCACCGCAAAATCCACCACCACCACCACCACCATCACTAGTATCCCCGCTACCATTTCATTACACTCGCAGGCTTCCTCCAGCTCATGGTCATGAACCGTCAACTAGCCCGCCTACGGTATGTAATGAAAATATTAATGTTGATGGATCTGACGACATTTCCCAGCAGGATGCATTACAGGAGCATGGTGATGACACAAATGATCTGGATGTTCCAATCGCTCTACGCAAGCCGAAACGAAGCTGTGCCACATATCCATTGTCAGCATCGGTATCTTTTGAGAGGCTATCTGGAGAGTTCAGGACGTTTGCTATGGCACTTTCAGCTACAGCCATTCCACGGAACCATCAGGATGCTATGCAGGATGCTAGATGGCGACTAGCAATGGAAGAAGAGATGGAGGCACTTCAGTCTAGAGGAACCTGGAGTTTGGTTCCTATACCTCCAGATGTTAGCCCGGTGAGTTGCAAATGGGTGTTTACAGTTAAGCACAATGCAGATGGTTCTATTGACAGGTACAAGGCACGCCTTGTTGCTCGGGGCTTCACGCAGACATATGGGGTAGATTACCTAGACACGTTCTCCCCTGTGGCGCGTCATTCCACTTTACGGATCCTGCTATCTGTTGCGGTTGCTAAAGACTGGCCACTCTATCAACCGGACGTGAAGAATGCATTTCTGTATGGAGACTTGCAGGAGGAAGTCTATATGCAACAGCCACCTGGTTTTGCTGTTGAGAGGGAGTGTTCCAAGGTTTGCAGATTACATAAGGCCATCTATGGCCTTAAGCAGAGCCCCAGAGCATGGTTTCAGAAGCTTTCAGACCTCTTTGAGAAACAAGGATATAAACGCTCCAATGCTGATCATTCCTTGTTCGTGCAAAAGACGGCGAGAGGTATCATTGTAATCATGGTTTATGTTGATGATATCATGATTACAGGTGATGATGACCAAGGCATTAAGCAGGCAAAGGAAAGGCTGGGGACCGAGTTTGTCACCAAGGACTTGGGAGTCCTTAGATATTTTCTGGGGCTGGAATTTGCTAGAAATCCATATGGATTAGTCATGACACAGAGGAAGTATGTCACAGATCTACTGAGTGAGACAGGTATGCTAGGGTGTCGACCTGCTACGACACCAATGGATCCTAGCATGAAGCTGTATGATGATGACACAGAAGAGGTGGATAAGAGAAGGTACAGAGAACTGGTAGGCAAATTACTGTATGTCACGATCACTAGACCTGATATACAGTTTGCAGTGAGTCGTGTGAGCCAGTTCATGGAGCAACCACGTCAGGCCCATATGGATGCAATACACATGATTCTAAGATATTTAAAATCATCTCCAGGTGCAGGCTTGCTATTTAAGAAAGGAAAGGAGATTTCTGTCACAGCATGCGCGGATGCAGACTATGCAGGATGCCCCAAGGACAGGAAGTCAACATCAGGGTTTGCAGTCTATGTTGGAGATGCTATAGTTTCGTGGAAGAGCAAGAAGCAGACAGTAGTAGCTAGATCCAGTGCTGAATCAGAATATAGGGCTATGGCCCAGGCCAGCACAGAAATGATGTGGGTGAAATCCTTACTTGCATATCTATGTCTTGATATACCTCTTCCTATGATGTTGGAATGTGACAATCAGGCCGCCTTGTTCATTGCAAATAACCCAGCTTTTCATGAGAGGACCAAGCATATTGAGGTCGACTGTCACTACATACGTGACATGATTCAGAAGGGGTTCATTGCTATATCTCACGTCACATCAGAGAATCAGACTGCTGATATTTTCACCAAGGCATTACTTAGAGGCCCATTCCAGAAGTGTGCGTCCAAGCTGAGCATGATTGATATCTATGCTCCATCTTGAGGGGGAGTGTTGACGCATATAAGCTATTTGTATCTCTTTGTTATTTTATTTTTCTTGTTATTCTCTTTATGTAATTTACCCATAGGCTACTCTCCTATATAAGAGAGCCTAGGGCTATGGAATAAACCACCTCATTCACGTTTCCCAACAAAGACCTATGGGTAAATTACATAAGATGGATACACGAAAATAAAAATAGCAGAAAGGGTACATAGAATATAGAAATATCTTTACAAGGCCCATGTTCCACATCAACAGAGCCTTGTCGATGTTGGGTCATGGCAAAGTCTCCAACTTGACACAGTAGAAACCCTGAAAGAGGCACTCGTTCGCCTTGTCTGTCCATAGCATCCTTCAACCTCAAGGCCTTAAATATGAGAAACTCTTCGAAGAATTGTTGCCGATTCAAAGACTGTGAGGTACTCAACTCACGTATGCCAAATTGGTGGTGGTGGAAGTCAGAGAACATATGGTTGTATACATTGAATTTTGAATCTATCTTACTACTACGACCAACAATTTCAAGAATCTGAATCGACAGCGTCGATGTTGGGATTGCAAATGTATCTGCTAAGATTGGATGGTCTTGACATAAGAAGAGATGAGAACGGGCACATACACCTCACCATTAAGGAGCACGATGACGATGAGCGCGATTAGCAGATGCTCAGAGAAACGCTCCATGTCAACGGAGTTGAGGTCGCTGGAGGTGGCATCTACAATAGAAGAGGATGAAGAGGGGGCTTGAGGAAGAAGGAAATAAGGGAGAGGAGAAAAGAGGAGTAGCACATAATTGTAAATACCATGAATATTATTTTTTGAAAGAAAAAAGGGGCCGCTACCGTATAGGTGTATGCCTAAAAATTTCACCATTTATCATCGTTAAAAGAGATTACATGCCTATTTTAGGTAAAAGAAGAAAAAAGAAAAAATTACATCACCCAACTCTCATTAAGCGTCTTAGCATGCGTCACTACATTTTCACCATACATTATGTCCCTATGGAAAACCACACCATTCTTCGCAATCCAAATCGCCTAGAGTAGCGCCAAGCACCCAATATGATCCCTATCCGAGCCCCTCCAGTCATCACCAATGGACTTCCAGAAACCTACCATGTTGTCGCATAGAACCGCCTGATTCCCGAAGTTGGATCACGCCTCCATACAGCTCATGCACCTGAAGAGTGGATGATCTACATCTTCCACATGTGTTAGGAAATGCAAGCTAGATGGGTTGGTGTAGATGAGGAACCATGCTACTTGATCCCCTGTCAGCAATCTACCCCTTCGACACAACCACAGAAAGATCTTCACCCGTATTAGTAACTTCCAATTCCAAATCCTCCTGTAGTATGCCTCATACCTACTGGATCATATACCTGAGGCCCTCTCAGGGCTCTGTACGCTTTCCCAATCGAGAAGCTCCTGACCTGCCAACTCCAACAGTCTTTACCCTCTATGGAACCTGCCACATTCTCAAGCACCACTAGCAACAACACCAACTCCTCTACCCTTTGATCCGAGAAGTCAGATCGGAACAAGGGAAAGAGACCATGACGTCCCACACCTCTGCAACAGAGGCCTCCGGATTCGTAGTAAGGTCCAGCAGACGTGGAAACTACTCACCCAGTACCCCACCTACAAACCAATCATCCAGACAAAAACGAAAGCCCGAGTCGTCTTCCAAAACCGGCCTCGTAAAGGTGCAAATTTCCTGCATCAGACCACAAATACCCCTCCAGAAATGGGAAGGGGTTAGATCCATATCCTCAAGGTTGAGAAACGATGCTCCCAACCCACCCCCACCCCCCCAATAGATCTTGCAGATAAATGTACAAACCAAGTTGTCGTAATCACCCCAAATAGGCCCAATCCACTTACAAAGCATGATCTTGTTCATCTCTTCGAGTCTTCGAACCCCAAGAGACCTCCATTGTTCGTGTCACATGTGACCACCTTCCAGTCAACCAAGCCCATTTCTCCACACTTCCTCGAGGCAAACCAAAAAAACCATGCACATGATGCCCTCAAACCCTTTTCCTCACTCCAACCGGCAGCAGCTTGGATGAGAGAAAAAAATTGATATAGCTGAAAATACCGACTTCAACAGAACCAGTTTCCCACCTCTAGAGAAGCAAGTACCTAAAAAAATATCATCTTCGAAAGTTTTGGTAACCTTCATCTGAGTAACGAGAGTATGCACAATATCAAGAGGAAGACAAAGTTTCCTTTACGAAACACCATTTTGTTGCGAGGTGTAGGGATAGGATATTTGATAAAAAGTTCCCCAAGAAGCAAAAAATTGACTGAATCTTTCTACATAAACTCAAAAATATTATTAGATCTAAATATTTTCATTCAAACAAAAAATGAAGCTTTGATATCTACAAGAAAGGTCTTGTTTGACAACATAATTGATCATTGAACATACCTTTATAAGGTAGACCCATGAAATCTGATTATAGTTATCAACAAAAACAACATAGTATATACGACTTATAGTAGTATGCATTGGACAAGTACGCCAAACATCACAATAAACAAGATCAATCATGGACAACCTTCATTATTAAGTTCGTTGAGGAAAGGACGCCATGTGATGTTTTCCACACTAACAAGCCTCACACTTAAATGGCTTCATAGAGATAATTCACGGAACATCTAAGAGAGGGCACTATAAGAAGAATGTCCACAATGTAGAAATCAGAGATGAGAACCATCGATAATAAACAGACACCGACAAACAAAAAGTTATCAAATACAACCACGCAGTAGAGTCCATCCTTCTCAAACCCACCACCAAAAACCTATGAACTTTGGATATCCTCGAAGTATCGTTATCATTGATAAAAAAACATAACCCCACAACTAAGATCCACGCATAATTCTTTATCATGCAACAAAGTTAGAGAAACATATGGTGCACATTATACACTAGAGATGCTAGAGAAATCCATTTTGTCAATAATAATAACATGAGGAACAAGTCCATTTTTCGGTCTACAATCGCAAAGAATTAAGATGGTTGAGAAGAAGAAAGAGAGTTGGCATAACTAGTCAAATGGTTTGAATCCATTATATCAATATTCCATTAAGTAGTAGAGGAGACCAAGTTCCCTGCTCCCACGTATGATGGACCAAAACATCTCTTTTGCAAGCCATGCCCAAGAGGTGTGGGAAAAGCTCCCCCAAGACCATGTCTCTCGTCCAGTCATCGAGCCAGAAATGAAATCTCTCTGTGTCCCCAAGAACAGATTGCAGCTTCACCACAATCTCCTAAATAATCACAGTAATACGTACCCTGCCACAATGGGGAAGGTGTACACCCCAATACAACCTCCAGGACATGAAAATCACATATACTTGCCTCAGCAACCGACAGACAAGATCCTCATAACACCACCAAATCTGCACCACACACTTTGCTATAAGCGCCTTATTCATTTCCTCCACTCGCAGTACCCTTAAGTCGTCCTTCCTCTTTGCACTTGTAGTATTGCCCCAACCAACAAGGTGGAGCCCCTTATTTTCCTACTTCCCATCAGTCTAAAAAAATCGTTTCATTAGTGATTCAATCTTTGTGCGCACCCATGCTGGCAAGATTCTTGCAGAGCAGAAGATTGGTATAGTTGAAGCACATGCTTCAGAAGAATCAGCTCCCCCCTCCCCCTTAGAAAGCATGGACACTTTACAACTCGCCAACCTTCCTCCCAACCTAGCCATGATCAGTCTCCAATCACAAGCTTTTAGCCTCCCAACCACCAGCGAGAGACCCAAATAAGTAATAGGTAAGCTAATAATGGGGCACCGCAAAATTACCTTCGCATCATGTGCTTCCTGACCTAAAAGTCCGAAAGGGACGATCACATATTTTTGCCTGTTAATTTAAAGATCAGAATAGACCCCAGATGTTTCCCTATTAATCCGGAAGAGATGATCACGGATTTGTACCCACCTAAATGGTCCGATGGTAGTGTAGTGTGCCTACCACCCAAAAGACCAGGGTTCGAATCCCCTTGTGGGGGTTGCATTAGGGAGTTGACAGACATCGTAAAAAATAGTCGAATCTTTCAACATGGATTTGAGCAAGAATCCATGTAGCCGACCTACTTATAGTGGGAGAAGGCTTTGACATTTAATTTGAAGATTAGAAACGTCCCTAAATATGACCATAATAAGCAATGCCCATCAAATATGCTCCCTCCCGTCCCCAAGGAATAACATAGTGTCATCCTCATACTGAAGAATTGGAATTAAGATCTCATCCTTTCTATAACCGGAGTAAAACTCCGCCTCAACCTCCAAACACATCATAGCCACTAACGTGTCCGCCACAATGATGAAAAGAAGAGGAGACAATGGGCACCCCGCCTGACTCCCCTCTATGGTTGAAAAAAAAACACCCCATGTCTGCCATTGGTGAGCGCAGCATAGGAAGTCGTCGTTACACATCGTTGTATCTACGAAATCCACACGGAAGGCAACCCCCTCTTCTCCAGTGAGACGACGCAAAGAAAATGCCAAACAACACGTTCATCATCTTTGGAGAAGCCAACTTTCCAAAGCAAGCCCTTAGCCTTGCATCTCTTCCAATCCGTAACCATTTTGGATGCCAAAACAAACCCATCTCCCAAGAGTTTTCCCGGCACAAAAGCCATCTGCTCAGATGCAACGATTCCAGGTAGGACCACCTTGACCCGATTGACAAGAATCTTAGCAATAAGGACATAGATCGTATTGGAAAGCATAATAGGTCGATAATCCTCCACCTTACTCGGAACCTCTTTCTTATGAAGCAGAAAGAGAATAGCCTTGTTCAATCTCTCAAACCCTTCATTACCGACCAGAAAATCTTGAAGGAGATCCAGCACATCCTTCATGACCACCTCCTAAAACTCCATATAGAACAGCTCATCCTTCTTGACCACTTTCTCACGGATTCTTAAATATGTAAGTTTTCATGTTTATGTAGGAACTAACTTTCATGTCTTAAATAAAATGTGATTTTTTATGATTCAGTAGATGTCCTCGATCTCGGTTAAGAATAAATAATGTCATTAAAAATGTTTCAACAGGATCCAAATTGATCCATGGTGGCAAGTTATATAGGCACTTTTTGCCAAAGTTGGTTTTATCATATTCCACGTTGTGAGAAAGTAAATCTTGAATATTTTGACCATATGTCATTAAAAATGTCCAACAGGATCCAAATTGATCCATGGTGGCAAGTTATATAGGCACTTTTTGCCAAAGTTGGTTTTATCATATTCCACGTTGTGAGAAAGTAAATCTTGAATATTTTGACCATAACCGGCAAGGAAGCTTGGAATCTTGGTTGCAATATCATTCACAATTTTTCGAGAGAGGGTGGGATCCTGAGATGGGACACACCGCAACGGTAACTATATTCAACAACAACAAAGCCTTTTCCCACAATTAAGTAGGGCTGGCTAACTATATTAATGATAGAAATTAGGTTACCATTCACAATTATTGTCAACTACCATACAACAAATCATGCACGGTAATCTCCATGTCATGCGGTAGAGATTTCAAAAAAGAATTGGTGTTTGTCAAGTAGGAGAGACAGCCATGTAAACATTATAGAATAGACTATTCGATGCATAAGAATGTGTTCCATCAAAATGACTGACTACAACCATCGGAAATACTAATACTGTAATGAACATAAATATCTAAAAGATCACGTCTAGTTACATGGATGGCATTAAAAAAACATTCACAGAAATATCAAAAAGTTATGGAGAGTGATGAGTGCCGGGCCATTTTTCCACTTATTTTTTCAATTTTCGAACTCCACAAATTCAAGGCAGTTTAAATTTGTTTTAGACATTGAGCACATCCATCACTCTGTGTTAACTATTTTTGCACTATGCCATTCGAAACCATAAAAATGACAATAATGGCAAAGCCTTCTCCTACTTTAAGTAGGGTCGGCAACATAGATTCTTATAAAATCCATGTTGAAAGATCGGATGATTCTTACGCTGATTGTCGGCTACCAAACGCAACCCTCCTCAAGGGGGGATCTGAACCCTGGTCTTTTGGGTGGTAGGCACACTGCTCTACCACAGACCATTGCGAAACCATATCACCAAAAATTGTCCAGCAAAAATATCACATTCCAACTTAAAAAATTACAGAATTGGTTGCTTCAGAAAATGTTAGGCAGATGACTAATATTGAGGGAGATTAAATGAGTACCAGAATAAAGACTTTAGATTAAATGGGTACGAGAATAAAGATAAAATCGTATTCATGTTAGTAATACACATACTTTTGTATTAAATCTGTACCACCCCTCAAAGCATTTCCTAACATATTCCAAGCTCCAGAAGCAAACGTTTCTACAGAAGTGTCAAGAACCTTAAGGCCCTACACAAGAGAAATCATGAATTTAATACGATTGGCAAGACATCGTAATATAATTGAAAAACAAAACAATACCATGAAACCCATATGTACCTCACGGCATGTACCTCACGGTAGTAGAAGATACGCCTTACTTTATGAGAACAGTTTGAAAGCAAGAGATTGTGTCTTATTCGCAACTTTAACCAGGTAATACGATATTTTTCTCTAAAAACTACTGCATTACAGCCAGATGGTCTAGATGTAAGGGAACTATCTAGATCACTCCATCCTCAAGTGATAGGTAGCTTCTCCAAAGATGAGCCAAAACATCTCTGTTCCATTGACATCCACCCATGACACCACTGAGCTCCTCAAAATTTCCTCCACGAGCTCACACCAGAAGAACAGAAGTATATTTTATATACGAAATGTGGAGGTATGTGCATGTTCTCATTTGAAACCCTGGACAACAACTTTGTAATTTCATGTATCATGGCGACATGGTGTTTAATAAAATTTTGACTTGGTTGAGCACTCTCTGGAGGAGATAAACCTATCTTTTGTCAAAAAAAACAAGGATTTTCATATAAGACGCTGTGTTCACAAACCTCGGTCCTAAAAAATGCTCTATTAAATTCTAACAATAATCAACTATTAACTGGGTCAATTAAGGATTAAGGATCCAAGGGTGCATAATTGAGGACTAAGTATCCGAGCATGCACAGTACACTTGTATTAATAAGCAGGCACATCTACCTCTTCAAATGGAATGAATATGATTGTATCTCAAACTTGAGAACTACATGAGATTTGAATGTTCCTGGAGAAAAGCACGGCGCATCAAAGATAGAGGAAAATCTTGTTTTCGGACGCACGTGCGGGAGTACAAAATGTTAATGATGAAGAAACATGAAAATATCAAGGAGATGAATATTCGATTTACTAACATTATTGTTGAGATTTATTTTGCATTTGCTTATTTATTACGTTTCTGTTACATAATTTGCCCTCAAGAATTTCTCCCCTGAGTCCCCTCTATATAAGAGAGCTCAATGGACCTCAGAATAATCATGTCAATTCATTATTGGGTATTTATCAATTGTGTCTTCCTTAAATATTGCATTATCAGTACCCCTCCCTTTTGTGCAATATCAATTGTGTCCCCGATTTCTTGCATCGTTATCGTTTGTGCCCTTCGGTCGGCTTGGCCGTCAATGAATTGAATTTAACCATGGTTTATTCAAAGGGATATTTACACCCATAACCCTGAGTAATACGGTAATTACCCCAGAAACCCTCTAAAAACATGAATTATCCTCAGAACCCTGAATAACCACGCCGTTTTACATCCATAACCTTCCGTTAGTTTGTTCGTTAACTCAACCAGATAGTTGAGTTAATCTAACCCATTTCATAATCTTACGGTGGAGGTTAATCAAAAAAAATAAAGAAGGACCGCAGGCAGCGACGCGTACGTGCACGCTCTTCCCACTGCGCCCCTTACCGCCCCCGCCTCGCACTCCACCACCGCCTTCTCCTCCGTCGCACCTCCCATGATCGGCGGGTACAGCAGCAGCATCGCCGTCGTCGTCACGAAGCCCACCGTCAGCGACGTCGCGACGGCCCTCGGCAGCGATCCCCACCCCCTCCTGCTCAGCCTCATATTCGCCTCTATCTCCGCCACCACGCACAGCCCCTGCAGCAGGAAGAAGCAGGTCGCCTCCCCCGACTGCTTCTCCAGCATCCCGCAGTAGAACTGCGCCTCGTGCGCGATCCCGGAGACGAAGAACGATGCCACGATCCCCGCGTACGCGCGAACCTTGCACGCACGGGCTCGTACACGACAGCATGCGGCTGACCATCACGTTCCACCGGCCGCTCCAGAAGTCCTGCAGGGATGAGCTGAGATACGGCTCCGGGCTTCTCTGGGCGGTGCGGTAGCGAAGGTCTGGGGGGAGGGGAGGCTTCTGTGGGTGGTGGGTCGGCGGGCTCCGGGACGGGGGGGGGGGGGGGGGGGTGTTGCGATCGCGAGTGGGTCTAGGGGGATGGGGGGCTCCGGGAACAGGGGAATCGGGGGGGGGGGGGGGGGGGGGGGGGGGTGCAGTCGCGAGGGTCTAGGGGGAGGGGGGCTTCTCTGGGCGGTGGGCTCCGGGCTTCTCTTGGCGGTGCGATAGCGAGGGTCTGGAGGGAGGGGAGGCTTCTCTGGGCGGTGGGTCGGCGGGCTCCTCCGTGACGGGGGGGTGCAGTCGCGAGGGTCTAGGGGGAGGGGGGCTTTTCTGGGCGGTGGGCTCCGGGCTTCTCTTGGCGGTGCGATAGCGAGGGTCTGGGGGGAGGGGAGGCTTCTCTGGGCGGTGGGTCGGCGGGCTCCTCCGGGACGGGGGGGGGGGCAGGCGGAGGTGCGAGCGATGGCTACAGAACCAGGCGGAGGCACGGGTGGGGAGGGGTGGGTGCAAGACCTGGAGCGTGCGGTCATGAGGCGGTGACCTGCGCTTGCAGGAGGAGGCACGAGCGGGGAGGGGAGGGGGCTCCGACCTGGTCCGGCCTTGCGGGCGGGGAGGAGGGAGGGGCGGCCGGGTGGTGGGGCGGCCGGCAGGGGGTGTCTTGGAGGACGAAGGGGGAGGAAGGAGATAATGGTGTTATTTGTAAATAAGGGAAAGATAAGGGGTATAGAATATAAAATACACGACGGATACCGTCATACTTAACGGGAAAATTGGATGGAGATTAATACAGGGTTATGGGAGTAAGAGTTAATCATTACTCAAGGTCTTGTATGTAATTCATGTTTTTAGAGGGTTTCTGGGGTAATTACCATATTACTCAGGGTTATGGGTGTAAATATCCCTTATTCAAATCAGGTTCCATTAAGCCCTCCATCTCAACCTCCTCCTCCGCCTAGCCATCTACCCCGACCTACTTCTACACTGCCTAGACTTCCTCCTCCTCTACCCAGCCCTTTCCCCCGACCTCTTCCTCCTCTGCCACCCACCACCTCGACCTCCCCCATCGCTCAGACCTCCTCCTTCACCCCAACCCTCTGCCCCAACCTCGTCCTCCATTGCCTTGACCTCCTCCCCACCGATCCCCCGACCTCCAAGCTCCCATTTGCCCCAACCTCCTCCTCCTTTGTCCAACAAAGGGGAACGGCTCTGATGGGTTACAATGGAACAGAATTATTGAGCGTAGATTCCTATGTGAAATGGAAGATTAGGAGCAGGTCTTCGCTACGATGTTGGCCGGAGTTGGAGTGATATGATGAGGTGGCAGAGAAGTGGGGAGATTGTCGATTTGGAGTTTCTTATCAAAATAGGATTTTGTTGCTTCTATGTTGTGTATGCATATGTGTTATGATAGGTTCAAGTGTGTGAAAGGTAGAGGGAATGAGGAAGAAGATGGGTGTTTTATGGTGATGGGGTGGTGGTGGTGATGGGTAGATGTGTAGTGGGTGCGAAGGAGGAGGAGCGAAGAGTAGGGAAGAAGAAGAAGATGGGGAAAATTTCCCCATGTTGTAATTAGCGATTTCCAAATATTTATTTAGGAGCCTCAAATGCTAGATCAATCGGTTTAAGAAAGCGGTTTAAAAAAATTTAGGAAAATCGTATTTGAGATCGAAGGGCATAATTTATACGTGAAAATATAAACATTTTGGCGATTTGGTGAATGAATGGGGATAAATGAGGAGAGAGAAAATAAGAGTAGGGGAAGAAGAGGAAGAAGGAGTTGCCTAGAATGGGGTTGCATGGGAGAGTTGAGCTTGGAGGAGCTCCACGATTATAGCGAGAATCTTCAAACCATCTCCATTTCGCATCAACATAATTGTGATAGAATATCTTCCTCGTTGTTCAGTCCCCTCTGAATCGAACTTGTCTGCATTCCACGATGCCAACATTCACCTGGAGGCTCCTTCAGACTCTATTCCTTTGAATTCAGCCAGCATGGTGCCTTCAATGTCATTCCATACCTCGACCAATCCATTTGATACTTTCGTCTTCTGCAGCATGACTACGTCCACGCTCTGCCTCCATACCAAATCCCGCACCGCTGCCCTTTTCTCCGGTCTTCCCAACCCCCTAACATTCCATGAGAACATATTCATTGGCATACCTTGGATGACCTTTTGGTGGCACCACCCCCAAACACCTCAGCACCTCTACCTCCAGGGTCGCAACCCGACCTGCCCCTGACCCCCCACCTCCAACCCCTTTATTCTAGACCCCCTCTCGCGCCTCCAGTTCCCGCATCCCCCAGCCTCCTCTCGCATCTCCTCCTGGTCCCAAATCAGCGCGCTAGCATGCCTCGCCACCACACCCCGCACCCTCGCCTCGGGCATTTCAACTACATGTGCCTGGATCCACTTTTGACAAGCCCCATATGTACCCAAACTATTGTACACCCTCCAACTGCCTTCGCCTTCTTCGCTCCTTCAACTCCCTACGAGAGTAGGGACACCCGTACCTCCCACGAGGACGTCGTCGCTCCCCTCGGTCCATGTTCTCGAATCGAAGGCCCTCCAACCCACCACAGGCCCACAACTTCTCTAACTTCATGGTCACAAAAGCCCACGAGCTCACCTCCTTCGCTAGAATCTCGAGCGTCGACGTCGTGCAGCCATCACCGAAGCAGACCACCCTCCGCTCCGCATACTTCATCAACCCCCATCACCACGCCACCTCGCCCAACTAAATGAGAGGGTCGATCTAGGCCCCTCCCATCCCATCCGGCCCGTCACATTGCTCGGTCCATATGCCATGTCCATTAGTCCCGCCCGGCCCTGTAGGCACATGCGCAGCACGAGCTGAACAGGGAGCTTTCAGATCTGAAGGAATAACGCCACCCGCATCCGTATCCAGCAAAGGCCCCTCCATCAGGTCCGCCAATCTGAACGGGGTCCGCATAGCCGAAAGAGACCAACAAAGCCCCAGATGTAGGGTCCGATGAAAACCCCCACTGAGATCCGACCCGGATGCCGCAACGTCGCACCCTGACTCGCTTGTGTGCCCCAACCTAAGCGCGCAACCTCGAGAGAACATCCGCAAAGGAGTGGTCGATCCTCGATCTCCTCAGTGGTGCCACGTGGATCCCATCATCTAGCTTCTCGAGGAAGCCGCTCTTTTTTCCCCAAATAGGCATGTAGATTCAAATCCCCGAACAAGGGAACCTGCTCCTTTCGAATCCATCTTCCCTAATGAAACCCCATCTCGCTCTGACGGCCCCGCCTCCCCCTCCTTGACAAGCCCCACCTCGAGTACCTCCACCCAGAAAGAGCAACCCATGTAACGCACAGACTGGATCTACGGCAGCAGGCAATTGAGGGACACACCTACCACCACCACCCCTGATGGCTGGCCACGTCGAATCCCATCAGAGATGATAGCCTTGATATGGAGCACCAGAGCCAACAGCTCGCACACCACCACGAGGTTCCTCCAAAGCAGAGGAAGACCATTGATCCAAACCCTTCGGTTCTCCTTGAGGTCCTCTACCATCATGTCCCTCGTCAATGGGGACATCCAGTGGATCAAACCCATCGCAGGACAAGAGAGGTCCAAGACCTTCCCCATCTCCGCCTCATTAAGGTCCCTGACGCACACAAAAGCATCTCCGAGCTCAATAACATCCCAACAAAATTCGCATCTGACCACTGTGTTGATAACCGCCATAGCTTCCAGAAGTCCCCTCCCCAAATTTCCGCAAACCCCAACCAAGAACCTTCCCCTACCCTCCTCACTTGAAGCCTCCCGAGCAGGAGTCACATACCGTTGACATCTTGAACCCTCGCGAGCCCAGTCCCAAGGGCAGCGGAAGCAACGATGGATGTTACCCCTGCAAGCAAAGCATCAGGTTGGGTCTCGACAGTTAGTTGCACGGTGACCCATCCTCCGTAGCGCAAACATTTCTCTTGGAAAAGCGCACCCCTTCCGTTTGCCCCCTCTGCATGGGAGCCGGTAGCCCCCTCGAGCGGCATCGACGACTCTCCACCTGCCTCCATCGCTCATCTCGCTTCTCATCCAAAAAATGTTACAAAATTAAAACCACACCCATCGAACCCAATACCTAACGAACCCAAAATAAGAATGCTCCCCGTCGAACCCAAAGACTCGATCCAAAACAAGAATGCTCAAGCGTAAAGTCTACAATGAATATTGCTCACCCAATAGCCAAAAAACTGACCTTGGTCAGTCACAAGGGCTAGGAAGAACCTAATGCTCGAACAAGATCTCGCTTAAGCTACAAAGATCTACCCTTGGCCAACAGCACAATTATAGAAGTTCCTAGTTGCAGCAGCTTCCTAATAGCAAAAGCTTTGGACGCAGACACTTAACCCTCTCGTAGAACATCTCATGAAGGCAAATGCACCGACGCAATACTTTACTTGGCAAATGTAAGGCCCCAGAAGCAGCTCCAAAGGAATCCACTCCCACCTTCACACAAAACTCCAAAGGACCAGATTTTCTAGCAAAATCCCCAAGAAAAAGACCCATTAGAAACCCTAAAACCCCAAAATGGGTTGTCCTTCAATCTTAGGATGATCCTTCAAACGTGATCTTGAAAGGATGCTTAAATGTAGAGGCTATATATGAATGTTGATTAGAGAATGTCGACCCTAATCGGACCAAATGTGTGGTAGAAAGATGGATTCGCAATCGCTTGGGAGTCACACAATGAATCAAATTGGCATGTGCTCTTATAAGGTCAAGCAAAAGGTGTATGGGTTAGGGCCTTTCTCATTTGTGATTCTATTTTTATAATAGAAGTGATGCAAAACCTCAATGTGCATTCCTTCTTTTTTTAGATGTAAGTGCAATATCGTATGGCTCGGATAACCGACTTCAATAATTCAAAAAGATGTATACATGTGACTCTTTGTGTGGGCCATATAGCCTTACATCATGAGAAGTTAAAACCGGGCTATGGACAATAAGGTTTTGAAAGATGAAAAATGACACTTGGAATACGGGATCTTGAACTCAATTACCTGACTAATTGTTATTTCAGTCAACTAAGTCTATTTTCAGTCGGTTAATCATTATTTCGCTAGCCTAACTAACTTTGCAAAACTAAGACTTATGTCATTCATCTATCTTCTGATCAATGGTCACCTCAACAACTACATCTAACCTCTAACAGATATATGTCAACTAATCACTCAATAAACTTGAAATCAGTCAACTAACATTATATAGTGGTCGACAAACTTTGATCTCATTCGACTACACTTGACTTGACAGTTACCTTGCATACATATAGATATATTCTTCATTCAACTAACTTCTCAATAAGTTGACTACTTCATTCTTCGGGCCATACACCAATTGACCAATATATTTATCGGGTCTATTGAAATTCTTAGTCGATTAATCTTCTTGTCTATTGACTCCTTTTGAGTTCGGTCTAATGATGCATTTTTAGTCTACTATTTTTTTCACATATTATGGAAACTTTTTTCCATCAACTCTAATTCTATTGACCTACCTTCATTGGCTCTATAAATAGGACCCCAAGGATCTTGTCCTCATCACGCACGAGCTAAAGTAGCATATCCTTTCGTAGTATTCACTGCAATCCTAAAGAAATAAGCTCAAGAGATGAATTCACTTGTGGATTCAACTCTAAAGCTCTCATTACATGCATTCGATCCGGCATTCACGCCGAGCAATGTAAGATCATTTCGACCTTACTTTCATAGTGTACCGGTTTGAGATTAGAGGAGTATTGTAGCTTTGTTATTTTGTATCGAGAGATGACTTTAATTAGTATTTCTTCCGAAGGAAAATAAAGTCTCACCCCGATAGTCTTTAGAGTGGGATTTATATCACAATTTTTCAATTATTCAAGTAACTTGTAGGTGTATAATCGGTTGTATATCTCGAGTCAAGACGATTTTGGTCGAGTTTTATATCCTTCTTGTATATCTCGAGTCAAGATGATTTTGGTCGAGTTTTATACCCTTTTGGGATTCCTTGTCAAAATAATTGTTACATTCTTGTGAAAAGGTGTGGAATGGAATTGTTTATTCACAGTATCTCTAGAGCTCTCTTATATAGGAGAAAAGCTCTATGGAAAAATGGCAAAAGATAGACAAGAAATATTTTACTTTGATTATGGATGAGTTGACAAGTCATATTCAGGATGAGTTACCTTGGTGTATTTGTTGATGATATTATGTTGATTGATGAGACTAGAGAAGGAGTAAATGAGAAGCTTGAGGTCTGGAGACATGCATTGGAGACAAACGAATTTTATATAAGTAGGGCTAAAACGGAATATAGAGACTGCACCTTTGATGGAAGCAATGGTGAACGAATCGAGGTGAAGATTGGTGACGATAACATTCGAAAGAGAAATTCTTTTAGATATGTGGGATCTATTTTGCAACATGATGGGGAAATTGATGGAGATGTTACTAATAGAATAAATGCATGCTGGCTAAAGTGGAGAGGGGCCTCTGTTGTTCTCTGTGATAAGAAAATTTCTTTAAAAATTAAAGGAAAGTTTTACACAGCAGCCGTGAGATCTGCTATGCTCTATAGATCTGAATGTTGGCCTGTGAACCATAGACAGAAATGAAAATGCTAAGGTGGATGTGTGGACACACAAGTAAAGATCAGATTCGAATGATGCAATTAGAAAGAAAGTTGGTGTAGCTCCGATCGAGGATAAGATGCGAGAAAACTGCTTAACATGGTTTGGTCATTTGCAAAGAAGATCAATTGATGCACCAGTCAGGAGATGCGAGTGTTGGGATGTTGAACCGGCTAAGAGAGGAAGCATGGAATACGATATTTTGGCGATATATCATCGAAATATCGTCCATATCGACGCACTTTTGTGAAGGAAATGCCTGAAAAGGATGATATATCGTCATGTCGATACCCATATCGGTCTCATCTTGATATCGATATATCGGCAATATATCGGCGATATATCGTGATATTTCCTTCCATGAGGGAGAGGACGGTCCAAGAAGTGTTGGAAAGAGACTATATGAAGGGATCTTAGTTTTTTGGATATAAGCCCGACATTGGTCCAAGATAGATCTGAATGGAGGCAAAGAATCCATGTAGCCGACCCTACTTAATTGTGGGAAAAGGCTTTGTTGTTGTTGATGTAGACATAAGAAATATGTAAAATAAAATAAAGCACTAAGAGATACAAATATCTCAACATTCCCCCTCAAACTAAAGCATATATATCTATCATGCTCAGCTTAGAACATCAACGATGAAAAGGACCTCTATCAAGGGACTTGGTGAATATATCTTCAGTTTGGTCGCCTGACACAATGTAAGAGGTGGAGATAAGTCTCTTTTAAATCAGATCCTGAGTATAATGGCAATCTACCTTGAGGTGGAGATAAGTCCTTTCATGGAAGATTGGATTATTTGCTATGGACATAGTGGCTTAGTTATCACATTGGAGGTGCATGGGAAGTGACACCTCAATAGCCAGGTCAGTCAGGACGGATCTGACCCACATCAAATCTGTGCTCCCTTGTGCCATGGCTCTATATTATGATTCAGCACTAAATCAAGCCACCACCGTTTGTTTCTTACTCTTCCATGAAACCAGTGAACTACCTACAAACACTGTGAAGCATATTGTGGACTTCCTGTCTTTGGGGGCACACTGCATAATCTGCATCTGCACATCATGTGACTGTAAGAGACATGTCTCTTCGGAACAAGAGTCCAGGACATGGAGAAGACTCCAGATATCTCATAATCATGTTAACTACATCCATATGAACCTGCATAGGTTGCTCCATAAATTGACTAACTCTACTAACTGCAAATGATATATCAGGTCTGGTGATAGTGACATATAACAATTTCCCTGTTAGCTCTCTATATCGTCTCTTATCAACCTCCTCAAATCATCATCATAGAGCTTAGCATTAGGATCCATGGGAGTAGTGCAAGCCTATATCCTAGCATGCCCATTTCAGTTAGAAGATCAGTCACATACTTCCTATGCATCATCACCATGCCACGTTGATTTCTTGCAAATTCAAGACCAAGAAAGTAATGAAAATTGCCACGGTCGTTGGTCACAAACTGTTGTCCAAGGAAATCCTTAGTTTCCTGAATACCTTGCTCATCATCCCCTGTAACAATGATGTCATCCACATAGACCAGAATAACTACATATCTCTCTGAGATCTCTTAACAAAAAGAGAATGATACACAGTAGATCTTTTTTTAGGCTCAAAAAAAGGGGAGACACTCTTTGGTGTTCGCCCCAAAAATGTATAAATGAAAAATAAAAAAAGTAATTACAACAAAGGGGAGGAGTAGGAGAAAAAAGAGAGAAAAACCCAAAAGAGGAAAAGAAGAAACAACCGAACAACACCAGCCCAAAGAAACACGGCCCAACGCCTACACAGTACACCAGTCACTAAGAAAGCGCGAGCAAAGGATAAGAGTATTTTCCCGATAGAACCGTTGACCGGAGAAGAGAGCATCGTTCCTTCCCAGCCAAATGAACCACAGTCTTGCAATGGGGGCCAAGAGATCCCGTCTATCCCTGTTCCTGTTGTTCCAAAGAAGCTCGCAAAAAGCAGAAAGGTTGTCCGCACTCGCCCAAGGCAAATCGTCCCAGATTCCACGCACCAACTGGCACCCGAACAAAAGGTGATCAATAGTTTCCTCCTCCGAATTACAAAGCACACAGATGGCATTGAAGTTATCGAAAATTCTAGCACAACGATCGCGCGTCATCATCCTCCGTCTGCGAAGAAGCCAAAGGAAGAAACCAATGTGCTCCGGCAACCGCAAGCCCCAAAAGAACCCACAATCGCGCACAAGGAGAGTAGCATCGGTAGGAGGTGGAGTAACCAGCGCCTGATAAGCCTTGCGCGTGGAGAAGGGACCGTCCTTCCAACACCAATGATCCACACACTCATTCGGCGTAGCAGCGTCACGAAGGGCATCCAACAGCGAAACAAAATCGTCCACCCGTTGATCCGAGAAGTTCGCGATAAAGCGCGAACACCAGCAACCATCCAACCAATAATCAGCAACCGTCGCATTTTTATGGGACGCCAAGGCAAACAAGCGCGAGAAACGCACCTGCAGAGGGCCACAGCCCGACCAATCGTCACGCCAAAACTTGAAAGAATCCCCCTTCCCAGCACCGGGATAAACAGCGAAGCATTCCTTAAAAAGGCGTCCAGCACACTACGCCAAAACGGAGAATGGCGAACATTGTGGGCCCCCCGCGCCACCCCCAGCCTATCGACGCCCAAGAACTCCCTGAGAACAGAGATAAAGAAGTTATCACCCTTACCCCAAATTCTACTCACCCACTTGAGTAAAAGAGCATCATTCACCACCTCCAATCTCCGCACACCCAGACCACCAAACCGCTTCGGCTTAGTAACCTCTTCCCAAGCGACGAGATGAAGACCCCTACCCTCCTCCCCCTTCCTTCCCCACAAAAAACGACGCATACAACGTTCGATCCTCAATCGAACCCCCGCCGGCATACGACGAACAGAGAGGAAATATATTGGGATAAAGGAGAGCACAGACTTAGGAAGAACAAGACGCCCCCCTCTAGAGAGCAAAGTCGCGCGCCAACCAGCAAGGCGCGTTTCCACGCGCTCAATAATCAAGCGCCAATCCCGGATTCTGGCTCGACCCACCACCAAAGGTAAGCGAAGATAATCAATAGGAAGCTCACCAGGAGGAGATCCAAGCACCCGACCGCACTCCGCAGCCTCCTCGTGCAACAAGCCGAAGGGAACCACCTTGGATTTAGAGCCATTAATCATCAAACCCGACAATTCGCTAAATAGGGCGAGAGTGGTCACCATACCGGAGACCTCAGCACTACCAACCTCAATAAAGCATATTGTATCGTCCGCAAATTGGATCAAGGGCACACAGACTTCGCCCTTACGGAATCCGTTAGAGAGCCCAGCGTCAATAACACAGTCCACCATACGCGCGAGAACATCCGAAGCCAACACAAAGAGGAGGGGAGCGAGGGGACAGCCCTGGCACACCCCCCTTCTTGGTTGGAAGAAGCCACCGATTGCCCGGTCATTGATCAGCACGGAGAGGGAGGCGGTGGTGACGCACCTACGCATCCACGAAATCCATAATTCAGGGAAGCCTCGCCTTCTCAGAACAGACCATAAAAACCTCCACTCCAAGCAATCGTATGCCTTAGCAAAATCGACCTTCCAGAGTACCCCCTTCTTATGATCGTTCTTCCATTCTGCGACCAACTCAGAGGCTACCGCAATGCAATCCGCAATCTGCCTGCCCTTGATGAAAGCAGCCTGGGCCGGAGAGATAAGAGAGTCCAAAACTCGAGCCAGTCGTATGGCTAAAACTTTATCAACAATAAGGTAAATGCCATTAGAGACAGAGATAGGCCGATAATCCTCAATACGTTGCGCCACCGAGGATTTAGGGATCAAAACGATGTTGGCCCTATTAATCCGATCAAAGCCAGAGTTACCCGCACAAAAATCCGACACCACCTCCATAACGTCACCGGCCACCAATTCCCAGAAATCACGATAAAATGCCACCGAGAAGCCATCAGGACCCGGGGAAGAATCAACATTTAAGTCCCACACGGCCTCCTTAACCTCCGCCAAAGAGATAGGATGAATTAGGAGCCCAGAGTCAGAGGCCGATAGAGAAGGCGCCCCAAGACCCAGCCAGCGCCAGCTACGCGGAGAGCAAGACGACGAGAAGCGCTTGAAATGATCCACAATGGCAATCCCCATCTCCCTCTCCCAGCTAACCTGCACACCATTAACAGAGATACCCCGCATCAAATTACGGCGTTTTCTACTACTCGCCACACGGTGAAAGAAGGTTGTATTCGCGTCACCCTCTTTGAGCCATTTTAAACGCGACCGCTGCCGCCATTCTATGTTTCTTTTCTTATCCTCCGCCGCAACATGATTCTGAGCAGAGAGCCGATCATGAAGCTCCTCAGGTAAAAGGTCCCGCTCATTCTCCGTCATATCAAGGCACGAGATGACCTCCTCTGCCGTCGCCAGACCAGCAATACACGCCAACCTGGAATCCTTCTTGAAGCCCGCAAGCACCTTTCGCAACGACGCAAGCTTTTGATCAAGTCTGTGAGCCGCAGAACCCATAACCGAAACATGAGTCCAATGCTCATGCACTACCTCCTTGAAGTTGGGCTCCAACAGCCAGCATTTCTCGCAGCTGAAAAGACCCCGCGGTCGATGGCCCTCGCCAGACTCCCAAACAATGGGAGAGTGATCGGAGAAAGAGCGGCGGCGAGAAGACACCGCACAAAGAGGGAAGGCCTCCAACATCTTCCCAGAGGCCAAGAATCGATCGATTCTAGAACGAGTAGAATTATTCCTCCAAGTGTAAGAGATATCATGAGGGACCAGACCCTCCAATGCAAGCTCGTCCAAAATCTCAATGAAATCAAGCGACCCCGGATCCTGGCCACCCATGCCCCGTGGGCGATCGGAAGAATGGAGCGTGCAATTGAAGTCGCCCCCCAGGAGCCAAGGAAGCCCCCCGAACAAAGAAGCCGTCACGCGAAGGTCCTCCCATAACTCCTTCCTCAAGACATGGCACGAAGGGGCATAAATACAAGAAAACACCAACGGCTCACGAGACTCAGCCCGAGTCAAGACAACCGAGATCATATGTCTCCCCGCCAGAACCGAGCTGAAAGAGAACACCGCAGAACGCCAAGCAATCAAGAAGCCCCCCGCCGAGCCCAGCGCATCCACCGCACGGAACTCGTTCAAAGAACCCACACCAAAAGAGCGCCAGAGGGTATCATCCACACCTCGCAATTTCGTTTCTTGAATAAGAGCAATATCACAGCACCACTCAGACAAACGCGAGCCCAAGGAGCGACGCTTGTCAGCCTCCCCAAGGCCCCTAACATTCCAAGATAGAACCTTCATTAAAAACCACCACCGCTTCCCCCAAGGCCACAGAGCCCAGCGACTTCCGCCACTGCCTCCCGCTGAGTCGCACAAGAATGCCTCACCAAAGAGCCCTGCCGGGAGCTTTTACGCCTGACAAACCCCGGTTGTTCAATCAACTCTGAGAGCTTCTGAAACCAAGCCTTCAGACTCTGCTTAGGGCCATAAATAGCATTGTGGAGTCTACACACCATATGACACTCCCCCTCGGCAGCAAATCATGAAGGTTGCTACATGTAGACTTCTTCCTGCAAGTCATCATAAAAGAAAGCATTCTTGACATCTAACTGAAATAGAGGCCAGTCACGTACCACAGCGACAGAAATAAGAATCCTCGGTGTAGAGTGACGAGCGACGGGAGAGAACGTATCATGATAATCCATCACATACGTCTGGGTGAACCCACAAGCAACAAGTCTGGCTTTGTATCTATTAATTGTACCGTCGGCATAATGATTCACCGTAAACACCCACTTACTCCCAATAACATATACACCATGGGGGGCATGTACAACACTCCACGTGCCACAAAACTATAATGTAGTCATTTCTTCCTCCATAGCTAGATGTCATTGACCAGCCTTCAATGCCTCTTGATAAGACCATGGTATATCCACAGCGGACAGGTCCACAACAAACCTCTGAAACTCCTCTGAGAGACGTGCAAGAGAAACATGGGGAAGAAAGGGGATACATAGTATGTGTATGCCACTACTTCCATAGAGCAATGGGCATGTCAAGATCCTCAGCTTCCTCAGTGGCCGAGACGGGAACATCTAAGACCACCTGCACATCATGTTGTAAACGCAAATCACCAATGCCATCAGTAGAAACCAAGTGCTCATGACATACCTGGGACGTGCTGGATGATGGAGGCACATGAGCATGAAATCAATGATGATAAACATGTGGAAACCAAATGGGTGCGGTAAGTGGAACTGGAAGTGGTGGGGAGGGTGGAGATGGTGAGGAAGGTGATCAAAAAGTAGAGCCTGAGGTCGACAAAATCAGATATAGAGGCATGTATACCTCTTCTCCAGACTCCCAAGGAATCAACTTATCACCAATAAGAGAGAAAAGCATAATAGACTCAAAGAAAGTGACATTCGTGCTAACATAATCCTTCTTACGAACAAGATCAAAAACAATGGTATCCCTTTTGAGTCCTGGAATATCCTACAAAGATGCACTTGACAGCTCTATTAGAGAGCTTGTCATGACTAGGGGACGTATGATGAAAAAGGTAATTGATCCAAACACACGAGGAGTGAGGAAGAAAAGGTCATTCTCAGGAAACGCAATCGAGAATGGGATCTTCTCTCCCAATACATACGAGGGCATACGATTCACCAGGTAGCAAGCAGTTAGAACCACATCCCCCATTATGAATGAGGAGCACGACTTTAGATCAAGAAGGTCCTGGTAACATCCAAAAGCTTATGATGTTTGCGTTCAACCAGCCCATTCTATTGGGAAGTATAAGCACAGAAAGTCTAAAAAACAATATAAAGAGTTCTGAGAAATTGCTGGAGTTGGAGGCGATAAAATTCTAATGCATTGCCAGAACGAATATATTTGACATTCGCAAAGAAAACATCCTTTATTTCATTAATGAAAGATTGAATACCAGGACTAGCATCAAACTTGTTTTTAAGAAGGAAAACCCATGGCAATCTGGAAAAATTATGCACACCAACAAGATAAAATATTTATCACTGATGGTCTGGGACACGACTTGGATCCCAAATATCAAGATGAATCAACTCAAAAATACTATGATTACTACGACCATGAAACCTCTGAAAAGTAGATCGGTGGTGCTTCCCAAGCTAGCAAGCCTCGCACTGAAAGGTAGAGTGAGGAGAAATTAGAGGAAGAACGTGACACAGCTTTTGCAGAGGAAGATGATAAAACCGGAGGGGCCACACATAAGGAGAAACTAATCCATTGTAAAAGAGATGAAGCATCGGCATATGAGGATTGGACCATTCTATAAATACCTCCTTGCTTACGGTCAGATCCAATCACCCCGCCCATAAGAATATCCTAAAACACAAGAGACGATGGGTCAAATATGGTATGATAATGTAAATCCTTGGTGATTTGACTACGACAACAACAAACAACAACAACAACAAAGCCTTTTCCCATAAAGAACATTCTGAAGGCGTGTTGATGAAGTTAACTGCACCTTCCCCTGACCAGTGACGGAAGAGTGGGTCCCATCTGCTATTACTATTGATCTACCTAGTTGAGTCGATCTGTATGTACTAAATTTTCCTCTATCACCATAAAGATGATGTGATGCTCCTGAGTCCATAATCCATTCTGACAAATCTGCCCTGTAACATCTAGTAAAAGTATATGATGTACCTGAAATGGATGCAAATGCTAAGGTGGCTACTTCTGAGGATCCTAACGGAGAGCTAGTCGACCCAGGTGTAGGCATAATCTCCCTGAGATGTGCTACAAGCTCATCGAACCTCTGATCAGATGCAGGAGATGGAATTCTACCTTGTTGAGTCAGCTCTGCTACCCGTGCTGGAGCAGGAAAGCCATGCTTAAAATAGCATGTATCCTCATAGTGGCAAGACCTATGACAATAAGTGCACGGCAGACAGGGTCGACTACCCCCGCCCCTAGCACGGTTACCACGACCACAGTATTGTGCAAAGCTCCCTCTACCGCGAGATACAGCCATAGCCGAGGAGGTCTGAGACTGTTGAGTACCACCACCATGAGCTATAAAGAGCATGCTCAGTCTGTGGTAAACCTCCTCTAGTGGAGGTATGGTGGCATCAGTAAAGATCATCATACTTGGGGTCAATAGCTACTAGAAAAACTCTGATCACTGAATCTCTGCACACCTTGAGCTATTCAGGTATAGCAGTAAAAGCAATCAAACCATGAAGCTTCTCAAACATACCCCTTAGAGAAGTGTAAAGAGTATCGAGAGGATGATCACTATGTTTCGATGTGAAGATATCATGCTGAAGTTGTAATATCTCCGACTCGTTTTTAGCTAGGGAGTATGTAGAGGCGAATACCTCACATGGCCTTTGCAGTAGCCTGACTCAGAATATCATTGGCTATCTCCACTAGCACAATCCCAAACAGTCACACACGCGTATGCATGTCGTCTGCCTCCCACGAGGCATTAACCCTAGTCTTGTCGCCCGGCTCATCCTGCGTGAGGGTGTGCTTCTTGTTGTTACACTTCATTAGACTCATGAATTGCAAAACCCATAATTCATAGTTTGTTCCATCCATCTTGATAATGGGTGTTGAACCTTTGAAGGAACCCATGGATGAAACATCGGCTTTGGAGTTGACTATGTTGTCTGACATGATGACAATAGTGACGAAGACTTGTGTATACACAAGCATGCAGGAAGACGGTTGTGGCGTAGACTCATACCACAACCCCTTCCATCCATTAAAGGCTTCTCTGTGTAACTAGGGTGATTTGAGATAATTAATCACACCCTAGAAACTCAAAAATCATACTGAACAGGAATATCAAATCACTTATTTGGAGTGATTTTCAGACCTCGGAAGACATCAAATGAGGAGTGACAAGCCGAAAATCCAGCCCTTTAAAAGTGTAGAATTTACACTCAGTGGTCATTGCAGTCGGGCTAAATTCAGTTCGTCAAAAACCATTTAATTGAATATGTTAAGGAAATCAAATGGTTGTATTTATATTTTACTTGGTAAGTAACCAAGGTCGAACTCAGGGACACGCGCTTCTCTTGTGATATTTGGTCTTAAATTAATTTAACTAAGTGTTAGATAAACGCATTTTAGAAACACATATGAAGACGAGACCACAATATGCATCATGAAACGTATTTTTTTACTTGATTTTTAATCATGCAAAGAGATGTGATGAAATGCAATAAAAATATGCCTGAATTACAAGAATACTTGAGCCATTAAATCAGAAGTCAAATCAGGGTCAAATAATGAAGCTACTTTCACTGACGTAAAAATCAGGCATATGAATCATTATACTCAAGACACTTAGCCAATAAAATTATACAATAAAACTCGTAGTGTCAAATCTGAAATACAAGTATGCCATCAAGAAGACAATAAAATGAGCTTCAAAACGCCACTGAAATCGACTCAATCGGAGCTAGGATGCTCAAGATATACACAAGTGAAGCCAGGGGTATAAATGCAAGAAAACATGAAAACATAAATAGCAGACAGGTCCCTGGGAGGGACTAAAATGCAAATAAAAAAAGTTTGGGACCTTCCCTATAAATTACCCACACGTACAGGGCCATTTTTGCAATTAATGAAACCCGCAAGGGTATACTTGCAAAATACCCCCAATGCACGTGGTCGGCATGTGGCTGGAAGGACCTGGATGCAATATGAGAAAGTTGCGAGTGCGCCGATGCAAAAAACCCAACCTTCACGTGCGTGAGGCACGTGAGTCCAGGCTCAGGTGGGGGCGAGGTTCGGCGCAGGATCGGACGGTCGTAGCAGGTTGCTCGGGCCACGTGGCGGCTCGAGGATGACTCGGGTGAGGCTCGGTCCCACCGAGCCTCCGCGCTCTGAGAAGACGACGCGGTTGCTCCTGGGTCGTTAGATCTCTGTCGGGGGCGAGATCCAACGGCATCTGCACATCCTTCTTCCTCGTAGGGTGGCGGCGCGATTGGAGCTCCGGCGTGAGGCCTAGAGCTCCTCCGCACCTCTCCGTGCTCGGTGAAGGTCGAGGAAGAACGTTGGATGCCTGGCGATGAAGATCTAAGCTCGGAGAAGATGCGGGGATGCCTGGAGTTCGCTGTCGACGCGTGTTCGCCGGAGGCGGAGCTCTATAACTTGGCTCCGCCCGAGGTCCGGCCAATGGAGTTTTTAGACCTGCAAGAGTGGTTAGATGATAGTCGAGGCGTGTGTGCGTGCGAGCTGAAGTGAACGGAGGGTTGAGGGAGACGAAGAAGTGGAGCCCTTAGTGGGACCTCCTCCGCCTCCGGCGGAGGAGAAAGCTTGGGATGGTGAAGGTTTTGACGGAGGAGGGTGATCAGATGGCTGGCAGAGATGTCCGATGATTGGTGGATCTCGTGGGGAGCCTAATTAATTAGGAGAGCAACAAAAGAAAAATGCAGAGGAGATTGAAGGAGCTTACCTGGCGAATGGCAAGTCAGAGGCCTGGGCTTGAGGTCCTTGGAGAACCCCGGGGTCGTCACACGTGCTGGTCGGGCGGGGCGAAGCCACCACGACGCAACTGGGCAGTTGTGGGTCTCACCGGGGGTTTTGGGGTCGTCGTCGCCCGATCCTAACACCTCCCCCTGTCACAGGGAGGAGGAGGAGGGATGGGCCTTACCCTTCGTGAAGGTGGACGAAGAAGATTCGAGGCGGAGGCAGCTTATTTATGGTCGGGAGATGGCGAGGTACAGGTAACGGAGTCGTGGGCTTCGTGGGTAGATGTCGACCGGAGGAGAGGAGGGTGGTCATGGCTAGGTGTTGCGCGAAGGTAGGGGATGTGATTATCAAAAGAAGATCGGGTGGTTAGGAGTTTGACACGTAGTGAAATGAGAGAGCGGCGCTAGCGAATGGCCTAAATTCAATCTGGGCTCGATCGGATGGTGATGGTTAAAGGTGAGATGAATGGTGGAGATGAGGAGAGAGGAAGAAGAATCGAACAGCCGTGGAAATGGGATGCGTGGTGCGCAATGGAGCGGGCTGCGTGGCGCAATCAGAGGGCGCCGCATCGCCTGCTCTGAATAGCTGAAAGAAAATGGGAAATTCCAGAGAGAAGGAGGTCGAATTTGGAAAAACTCAAAACATGAAAGTTGTAGATCTCGATGAGATCTACAAGTTTCATGTTGACCAAAAACGGAGATGAGGTCAAATATGATACAAAAATAAAAGGGTACAAATAGACATACCTATAGTATACAAAGGGGCCCAAAAACCCAAGTTTTGCATACGAGCTCCGATTTTAATGAAATTGGTCTCATTTTAAAGGTCTTTGATTGTGTATTAATCTGAAAGTGAGTAGACCTAATTCAGAGGTTGTAAGAGAGAGATATGTGCATTCTAAGTTCTGGGGTCTCTAATTGGGTTTGGGATTTTATTGGGTAATTCACAAGCTAGGAATTTTTAGCCATCTTCCTTATATTATTAACTAGTAATATACATAGTATAAGGAAGGTTTTATTGACTTTGGAGGGGGTATGAAATACAGATGACTAGGTAAATGTTGGTGAGTATTTTACAAGTGAATTAGGCTTCATATTTTAATGCAAATATGGATGCTAAAATGCATGTATTGTGGATGCATGCATGAATGCTATTTATGCAAGATAAAGGGAAATATGCTGCTAAATACTCGGGAACAAAGCTCTATTTTCAACTTTAAAAGTGATGAATCTCATATTCATCAAGGAGCAGCAAGCGGCTAGGGTTGTCGGCTACAGCGACGGTGCAGCCATGGGATGTTGTGACGACGGCGACGACGGCAGCGAGGTTGTCGTTGCTGCTGCTAATCCCGCTTCAGGCAGCGGTGGCAGCCACTTGGTTACTTCGGCGACAGGCTACTGTTGCTTTTCCCAGGGGTGAGGGCCTCGTTAGGGTTTTGGTGGGGTGGGATAGCCATGGCGCAGGATCCGGTCTAGGATTGTTGCTTTGATACCATGTGAAAATATGTGGAATGGAATTATTTATTTACGGTAGCCCTAGAGCTTTCTTATATAGGAGAAAAGATTTATGGGAAATTACATAAGATAGACAGAAGAAATACGTAAGATAAAGTATTTAGAGATGCAAATATCTTAACAATTCTTATTTATTTTAAATTTTGATTATTTTTGTGTTTGGTAAATAAATGCATGTAACTTTTTTTATCCGATATTATACTTGTTTAGATCCATTGTTTTGTCCGTGCATGATGTACTTTATTTGGGACTATTTATGCTAGATGTTTCATTTCGTACTTTAAATGGAATGGATATAGGGAATGTTGTGTGTGTGTCTATATTCATCATGTTTCCCATTATAGGAACGAAAGTGATTACTAATGAGTGCATGTTTCACAACATGTGTGTCCCCTGTAGGGGGAGTGAGCCATATAAATATCGATGCTTCAAATATCTATCTTCACTTTATTACTTTATTAACTGATTTTTTCATATATTTTTTACTCGACCAAATTTCCATTTAATCAATTTAGGAATATATTGTTGAAACTTTTCCTTTTCACCCACGGTCTCTTTAGTAATACTCTACCACAAACATTATTTCAACAACTATGAACCTTTCTTTGGTAAACTTTCTACCACAACTTACGTCGATTCACACATCTTGTCTTTGTTTCCAATAAGATACCAATCAACTTTCTTAACATCTTATCTTTAATACTTTCTTTTTCCTTTTTAAGTTTTCACCATTTGCCTATTGCGTACATAAATGAAAACTAATAAACAATGTAAGGTGGTTAAACTCTTACTTGAAATGAATTACATGATCTTGATAGCTATGTAGATAGCACAAAAAAGGGAGAGAGGGAGAGTTCGAGAGAGATAGAGATGGAGTGTAAGGGTGAAAGAGGGGGAGAAGGGCATCAAAATTTTGAAGAAGAAAGTGAGGAGTGGTAATGGAAATGGGGGGAGGTGGGAGTGGGTGGATGGTTGTGTTTTAGAGGCTACATCAGTGAGTGCAAAGGGAATTCCTCCAGCATTCTCCTCCCATCCATTGTTTTCCAACATGGGGAGTTTGTGCATAAAACCCTTGCATGTGATGGTGATCTTTGGTGTTTTCCTTGCGGAGTCTCTAGTAATTGCCGATATGATTGCATGGTCAGGAAGGCTAGAAGTGTCAATCTTTGGCAGTTGAAGATAGCTTCATGGGGGATGCCGGGCTCGTAAAGATATGGTGGTTGAGGAGGTGACGAGCGAAAATATAGGGACTGAGGAGTTGGCAAGCGGGGAGGGTTTGCTAAAGGATGGGTCGGACCGTCGGAAGTGGTACGTGAGAAGGTTGCAACCTCTCTCATGTTGGATTTGCACTAGATAGCATTTTTTTTAGGTATGTGTTGTTTGATCACGAATTGCATTGAATCAATAGCTAAGTGTAACAACAAAGGACAAAGATGTTTATGATTCCACCAAAGCTTGAAAAACCATACCCCATCCCAGGAGATGGAGATGAAAACCATGCATGCATATACATGATATTCTGCATGCATGCGCCATAACCCCAATCATACGATGTGGCATAGAAACATTGTTAATGAACTTAAAAAATCATCTTTGTGCAACAATCCATGTCCATTCAACAAGTCACATTCACTTTGTTGACATCACAGTGCCAACACTAATTTGTCAAACTTAACAGGGGGATAAGTCGAGGCAAAAGCAAAGCAATATTAATGATAACATTACCTGATATGGAGAGCATTTTAAACATTGCAGAAAATTGATTTCGACGAATTAAATTTATACCGCCTCCTTTGCCTCAAATCAACCCCAATCAACCCCCAACTCCAAGGCAACCTCCATAACAAACAATCACTATATTAGCAAGCCAACATTAATGAAAACATGGCATGGTATGGAAAGGATATTTTAATATAATAGAAAATTGACCTCAATTAAGTATTAGGCCCTTGATCCAAATCTGTACCACCACCTTTGCCTGTGATCGCCCCCAATCTCCAAGACAGCCTCGTTGACAGACAATCACCATATGTTTCTCAACTCCAATCAACAAAATGACTCACCACCCTCCCACAATAATACCCACCACCACATATACTAATCAAAAAACTCCAAGGAAGGAACCCTCATAACACTTGCAAGTCGCAAATACCACATCCCCCATTGTAGACACATCCAATATGCCAAGCCAGCAAAATTCCATACCATAATTTCATTTCTATGTGATATACTCCATGAAAACTTTGTATCCGTCCATCCAAACCATTGCAAAAACAAAACACATGTTTTTGAATTCTATCAGTGGAGTTCAATCCACATAAAGACAGCTTCTATTTAACGATGGAGCCTACTATCTCACCAGTAGCTTGCCACTAATGAATGGTGTACCTGACACCCCTACCCCACATTCTTAGGAAGAAGCATATCAAATATTACCAATCCCGAGATAGCTGGTCTTGGGACCATACATTCTGCATTTCCTTCTCAGATAAATTGATCCGAATATTGATCACAGTCCAACAACCAGCTTGCAAGCCATCTCTTTGTGAGAATGTATCCACAGTTTCCATCCCTTCGTTGACCTAATAACCAGCATACCTTGCAGTGGTAGTGTCCTCTCCCTAGGCCAGAAAACAGAACTAATTGACCAGCAAGGAGAGGACAAAGAGTGGAGAGACCATAGCCTTCCCAAGTGGGAACCAGTGTGACTTCACTGACAATGACGGAGTGGTCAAGGCTACCCACATGATGAGAGGCAACACTCATATTTATTGACAGAGGCCCGTACTGTCAAACCACTCACTATATCCATCTGCAGGAAGATCTTTCACCACATTTGCATACATACAATGCCACTAACCACCCTATTCACTCCTACTTAGCCCTTCATATTTGGTCTCCAGAAGCACGGGAAATTGCTCTAATTCAGTTTGTTTATCAACAAATTCCCCACTGTATTAGAATCCATTACACTGCTATTAGAAAGGTTACAAGTGAGGACTTTAATTGAAAGGATTCTCATTCTTGTAGTTTCATACAGTGGTTGAAAACGGGAGGTTTAATTCCTTTTCTCTGCATGCCTAGATGCCAGAATTTTTGTTCCCTTCGGTTTATCAAGCAGGGTTACTTTTGATAATCTGAGAGATGAATGAAATTAATCTGGTGCAACTTTCTCAAGAGTCAATTATTCTCTTTTTTTAGAAAAACCATGCCACTCTACGTAACCTAAGAATGATTGTTGCACTAATTTTTCAGAAACTAATTGAGAACTACACTCAGCAAACTAAACATACATGTGTTTTCGTCTCGAAATATTTATTTACTGACTGCTATAGGGCTCTACTGCTTATTTGTTTAACAAATAACTGAATCATTTTCAGAATGAAATTATTCCCGTCACCTTTTCCGGTACAAGACCCATTTCTTGAGGTGATACATTCTAGGGGATGGAAAAACGCCCTTTTAGTTACAGTGTTGAATACAATAAAATTTGGTAGCTGGGGTGATCGAGCAGAAAAGGCAAGTTGCATCCAAAGCAATAGGATCCTAATCCAACTCGCATTCGTTTTCTCTCCAGAATTGCTCCAGTTCAGTCTATCCTAACTACTACTCTTTGCATGTATTGCAACTCCTTCCTGGACCACAAATCACCATAATAGAAACGCCGGACGATTCTAACAAGAATGGATATAAACTCGACATTCACTTGCAGCTGATTACTCAACATTTGTGGCAGCTAAATAACCGTTTTCAATCTGCAGACATTCTTAACTTCTAGCAGCCAAGCCGTAGCAAAATCAAACGGACAAAACGAACAGCAACTCTTATGCACCCAAAAAAATGAGCTCACAAAAAAAAATAGAACTGAGAAATGCACAAAAGCATACGCTCTGGTAGAAACCGAGTGCATCCAGTCCAACAATCCACAATTTTACCTGACCAAGCAGCGTATCCTCGCTGGCCTTCTCCAACCTGTCAAGTGCGGCCTTCCTCTTCCTATCGTCGTCATCCTCTGCCAACTTCTCATCCTCCTCCTCATCCTCCTTCTTACCATTCCCGCCCTCCTCCGCTGGCTCCGACTCCGACTCCGCAATTTGCAATTCGGATATCCCCTTCGCCGCACTCTTTGCGGCCTCCACAGCCTGCAATTCGCAAGAATGCCATCAATATCAGGTGAATGCCCACGGTCGACTAAAATGTGCACAAAATAGGTTCTTTCTGGATCCTCACGTTGCGAGAGATCTCCTCGGCAGCCTTCTGGAGATCGGCGAGCACGGAGAAAGACGAGAATCCCCACCCACCCCATCCGCCACCGCCGGTGGGGGGTTTGGGCTCCTCATTGAGGGCCTGTTCTTCGTTATCCATGGGAATTAGGGGAAATGGGAAACCCCTAATTGGAGCTCGACGTTGCAGAAGGAGAAATGGAGGTGATGCAACTGGAGATCTGCGGAGGTTTTGAAACTGAAGAAAGTGGAAAGTTGTGGGAGGACCGAAATGGAGGGCGGAAGAGGGAGTGGGGAATGGAGGGCAACTAGGCAGCTATTGATGAGATTATTCGTGGAATAGTCCTAATTAATTGTAATAAATGAATTAAAATATATGGTGCTCGCTAACATATATCTAGATAAAGTAGAGTGTGTAAATGATGTGTCTTTTAGAAAATTTGGTAGCATGAATTATCTCTCGAGGTTTTGCTATATTAGGTCAATGTTTCTCTAATTTTGATGAAAGCATCTTTTTAGTTGTCAAAAAAAACTTTGTTATATAATTTCAAGTATGTTTTTTGATTTTTTGTGTCTATTAGTGTTCATTATTCCATATCATTCTTCATATAGTAAGACATCTACGCATACATGTCATTAAATCAACAAGCATGCACATTGTGTTGTGTTGAGCACCATATATAACATGTACTAATATTAGGAGTTTGGGGTGAAATTGATATTTTATTATAATTGGGATATTTACACTCATAACCTTGAGTAATATCGTCATTACCCCAGAAACCATCGACAATCACGAATTACATTAATCCAACCAATCCGTGATCTAGCGGTTGGGATTAACTAAAAATAAAAATAGGGGAAAAAGGGAAGGAGAGGAGGAGTTGGGTGAGCAGGTATGCCTTCCACGAGGGAGGGGGGCTTCCAGGGGCGGGGTCTTCACGATGGTGACTTCCATCCTCTTGTAGTGGGTGGCAGGGTCTTTCACGATGATGGAGGACGGCGACAGGGGTATGCCTTCCACGAGGGAGGGGGGCTTCCAGAGGCTTGCAGGAGGGCGAAGGGCTCCCAGGAGCCTGCGGGCAGACGGACCCTGGGACTTGCAGGCGGATGCAAGGGAGGGGGGCTCCTGGGGGCTTGCAGGCGGGCGGGGGGCTCCCAAGAGCGTGTGGACGGGCGGACCCTGGGATTTGCATGCGAATGCAGGGGAAGGGGAGAGGGGGGCTCCGACCCTGGGGCTTGCAGGCGAAGGGGGAGGGATACCAGGGGATTGCGGGTGGGGAGGGGGGGCCTGGGGCTAGGGATGTCAATCTGGGTCTACCCATTGGGTGCCAGACCTGAACCCGCCCCATTTAAGGACCCGGAACCAGTCCCATTTACTTTTAGACGGGTTTGGGTTTTAAATTGACTACCCATGCGGGTATGGGTATGAGTTTGGGATTGCCTTGTAGGTACCCGAACCCGAACACGCCCCAAACCCGAATAAAAAATATATATAAAGATAGATGTGTGTGTTGCATTTTAATCAAACTAGCCCTAAATCCATTTCATATCTAATATGTATCGACCTACATGTATAAATATACAACTTAATTTTCTCCTCTCCATCCATTTATTCATATTCAACTAACTTTTTTATCTTTAATAAATAAAAACTATCGACACAAAAGAGTTAAACACTTAATATATATATATATAAACCTTTAATATTCTCTATATTTGCACATTTTTATGAATTGCCATATTACACAATCTCACTCTATCTTGTCTATCTGTAAAAATCTTGTATACATTTATAAACAACTTAAGATTTACCGTGTCGAAGATACAGATACCCATTAGATACACGGGTATCCGACGGGTATATAAGTTCTTGCTAGAAATTACCCGTTTAATAAATGGACAGGTATGGGTAGTGATATTATAAGTGGTATGGGTTTGGGATAATACCCACCCCAAACCCAACCCGCTGATATCCCTACCTGGGGCTTGGCGGGTGATGGGGCTCCGGCCCTGGGGCTTGCGGGAAGGCGGGAGGCTCTGACCTTGGGGCTTGTAGGCAGAGATGGAAGGGATCCCATGGGTTTTCGGTCTCTGTCCTGGGGGGGCACCGACCTGGGGCTTGCGGGGGCATCGGGGGCTCCGACCTGGAGCTTGTGGGGGGTGTGGAGCTTGTAGGCATAGGTGGAGGCTCTTGCCGACTGGGAGGGAGCAGGGGATGCATCGACTAGGGGTTGTAGAGGGGGTGGGAGGGGGGTCTTCGAACGAGGGCTTGCAGGGGGAGGGGCTTCGATAGATTAATTTTGGAGGAGGAAGGGGCGGAGGAGCTGGTTGCTGGAGGGATGAGACGGGGGAGGAGGAGGAAGGAGATAGTGGTCTCATTTGTAAATAATGAAAATTTAAAGGGCATAAAATATAAAATACTTGACGGATACCATCATAGTTGACGGAAAATTGGATGGAAGTTAACACGGGGCTATGGGTACAACAGTTACCCACTATTCAAGGTCTTGGAGCGTAATTCATGATTAGCGAGAGTTTCTAGGATAATTACGAAATCACTCAGGATTATGGTGTAAATATCCCATTATAATTTTAATGATATGTAGTATGACAGGGGATATACATAAGAGAATCCACTTTATGGATCCCTTAACAATAAATCCTAATCGTATGCTATCTTATACATCTATATGAGAATCTTTACACAGAATAAAAGCCAATTGTCCATGCTAATATAAAAAGAGGAAATATGGACGAATGTGATTGGTGAAAACACACGCGGGAGAAGAACAATGCTTTTATTGACGTCAGGAGATTATGAAAAACAAGAGAAACCTAGACCGTCGAGATTCGAGTTTTCAACATTTGGCAAGTCTGAAATTCTACACGTGTATATTCATTCATCAATGTCCAATGCTTATAAGCACGGATACGAAGAGATACATGCCCATTAATATGTGAGAGATGTATATGCTTGCATGAGTAAAAAACATGAGATTGATTAATGTATTTATAATTTAACAAACATTAAATGCTTGTTGCTTTAGTTAAACATCTCTCAGCAATCATGTCCTGTAAAGCCTTGAACTTGGCTATTTCTCGGATACGATATCAAAAGATCCAACTTGTTAAAACAAAACCAACAGAATTATCTCGTGTGAACCGGACTTCATTTCGAAATGTTAAGAAAGAAGTAATGAGGATTAAGAAATCAATAACCCTTAATGAATATCACTAAGACTAATTAATCACAATTAAAGAAAGTAATAATAGATTAAAGATAACTAATCATCGTTAGTGATCACTACTAAGTAGTCAGCAGGAGTTATCACATGTCGCGGAAGTTAAATCACGACCGCCATTAATTAATCATAGCGAATCTAGAAGATTCTAACTTAAGTCCTAAGTTTCGGATAAGCCTTGTCTAAAATCATGGGTCACTGACGTGGTTAAGGGTTAAATCATAGTTTACTAACAATGTTTAGTAGGTTTCTGAAACCTGTATATACCCCCAACCCATTCATCCTCTCCAAGTTCCGTACCATCCACCACCACTACCTTGAGGGCTAGGGTAGAGAGGATAAAAGAGGGGCGAGGAAGAAACGCTAGTGAAGCGCTACTGGGAATAATGGTAGAAGGAAGACGAAGCGCTCCTCTCCTCAACAACTTCAGGAAGGAGGTAAGTAGACCATTTTAACTCATGTTTCGATCCGTTTCTTCGAAGACTCACGTATTCTTTTGAGTTTCTCTGTATATAAGGGGAGACTTTGCCAAAATTTCCCTTGAAATATCAACTGATATATGGAGAAACTCTGCTGAAAACAATCTTGAAATATCACCTGAAGTAAGGGGAGTCTCTGCAAAAATTTTAATGAATTCATGTTCTTCATGTTCTTTGTGTTTTTCGTTTGTTCTTCGCTTTCGTCGTTCGTTCTTCGTGTTCTTTGTACGTTCTTTATGTTCTTGACATACAAATGAAATTTAATCACATTAGGAGCAAATAAATCCTAGTTGAACACGAATCAAGGTAAATAAGTCACTTTGAGATGCTAAAACAATCAGGTAACGAAATCATGCCTCTTACTATTGGGGGTTCAAGTCAAATTAGATAAAATCACCGTTTAATGTGTTCTTAGTGTTAATAACATTCATATATTTGTTTCATGATTTACGCTAAAATAATTACTAGAATGGAATTGGTGAAATGAATCATCCTTGTGGTTGTTGTGATAATTGTGCAATATAATACTTATACTATCTAATAATTGATATGATAAAAATGATATCCAGTTTCAAGTCGCATACTATCTTTTACGGTAAGGATGATTTGGAGTGGATATTACAGGTCGGGCGTGTAATATGTAGGTTTGTCTGAAGAACATCAGTGTTGGTAGGCCAAAGCTAGATGATACATGTTTGCCCATATATGTTGAGCACGTGAAATAATTTATTTGCAACGTGGGTAATCGGTTGCCATTATGCAGGTTGATTGACTGAAGATGGGGTTGTGCCATGTGGATGTATGAGTGGTTTGACAACGGTTGGACCATGATATATAACATGTAAATCGATGTTATATGTAATTAAAGGTTAACATGTCGTTGTAAGCTATCGAGTCCTCGAATAATGTGTGCTTTCTTGTTTGTCACATTGAGGGTTTGGAACCCTAGATAAAAAATGGAAATTGTAAGGATAGTATTGAAATATTGGTTGAGGCGGCGTACGACGGCATAAGCTCACCAAATCAACGCAATCTTCAATGCTAGAGTGTCAGCAGCTTGGAGGTATGTGGAGAGCACCAGTCCCTGACGTGGATTAAAATGGATATGACCTAATACAAAACAAAACAAAAGAAGACTGTATAATTTAGTTTGTTGAACTTTTCAAATATCATGCTTGGTCTATGTTTCTCCTCTTCATTATTGAGCATCGTCTCATCAACTTCCTATGTTTTCTAAAAACCTGACATGCATCGGAGAATCATCATATGACAATAGCCATCCAACCAACCACAATTTGCATTACCCTACGAGGTAGTTGGTAATCTTTTTTTGTATTTTCTTTCCAGTTGATGTACATGTAAAGGGTTATACTGTGACATATTTTTTGAATTGGAAGTTCTAAATACTTCCTTCTTAGTATTTTTAATTGCAATTTATTTTTTAGTGTTAGTTGTGATTGCTAAATAATTTATTATTAAGTAACTAGATATGGATATGTGATGATCCGATGATCCGGAATTTGGGTCGTGACAGTTTTGGTATCAGAGCCTGATTACTCCAGTAAGTTGTTCGGTAACTGACAACTATGAGTGATATTCAGAAATTAGTCGTGCGTTAAGATACTTTGATCTTAATATTTGATCGCGGTACAATTCACAAGTCATTGTCTCTTATAAACAGTATGTTAAGGCATATATGATCTAACATTTGGCCTTGAGTCTTCCCAAGATCATGGTAGATCGAGACGTGTCTAGGCAAATAACGGCAATGATGGCAATGCTTTAAGAGATGGGGCAGAGGCAACATGCATTAGAGAAGAGGCTTAATGCACAAGTTGAAAGACCCGAAGCATCCAGACCTATGGATACTAGGGTTGAGGGTTCTATCCACCATTCTAAGGAAGAATTGAGTTACCATACTTTCATTGAGTCTGCTCCTACTCTAGCTGAAGAAGCAATGGAGAAGGCCCTTCTCATACATAAAAAATTACCCACGTGGGAAAGATTCCTTGATCCAAAGGCATAGAAACACTTGATGCATAATATGGCTTGATGATGTCAACAGGATGTTGAGAATAATACATGCACCAACAGACACTTGGGTGCACTTTGCTAACTACTTCACAATAGACTATGTAAGACGATGGCGGAAAGAAATTTTCAAGAAATTAGTATATCATTTCCATGGAACATTTTTTTAAGAAAGGCCCAGATATTACTTTTTTCCCTCTCGTTGGGAAGAATTGAAGAGGAGAGAATTGACTTATTTGACCTATGGTTCTAAGATCGTGCGAGATTATCATATCCACTTTTTATCTTCTCAGACATAGTGCCCCTGAATGCTTCTGCAATGGTCCTTTTCATTATCATCATGCACATGCGATTTAATCTCTCCCTCTTTTCTTTACCACTTTTTTCATCAGAGGTACTCTTATTCATAACTGATGGAGGAGTCAATACTTATCGCAAGGTCAAGATCCATAACCCCGAGAACTATCAACAAATTCCTGTCATGACTTAAAATTGGAACCATTTAACATTGGAATCGAATTGATGGCAGCGGTTATGTTGTGGAATTCATGTCTGAAAAAATATAATAAAAATGCTCACATAACTACAATAGAAAATATTGAATATAGGTAAAATTTTATCTCAAGATATCTACCACTCCAACGCATTGTTATCTTTGGATGTAACTTGTGAGTGATAATAAATATTGATGATAATAACATGTCAACTAGACATCTACCTTTGGGTAGATTTAATATTTGCACAATAACCAAACAATCATCACATATTTAAAACTACAACCCGCAAGCATAATTTCGATGGATAACAATTTCCCTTTAGGTAAATATGTATCCGTATAAATTAATGATGCATTACTATTCATATTTCATCACACATCAATTTCAACAATACCAGCCACTTTGGTGACATATTATTTTAACTAATGGATATCAAAATATGTAAGTATCCATTTCTATAAATTCGTTATTTAATTTTGATAACGAAAATACCATAATGGGAAACTGTAGGCCCATAATCCATTGTTGTATAAAAAAACTTGATGGGCATTACCAAAGCTTACATGTACGGATACATCAAAAGATTAGGATGTATGTTTCTCAAACATGATGATAATAATAAATGAGAAACATTATAAAAATATAATTGATATTGTAACGATTAGATTTTTTCCCATTTTTTTCCTGCCCAACCTTCCTTCTTTTTCCCAATTAAGAGCATGGACTTATTTCAAAAGTGTTGGTATTATTAGGCAATAATTGTCCTTTTTAGAGGCATAAAATCACAAGAAGTCCCCCCCCACACGTCACTTGTTTTCTTCGGAGAGAGAGAGAGAGAAGGAGAGAGAGAGTTAGAAAGAGAGATCTCACCGTGAGAATTATCCTCACCGCAGGGGACGGCTGCATCAATTCGGTGGAGGAGAACGTCACCTCGAGAGTAAGGAGGGGGGCGTAGCGATCTAGTAGATACAATCTGTCAGACTTGAGGTATGTGTCGAACCCTTAGGATAACGTTTATGTCTACGGATTTTCGCTATTGATTAAGATTTCTTCATTTTGATTACGGATGAATTAGACAGACTCTCGATTCATGGTCACACTCTCGCCATCAATGAATGAGCGGATATCAACTTTATGGCTTGACTGGATGTTTGGGAGACCTTTTAATGTTTCATACACATTGAACATCCGGTTGTTTTGGAGATGGGCCTGGATAAATTAATGTACCAATATTATTTCTTTGATTTCTGGTAGTCAGATCACATACGGGGAATAAAAGCATATTTTCAGAAATTATGGTTATATATCCTTTCAAAATTAGTAGTTGGGTTGTTACCATAAAACCCTATAATTTTTAGGACTTGGTAACTAATGTTATTTTGATTATATGTTTATTCTGAGATATTTTCACAATAACGGAATCGTTGTCATAAAACATGTTAATTATTTTTTCTTACATCCGAGTATAGCAAACCATGCGAATCTGATCAGTTGTTTTTTTTAAAAAAAAATCTGCATATAACCACTTAGCTTTATCATCTAGACCTATTCCAATTAAAGAATGTTATAATTATCTTTTTTCAATCAATGGGTTTGTTAGCACAAATGTCACTATAATAAAATGTTGAATTACATGGGTATAATCAGAAGATCAATCTGAAAGTAAATAAATAATAACATGACGTCCCTTATTGAATATCAAATACGGAATATTCATGTATTAAAGAAATGAGTACAGAGTACTTTTACTAGAAAAAGGTAAATATGTAAATATGTCTAGATGATATTACGATTTTGACACCAACTCGTATTGAGAAGAATTACTCTTAACATCACTAGAAAGATCAGTTAATGGAAAGTAGAGAAAGTATGTGTGTGTGTGTATCAGCTATGATTTTTTTGTACAATAAAGTCTTGGTTAGTGGAAATCAAAATTTTCATACGAACCATTATTGTCAGAAAAAAGAAAGAAATATCTTTTAAATAATAGAAAGTTCATTAACATAAGTAACGACATGATAACGATAAGTAGAGCTGAGTGCTACACCTAATGGTGGGAATCACCTCTAAAGTCCAATTATCGTAGCCAAAAATGGCTAACATCTTACGGGTACGTACGATTCAAGGAACCGATTGAGGCGAAAGATAAGTCATCTACAGCTTTAACTACACTGTAATGTATGTCATGTTCATGGACCGCTCGTGTCGGCGGTAAAGCCACCAAAGACAACAAAGCCACCAAAGTCGTTTAAAGATTTAACAATTAAGACAACTTTAAGTACTAAACAAATCAAGGGTATGGGTACAATTCTGAAACTGTTAAGGCATATGTGTGCAAGTATGGCGCTGTAATGGTATTGTGCGTGTATTGTGATTGTAATGGGCATATGCGCAACTACAGAAAATTCCGAGGGTTTAAGTGAAAATATGAAAATGTTAAAGTGTATATGCAAATATGGCAAACTTTAAGAGTATATATGAAATTATGACTTGAACGAACAGTTTAGGAAGGAGTACCTTTCGTATGTGAAATTATGAGTCGCATAATGATAGTGTGTGAGAACAAGTTAGTATCATTTGCAACCAGATAATTATGCAAATTATATGGACGTGTTTTATAATTGATTGCATAGTAGAGGTTATGTTTTCTAATGTTTAAAATAGTATAGAAAGATTTGCTTTTCCGCTAGCCGGCTTGACCCTAACTCGACACATACTGAGTGTTAGGCTCATAACATTTGTTGTTGTTTTTCCAAGAGAACACGAGGTTTGACTTATTTTTTAGTTCAAGGCGATTATTACGTCATCGTGAAGTTGGACCGGTACGGATCATTGATGGATCATTTACAGAAGGATGTCATTATGCCCACTGGAACTTTGATCTGCTAGTTTTATTATTAGCTTTTTTGCAATGTTATCCATGTTGGAGATGTAATAAAAGAACTATCAAGTCATTTGGCTTTAGTTTAAATTATTATTTTCTCTGCTCATTGGTTATCATGCAAGTTTTCGATAACGGTTCGATCGACAAGACCGGTTCCGTTATAGATATGCATATTTTTTTATGTTGTCAATATAGACAACAATAGTCGAATACTAAAGAAACGAAGATGAAGCAATAACAATAAAAATAATAATCAATTCAACCATTTTCTTGTCAATAATGTGATTGGAAAGCTTTATAAAAGGTAGCAAGTTCATGCAATATTAATAGAGATTGAAGTCGTGCTCTATCATCGTAAACAATCCATGCATATTAAAGATTGATAATAATAGATAAGTAATAGAACTCGCCTTGCATAGCCGTCATTAGCACTACAAGAGGAATGAATGTCTTCCAAAAGAAACCACGCACCAGATTCGAAAACTGCCCTTTCTTCTTCGTGAAAGAAAATTGTATCGCACAAAAGAAAAGGAGCGCAATCCTCCATATGTGCCGATGGGAATTCAAAACAAAAGGGATAGGGTGCATGCGGTTTCCTTTTGGGGACCACAACTTACTCCTGCATTTATAATTTACATCCCCACCCATCATAGCAATGCAAATTATTTTTGATCTCTACATAATAAAATCACATGCAACAAAAATACTTTGGTGTCCAAATAAATCACAAATTCCCTATTTGATCACTTCTATTCTGTTGAGCCATAAAATTAAAGTTGATAGTATAACTAATTACAAACATGCACGTTTAAGTCCATCGTTGTATTTAAATTCCAATAAGAAAAACATGACCATGTATGTAAGTTCTCACTGTCCAGTACCGAATATAAGGAAAGTCGTTATATATACGTTAACGAGCATAAAAGTTGATATTATTTTCTTTATTCATTTTTCAAACGGTTCTGGAAAAATGTAAGGATAGTCGGAGAGGATTGTCTACTACATGTGCTAGCCAAACAGACATTGTGATATACTTGTGGGTCGTGCGATTTCCAACTCTCGTGATCACGGCTCAATATGACCGCAGTTGCGAGGCTCGTAAAGGCACCGCAGTGGACGATCCTCTCCTAGATGCCAATGGCACGGAGTCAGCGTACGTACAAAAAATGCTCCGATGTCGATAAGGATCCCTTTGCTGGAGGATGCATAGCTTACTCCGCGGAGCATGCCCTCCCCCCTCGCTCTCGGATTGTTGAACTCCGATATCAACTCCAGTAATTATTTTAAGAGAAAGGTGTGTAATAATCGTTTTGTCATGTACGAGAAACTTCAAATAAGACGGGTATTTTCCGATTTTAGAAAAAATCAACATGTTTAACAATTCCTTATGTCATATATTTAATAATAAATATTAAGATAACATGTATACCAAGATAAAATTATAAAAATATTATTATATCTGATATAAATGTTAATTAATAGTTACACATGGATACTATATTTTTACAAAATAATCAGATGAATGTTTTTCTTTCAATGTGTAATTTATACTTTACAAAATGATTACATATTTTTACTTAATTGACAATAACTTTTAAAAGCTTGGGAAAGTCCCACCTAATTTAAAGGGACTCTTGTTATATAAATAACTAGTTGGTAGTCCAGTAACAAAATTTACTTTTAAGGACTCTTGTTATATAAACAACTAGTTAGTAGTCCGGTAACAAAATTTACTTTCAGGGACTCTTGTTATATAAGCAACTAGTTAGTAGTCCAGTAACAAAATTTACTTTTGTTGCAACTTTTGAGTATACATAAGATATAATTTTACAATGAATAAATTTTTAGTGAATAATGAATGAATAATATTTATAAGTATATTTTATTAAATTTGCAAAGATTCAAGTATATATGCTTGTTTCTAAATGGATATATAGAGATATTCCATGTGACATGTTGGTATTTACAAATACCTGTATATCAGAGAGAGTTGATTGTTAATAAGATTTACGAATTAAATGTTGATGTGAATTGGATTCATACTATACAACTAATTGTAAATGTAATTTACATTTTATTGAATGGTTGAATTCGATTCGTAATTGTTAATGGTTTTATTTGCATTGTAACAAATAATTTGCAATATTTATCTGGTGATATTTTGTTGATAACAAATTCCGTAAAATAAGAATCAATGTAATAAGATTATATTTGGATCGGAGAGAGTTATCTCTCTCCAATCTAATGGTGGTTGTCCACCTTGATTAAAAGGGAAGCATGCTTTCTCCTTTCTCCTTTAATGGGGGATGGGGGCTTAGTCCTATTCCATTCATGGTAATACTGATTTAATTAAAACTAAATATGTTAGGATATTTTACAATACATTTGTTTTAAATTAAACTAATTTAATATTGTTGCAAGTTTTTGCAACGGAATTTTAACCATTGATATGAATTAGGAGTGTCTCCACCATCCAATTTAGTATAAAAGAAGGGGTAGCCCTAGACTTTTGCACTACAACAATTGCAAGAGAAATTTCTCTCTCTCTCTCTCTCTCTCTCTCTCTCTCTCTCTCTCTTTCTCTCTCCAGATCACATCTCCCTCTCTCTCAATATTGTGGCAGTCTACTATATTGCCCGAGAGAGAGCCATCGTCCTCGTGATGTCGTTGTTCTACTGGATTGACTGCTCGTGAAATTTCAACTTCTTCGATGCATCTTACTCGTGAGGAAGGACATCCATTTCTTGTAGTGAAATCAGTGGACTCTGTGCTCTGATCTTCACTTGGATTGTGAGAAACTATGTCTCTGAAGGATATGGGAAAATCCTTAAGCACGTCACGGAAGAGTGAGGATCGCATCGTATGCGATCAGGAGAGACCAATCATACTAGTTGCTCAGGATAACGGAATTTAAAAATCTTTTAATGATAAAATAACACGATCCAAGAATACTTATGGGATCATTTCATCCAAACCACAAACACGTATTGGGTTTACCTCTTGAAGTGTGGTTGCGATATAGTCTCTAAATGAAGACATCTTCTGTCTCAAGTCCGATCCAACGGAGGAGACACTTGTGAGAACGTTGATGAAATGTATGTTCCTCGCAATCCATGTTGATGATCCAAGTGGTGAATCTCCTGATCTCGTCACACGAGATCCGATGTCTTCTTTACGAGTGAGGCTCAACGAAGGAGACAGAGATCCACGAGCAGTCGAAGTAGTAGCACAACGGTGATGTGACCCCGAAAACGACCTTCTCTCTAAGGTTAGTGTGGATGGCTACCTAAGATGGATAGAGAGAGAGGTGGAGTTGGTCTTGAGAATGAGAGAGAGAGAGAGAGAACAATTGATGAAACAAGTTTGGAATTATTTTTGAACTCTTTCAAGACTAATACACTTTCTTCACGAATACATGGAGATAAGGACATGGCAATTGTACGTTCACATATAGTGACTCGGATATTGAGATCATATCTCAAATCCAGATCTTGAAAATCTTCCATAGATGTTTGTTTAAATCAAAACTATAAATCTAATCTTTTCATTGCATCTGAATCGCACTCATATCATTGTACAATATTTGAACCAAGATCGGATTACTTCTATATTGAGAGGAGTCCCTAAAATCCAAAGTCATTTCATCACTCCCTAGGAATGGAAGTATCATAGTTATACAATCATTTATGATCACGTCACCCCTCGTGTATTGCTAATGCCCGTACATCCTGCATACTGGAAGACCTAGAATAAACCCGAAGTTTTAGATCTCATTTAGATTGTCTCCTTCAAGGTTTCATTATTAAGTTTCACATTTCATCATCAGGAGTCGTTATTGATCATATACTTTCCAAAAGAATATATAATACATAGGTGTTGATCGTATTCTTTCCCAAAGCACATATCAGACCTTACAAATTCAGTCAAGCTTCCAAAGCGAGACGACCATGCATGAAATTTTATCCTTCCCAATATCTCATGAGCGATCTCATGTCTTCCGGTTCAGTAATAAACATGTATGATCCCTTTGAGAGATCGTATTACTAATATGTCCTTGTATGCACACCAACACGCTGATGTATCGACCTTGATTAGGCCATCAACCAATCGATCTGCCAAATGTACATACTCGAATATATAGTAACACATCTGTCTCTAGTCAGAGGATGTGTGCCTATATCGTTATAGCATACGACATAAGTCTTTGGTTATCTCGATCTCATTAAGTCAACTCTTTGACCTAACTTATATAACACATCCGAATTTCTATTCCTATGCAGAGGACCTGCATCAAGAGCTTGATTAGATATCAACCATGAGAGAAAGGATTGACATCGCATGCTCAGGCTGGAGATCATCTCTTAATAATCATTTGACGATGCTTGATGAGTCCTCAATCTAACTCTTTAGATATTCATCCAAGCACTAGCCTCTGTGATTCAACAATTGAATCAACATATGTATGATCATCAAGATGACCGTAGTACATAACCCTAATTGTACTAAAAGGGACCTATTATCCAAATTAGATATCATTCATTTCAGACAAGGGAATGATATTTGCAATAACATTTATTGTATAATGACTTGTCGTGGACTCGCATGTACAATAGTGTCATCAATGCACTCGCAAGTTCCTCCTTCACTCTAATATATAAAAGCTTGGCGTAGAACAACTGATAATCATATGCAGCATAACCACGAACTGTACATTTAATATATTTGTATATATTTACCTTTGCATACAAATTAATTATCGTTCTTTGACTTTTTAATCTAACAATTTTACAAACGTCGATATGATTTGATTTGAAGTATATATCGAGTAAGATCTGTTTATCGACGTTCGAACATTGAGATAGGCAAGCTACATGATCTTGGACTTACTTATATGGTCGACGATCGTACCATGGGGGGCGTAGTTAGCCTTGGCAATGGAGGCTAGGCCGTTGTTGTTGCCCGGATCAACGATGGGGTCACCGAACACGAACTTGATCGGGAACGTCCGGCTAACGGACCTCGGGTTGATGCACAAGCAGCAAGCTAACTATGACAATGGTGTTAAGATGATCCAGCTAGCTATGCTTTCAGAGTAATTAAGCAAACAAGAGTGGAGTGCGGGATAGTGAAGCGTTGGATTGATAGATATAGCCGAGTCTTATAGATATTTGACAACGTTGTTGGTCTGATAGATATTGAATTATTATCATGCAAGCGTTATTTTCTTATTTATTTGCAAGATCTACGTCAAATAAATTGGTTTTTTTCGTGCATGCTGATGTTTCGTGAGCTATAGCTCATGCGCGTTGGTTTCTTTTTCTTCCCCAGAGAAGAAGGGCTTCCATTTATGTGACACGTTCGAATGCCGTACATCGTTCTCTCGTCGCCGGATAAAAGGATTTTATAACGGTATAAGTTATTAAGAATATTATTTTATCATCGTTACACCGTCCATTATGTGAGTATCTAAAATATTTTTCTCTTCCGTATTGAAAAGCTAATTGCACAAAAATGACAAATAAACCTCGCCTGTCGTCAATCACATATTATTCCTATTCTCGTAGAAAATGCAGACCGATCATTCAAAGTGCAAGATCTAAGTTCGAGATTTACATATTGCAGTGCCGGTGATGATCATGGAGACTCCCATTAGTTTCTTTTCTGTTTTGGAGTGATTATTCATAAAACACAGTATTTATCAATTTCACGTATGAACAGCTGCCCTTATAGCTCAGTGGTAGAGCGTCAGTCTTGTAAACTGAAGGTCCGTAGTTCGATCCTGCGTGAGGGCAATTTATTTTTCTTTTTTATTATATAGGAGTGCCAATTTAGGATTACCCGACCACTCAATTTAGGATGCAAAAAAAATCCACTTAACCAAACCCAGACAGTTTATCCCAAGTTTCGATCTCGGGCAAAAGAGACCAGAACGGTCAGATTAATGACGACTGTTCCTTTGCAAGAATAATGATTGATCAACCCATATACAACTATAAATAATCAAATAAGTTAGAAGAAGAATCCCGCAAGACTTGAGCCTGAACTGCAATGAAATGCTGTGGTAAAAAAAGAATACTTCATCTGTAATTATACATCTATATGGAATGCTTCATGTGTAATCGTGTAATTATATGGTTCTTTAAGTTTGGTTTTTATTTTTATTTTCCCAGCTTTTGCAACTCCTAGTTTTTGATACAACTTCATGGACTTTGATTCACCGGCATTTGCATATCAATACGTAAAGAGAGACACATGTCTTGCTTTCGCTGCAGAGAGGGAACCCAGGCTCAAGACGATAGCCGAAAGGGTCGTAGGATTTGGATGCCCCGATCATCGGCCGACATCTTGAAACCAGAGGATAGCAAGAACTTCACCGCTAATTCACAAAATTACAAAGTACACGGCTACTCAAGACAAATTTAACAGCATGATCTAACTTTGAGCTAGTGATCTAGCATGAACAATTACATTTTCACCGTAAAATCTTTCTGACAGGAGGCCGTCTCGCTTCTCGCAAGCCATATTGTCAAAATAATATACAGAATCATGGCTTTGTCTTCCTCCTGCACCCACCACTTGGACCCAATAAACTCCCAAAAGATTGCAACACAATCTATGTCTTGATCTACATGTTTACAAAGCCTTCACGCACACCCATAGAGCTTGCACAAGTGACAAGGAGGAGATCCACATTTTCATTGGCCTCCAAACAAGAAGCACATGTGAATCTTATGTTGTCGAAGAAGCAAGCAAATCTATCTCCCGTCATCAATCGTCTACGTCTCAAAAGCCATTGAAATAATTTAATCTAAAATAAATAATGAAGTCATCGTATCAAATAATTTGATTTTCAAGCTACCATAGATTGTTGGAAACAAATGAAACCTTAACACAAGTGGTAGTCAGTTTGTTTTCTCCTCTTAAGTTTTAATGCTAATGCACTTTCCTCTATGATTCAACTAATATATGTTATTATTTTCGAACCTCTCTAATACTAAGGTCTAGTGTGAATATAATACTAAGTACAGATGAGATCCTGATAATTTTCAGAGATATATAACCATTATATGTTAAATTTCCAGGGCTTAAACATGTCAAATTGAATCCTGAATCCATTATTATCTGTCACTTTACACAAAAAGTGAAGATAATATAAACTTCGATGACCATTACAAATACAAACAATTTTCAATATATATATGTAGGATATCTTTCAAATGAGACATGGTCCTTCCATCTCTAAGAAAGGCCAGCGGTCCTATGCGTTAATAATTAATCAAACGGTTGTTATTAAAAGCATGTTAATATTATTATTTAATTAATCAAAAATCCATTTTGGTCATTATGCATTATCTAAATACAATATGTAGCATCCCAAAATATCTTCTCATTGATCTCTCTCATACTCTTTCCAAAAATCCCATACGCATACCTAAAATATCACATTAATCTCTCTCCTAATCCCATAAGCACGACGGCGGTGCATGAGAGGAGGTGGCAGCGGTGGGGCTCCGGAGGCTCGCGTAGGGACGTTGCTTCTCTGGGCGGGCGGAGATCCACCTACACGTGCTTGATCTGCGCAAAGAAACTCCATCACCGATCAGGGCGTGTGTCGCCCACCCACGAACATCACCCTCCCTTAGCACCGTCATCGACCGCCTGGAGGAACGAGGAAACACCGCACGCATGGAGTTTGCACAACTGCACGCCATCCTACACACGTCATCTCCATTCACCGCCGACCACCGCTCACGAGCCCACGCCAGGAACTCCAGCCACGTCTACCGTCGACGCTCAACTACACTAAGCACACCAACATCACGAAAGACCTTCATGCAAATAACGATGACAACGCGTAGCCCGGATGGCGATGCATGTACACGGTGCTGCAAACAGGCTTGGGTGAAGAATGATTCGCAGTTTGATACAATATTGACGTGTATTATACAATATTTAATGTGTATTATACATTTTTGATATATATTATACATATTTGTTATGTATTTTTACAAATCAATTGGTTACGAATGAAAATTGAAATTTTTACATATCTTGTATATTTGATGTGCATTACACATTTTGGATGTGCATTATACAATTTAGATGTGTTTTATATAAATTTAGTTTGTATATTCACATCAATTAAACATGAATAACTATCCCAATTTTTATAAAAATCTATATAAATATTATTCTACAAAAAACTATACAATCGTTACAAAAAACCACACATTAATTACTAACAAGAATTGTATTTTACAAAGAACCATGCAAAATTTAAAATAATGGATGAATTTTTGAATAAACAACGTATTCTACAAAAAAAACTTACAGTCGTTACAAAAGGAATCTTGAATTCTTCAAAAAAATGTGTGAGAATACAAACATATGCCCTATATAATATCGCCCGTCACAAAATTAGATATTTTTTAAATATAGTATTGCGAAAAATACCAAAAATAAAACTAGCTAAATTTAGTATTTCGAAATATTAATTAGTGTACATAATTAATGTAAAAGTTGATGACGAAAATGTCCATTTGGGCAACAAAATTGAAGATGTCGTTGGTTTTTAATCTGATTGTCCAGATCGTTGGCCTTCCATAGGGATGGAAGGACCACGTCTCATTTGAGAGCCCCCTATATATCATTCAATATGCAAGATATTCGTCTCTATCTTGTGTTTGATGGATATAAGAGAACTCTATCATATGTAACCAAAAGAATCATATGATTCTATTGTTATTCAACTAATGGGACCGATAAAATCATATGAAGCCAACAACAATGTGGGGTGAAATTTCGTAAACTCCGAGAATGTTCTTTTGGGATCTCCTCTCGTACGGAAACGGTATTTTCATCACTCAATCACAGCTTGAACGTGCGATCAACAATGGCTTCGTGCTCCACTACGCGATAGTGGTTCCGGAGTTTCCGTTAGAGCACCTCCTCCAATGGCGATGGTCCTCTGGTGACTAATCCAACCAAGGAGGTAGTGTTCCAATGAGGGGAAAAAAATGGTGTTGGCTAGATTTTTAAGAGGACAACCTACCATCTCTTATTTACAGAAGAAGAGGTGAATTCGGATCCAAGTTCGGATCCGGTTCGAATCCATATAAGGGTCTCAATCATTCAAACAAAACATCAATATCTTGAGATAGGAAGCACAAAATTCGATGTTCTTAAGCTCTTAGGCCTCGACGAGCTCTACAAAATGGTGCGATCACTTAAATTTTTTGAATGCCAAAAAAACTGCAAAAGTTGGGACAAAAATACGAGGTTTCACAACAAGAGAGAGAGAGCAAGAGAGAGATGCACTTTCTTTTTGTATTCTTTTAACCTAAAAGGGGAAATTGGTAATTTACAATAAAAATAACAAAAATAACAAAAATAAGATTATGCATGTTGCCGAGTTCTCGACAATGATGTTAAATAATACGAATGGTCCCAAAAAAATGAAATGCAGATATATAATAGGGAAGAAAAGTGTAAATTTCGCATGAATAAAATATTATACTTGGAAATTTTGAATAAAATATATGAGAAGGTTCGAAATTAAATATAAGAATAACGGTGGTCATGATCGACCTTTTATCAACCGCCCTCCCCTATTTGTAGCCGGAGTTGAGGGAGGGGAGGGGCAACAGTTGGCAGTTGAGCAGGAGATGCGGATGCATTTCAAGGGTTGATAGAAGGGGAGGGGGACGTCGTTGGCGGTTGAAGAAGAGAAAGGGACGACACCCCTTCGAGCATTGCAGGAGGATGAAGAGAGGTTGTCATCAACCCCCTTGGTGCTGACATCAACGCCTTTGTTTTGTTTTTATTTTCTTTTTTTCGAAATGTTATTATCCGGTCGACATCGTCTAAATCGACATATTTGTGATTCTTTTTTTTGGAAAATAGAGAGATGAGATGGCATGATAACCCCTTGGGACTCCTCTGAAACATGCGTGGAAAAATATAACAAAAGGTTAGAGATTTCAATATTGGGCCTGGAGCCTATATACATTGATAAAAACAAATTAAGAAAATACGAATAATCATTATTTTTTTCATATTTATTTTACAATGAATGAATTTTTGAGATGATTTTGAATGCAGTGAGTATACAATTTGTGGAATGGAAATTGTGCATGGAATTGAGAAAAATGCATTGGAGTAAACAAAGGTTTTTTTGGTGAAAAGGGTATGAAAACATGTTAAATTAACCATTCATCAATGAGAAACAACTATTAAAATTATTCTAAAATATAGTTTTAGGAGATTCCACTTTAATATGACCCAACTTACATAAAAGACTATGTTAAATATGTATACACACACATTGCGTAACTTAAAAGATCAATATTTAAATGAGAGGAAAAGTCACTATTCTAAATGAGAAGAGATGTCACTCAAACCCTAAGCATAATATAGTCCCAAAGGCATTCACCATTTTTTTTATCAATATATGATTACGTCCAACAGTAAAGAACATCAAATGGAACTTGCTAACAATATCCAACCATCGTGGACATTGAAGAGATCGTCGCAAAGGATTTGAGTTCTTTTAGAATATATAATAGATGGATTATCACCTCTTATGTTCCAACATCATATATAAGTGGGACTCCGGTCTATCTATAGGGCTATATAAGAAGTCACACATCCCCGCTATTCATCAAGGAATTCACTATAGAAATTCTGACCTTTTGAGGCCTTCTTATGTGAGTTCATTCCGCTCCCTGCGGAGTAGGGTTCCACATAGAATTCCAGTGTTCTCTATTTTTTATTATGTATATTATTGATTTTGTTTTTGTTGGAATTAACGGTATTGGGATAGTTTGATGCAATTTGATGGTCAATATCAAGTTGTATTGATGTATCTCAATTCCTGGAATTCAATATTTCAACCCTGTGGGGTGCTGTTTAGTCCCACATCGTGGAGAGACAAAACTGGCACTTGGTTTTTATGTGGGAAGTCCTGATACTAGTCTGGAAACAGACTAGAGAGGATTTTAGACCACAACTCACACGCACGCACGCACGGCTGCGGCTGCGGCTGCGGTGTGGCAAAGACCAAGTCGGTTTTGTAACCGCAAGTTTTGAATTCCAAGCGTTACTCCCCATTATCTTCCCACGAAAACGTAACCGCCCGGACGCCTTTAAGTATCTCTTAAAGTACGTGGGTGTGGGTTACGAACATCCATTCCATTCCCTCTCTGCGCCCTGCTCTTTTTCGAGGACGCTCTTTTTTCTCTCGATCTCGGATTTCGTCTACGGAGGTGGATTTCGAGGACGCTCAAGCGCGGTGCGCACCGTCAACGAGCGTAGACCGTCGGACCCTGGGAGCGGCACGTCAAGGCCCTGTGCGCCGGTAAAGTACGGGGCGTTGTCTCTCTAAGGGGAGTCCTACAACAGGACGCTTCGGTTGTGATCTCTAACTCTACTTTTCTTTGTCGCATTGTTTGTCATGTTTTTGGTTTCCGGATTTCTCCCTTGTGCGAATATGCATATGTTAATTAAACGGATATTTCTCTTATCACTGTTAACATGGATTCATACATATGATAATATGTTCTGTAAATCTGTGGTTATATGGATTTTTATATGTATGTTAATGACGGGATTCTCAACAATCTTAGAGAGACAGCGTTATAACGTGATTAGAAAAATGTCGGATTTGAGGTTTCGGTCTCGTGTAGATTTCACTGGTATGCCAGAGAAATTCGGGGGTCAGAATTTCAAGCGTTGGCAACAACGCATGAAAATCTGGCTGACCACGATTGGCCTGATTTCGGTTCTGGAAACCGAGTGCCCTAAATTATCTGAACAAAATCCGGATCCTCAGACGGTTAAGATGGCGGATGCGTGGAAAGAAAATGACCGTCTGTGTCATGGGTGCATTCTCACTGCACTATCGAACGTTCTGTTCGATGTCTATGGTGCATCTACCAAAACCGTTAAGGATCTGTGGGAGGAACTGGATAAGAAATATAACACGGAGGATCTGGGTATTGAAAAATACTCAGTATCAAAGTTCCTAAAATTTCAGATGACTGAGGGTAAATCGGTTTCGGAACAGGCTCATGAGTTTTTGTTATTACTCAATGGGTTAGCCGAGGCAGAAATGAAACTTCCTGAAAAGTTTCAAGTTATGTCGATCATTGAGAAATTTCCCAAGTCCTGGGAAGATTTTGGAATGTCCTTAAAGCACAGGAAGGGGAAAATTTCTCTAAATGATCTGATGGTCTCGATAGCCATTGAAGAGGAGCATAGGAAACAAAAACCCGTGATGCCTGTAGACGTGAACCCTAAGGTTAATGTCATAACCTCAAAAGGAAACATTGCTAAAGGGAAAAATAAGAAACTGAAAGCCAAGGGAAAAATCCAGAAAAACCAAAGAACAAACCTTGCTGGCAGTGTGGACAGGTTGGACATTGGAAGAAGGATTGCCCTTCTTTGAAGACCCAACAGAAGTCTACGGATGTCGTTCCTCAGGCTCTTGTGCTGACTGAGGGAGGCGGGTCCGGTGAGGGGTATGTCTCAGTGAACCCTGAACTCTATTTTGTAAACGAGCCTAATGAGTAGCTTGTTGATACAGGTGCAAATGTTCACATTTGTACTGATAGAACATTCTTTCTGTCTTATCAGGCTTCAGCCGATAGTACAGTAATGATGGGGAACAGATCTGCAGGCAAGGTGCTTGGATTCGGACAAGTCGAGCTGAGATTCTCAACTGAACGAGTTTGGACTTTGCGCAGGGTGCTGCACGTTCCTGAGATTAAGAAGAATGTTTTGTCTGGTTCTTTATTAGTTAGAAAGGGTTTTCAATTAGACTTTAAATATAATAAAGTAGTTTTTCTGAGATATGGTATTTTCTTTGCAAAAGGATATTTGGCTGATCATGATCTTTTATTTAGAATAAGATGTGACATTGATAGTTCAGTTAATAATATTTCTGGTTTTGATTCTTCTACTTATGTTGTTTCAAATATTGAATCTTCTGATTTATGGCATGCTAGGTTAGGACATGTAAATTTCAATTCTATGAAAAGAATGATGAAACTTGACATGATTCCTAATCATACTACAGACAAACTCAACAAATGTGAAATGTGTGCTCAAGCTAAGTTGCCTAGAAAGCCTTTCAATTCTGTGAATAGGGAAACTGAAATTCTAGACTTAGTACATTCTGATATTTGTGAGTTTGGTGGTGTGATGACTAGAGATAACAAAAGATATTTTATCACCTTCATAGATGATAGCAGTAGATACTGTTATGTTTATCTGCTTAAAACTAAGGATGAAGCCTTAGAAAAATTTCTTATTTTTAAGAATGAAGTAGAAACACAAGTCGGGAAAGTAATTAAACGTCTGAGGTCAGATAGGGGTGGTGAATACACATCTAAGATATTTGATGAACAATGCAAACTATTTGGCATAGTTCATGAGGTCACTGCACTATATTCACCACAGTCCAATTGAATAGCAGAACGAAAGAATAGGACCCTAACTGATATGATCAATGTATTTTTACAAAGTTCTGGGCTACCACCTTACATGTGGGGGGAAGCTTTGAATACGGCCTGTTATATTCTGAATAGAGTTCCCTTAAGGCATAAAGATAAGAGTCCATTTGAACTTTGGAGAAATAGAAAACCAAGCTTAAAATATCTTAAGGTGTGGGGATGCCTGGCTAAGGTCTTAGTCCCAGAACACAAGAGAAAGAAGCTTGGACCTAAAACAATTGACGCGGTCTTTTTGGGGTATCTGGAAAATAGTTATGCCTATCGATTCTTAGTAATTCGGTCTGAGATCGCAAGCATATATTCTAATACTATTGTTAAACTTCGTGATGCTACATTTTTCGAGGATATTTTTCCAATGAAAAAGGGGATTTCTGAAAATCTGACTACTGACGTAGCCTCAACATCTGGTTCTATTCCACAACAAATAGAAAAGATGTCAAATGTGGGGCTAGCTCTTCTGAACCCAATGAATTCTTGGAGGATGTTGAACCTAGAAGAAGTAAGAGACCTAGAATTGCTAAGGATTTAGGTAGCGACTTTGTCTCCTACCAAATCGAGGGTGATCCTCCCACATACAAGGATGCCATGGCTTCTACTGAAGCAAGGCATTGGAAGAAAGCCATTAAATCTAAAATGGATTCAATCATTTCAAATGGCACGTGGAAATTGGTCGATCTACCTCCTGGGTGTTCCACCATAGGAAGCAAATGGGTATTTAGAAGAAAACTTAGACCAGACGGATCCATAGAAAAATATAAGGCAAGACCTATAGTCAAAGGTTTCAAACAGAAAGAGGGTATTGATTATTTTGATACCTATTCTCCTGTAACTAGAATGACTACGATTCGGATGCTCATTGCGTTGGCCTCCATACATGATCTCACAATTCATCAAATGGATGTGAAGACTGCTTTCTTATATGGCGATCTTGAGGAGAAGATCTATATGGACCAACCTGAGGGATTCATAGCATCTGGTAATGAGAGAAAGGTCTGTAAGCTTGTAAAATCTCTTTATGGATTAAAACAAGCTCCGAAACAATGGCATGACAAGTTTGATAAGACTATCCAGTCTTATGGCTTTATTGTTCATGAATCCGATAAATGTGTGTACTCTATGATTAAAGGTGATATGTTTGTTGTCTTATGCCTATATGTAGATGATATTTTTATATTTGGATCAAACATAAGGACAGTGGAAGAAACCAAAGGTTCTTGAGCAGTAAGTTTGAGATGAAGAACTTAGGAGATGCTAATATGATTTTGGGGCTCAAACTGATTAGATCTACTAATGGGATAGCCGTGTCTCAGTCACATTATATTGAGAAGGTTCTTGAAAAATTTGGCTATTAGAGCTGTAAATCTGTATGCACTCCTTATGATTCATCTAAACCCCTCTGCAAGAACAAGAGTGGAGTACCTGTAGCACAGCTACGATATTCCCAGATTATAGGAAGCTTGATGTATCTTACGAACTGTACTCGACCTGATATTTCATTCACGGTCGCAAAGTTAAGTAAATATACGAGCTGTCCTGACCGTACTCATTGGGAGGCCTTGGATCGAGTGTTGAAATACCTTAAGGGTACTACACTTCTTGGACTGCATTATGGTAAATATCCTCCTGTCTTAGAAGGATATAGTGATGCTAGTTGGATAGGTCAAATGGAGGATTCCGGGAGTAACGGTGTGACTGGGTATGTATTTACCCTTGGAGGTGGTGCTGTCTCCTGGAGGTCTGTGAAGCAGACCATTTTGGCTCGGTCTACTTTTGAGGCAGAGCTGTGTGCTTTGGACACAACAGGTATTGAGGCTGAATGGCTTAGGGAGCTTCTCTCTGAGATGCCCATGGTGGGTAAGCCGATACCGGCAATTTCTTTACATTGTGATAGCATGACTACTATTGCAAAGGTAAAGAGTTCAAAGTATAATCAGAAAACAAGAAGACATATCCAAGTTAGACTTAAGTCTATTAGGGATTTGGTGTCTGGTGTCTTCTAGAGTGATTAATGTGGAATTTATTGGTACCAAAGATAACACGGCAGATCCACTTACAAAGGGACTTGATAAATCTTTAGTCTAAAAATCCAGATTTGGGATGGGGCTGAAACCCACTGAGAGTTTACCCGCAGTAGCAACCCAACCTAAATGAGTGGAGATCCCACAAAATAGGTTCAATGGGAAAACAAGCTGTAAGGGGAACTGGTTGGCACTTAATATGCAATACTTTGCATGTGAGTCCTATCCCTGGAAAGTCGAGTGCCTGAAAGCTGCAGGAAAAGGTTTAGCATTATGCTCTTAATGGATTCAAGCTTTTATAAGCAGGATGTGAGCAGTACATCCTTAAAGAATGCCACCTATATGAGTATTTCTGTGGGCCGCAGATAAAGGATGAGGGTTTATCCTTTAATATACTCATGAAACAGGGTAGGGTGCAAGGCCATTAATAGCACCAAACCAGAAGATTGTCACCATAGACTTCACTTTGTTGTTATCTCTCGATACCATTACATCAAAGGATTAAAGTTCAAGACATAATTCACTTTATTCCTGTGATGGTGAAAGGGGATAACTCAGGTAAAGGTTCAAACCGGAAGGTACCTTTACTGAAAGCAGAGTGTGGAAACCCGAGATTCTTGGCCCTTCGTGTTTCAACAGTGAATTCGTGGGGGATTGTTGGAATTAACGGTTTTGGGATAGTTTGATGCAATTTGATGGTCAATATCAAGTTGTATTGATGTATCTCAATTCCTGGAATTCAATGTTTCAACCCTGTGGGGTGCTGTTTAGTCCCACATCGTGGAGAGAGAAAACTAGGACTTGGTTTATATGTGGGAAGTCCTGAGACTAGTCTGGAAACAGACTAGAGAGGATTTTATACCACAACTCACACGCACGCATGCACGCGCGCGCGCGCCGCGCTGGGCCGGGCGCGGCGCGGCGCGGCTGCGGCGTGGCGTGGTAAAGACCAAGTCGGTTTTGTAACCGCAAGTTTTGAATTCCAAGCGTTACGCCCCATTATCTTCCCACGAAAACGTAACCGTCTAGACGCCTTTAAGTATCTCTTAAAGGGCGTGGGTGTGGGTTACGAACATCCATTCCATTCCCTCTTTGCGCCCTGCTCTTTTTCGAGGACGCTTTTTTTTCTCTCGATCTCGGGTTTCGTCTACGGAGGTGGCTTTCGAGGACGCTCAAGCGCGGTGCGCACCGTCAACGAGCGTGGACCGTCGGACCCTGGGAGCGGCACGTCAAGGCCCTGTGCGCCGGTAAAGTACGGGGCGCTGTCTCTCTAAGGGGAGTCATACAACAGGACGTTTCGGTTGTGATCTCTAACTCTACTTTTCTTTGTTGCATTGTTTGTTATGTTTTTGGTTTCCGGATTTCTCCCTTGTGCGAATATGCATATGTTAATTAAACGGATATTTCTCTTATCACTGTTAACCTGGATTCATACATGTGATAATCTGTTCTGTAAATCTGTGGTTATATGGATTTTTATATGTATGTTAATGACGGGATTGTCAACAGTTTTCACATTATTTATTTCAACTTGGTATGATAGCCGTTTGATTCTGGATTTGGTCTCAAATATTTTATATTGTTCATGATCCGTTCAATTCGATTGTTTTAGATTTTTCAATGAAACTCAATTTTTTTATATGCTTAAGGTATCTCAAGCACCGTCGTCTTCCAGGATCCGCGCCACCAACATAGCATCTACAATTCCCACGACACAAATACATCTTCTCCGACATAGAATGGCACAACCCGATGGCTATCTCAGGTTATGGGTACCATACTATCCCTTTAAGGTGTTCTTGATCACATCTTCCATGAAGGCCCCCAACCGACTCCTCGCAACGGCATCTCCGGTGTTGCACTCGACTCCTTACAATCTCGCGAGAAACACCCCCACAAATCACCAGGGGTAAAACCCTATAAGAAGCAGATCTAGAAGGTGATCTAGAAGGTATTTCCACAGTGTGGGAAGATCACAAGAAGAAGAAGAAGAATTGACGAGACAAAGCGACGACCCCTCTCCTGCTAATCGCCATTGTCGTTGTTATCATCAAGCCATCCTCGTGAAGATCTTCATCCTCGCTCTCGCACGCACAACGATGGCACCCATTTATATTCCTTGATGATGCATGTACTTCCTCGTGTTCACGACACACTAGTGATGTGTCTACCCTCACGCTAGTATGGGTGTAAACGAACCGAACACAAGCAACTACCTAGGTTCGATTCTCTCTGTTTGGCAATATTATATGTTCGGGTTTGATTCTGTTTGATAAGATGAAAATGGTGTTTTGGTTCGGTTCGGCTCGAACCTGATTCGTGAAGGCTCGGTTTGGTTTGTTAGATGTTCGATTGGCAGTGAAATTCCTTGGAATCTGAGTATTTTAGGAGTGTTGGATGATCATCCTTCGGTATATCTTGATCAAGAATCGTGAACTTTTATGCATATATTGTATTTGCATCATGGTACAAATTCCTCATCCCCTCACATATGTATTTTGAGGGAAAAATACACCTATATATATAATGTGTATCAAACTTTTAACGAACCGAACCTGAGCAAACCTATCATTACAAGTTTGATTCGTTTAAATAAACGATTCCAAACCTATATCAAGGTTCGGCTTATTTATTTTCGAATCAAATTTGAATCAAATCTTTAACGAAACAAACCTGGTCGAATATCGAACTCAAGACCTACATGCAGGCGATGCTCCCTCTGACATTTGATCAGACGAAGCTCCCACATGACCGTCATCGTCGAAGGATAAGAGGTCTGAGGATAATAGTGGTACTTCGTAACACTACCATCATCGAAGGAGAAGAGATACGGAGATTCTAATGCTAAAACCATTCATCCAACTGTTATCTAAGATACAATGACGAGATCTTAATGAGTTTGCATGCATCAGCATTAATTAAGAGCTATTAAGCAACAAAAATTGCTCCTTCGAAATTGACTCACTCAATTACGAGAGAAATGGAGAGGATGGATATGATATTAAAATACAAGTTACATGTAACATGTACAGGTCATGAGAAGCTGACGTTGAAATATTTAACACAGCACAATGACGTTGGAAATGGTAAAGTATGTGACATTTCCAAAATATTATATTGCAGTGATGATGAGAGATGGAAATATAATTTATATCAATAAATATTGTGATCAATCGAACAAAAATGTAATTCTCGTGCACAGTTAATCGACCCCGAATTACCTTATGTTATTTGTTAATATTGTGTTGTACTTAATCAATTAATAATCATTAAAAAACAAGAATATTCAATTTAATTCAAATGATTATATTATTTTTTACTTGGGAAAACTCAAGATCGACCAAAGAGAGACAACTATCAACATAAGACTAAATTTATATCATCAAGTGCTCATGGATTCAAGAAGATTTTTCTAGATTTTTAAATGAACATAAATGAATGAATGTAATTGTAACCAAGTTCAGGAGTGTTTTTGTGATTTTTCAATCAAATAAAGTCCAATAATGATGAAATTTGGTCACTATGTTACATGATGCAAAATTAACCTAGTGTGTAACTCAAGGTATCAAGAAGTTTTTTTTTAGATTTTTAAATGCAAATAAATAAATTGATGTGAATGTAACCAAGTTCAAAAGCGTTTTTGTAATTTTTCAATCAAATAAAGTCTAATAATGATGAAACTTGGTTAGTATGGTAATTGATGCAAGATTAACCTACTATGAAACTGAATGTTTCAAGAAGATTTTTCATATTTTTAAATGCAGATAAATGAATGAATGTTAATGTTACCAAGTTCAGGAGTTTTTTTATAATTTTTCAAACAAATAAAGTCTAATATTGATTAAACTCGATCAAAATGTTAAGTGATGCAAAATTAACCTGCTTTGAATTTTTGGAATTTTTCTAATGCAATGTCAATTTGTAATGAATTTCTAAATACAGAAAGATTGATTTTTAATAATTTAATTTTGATAAATACTTAACATTAATAGTTTCCAGAACCAAATTTATCCTACATAACTCTAAGGGATTGCCAAGACATTTTAAAATTCCTAAAAGTACTAAATGGAGAATAAATTAAAAAGTAATCGCTCAAATACTTCTTAACCAAATTATTCAGACCAAAATATGCATGCAATTGAAATAGGCACGATACAGATAACAATTAAATCTATCCAAGCTGATTTATCGAGAATAAATAGAGTAATATATGATTTATAATGAGCTATCAAGCACATGATGGGTGAATCATGTGAATGATCAATACATAAATATTTTATAAATTAATGCATGCACTGAAAAAACCAATAAGTATTCACATCACATATCTTTAATTGTTTAACGAAATGCAATTTTTAAAATGAAAATATCACTTAAGGTTCAAACAATTACCCAATTAGAAGGATATAACTGCAAATACGCAAAGACAATAAAAGTGAAAATGAGCAATATAAGGGCTAACAAGCAATTACCAAGACCCGCTAGGGGTCTGTGTACAATCTATGCGGGGTTTAAATTATGAATTCCCTGAAGTTATAGGGCTGTGTTGCGCAAAATCCCCCACCTCCACATGAGGGGCGCATGATCGGAGGCTCGGCGGCAGCTCTAGACCCATACCTCCACGTGGTTGAGGACTGTTGTTCGAGCGATAGACGAGACTCGTGTCTTGGATTCTGGGTCCAGAGAGGACATGTGTGCACGTGATGAGACAAGAGCCACCCGATGAGGATCGGATGGTAGCTGTATGCCAAGCTCACCTCCTCCTCAGGCGGCCGTCTCCGACGAAGTGCAGATGTGCTACTTTGAGGATCTGGGCACGATGAAGGGAAGCATTGATCGACATCGAAGGATCTCGCTGAAGCTCGACGATGCTCCTTTCTCATGGACACACGACAGAGAAGGAGTAATTGGAGGATGCTGATTCACAAGGGTTCAAAGTCAGCCTGACACTTGGAGGCTTGCTTGGTCAACACACGACCGGGGGGGGGGGGGGCAGAGTGGAGGTCTGACGAAGTCGAGAAAGGTGGGGACATGTCTAGTACCTGATCCTGTTCAAGGATCTGTATGATCGGAGTGAACAGAGGTGATGGAGAAGAAGGTATGATATGCAGGGACAGACGACGGTTGGAGTGTAATTGAGGGAGGATGACATAGTAGGAAAATAGAGTTTACGTGGCCCGACCTTTCTTTGCCACCTGCTTTCCCTCTATACCGTTGGATTGACACCGATAGTTTGATCAGAGTTGTTCCTCTCTTCTCCATTCTCGGTCATCTTACGAGACCATCATATCTCATCAGAGTCGTCCCCTTGTGCCTCACCTTCATCTGTTGGATCCCTAGATCCAATGGTCGTGCCATCGCCTTCAACCTCAAACCACTCCTCCCAGCGAAGTTTAAATGGCTAACCGCTCGACTTTGCCATTTTTTCCCAATCGCCTCATGTCTCCTCTCTACCTAATTCCAACTTCACGTCAAAGCCCTCACACACTCACACGGAACCACTCCCTTCATCTTCAAATACCTTGCCTCCTCCGCAATTTCGCGCCATCCGCCCTTGCATGCTAGTAGCCTGAGCATGCCTCTACCTCCTGTGATTGAGTGAGTGCGAGAATTTCGAGTAAAGATGGTCTTTTTTCTACCAATGTGATACAATGTGTTTTATCACGGTGTTGCAACATCACTTTGAGTTGCTTGAGCACCACAAACCATCCTCATGTCGAGCGCCCGAGATAAGAAAATAATGTCACCTTGCGGTGGACGAATGGAGGCTGCGAGTGATGGAGAGAGTTTTCTTGTGTGTGACGAAAAGGATGCCTGGAATGAGTTTAGGAAGACCCAGTGCATTATCTTTCGATTTTCGAGAATGCCTCTCAATGTGCATCTTTTCGGATTATGAAACGACGACCAAGTCTAAGCCATTGGGTCAAGTCAAATTCTCACATCCTAATCACAAATAATCCATATGATTAATTTAATTGACCCACAAATGAAACGCGTTGCATAAGTATCGATATGCAGGATCCAAACTGGCTCTCCCGACCCGGAGCCAGATATAGAGCAGAGCGAGCGTGTATGTGGTCATTCATTCCGTCTCTCCATTATTGCTACAAGAGCATGGAGTATGAACTCGTATATAAGTCCACCAAAATTTTAGAACTACCCAAACTCTTGTTATTTCAAATATGAGAATTCCCAACTTTCTCTCGAGCACCGTTTGGTCTCCAAATTGAACTAATTTGTTAATCTCGTGTAATTTCATTGGCATATGTTTACCAAGTTTAAACCTAATTAAATTGATTTCAAATACAACAATCCCCCACGAATTCATCCATTTGAAAAAAAAAAGATTCAAAGACACTCAAAAGACATCTTTCAATTGCCACACTTTCTTTTAAGTAAAGGTATCTTCTTGTTCGAGTCTCAACCCCTACATTCATTATCCCTTATACTTGATTTGAAGTAGATCATGACGTGGAGGCAAGATCAGTGGTCAAATTCTAGGAAATCATAGTCTTCGTAGGGTAGACATACTCAAAAATGGTAGAATCACGAAGTTCAACAATAGTGTTGACATCTATGTTAGGTATCTCGGACCAATTTATCAAGAACCTGCATGCATAGCTATTTACAAATAACCTCGAAAGATCGCATCAAGAGTTTTTGGACCTACCCTTTTCTCTTGCGTTCTAGGATGAAAACCTTAACAATATAGCCCTAAGGAAGCACACAAGACTCAAGGACTCAATGGCTTAAAATCACAGCTAACCTTTAATGACAAATATTAACGACTTTAAATACATGTTATTGTGATCTAATCGCTATTAAATCACCCGTACCTCCACATGGAACGACGACATCTTCAGTCAATCAAACCGCCTAATGACGACATTGGAAATCGTTCATTCATTTCATGCACACTTATCATAACAGGGAAACGATGTGCCATCTAGGTATGTCCTGCCACTACAGGTGTTCTTCTAAGAAATTTAGGGGTTGCATACTCAACCAGTAGTATCTACTCCAAGTCATCCTTATCGTAAAAGATGTAATGGAAATCGAAACTGGATCCCATTTATACCATGTCAGTTTTCATCTAATATCGGTGTAATAGTACACATAAATCATAGAAATTTTAAGGCTAATTCCTTACACCAAATTTATTTTAGCAATTGTTTTAAAGTAAATCATAAAACAATCATGCGAGTATTCTTCAAAATACAAAGCACAATAAACATAAAATTTTTATCTAGTTTAACTTGAAAACCCAATATCAAAGGGAAGGATTTTGTTACATAGTCAGACTATCTCTTGCATATGCAGTGCCCTATCGTGATTTATTTACAGAAAGGCTGATTTATGACTCAAGAATCAAATCGAATTTTACTTTCGTATCAAGAACGCTATGAACATAACAAGAACATAAAGAATGAACAAAGAACACGAAGAACATATTTTCTCTTGTAATTTCAATACATGTTTCTACAAATTATTTAATGGTGAACTTTTTGGGTCCACGCCTATTAGGTGGAAGCCTTTTTGTCTTTCAAAGAAATATTTTTATGAAAAGTTTGCCTGAAATTCCCCTCATATCGGGATATATATTCAAAAGAAAAATGGAAATATTTCCTCTATAAATCATTGAGAGAGAAACACCAATAAAACAAAAAAGTGTAACATAACTGCAAGCGATGGAGAATCGATAGACACCACGCGCCTTAGGTGAGTGAAGTGTGTGACGAATCACAGGGATTACTGATGGCCTAATTGCCTGCACTTAAGTAGGATGTTACACGTATTCCTTCATCAGACAATCACAAAAAAGATAATAACCGCCAAATCGACAAGTTTCTTTATAAATGAGCGAGTCATACGAACAACTCGAATGCTCACTGACGGCCGAGTAGCCCGTACCTGAGCTTGGATGTACTTAAAATTTTCTCCTCGAACCACAACACAAAAGGAATTGAAAAAAGAAAGATGAATTGGAAACATAGCTCATGTTGGAGCTTACTCAACTCCTACACGAATCCAACTAGGAGAGGATCACATCATCTTCCTCCTCATCCAACCGACAACGCTTTGCTAACGCTTCTTTCCCACCTCTCTCTCCTCCTCTCGACCTCTTGACCCTACCTTCGGGGTAGTGGTGGTAGTTGAACTCATAGAGAATGAGGAGGGAGGCTATTTGCAGGCTTCAGAAAATCGTTTACCATAGTTAGTAAATCATGATTTAAACCTTAACTGTGGTCAGTGCACCATGGTTTTGGCCAAAGCTTATCCAAAACTTAAGGCTCAGGTCAGAACCTTTCTGAAGCTTCTGGATTTGCTAATGACACTTACTTAACAATAACCACTATTCATTAACAACGACCGCAATTAATTATTTGTAACTATGAATAACATCTACTATATCTTGATCCGACATCCAAAAAACAATAAGCTTAATGTCTAGTTATACTCTTAATTAAGATTTGTTAGAACTAATGATGGTGATTAACATCTAATGACAACTTTAATCAATGTCAACCTTGTTTGCTTCCAAAATTCATAACTATTCGAAACAACTTCTCATTAAGATGAATCAAGTTCCACTAGTTTCCTTTTGAAGAGCCGGATCTTATGACACATGATTCGAGAGATCGTCAAGTTCAAAGCTTTACACTAACATAAAGAAATAAATAATATAAAAATGCAAGCTTGTGCATATGTGAAATAAACTCAAATTGAAGTCCTAAGACAAAAAGGCGTAAATGCACACATTTCTTCCATATAGTCTCCTATGACATCACACTCCCTTTTGAATTAATATACATTCATTTCTCTAAAAGATAATCCAAATTCAAAATAAATGGAGTTCACATGTGAAAACTTGGATTTTAGGACTAAAATGTATGTTGTATATATATATTTAATAACTTCCTACTGTTATTTTATGCACATAAATATATCTTTTAATTATTTTCTATTTTCATTCATGTTCGTTTTTGTATTTTGATAAAATCCACAAATAAATAAAATAAGAAAATCGAAAAGCAAAGAACACGAGGTGTTGAAACTTTATACACTTATACTTTTTCTTTCTTTATTTTCTTTTGCTTATTCCACATTAAAAATTTCCAAAAACTTAGAATACTGTTTTATTTATATCAAGTACTTTAGTTAATTTCCTAATGTACATAAATTTTTTATTAAAACAACAACAACCAAGCCTTTTCCTTCATTAAATTGGGTCATCTACATTGATTCTTCGCCTCCAATTATATGTATCTTGGGTCAATTTTGTACTTAGATTCAAAAAATTAAGATCCCTTCGTATAGTCTCATTTTAACGATTCTAGGGCTTCATCGCCATCTCTTAACTTGCTCAACGACCCAAAACTCACATCTCCTAACTGGTAAATCAACCAACCTTCTTTATAAATGGCCAAACGACCTCAAGCGATTTTCTCGCATCTTTTCCTCTATGAGAGCTACATCAACTTTCCTTCTGATTGCATCATTCCGAATCTGATTGTTACACATGTGTCTACGTATCCACCATATTTTTTATTAGAAATATAGAAAATTGAGGTCTTCGCGAGAAATGTAGATCTCATTGAGATAATACTTATCATGTTGATTATTTTTCCATTTCAATTTATTTCTTCTTTTCTTTTCTTTTATTTTGGTATTTTTCGTTTTAGTCAGGTCGTGTCAAACTGCTTACATGGCCTACTCAACATGCCCCCTTCTCATTCTATTCAATCATGTTAGTCCTTAAACATGAAAATCTGGTCAACTAACCCATTGGCCTTATTCTGCCTCCAAAGACCTATTACCCGTGTTCACCAAAATCGCTTGAAATCGTTTTTGTCATCCCAACATTATTAACTAACCTACGTCATTCATGATATCCACAAACCAAAACCCTGACCACCCTTCTTCATTTCCCATCGAATTCCCTCTAACTATCTATTCGTCAATTAAAGAGCCGGCAAGCCCCCGATGGTTCTTGGCTTCGCAGAAACACACGAGGTTGAATATTATGTCGAGTTGTAACACATATACAGAGCAACTGATCAAAAATCACAAAAATCAATCAAGTATTTAATGCAAGTTACGATTCCATGTTTTTGTAGCCCAAGTAAGTCCCTAGGTCCACATTAGGAAGCAATTTAACTTAAGTTTAAGTTAGACAACTTAATGTTCAGTTCTTAAGAGAAGCACATTTTGTGAGGTTTTAATGTAAAATAAAAAATGGAAAAAATGTAAATTTGAAGTACATATGCCAAATTCCAAGGTCAAATAAGCCTTTCTTCAAAAAATATAAATAATTTAGAAAACAAGATCGTTATTCCAGAAAGTCATTTTCCCTGATTTGCTTATTAAACGAGAAATCCAAAACATTATTTGATATTTTCAAGACTTAAATACATGCAAGAAAATCAACAAGGTTTTTGGATTTTTATATAATGTTTCAAACAAATAGAGCACAAAAATAATGAAACTTGTACACAAACCAAGACACGATGAAATGCATTTTTGGTTTTTTTGTACAATATTTGACTTCATGTGATTTTTTAAAGCAAACGAGGTGATTTTTGATAAATTAATTCAAATAATTCCACAATATAAAATCACGGTAAACCACTATTAATCCTAGTGCAGAATTCATAGCAGCTTGAATTTTGTCAAAAAAATGACATTTGAGTACCTAATTGAAAATTAATTTATAAATTCACTTTAATGATTGATTTCGGTCACACGAGGCATGCATTTGAACTTGAAAAGAGTTTATACCACAATCAAATGCATAAGATTTGAGTTTTGAAAAATTTTTCGAGCAAACTATAATTTTCTATTACTTTCAGAAGGAAAAGTAGGTAAATTATGCTAATTATCTCTTCTTGATTTTTTATAAACCGCATGAATACCAACATCAACATGTAGAGAATTAAACGTACTTTACTACGCCTTTTTCGGGTTTGTAAAGGGATGTAATTTTGATTGTTAAAATACACAAATCAATACAGGGTTTAAAGTGCAATTAAGATAAAATTCAGAATAAAACAATAAACACCTTCCTATGGACATTTGTGCTAATTACAAACTTGCACATGGGCAGTCCTGTAATTGTAAAAAGTCGAGGGGGGATTCTCCGATGGAGGGACAGCCTCTTCGTTTCTTCTTCCTCCAACTCAAGCGTGCGACGGAGGAGGGAAGAACTCCGGCGGCGGGCGCTGGGCTCCGGTGACGGCGAGAGGGGATACTAGACGGTCACTTCGCTCGGCGACACACGGACAAGATCCTGACATACATTCTCTCGTGGATTTTGGTCTCCAAAAACCCCCAAATCCAAATCCAAACCCTAAACCCCAGTTCCCCATTCCCATGTCGATCTCCGAGCTCCGATCATCCGATGGAGCTTCCAACTCCGATTGCGGCGAGGTTCTCTACGAGATCCACAACCATGCAACTGGAGGTCCCCTCTCACGTCCCCGCTACCCATCCGAACAGGTTCGACCTCCCTTTTCTGCTTCGATTTCGCCCAATTCCTATCGCCGCAGCGTGTATGAACACGGCGGAACTCTTTCATTGTGACTTTGATTCCTAGTATGAATGTAACTGAATTCGATCGCGTTGCGGGTGGTCTGAAACGGGGACTTTCACGTTTTGATTTGAATTTTGTTGTGATTCTTGGATTGCTGCAGGTCGGAGGAGGTTCCAAGATGGGAGCTTTGTCGCGCGTATTTACCAAAGGTAAAATTTGGTTGATTTTTATGTCATGCTTTGCTCAATCTCCATGTATCTACTAAAAGAAAGGTTAGCACTTAGCTGGTGTAATGCGATACTACTGTATTCTATTCAGGGACGGAGACCATTACAATGTTTTCATCTAGAAGATTGCAGCGGATCCACTGAAATGCATTTTGTGGGAACACTACTCCCTCTTTGACCATTACTCAAGGATTTGTTGGAAACCTGTTGCCAATCTCAATGGCTGTTACTGATTCCATTTCGGATGGCTAGGCTCACAGCGATAGATTTTTTAGTAGACTCCGACGTTCTTTAGTATGATGCTCTTGATTCGGGGAATCTATTGTTTGTTTAGGTAGAAGATCCCTTTCTGGTTGACGGCTCCATTTTCCCCTTTCCCTCACACCCTTTCTGACAACCCCCACACTTTCTAGCTCGCCTTCCTTCTTAGATGATTGATTAAAAGACACCGACCCACCAAAAGTTGACCATGCATGGGAAGATAGATTAACTAATGAGCGAGGGAATTGGACAACAAGGTCTAGAGGCAATATGTCAGAAAGAGTTTAAGTCAACGTGGCCAAGGTTTAGAAAGTCGGTATGTGGTATTTGTTCGGTAAGACGACCTGGAGTGAGTAAGAGGATAGGCAGAAGTATATGTTGAAGTGTATGCATTCTGCATTATTTTTATAACAATTATCTTAAAAAATATAATAATAAATTCAAATAAAAGGATATTAACTCTAGTTACGATTTCTAACTAAGTAAATAATTGATATAAATAACCAAACAACTAAATGATGCTATGTTGTTTGGATGCAACATCTAGAAACATTTACAAATATTTTATACTTAAGTATAAATGATACAATAAAGTAAACTCATTTGATGTGACCATCTTTCTCCATCTACTATTAAGTGACGATTAGGTTTAGGTTTAGCTCATATTTTCAAATTGGATTTTTTGCTTATAGTTTATGTAATTATTACAATCGGAAATTTTTTATGTAGAATCAATTTAAATAGTTGACATGCTTATAGATCAATTTATATATGTTTCAAATCAAAGTCCAAGTTCAAACTTAAAAACACGGAATCCTTATTTTAATTACTTTCAATTTATTAATGTAGCCAAATGTGCACATGAGAACTCAAGAATATATTAAAAAATGTTGAACCATAAAGGTTGTTCTATTCTATATGTGGTCGCATAAACGAGTATGCATTATGACTGCATATATACCACATATAGTATATGCGGTGCAATTAGATGCTGTCTTCCGTATATGCGGTTGAGTATGCGATCGCATAGGCCGACTTTGTGAACACTGAAAGTGGCTAGGTCCACTAGTTCAAAATTCAAGTTTTAGAAGTCCCAAAGGAAAACCACTTATCTATATTTAAAGCCTAGTTCTGTGACCCATGAACCAGAATGGCACAAAGCTGTGATTCATGGTGGAAAAATTTTATGAACTGAGTGAAAGGTGAGACTTGAAATATGATCCAGATAATCTCACATCACAAATCTGCTTGGACTTTTTCTGCTACAGAAGCCCCAAGGGCTTGCCAGTTCGCTCTTCTTAACGAGGAGTGAATTAAGGAGTGGAAAGATGGCCATTAGGAGTGGCAACTTTCCTTAATACGAGCCATTAGTCATTCTCGATTCCAATGGAACTGGTACTTTCTGGGATGACGCAACAATCTACGCGAGTCTTCTGATGAAGCCAACAGAAATCCTATCAAAGATTGTAGAAATCGTAGTCGGTACTTGGTCAGTGGGGTCACTGACTTAGGATTAATCAGCAGTCGGGCAACTAATGGATTTAGTCGATCCTTAGTTGATTTTAAATTTTTAATTATTTTAAATATATAAATAATTTTTTATACATGAATTCTTATATATTTACATAATTTGGTACATTTTCTATACTATCACAATGAAATAAAAGAAGCAATTGAATGTAAATAAAATATTAAGTGTATTAGAATACATTTGCTTTTAAAAAAATAAATAACGATAAAAAAATAAAAAATCTTCATGTAAAAATCGCTTGATTAGTTGGGTTAACTGAATATTGGATGACTAGGCCTAGTTGAGTCGCTACACCCTGACTCAACTAGTCACGCTGACTAGTTGACCTACTCGCCTGACTTTTACAATAGTTATCCTATCCGAATACAAAAAAACAAAGGTTAGTTTCATCATGGTATTATATCGACCGCCAATTTTTGAAGCTTCAGTTCCAATGAGATTCATAAATTAATATGTGTTTATAGTCATTTACGTCGTGTGAGTCTTTTTCTCTAATGGTAAAAATATATCTCGTTGCCGGGAACATGGTACATAAGGATTTCTTACGTTCGCTATTCTTCTTCTTTTTATATAGTAAAAAACTATGAAAGTTTTCTATTCTCATATGCGGCTTGAAAGTGTACCGACAATAGGTTGGCACGAAGTGAATCATCATGTGACAAACAAGAATGAAGGAAGGAGGATCTTACAAAATTTGCATTCCAATCATTCTTCCTGGACGATTTATAAACCGTCAAATTTCCACAAATGGAATGAAAAAGTTGGTCCATGTAAATGATCGAGACCATGCAAACGACAATGATTGTTTCCCGTATCAAGTTTGGACCAAAGGCAATCTTTGAGTGAACTATATCTTATTCGTATTAGTTGACCTAAGTTGCACCATTTCTGCTGGGGTGGTGCTCGACCTTCAAACCATACATGGTATGAGTTTCTACCTCATACAACTCTGACGGGTGATGTTGAGAAGACCTTGCTGGTTGGGATGGACATGAAAGGAAGAAGCGCCCTTTTTTACCCCAACTAGATTATAGGCATCGTATTCTTTCTTTAATATATAATTAGTGGACCATGATATATATATAAAGTGTATAGTTGCGATAATGGAACCCCTCGAAAAGACTTTCGTAGTTGTCTTGGCTCGAACACCCGCTCGTGCCACCCAATAATATGACGAACCTAAATGAAATGTCTTCCTTAGTTATGTTGTAACATAACCCGAACGCCCACGTCCACCTTTTTCAGCTCGACGCTCTATTCTTTTTAGAAGGGGGTTCAATGGGCCCGTCCCCTCTATGCTGGCCGTGACTGGCCTAGGCTGCCTTTTTGGGAATCCCATCCCCATCGCGCTCGTGGCCCAGCTGGCCTGCCTGCGATCGTGGGAATTATCCCATTCCTTGATACAAAAAAGGTTTGGTTGGATGTGAGATCGATCATGCAAGGAGCGATACATATGTTGCCATTCTTTGAATTTTGATCTTGTTGCTATTACTTGTCATTGATACACACACATATGTATATATGCATATATGTATATATATGCGCACAACATACAAGATTCGTGGCTTGATCAACAGAAAAAAGGTATTTGTTTTCTTTCGTTAACATTTATTTTGTAGGAACTTGGTGAGGGATCTAAGTTTTACATGCAATTTGATGTTTGATCCAATTATTGCAGGTATTTCGTTGATTGATCCAAAGCTTGCATGAACTTTTGTGTTTGTTCCGAATTTTAAGAGTTTGATATTTAATCCAGGGTAGTGTACTGTTGTACAGAATTTTGTTGTTCGATCCAAAGTGTATAAGCCTTTGGTGTGTGATACAAAGCATTTGTATAATGATTTGTTGATTGGCATAACTGATCGAGAAGTCTAGGTCGAGGACTTAAGATGCGGTTTTCACTTAGTTGGATTTCCACGATAACATTTCTAAGCATGTGGTTGCTTATCTGGTTTGATGTTTTTGTAATTGTTTGTTATATTTTATCTTAGCCATTATTTGCGACATTTACTATAAAACTCCCCAGTAGTAACATGATCCTTACATGTATTCACAACAAGAACACAAGTGTAGTCATGAAAACTTGGAAGGACACACATGTAAACGTCCCCCCTCCCCCTTACCCCCCCAAAAAAACGCTCCATTCCTTGCTTGCGTTGCATTTTCATGTGCAAACAAAACAAAGCGTCACATTCTCTGTCCATTGAAGGTGTGAAGCTGCTCAAAGATAAGTGGATTGGAAACAAGAAGACAAGGACTCTCAATGAAGGAAGAGCTCTTTTTATTTCTTTCGATGGAGAGCATCTTGCTGTGGCATCAGCAAACCAGATAGAAATTTTCTGGAAGGAGGATAACTACACGAATCCTTGTGGCAGATTTACCAGTACGTTTCTTCTGTAATTGTTATATTTATGCAGCAAATTTATTAATATCATCCATCTTTTCCATATTCAACTTTGCATTTATTAATATCATCACCTGGTGCATATTTTATAAGTTCCATTTCTCAGATGTGTCATACCCCCATCTGATCCATAAATTTTTGTACCCCAAACTTATGAGCATTTTCTTTCTTTTTCGTACTGGCTTTCTGTTTTATGGTTATATATGCTGTAAGCCTGTAAGCAAGGCCTTAAATGTTGGTTTCGGTCACCATTTCGGTGATCGACCCAAAGGAAATTTCGGTCGAAATTCAACCGAAAATTTGATCATTTTTGCACTAGAAGCCCCCATATTTCGGATATTTTATCCATTTCTGCCAAATTGGAGTAACATGTTGAAACCAAAATTCCATCGAATTTCGCCGAAATTTGAGACCATGGCAGTAGGTACATAGAGAAAAAGTTTTAACAACTAAACTGTAGCAGAAAATGATTAGCATCTAGGAACTGGCCATCACTTTATTATAGAGGTCAGCATGTTGGCCTAGGACCCTTGAAGTCTTATTTATTAGCAAATTACCATACATCTTCTTCAGATCTTGAATCCTCAAGTTTCTCAGCCGTTGTATGGCTGAGACACCTTTTCCCATTTGACCAAACATCACTCCACCAAACCTCCTTTTCCCTGGAAGATAGTGTGCTTGTGCCAAGGAAGTCCTTTTGTCTTCTGGAGGGTGGTGATGTGAAGGGTCCCCACTTTTCTCTGTAGGGGGCTCGACAGTGCATACTTGTGATCTGTCTATGTGATTTGTTGGGCATCTGAGCATTAGTTTCCGCTTTTACCAAACTCTTATCAATTGATAACTAGGAAAAGATCGAGTAACACTGAAAAAACATTGGGAAGGGGCAAGGGGGTTTGGTCTCTGTGTTCTTGTTTAGTTTCTTTAGATCGACAACTCGAGGAGTTTTTTCACATAATTTTGCTATTGGGAAATGGTAGCTTGGGTCGCGAGTTTGGTTATGTCAAGAGAGTGTCAATCTGTGATATCTGGAGCTGTCGGAATTCCAAATATGTGAGTTTGCCTCGACGATCGCCTGATATGGAGGCCATGCCATTAATACTGAGAATATTTGCTTGCAAGGCTGTCGAGGTGGAAACATAGTGTAGCATTAAGCCTGTAGAAGTATGTGACAATGACAGATCAATAAAATCTTTGTGTTATACATGAACAATGGTGAGGCATGTGTGCCTTGTCTTTTCCTTATTACGAGGCATGTGTGCCATCAAAGCTATCCACGGACAGTGTTGTCGACACTGTTTTTGCAAAAAAAAGGATATATACATCAGTTTGGAAAGGTACGTCATTGAGAAAGTCGTGTATTGTATGTACATAAGGATTTCTTATGTTCGCTATTCTTCATCTTTTTATATGTTTCTATGTTTCTTTGTACCTTTTTCGGTCCTTTTATTTCTTTATGTCTCTCTTATGTAACTTACCCATAGGTCTCTCCTCTATAGAAGAGAGTCTAGGGTTACTGGAATAAACAACAGTTTTATTTTTTCCAACATGGTATCAGAGTCACGGTCCTTGACCGGCACTCCGTACCCTAAACCTAACCCTATTCCCACCCGCTCTCTCTCTCTCTCTCTCTCTCTTCTCTCTCTCTCTCTCTCTCTCTCTCTCTTCCTCTGCTGCTTGTCGCCAAGCGGCCTGGCCACCAAGCAACCCACCTCCCGAGCGGCCTCCTCGCCGCCAAGTAACCCGCTACCCAACGGCCTCCTTTCCGACCTAGCGGCACCGCCGCCACCGTCCGAGTAGCATCACCGTCCAACGGTTCTTGCCGCCACGTCGTCGTCGCCTCTCCTCCTTGGTTGTTGGTCCTTGCAGTCAACGACTACCTCTATTCCGCCTCGCGCAAGATCTCGGCTAGGCAAATGGATTTGAGTGCATACGTCTACATATGCATTCAAATCCACACATGTTTGTGTAGACACTTATTCATAAGTCTACATAACCCTAGTCATCTTCCACCGGTAGTATGTCAAAAAACAAAGTTGATGTGCCCGCAACATGCGCTTTTCGTGGTCCAACGCGTATTGTCAAGATGGATGGGACAACCTATGAGCTCTGGGCTATGCATTTTATGAGTCAATGAAGTCAAACGGTAAGAAGCATATTCTTATTGAGGAAGAACCGATGGAGAAGACTGGGGTGAATGCCTCGTGGGAGACGAATGATGTATATGCCAAGGTCTGGCTTTCAGGAACATTGACGATAGAAATTGCTAATGATGTATTACATTAGCCTACTACTAAGGCTATGTAGGGCATCTTCGCAACGACTTATTCTCAGACGAGGAACGAAACCAAGATCCTTCAACTACAACATGTCATATTCACTATCAAGCAGAAAAGGTGACCCCTCCATTCGTTGTATACATCCTTGCGAAGGATGTTTGAGAAACTCCATAGCTTCATGCCACTCACGGCTACCCCGAAGCAACAGAAGACCTATATGAATGGTACCATGGTTGGTGTATTCCTCGCAGCCCTAGATCCTAAGTATGATGCTGCTCAGTCCCAGATTCTTGCGGATGCTTCTATTCCTCCTATGGAGGAGGCCATCCACAGACCAAGCAGGATCACGATCCTGTCTACTTCCACTAGTTGCAACTCTTTTGCGATAGTAGCCTCTCGAGGTTGAGGAGTGACGAGGTCCCGCACCCTTAGTTAACTCGGTCAAATTAATGTCCAAATTAATTAATAGTTCGTTGCAGTCGGATACGAGAGGCTAGTCAAAAACCACTTCTCAATTAATGTTAAGTTAATTTCAAGCGGCAAATATTTTTTTACTTGGTGGAGTCCAAGGTCAATCTCAGGGAGGCATCTGTCTCCTTAGGTGAATTTTAGCAAGTGTCCAAGTGTTGATTTTCGAGGAATTTTTTTTCATTTTTTTACTTTTTATGCAGACTTATGCGGAAAATGCAAGCCAATTTAACGTTTCAATCTAATTAATATATCAAATGAAGTCCAAAAATTATGAAAATTGGCCAGATGGTTAATGATGATGAAAATGACCTACACTAATTTTTTTGGGAATTTTTCGACATTGAATAAATTTACTGTGAATTAAATGAGCAGACAGGGTGATTTTCAATATTTAATTTTTAATAAATATCAAACCACAATTTTTCCAAGATCTAAAATTATCCTAGATAGCTCTAATGATAAAGGATCTAGGAAAATTGACAGATCTTAATTTCACTGTGAAATGAATTAACTAAAATTAAATTAAGAAAATCACTCAACAATTTATTTAGGCCTCGATGTGCGTGCAAATGACATGAAATTTTTATGATATGTTAAGAATATTGTCCTTAAGCTACTGTGAATTTTTGATGATTTTTGGAAGCACAGAGAATTAACTACAAATTAAAAGGTGTCACTGGGCAAAATATGTCAAAAATTCACCAATTAATTCATTAATAATTCAACTGAAATTACGAAAATATGACACGTGGACCAATAGACAGAGGACAAAATTCTCAACAAAATGCAATTTTTGGATTTGCAACATGAGGTAAAATGCAACCTAGGGATGCGTGCAAACACAGGGGTGTAAATGCAATACAGAAAAATAAAAATACAATAAGCAAATATGCAGACAGGGACTAAAATGCAATTACCTATAATGCTGGGGACTTGAATGCAAATTCTCCACAGGGCACGTGCTCCTCACGTGGGCTCAGCTTCACAGGGACCTCTTTGCAAATATGGAAAGCTCCAGGGGCCTCTGTGTAAATTACCCAGGCCGCACGTGCTCCTCACGTGGGCAGCCTAGGCTCGGATGGCTGCGGAGGCTCGGATCTAGGCTCGGGCGCTCTGGAGGTCTGGAGTGAGGTTCGTGCGACCCGAACCTAGGCTCGGAGAAGAGGTTCGGGCGACTGGGCTACGTGGCGTAATGAAGGCCCTTGGATCAAGATGGATCCGAGGGGTGTCGGTGCCGACGCGTGGCGTGACCTCGGGCCTTTGGATCGATGATGATCCAACGGCCTCTGGGGCTCGATGATGACGGCGACGTGGCTCGCTGAGGGCCGCTGGATCAGTGGAGCGATCGACGGTGGGGAGCTGCTGCGGTGAGAGGACGCGTGGCGATGTGGGGGCCGTTCGATCGATGTGATCTAACGGCAGCTGCTCGTCTGCTCCGGCGATCCTCCGCCGCCTGCGGAGGAGAAGGCGGGGCTCCGGCGAAAGTGCTGTAGCTCCGCCCGTCCTTTCTCGAGGCGCTGACGCTCTCCGACTTGTCGGAGATATCCCAGAAGATGCGTGGATGGTCGACGAAACTTTCGGTGGCCTCAGGAGTGTCGGAGGGCGGCCTGAAGTTGCTGGCGATGAAGCTCGAGGGCGTCTCCGGCAGGCGTCCGTTCAATGAGCAGCAAGGTACCTGCAAGTGTGAAAGCTAGAGCCGGAGCTCGTGCGTGTGTTTGTGAAGACGTGAGGATGGTTGGCGAGGCCTAAGGCGGAGGGAGGCGGTCGGGCGATGGAGCTCCGGCCAAATGGCGGAGCTGGAAGTCGATGGAGGTTGATGTGCGTCGTCGGAAGGTGCGGAGTAGTCAGCGAGGATGGGAGCTTCGACGCGAAGCTCGACGAGATGAAAGGGAAGCGAGAGAGTGACCGGTGACAGCGAATAAAATCGGAAAAAATAAAAGGAAAAGAAGAAGAAGATCGGAGGAGGAATGGAGGGGTTTCACCTGGGGATTGGACTTCCTGCTTGAGGTCCAGGTCTTCGCTCGAGGGCCGGCGATGTCCCGAGCTCGTGCAGCTGTTCGTGGGAGTCGCTGCGACACGGCGGAGCTGCCGTGGATCTTGCCGGAGCTGATGCCCTTCGTCGCTCGATGATTCGTCGAATTGCTGTCACCAACTGGAGGATCAGAGCTCAGGGATGCCCTCTGGAGTGGTGGACGCGGCTGAAGGTTGCCGGTGGTGGAGTATTTAAAGGATGGAGGTGGCAGCAGTGTTGGCGACGAGGCGAGGTTTGTGGGCGACGTGTGGCTTCTATGGTGGAGATCGTGGGAGGCGAGGGAGCTGGCGAGGGTGAGGGAGGAGTGCCCTCAATCGTGGTGGTGCTGGTGGTCGGAGAAGGTGGATGAGGTGCTTCCAAGAATAGGAAGGGGGCGCCCCTCCCGCAAGGCAGGGAACGTGGGAGAGAGGGGCGCCCGGAGGTAGGAGACGAGGTCTCCACCGTTGGATCTTGTGATCCAACGGTGGTGATCGAAGCGTGGTGGGCGGGTAGGATTAGATCGGGGGCTCGGTGATGATGGGCTGCGGTGGAGCCACGTGGCGAGCTGCGGACGAAGCGCCATCGGGCGGTTTGGATGATACCGAGGGTCTGATCAAGCGGCTGAGGGACGCCAACGGAGGAGCGACTGAGATGGGCTCGATCAGATGGTCCATCTGCCGCTACGTGGCGAGCTCTGGAAGAGGTGCGGACGAACGGTGATGATCAAGGGGCGGAGAAGATCAATGGCTGAGGTAATAGGCGCGCGTGGACATAGCGGGGCCGTTGGATCTGAAGCGCGATCCATCGGCTGAGAATGCAGGCGGATGAGGCAAGGGAAAGCGGGCCGCGTGGCGCAACCAGAGGGCGCCACGTGGCCTGCTTTGAGTGGCTGGAAGAAGATACACGTGTAGAGAGAAGAGGGGGCCGAATTTGGAAAAACTCAAAACATGAAAGTTGTAGATCTCGATGAGATCTACAAGTTTCATGTTGACCAAAGACGGAGATGAGGTCAAATATGATACATAAATACAAAGATACAATTATACACCTATGTAGTATACAAAGTGGCCCAAAAACCCAACTTTCTCATACGAGCTCCAAATTCAATGAAATTAGTCTCATTTTAAAGGTCTTTTAATGTATAGTATTCTAAGAGTAAGTAGACCTAATTCGGAGTTTGTATGAGAGCTTTATGTGCATTTTAGTGTACAGGGGTTCTAGGGCTTTATTGACTATTTTACAAAGGGGATTTTTGGCATTCTTCCCTATATTATCAACTAAGGAGTACATATTATAAGGAAGAGGTTATTTTAGTGAGTGGATATTTTACAAGGGATTTTGGCTTCTTATTTGAATGCAAATGGACTGCTAAAATGAATGTATTATGTATGTATGAATGAATGCTATTTATGCATTATAAAGGGAAATATGCCTCTATTTACTCGGGAACATGGCTCTATTTTTGACTTTTGAAGTGATGAATCACAGATTCATCAACCCCCTATACTTAAACCTTGCTCGTCCCTGAGCAACTAAATGAAATGCAGAAGTGAAATGATTTTGGGTTCCATACCAAGGTTATGAACAAAAGTTAAAAATAGAGCTTGACTCGAGCTTTGGATTAATTATGTGTCGGAACCTTATTGGGATCTGAGTTTAAGACTTAACAGACTTCAAGTTCCACAAGTCTTCTATTCAAGACTCCTCAACACACCTGATCAGAACAAGTCTACATACACAAACTCTAATGACCATGAATCTTTTCATGCAGTGTAAGTGATATATGACTCTCCATCTTTATCAATGAAGTGCATAATGTTTTCTCTTCATCTGTGAAATTTGTGAGAACATATATTGCTTTGGAATTCTGTACACGTACTCTATCCCATTTCTTTTCATCCCGTGGTATTATTCATCAAGCGACATGTCCTTATACTTCTTAGCAAAATGGTTTTGTTGAACGAAATCATTGCCATTTACTTGATGCCACTCCGATTCTTCTCATTCAGAGTCGTGCCTCATATTCTTTTTGGGGTGACGCTGTTCTTACTGAATGCTACCTGGTGAATCGCATGCCATCATTTGTTTTGGGTGAGAAAATTCCTTCCAAGATAGTTTCCCTGAGATAGAGTTGTCCTCACTCACTCCTCGTGTTGTTGGCTCCGTTGCTTTTGTCCATCAGTTGACTCCAGGTCTTGACAAGCTTTCCCCTAGAGCTGTTAAATGTGTATTTGTTGGACTCAAGGATTCGGAAGGGATACCGATGTTATGATCCTTTGCGTCGAGAGTATTATATAAGTGCAGATGTGATATTTTTTGAGTCAGTGATGCATTTCTCTCCGACAGGTGTCAGGATGGCTTCATCTTCAAATGATGATGAGATTTATATGCCACATCCTCCTACGAGTCAGACGTCTCCTTCTCCTGTGATCCCACCATCCTCACCACAACAACCTCCACCAACACCTCCTCCTCCACCCCCGTCTACTACCTAGTCGCATGAACCTGTTGTTCCACCTTTAACTAAGTTCTATACCTGTCGGCCCGCTTCTGCACGTGGTCATCGCTCATCATCTGATATACGCCAGGTTTGTTCTGCATCTTCTGATAGCATGGTTTCTAATGACGTGTTTAGAGATACATCTATCTAGGAATCTTTGCAGGATAGTGGCCAACATATGGACGCGATTCCTGATGACCTGAATATTCTTATTGCAGTTCGCAAGCAGAAGTGGTCTTGTACTACTTACCCCCTTGCTTCTCAGGTCTCGTTCCATCATCTAACAAGGGACTTTCAGAGATTTGCAGTGGCTCTTTCTGCCGTGGAAATTCCATGGAATTATCAGGAGGCTTCGGAGAATAGTTGCTGACACTTGGCTATGGAGGAAGAGATGACTGCAGTGCAATCCCGTGGTACATGGAGTTTGGTGTCTGCTCCCCCTGGGGCATCGGTGTTTACTGTTAAACATCACGCAGATGGTAGCCTTGATCGCTACAAGGCATGGCTAGTAGCTCGTGGATTTACTCAGACTTACGACGTCGACTACTTGGATACTTTTTCACCAGTGGCTCGTCACTTTACTCGTATTCTCTTTAGAGTCGCAATGGTACGTGGTTGGCCATTATTTTAGTTGGATGTTAAAAATGCATTTCTATGTGGAGATCTACATGAAGAATTTTACATGCAGCAACCTCCGGGGTTTGCTGTTGAGTGGGAGTGTTAGAAGGTCTGTAGACTTAAGCAAAGTCCAAGGGCGTGGTTTCAGAAGCTCTCGGACTTGATTGAGAATCATGGGTTCGAGAGGTCTAATGCAGACCATTCGATTTTTGTGCAGGGAACATATAGAGGTACTGTTGTCATAATGGTCTATGTTGATGATATTCTTGTTGTAGGAGATGATATGCTGGGGATAAAAATGACAAATGAATTTCTGAGCCGTCAGTTTGTTACTAAGGATCTGGCCACTCTGAGGTCTTTCCTAGGGTTGGAATTTGCTAGGAACGCACTTGGTTTTGTGATGACCCAAAGAATATATGTTACTAACATGCTTGTTGAGACATGTATGATTAGGTGTCGACCCTCGACTACTCCTATGGATCCTAGCTTGAAAATATGATGATAGAGGTGAAGTGGATAAGAGGAGATATAGAGAGATGGTGGGAAAGCTTCTTTATGTTAATATTACCAGACAAGATATCTTATTTGCAGTGAGTCAAGCAGTTCATGGAGCAACCTCGACAAGTACATATGGATGCGATATACATGATATTGAGATATCTCAAATCTTCTCCAGGTGTAGGATTACTTTTCAAGAAAGGAACAACTCTCTTTGTCTCGTTGTGTGCTGATGCCGACTGTGCAAGATGTCCCAAGGATAGGAAGTCCATTTCGGGCTTTGCCGTTTTTGTTGGCAGTTCTCTTGTTTCTTGGAAAAGCAAGAAACAAACCTGTTGTGGCCAGATCAAGTGCCAAATCTGAATATAGGTCTATGGCGCAAGCAAGTACAGAAATGATGTGGGTCCGATCTGTGCTCGCAGACTTGCATATAGATATTCCTCTACCCGTGCAGCTACAATGTGTTAATCATGCAACCTTATTCATTATAAACAACCCTGCATTCTTTGAGAGAACGAAACATGTTGAGGTAGACTGTCACTATACGAGAGACAAGGGGTTGATTTCTACCTCTCATGTTAGCTCAGAAGAGCAGATGACCGATATCTTTTTCAAGGCATTACTACGGGGGCTTTTTTAAAGTGATCATCCAAGCTGAGCATGATCGGCATCTATGCCATGGCCTCAAATTTCAGCGAAATTCGGTCGAATTTCTGTCGAATATCGATATCCAGTTGAAATCGAAATTCGACCGAAACGACCGAAATATGGGGGTCCTAGTACAAAAAATGACTGAAATGACCGAAATTCCGATCGAAATTCCACCGAAATTCCATCGAAATTCTATTTTAGTCGATACCGAAATGGTGAACGAAACCGACATTTAGGGCCTTGATCTATGCTCCATCTTGAGGGGTAGTGTAGCGATATTTATATGTTTCTATGTTTGTACCTTTTTAGGTCCTTTTATTTCTTTATGTCTCTCTTATGTAATTTAACCATAGGTCTCTCCTCTATACAAGAGAGCCTAGGGTTACTGGAATAAACAACACTTCTATTTTTCCCAATATAGACAATGGTGAAGGACTCGAGGTGAAGATTGGAGATGATAACATCTAGAAGATATATTCTTTTAGCTACTTGGGATTTAAACAGGATGGGTAAATTGATGGTGATGTCACTCATAAAATAAATGCAGGTTGGCTAAAGTGGAGAGGAGTCTCTATCGTTCTTTGTGATGAGAAAATCCCTTTGATAGCCAAAGGAAAGTATTGAATGTAACTGTGAGGCCTGCTATGCTCTATGGATTAGAATGTTGGCCCGTGAGTCATAGACTTGTGCAAAGAATGAAAGTAGCAACAATGAAAATGTTGAGGTAGATGTGTACATGAAAAAATCAGATTCAGAATGATGCAATCGGAAGGAATGTTGGTATATCTTCGATAAAGGATACGATAAGAGTAAACTGCTTAAGATGATTTGGCCATTTGCATAGGAGGACAGTTGATGCACTAGTTAAAACATACGAGATTCGGGATGTTGAGCCAATTAAGAGAAGGTGAGAAATTCCAAGAAGTCTTGGTATGATACTATCCAAAGGGATCTTAGTTATTTAGATTTAAACCTTAGAACGATCCAAAATAGGTCTGAATGGAGGTAAAAAATCAATGCAGCCGACCCTGCTTAATTGTGGGAAAAGGCTTTGTTGTTGCTGTATTTCCTCTTGCATAGTTGCATGTCCACTCTCCTTCTATAAAAAGAGGCTAACGAACTTATAAAAGACAAGTTGTGAGTTTATTAAAATTGGATTTTGACTCATGTTCCCAGCATCTCTTTTATTTTCTTTGCTTTCTGTGTAATTTGCCCCCCTCATCTCTGTTCTCCTTGCTGCCCTCCAGGCTGGTCACACCATTGCCCTTTCTCCTCTCATCTCCAACTTTTGCCTCTGCATCAACTTGAAATCGTCTGTAAGTCAGACGACTCAGACCCCTGCCAAGCCTCCCTTGAAGAACAGACACTTCTCTACTTGTATTTGATCTGTAATTGCTAGAAGTAGCTTTTAAAAAGACATGCATCTCGTAGTAAGATGATATCCCATCTTTTTAAAGTTGAAATCCTCCACAAGACAACGATCTTTCAAATGTCAATGCTATTAAACCTCTTCTCCGCATCAGATTGGAGACTGGAGATTTCACATTTAAGTTTGTATTGTGACATCAGGTCTCTAACATTCTGATTTCTCAAGAACCCTCTGGTACCCCAATTTCGTCCCAGAGCTTATTAGCTTTTTTGATCTTAAAGATTTCTAGCTTTTACAACAGTTTATGAAGTTACAAACTCAAAAAAATCACGTTCATGCAAGATGAGACTATAGAAAATGCAACAATAGATTGAGTAAATTTGACAAAGTTTCCCGTAAGGAACTTTCTTAATTTGTTAACTCTCTTCAGCTGCCTAAGTCTTATCTATGGAAACATGTTAGTTATTCAATAATGAATTGTACCCAAAATTAAGTAAATATTTAAAAGAGAGGGACCATAGTAAAATGTTTAACTTCCCCTGTTCTAGAAAAAGCAGCAGATTCTGGGCTGGTAATTGTTGGGAGCTTGTGATGCTTTTGTAAATTTAAATACAAAAGCTGTTGCAAATGGGTGTGTACCATCTACGTATATGGTTTGAAAAATTTAATGCTGCCGTGGTACTTTCTGTTGGAAATGTCATTATTGCCTCTAATAAATAAATATATATATATATATATATATACTTTTATTTTAGTATCATGCAGATCTCGTCATTTCTGAAGTTTATGATATATAGATATTTTTATTTCAGTTTCCTACAAATCTCATCATTTCTGAAGCTTGCATGTGCGAGGCAGGCACTTTTTGATTTTTTATTTATAATTCTGACTACGCTACCTTGTCAATAAGCAAAGTTTTGTCATTTTACAGGTAGCAAAAACGCAACCATTTTTATACATGGATCTTGGTTAGAGCCTCAAGGAATTCTAGGGTTAGTTGATGATATAGATACTCTTTATGTTATAAAAGCAAATGGAGAGGAGATATCGAGAACAAATTTGCGGAAAATGACTCTTTCTTTTCCGGTAATTGGGATGATTTCCTTGGGAAATCTCACTGCAGGGCGGCCACTCTCGTACTTCCCTTCCCTTAGCTTTATTTGTTTCTACTGTTATTGTTTTCTAGACAGAAACCCGGTGGCATGCATAATGAGGTCCACTGATTCCATTGTTTACTTGGATGCTGCAGGTCATGCTTTTGCGTTGTTACTACAGATGGATCTTGTTATTATATTGAACCTAATGGAAAATCCAACAGTTCATTCGTTGGCTCTAGTTTCAAACTCAGTAGTGAGCTAATGCTGAATGACCAATCACCTTTTTTGGTTGCATGCTTGGATTTCTACCCAGCTGAATCTTTGGTGGCTGTAGTCTGCAATGCTATTGGGCAATCTGGAAACTTGGTAAATGATTATGGTAATGTGCTGGTTTCAGTTGAAATTCCTTGATGCGGTTTCCTTTATCTATTTGTCATGTCCTTTTCTTTTTTATAAAATAAAAAGAGTGCTAGCACAAATTCAGCTATTTAAAAGGAATTGCTCTGATCTACTTTGTATTCGGTGGGGATGTTAAATTCTCTACGTCAACACAGGGTGGTGTGTCGAAAAATGGTAGCCTTGTTTTTTCTTTATCATATGATATTTTCTTGAAAAGCCAAGGGTCGGCCGTCAGAGATCAGTAATCTGCCAATATTATTAACATAAACAAGATGAAAAAGCTCGACCCATCCCATTCTTGACTGCATAAACTATCCCTTCTGATGGAATTTAAGAGGCACCTTGAGAATTGTTATTATCTTGTAACATGAATATCTGTCCTCGTAAAGTACTCTGGACATTGCAACATAAAAGGGAATAAGCACAACATCATTCAACAAAAAATACCATAATCATTTACGTGGGGCATTGCAGTCAAGACGCCCATACTACTCTATAGGAGTATAGACCTAATGAGGTTAGATCATAATACTAAACTTCTTAAATATTGCCTGCAGGGGCGGAGTTAGTATATGCCATGGAGGGACCATGGCCCCTCTTTGATTATTATGTCACTTATGCAATGTAATAAGTTTTTAATATGGCTCCTCCTTAATTGTATAATAAATAGCGTTGCTAGAGAAAAGTTGTAAAGTCCTTTCATGGTAAGTGGTAAAGTACCATGTTTTTTTGAAGTTCATTTTTAAAGTCTTACCTCCCACCATTTTTATTTCTTTTCTATACTTTATCCAGTCCATTCCAAAGTATCAAAAGTATAATTTTAATTTGATATAAAATTGTATTCGAGTTTACTTAACTCTCCAATTGTTTCTAGCACCTCTTGTAAGTCAAAAAATCATTGTTTCATTCTAACCACGAACTGTTTTGTTTCAAAATTTCACTTGATAATTTAACCTTTTAGGATGGATTTAGAGAGCCTCAAATTATTAAATTTATCTAAATTTCAGAATCACCATTGGAAATATTTATCTTTTTGAAAATCTAACCTTAATAATAGATTTATATTGTAAGTTTACAAGAACTGAAAGAGGCTCATTTTAAAAATATTAATCTATTTAAAATATCATTTGAAAATACAATGATTTTTTCATTTTTGAGTGTACATAATAGTTGTATACTTGTCCCCTCCTTTATAAAATTCCTGGTCCCACCCCTGATTGCATTTAATATTGAGGTGCTTATATAAACCAAAAAACTTATACAAGTCCCAATGCTAATCATTATGTGACTAAAAGCGAGAGTAGTAATAAAAAAGGTAATCTTTACTCATATATAGTTGATTTTTACACTTGTACCCTTTAAATTTGTCATTGACACTTGTACCCCTATTTTTTTTGCAATTACACTTGTAACAAAACTATAGAATAACTTTTATGCCCCTCTCATTACTTGCCGTTCTTCCCCACCCAAATGGACGTTAAGTTCTTGGCAAAATGTAATCAACAGAAAACATTTGGGGCTCACGTGTACTTAGTTGTCATCTTCTTTGTATTCTTGTACCATCATCTTTGTCCCCCCACCCAAACCTCAAGCTACTCCCCTTTTCTCCACGTTCTCTATGCCTTTTGCGCCTGCAATATCCCATCTCATTGCCACCACCAAATGGAGGTGTTTGGCAGCTCCAAATTTGGAGCAACATCATACAAACTTCGTGCATGTGATTGTTGGTAGTTCTCTCTCATGGTCAACATGCCCCTCTATTTTCTAACAATGGTGTTGCACTCTAACACCAAATCCACCTTCAACACCATTTTTTTAAAGAAAAGTAAGAGAGCTTGTATATTCTTCCGTAAGATGTGGTGTGAGTAAAAAACAGTAAAAAATAAGTGGAGAAAGATGAAAATTTCCTTTAAAAAACATGATTTTAGTCAACCTTCCTATTGAGATTCTGATGAAAACCATTGTTGTCAATTTCCATTCAACCCTCTTGAATATCACGAATTGATTTATATAATATATTGCTTTCTCATGCGGCGAAAAGGCGAGAGACACACCTTTACCACTCCACTCTGGCAGCATCCGACATGGGATTTTCTTAGAGCTGTATCCCCGCATAACTCATATGAGAATTGAGCATTTATTCTTCTGTTGCCCCTCGATCAGAGGGGTTAGGGAAGAACAGGATGTGGATTGGGTGAGAACGGATGACTTGGCGGCCTTTTGCGAGTCGTTGGTGCTCAACAGGAACAGGGATAGAAGGGACATCTTGATCCCAATTGCGAGGTTGTGGTCGATTTGGTTGTGAGGAAATGAGGCCCTCTTCTCTGGCCAACGCTTTTACAGGGACAACGTGCTTATTCACTGTACGAGACTTGTGGATGATTGGGGCGCGGTATAGGCCGCAGCTCGTTTTTGTTTTGGTGGGGGCTGTGGTGTCTCTTTTTACATTCTCTATCTTTATCTTGTATTTCTTTTTTTGCTTTTTAGTTTTTTAATATATTGGGGCGAACACCGTTGAGTGTCTCCCCTTTTTCTTTGGGCTTAAAAAAAAACTCATATGAGAATTATTTCCGTCTTGCCGCTCAAAAGTGTGGTGTGTCTTCTCTATATGAAATGGAGTGGCATAATTGGTGTCTTGACCAACTTTCACTATTACGATTTGGGTAAATTACAAAAAGGGCCTCAACTCCATCTCAATTCTCCATTAGGGGACTCATTTTTCCATTGTAACAAAGAGGGGCCTGATCTTATGTTTTTCTCTCAAATTGAGGTCTCCATAAGCTTCAACGACCCTCATATATCAACACGAAACCTTAAGTTGAAAGTTCAAGCCCCTATTTGTTACAGTTAAAAAATGAGGCTCCTAATTGGGAATCGAGGTTTAGTTAGGGCCCTTTTTTGTAATTTACCCTTACGATTTTGCTAGAGAGGGAGTATTTGAAAAATCACCTACTAATCTCAGAGGCAACCTTAATGAATAGTAAATGATTTCCATTACAAAGCTTATATCGAAAATTCTGCACCGTCCTGTGAAGTCCCATTGCCAAGAAGTACGTCTTTCTCTGTAGTTTCACACAACTCCTCTCGAGGAACATTAACATGTCTTCCACGTTTATTCTTGTTGGTAGGTACACCCTCGAGGTCTATGCGACTGTAAACTTTAAGTGTGTTACATTTATCTAAATAAAAGGGTCAATCTCAACGTAAAAAAAAGGGTCAATCTCAACTTTTTCCATGACATATTTTATTGTCGTTGCTCGGGTAGTCCTTGATGTTGAAGTTGGTAGTTTCATTCATTTCAAAGGAGTTCTTGGAGGCAAGGTCTTCGAGATTTTAGTAAAGATGTGCTCCTTGGTCTTGTAGATGATGTGAACCTTTCCATCCTAAGCATGTGGTTTTCATTTTTGAAGACCCCACCGACCCATTTCACGTGCATATAAATCTGATGAGAATTATCTTTCTCCCTTTGAAGCTTGCATGGGGGGAAATTAAAGATAATCCTATCAAACTTTCTCATGTTCAAATCCGTGTAAAGTTTCAAAATTCATGGCACTAAAAAAACATAAGGCGTATGTCATTGAGGAGAGCATGAGGGAGAGGCGACAACGAGAGGCGACAACGAGGAGAATCTCCATGAGGGTTCACATGTTGAGGAGAGTGGTGGGGTCCCTGAAATCTAGTAATACGGAGAAGGACGATGGTTGGGAATCAGTCACGCATCGCAAGCGTGCAAGAGGATGCTTTAGGTGTGGTGCTGTAGGGCGTCTTGCATCGGGGTGCGCGTCGCCACCGTATTGGTTCAGATGTGGGAGGACAGGACATCAATGGGGTGCTTGCCTCGATGCGCTAAAGAAGAAGAAGAGCCCAGCTCACGCGGGTCGCTCAGGAACGTAGGACTGTAGGGATTGACTGTGGCTACCTCCTTCCTTTGCAAATGTTGTTGCAGGAGTAGACTCCCAAAAGAAGGGAGTCCGATAGCTGGTGGATGAGTGGAGCAAGGAGTCGCTGTCGATAAGGTCGGTTTGGGCCGATTTGTTGCTTCTATTTGGAAAGACCTTTTCCGTCGATGTTTGTTTGCTGGGCCATCGCTAATGCTGTGTGCGTGGCTTGTCGAAGTTCCATGAGGAGCGACTGTTAAAACCAAAGGGTTGGAATGATATTGCATGGCGTTGGTCGTGTTCTGCAGGTGGGAGGGGGGAGGAGAGGTTCGTCAAGCGAGTTGCACAATTATGAGGAGTCCCCTTCCTTTCTCGAAGGTTGGAGGTCGTTGGGTTGTCTCTCGGGGAGATCAACCATGTAAACACAATTTTAGCAGATGGAGGCCAACCGGGAACATATCCGGAGATCACAATCATCGGCATGGTCTTTCGAGAAAGTCTGGACACGAATATTCCTTCTGTGAAATTGAGAGTTGGCCACGCGCCTTTCCCAATAGGTTTCTGATTCCTGCAGCCGCTGCTGCCGCAGGATTTGCTCCGGTCGTCGAGTGTGAAGAAGACACCGGGCCCCAACTTGGATGCGGTCGATCTACGTCAGCAGGGTGACGGTTCGGAATTTGCGTGATCAACGGAACAAGAGGAAATCACGCTTGACTGTTTGGAAGGCCCATCACAATTCTTGGGAATCGAAACAACAGCTCAGGGTTTGCCCTTCCAAGGGCAACTCGGGTTTTGTTCTTTGGTCAGTCAAGTGGGCAGGGTCTTCTTCTGTATCCAGTCTATGTTTCCAGATCCTGTCCTGGGACTCCGTTTACGTGCACCATTGTTCAATACTGCACAAGTGGAGCAAGGTGTTGGGTCCACTCCAGGATACCCGTTCACGATTGTCTGCGATCCGAAATGGCTTCAAGTTGGGTCTCACGATCAGATCAAAGGTGGCAGGTTTCCAGCGATGCCCCTACTGCTTCGGGTTTCTTTCGCACAACTGGCGACAACAGATTCAGCCTCTAAATGCCCTTTTCCATTCTTCCTGGGCTAATCACTGGAGGGGGCGTCCCCTCAGGGGGCTCTGCCATCATGTATGCAACGGGTTCCTGAATGCTCTTTTCCGGTTATATCCTCTTCTACGCCAAAATATGAGGAGGATCATGACGGCAACGTGGTGCCTGTTTTTGGAGATGCATGTGTTTCCCCCCGCTTAGAAGGGTTTGCCGCAAAGTCGAGAGTCATCAAAGGGGTTAGCAAGAGGTACAAATAGAGAAAAAACGAAAAGACCTTCGAGCAATGAGATGCAAATGGTTTCGGATTGGTAAGCGCAAGTGGCAGAGATCGTGGGAGTAGTGAGCTGATCGGCTGGTCAAACTCGTGCTTAATGAAGATTCTCACGTGGAATGTCAGAGGTCTGGGTGACCCGGAGAAATGGAGAGCCCTCGGGGCGAGATTGGTGGAGTGGGGGTGCGATGTCATCCTTCTGCAGGAATCGAAACTGGACTCTTGTAATAAGGTTGTTTGGAACTCATTTGGTACGGTTGCGCTCTCTGAGTACTGGACCTTGGATGCATCAGGTAGCTCTTGAGGGTTAATTCTGGCCTGGAAGGACGGTTCTTATCTTTTGCGGAGGGAGGGCCGCGGTTCGGGGACATCTTTTGCGGCGCCTAGGGGCGCGAGTCACAGTCGCGATTTGGTGGCGCGGGATTTTTTCGAAGTTGATGTGACCCCTTCACCTACCTCCATTTGGTCGGAGGCTTCTTTGCACTCGGACCGCTCCGGACAAGTGGCGAGGCTTCCCTTCGGTTCTTCAATCGGATCTGCTGCGTCTACATTCGGGGCAGCCTCTCGGGTGGTCGACGACCCGACTGTGAATTCGGAGCCGCTTTCTTGGATATCCGGTTATTCCTGTCCTTTTCCCCTTAACTCGGTGACCCCCAGCTCCTTGGAGGTTCTGGATGATGTATTCTCTCCCTCGTTTTTGTCGACGGACGCAACTTCGATTTATCGGGAAGAATCCTTTGCCTTCTCCTCTCCGCGTCTTGGGGGGTCCCCTCCCCAGTTCCGTGGAGGGTCTCCGGGGTCGGCTTTCCCTAACTTCTGCGACGGTGCTACTATTGATGTCCTGGTGGTAAACTCCCCCTCGTTGAGATTTGGGCAGAGCTATAGTCGAAGGCGGGTTTCCTTCCGTGGGGGTTCTACCTTCTCCCACCGAGGAGACTCTTCTTCCTCCTCGCTTCGCGACGCTGTGGCGGAGGCTTCTGGTCTAACACGCTTGGCGGGGCGTTCGCCTCGTCGAGCGTTATGATGCTGTTTCGGTTGGCGGTGCTCTTGGGATCCCAGTTGTTGTTAATGAAGATCTTGTCATGGAATGTGCGTGGCCTTTGCGACACTCACCGGCGGCGAATTTTGGGTGCTCGTCTTTTGGAGTGGGGTTGCGACATCGCCTTCATTCAAGAAACTAAGCTGGCAGGGGTGGACGCTGATTTGTGGAGGTCCTTTGGGGCCGGTGGGTTGGATGAGGTTCGTTCGTTGGATGCGGATGGCGCGAGCGGCGGTCTTCTCCTGGTTTGGCGCTCTTCGCGTTTCTCTTTGTCGTCCGTGAGGATGGGGCGGCATTCGCTTACAGCGGTGTTGACTTTGTCAGACTCTAATATGCGTGCAGCTTTCACTTGCGTGTACGGTCCTAACTCTCACATCGTTCGTAGGGAGCTTTGGGAGGACCTTCGGGAGGATGCGCTTGCTATTCGTGACATGCCTTGGTTGTTGGGGGGTGACTTCAACGTCACCTTGCACTCGCAAGACCGCCCCCGTGCCTGTGGGGGCAATGATCCCGGGTCTGTGGAATTTGTGGATTTCGTTCGCGAGATGGCACTGGAGGGGCTTGTGCCTAATGATATTTCTTACACGTGGAGGTCGAATTCTTCTAGATCTCGGATTGATCGCTTCTTGGCTAGTGTCAGCTTGATGGAGGCTTTCCCCCTTTGCGCAGTCAGCTCTCGTCCCCGCTCTTTCTCTGACCACAACCCCATCATCTGGGACTCCGGGGATGATCAACGTCCTCGTGGACTTTTCCGTTATGAGCGTTGTTGGCTCCTTGAGCCGGGGTTCAAGGATCTTATTTCCAACCATTGGGCGCAGACTTCTTGTGAGGGTTCTGCGGCTCGTCGCTTCGACCATAAATTATATTCTCTCAGATCGGTATTGGCTTCCTTCAAGAGGGAGTGACGGAAGGCTCGTATTTCCGCTCGGTTGGAGGCTGATGCTACGATTCTGCGGCTTGATCTCATTGAGAACGACAAGGATTTGCTTCCGGGGGAGTTGGCTGAGCGCGCTGCGGCGGTTGAGAAGGCTCGGCTGGAGGATCGAAAGAGATCGATCGAATGGCGACAACGCTCACGGGTGAGATGGCTGAAGGATGGGGATGCCAACACAACGTACTTCCACAGGGTGGCGAGCGGCTGACGCCGTGCTAATACTATTCCGTCTATTTCCATTAATGGCGAGCTCTTTGCTGGGGAGAAGGATGTGGGCGTGGCCGTGGGGAGTTACTTTCGGGGCGTGTTTGGGTCCCCGGCTCCTCGGCGGTGGCGGTGGTCGGGCCAGGGGGCTTCCGTCATCCCCTCGGCTGCTGCGGAGGCGCTTGTGCGTCCGCTCTGTTTGGAGGACCTCAGGGGGGCCGTTTGGGACCTCAATTACGACGCTGCGCCGGGGCCTGTTGGCTTCCCGGTGTGTTTTTTTAAAGAGTTCTAGGACGTTCTCGCCAACAATGTTCTTGACGTGGCGCGTGAATTCTGCGAGGGAAATGATGGCTTTGATAAACTTAACCGGGCCTTAATTGTTCTTATTCCAAAGTCTAATTCGGCCTCTCGGATTGAGGACTACCGGCCAATTTCCATCTCGAATGCGATATATTTAATCATCGCAAAGGCTCTCGCGCGGCGTCTGGCCCCCCTCCTGGATTCGCTAATCTCGCCTTCTCAGGCCGCTTTCGTTCGTGGGCGGCAGATCTCGGATTGCTGCGCTGTTGTTTCTGAGATCATCGACGCGTGGAGGAAGAATGATTCCAATGCGATCCTTTGGAAGATTGACTTTGCGAAGGCTTATGATACTCTGGACTGGCGGTTCTTGTGGTCCGTTCTTTCGAGGAGGGGGTTCCCTTCTATCTGGATCTCCTGGATGCGGCGTTGTGTGACAACGGCATCCCTTTCTATTCTTATCAATGGCAGGATGACCGGGGGCACTTTCCAACCTCGTCGGGGGGTTCGACAGGGCTGTCCCCTTGCTCCCCTCTTATTTGTCTTGGCGGTGGATGTTTTGCCGCGTATGATTGAGGGCGTTGTGGCGGCTGGGCTATCTCGTGGGTGTTCCTTTGGCACGTTCCACATTCCGATTATTCAATTTGCTGATGATACCATTTGCTTCATCGAGGGGGATTCTTCCAATGTTTCCTCTATGGCTACTACTATAAACCTATTCAGTGAGCTCTCCGGCCTTCAAATCAATGGGGGAAAATCTAAGCTGGTCCCCTTCTCTATGTCTGCGGTGGAGGTTGAGGAGTGCTCGCGGATTCTGGCCTCTCCTCCTGCCGATCTCCCCTTCGAATACTTGGGTCTTCCTCTGACGGCGGGGCGTGCCTGCATTCGCGATTGGAGGCCGGTTATGGAAAAGATGGAGCATCGCTTGGCTGGGTGGCGTGCGGCGATTCTCTCTCGTGGTGGGCGGTTAGTGCTTCTCAAATCTGTTCTTTCTTCCATCCCTATTTATTTCCTCTCGGTGCGCGGGATGCCGAAGGGTGTTCGTGCTCGATTGGAGAAATGTTTGCGGGGATTCTTGTGGGGGAAGAAGGGGGACGGGGGGAAGGGCGTGCACTTGGTGGGATGGGATGACGTCACGCGGCCTAAGCAGGCGGGGGGGGGCTGGGCGTGAGGAGGTTGGCGTCGGTGAATGATGCCCTTTTGCTCAAATGGGCCACGAGGATTTGGGGTAGGGAGGACAACTTCATGTTAAATTGTTTGAGGCAGGCGGCTGGGGATGGATTTGTCTCCGCTTTTCGTGGTGATGCTCAGTGGCGCTTCTCATCTTTTTGGCGGGGGGTAATCGATGCCCTTAACCGCAACCGCTCTTTATTTGTTACTAAGCTTGGGGATGGAACTTTGATCCGATTTTGGGAAGATGACTGGACGGGAAGGGGGCCACTGCGGAACCTTTACCCCCGGTTACATGCCGTGGCGCGTAATAAGGATGTCACGGTGGCTGGTTGCTGGGATGGTAGCACTTGGTGCCCTCCAATTTCTGAGTCCTTATCGGCGCAGCGAACGTTTGATTATATGTCGCTCTTATCCGATCTCTCGGAGGCCCCCCTGCCCTCACAGGGCCGTGATTTCTTGGCGTGGAAGCTTGGTTCCTTCTCTACTCGAAAGGCTTACTTGGCCATTTTGCCGAATTTTTCAGGCGATGATGAGACGTTAGTGCGGGATTGCAGATTCCTGTGGGGGCTCGGGCTCCCTGAGCGCATTGGTATTTTCCTTTGGTTACTTCGGCGGGGAAGATTGTTAACTCGTGAACGCTGTGCTATTATGTTCCCTAATGCATCGCCGATCTGTGAACTATGTGGCGTGGAGTCGGAATCTATTGCTCACTTATTCCTTCACTGTGGCCGTGTATCTGCTATCTGGCATGGCATGTGGCTATGTATTGCAGCTCGGAGCTTGGCATGGCATGTGGCTCCCTTCCCCTCTGCTATCTGGGTATTCCTCTTTCGTATGGAAGAATTAAGGTTTCAGACTAGTTGCCATTGGTTGAGAAGATGGAGAGGAAGCTGTCTGGCTGGAAGGCAATACTACTATCACGTGGTGGCTGGTTGGTTCTGATCAAAGTATTTCTATCCGCAATTCCGGTGCTCTTTTTCTCCTACCGCATGATGCCGACAACCATCATAAGGAGGCTGGAGGGTTTGATTCGTAGGTTTTTGTGGAGCAAATCATGATAGGACATGCACAGGGTTCACCTAGTGGATTGGGAGACCATCGCTCAGCCGAAGAAGAGAGGGGGCCTTGGGATAAAGAGTTTGGAGACACTAAACGAGCGCTCCTGTTAAAGTGGGTTAGAAGAATCTAGGGAAAAGATGAGGGCTTGTGTTGTAACCTAATCCTTCGTCTGTATGACATCTTCATAGCGAACCCAGACTTGCAGCAACAGGGACAGAGGAGGTCTGCATTCTGGAAGGGGATCTTGGATGTATTGCCTCGCTTCCGTGATTTGTTTCGCCCGTGATTGGGAACTGACAGACTTTTGGCTTTTGTGAGGATGATTGGACGGGTGGGGCATCTCAACCGCCGTTTTCCTTGTCTGTTTGCTTTTGCTACGGATTCTGATGTGAGAAATGCGGGTTGTTGGGACAATGGTAATTGGATGCCGACTTTCAGAACTGGATTCTCGGACCAGCACATGGAGGAGTTTTTTCACCTTCTGGACGTGCTAGGGTAGGTTGGGAGGCCCTGTATTGGGGCGGATCACTGGATCTGGTGGGACTCATCATTCTCGGTGCGGAAGGCCTTTGGCATCATTTGTCGATCGCCTCCATCCTTGTCGATTGATATGCTTCGGGACCGCGAATTCATTTGGGCCTTGGGTTTGTCGGAGAGGATAGGTTTTTTCTTATGGCTCCTTAGAAGAAAGAGTATTATGACTCAGGATCGCTGCTCTAGACTTTTTGAGGTGGTCTCGGATAGGTGCCTTCTAAGAGGTTCTGAAATTGAGACTTTGGAGCACCTATTTTTCCGTTGTCGAGTTTCTTCACCCATTTGGATTGGGGTGGGTTTGGACTGGCTGGACACCTGTGACTTCGAATCTTTTTGGTCTTCTCTCTATAAGGCACGCAAAAGGCAAAAAAGGGAAAACCTAACCCCGGTTGCGGTACTATGGGCCCTTTGGCTTGCTCGCAATGCCTCCCTCTTTTCTGGAATGCGTTTTTACTGTGATATCATTACAAACAGTTGCTTGATTCGTGGCTTTTATCATTGTTTTTGATTCTTAATAATTAATTAATATAGTGGGGTGGACACCTAAGCGCGTTCCCCCTTTCTCTGCCTTCAAAAAAAAATCCATGCACTAGTGTGACTTCCATCATCTTCAAATTTTCCCAATTTGACTTGGCTATCCTTTATTACGAGTCCATAATATCGTATGGGTCGAGGGAAGTAGTGATGATATTTTACGTGAAGTCGAAGGTGGTTGCAAGCGAGAAGGAGAACTCATCTTCTCTCACCCGTAGTATCTCATGCATTGAGAAGCGTTGAGAGATATTTTTCTTTTCTTATGTCTTATGTATTTTCTATGGTCTTTGTTATGTAATTTACCCTACAGGGTTCCTCATCTCTATATAAAAGAGCCCTATGGCCTCACGAATAAACAAGGCATTAGTTTATTTCCACATGATATCAACGACGGTCCTAATCGAAGATCTGGAGCCCTAAATCCACTCCACACTCACTGTCCTGTCCATCTCACCGCTCCTGAGTACGTTGTCGACCAATCTTTCTCGATGCTATCGAAGCCTTACAACGGGACTTGCAGCCGTCGCCCAACGGATCCCTCCCTCATTGCAACAGGGTCTCCGCATGCCCCTCACTGCAGCATGGCCACCGGTTGGACACTCGCATCCCTTGTAGCCCCCTTCTCGCAATGCCTCTTGCCTTTACGGCAACCCCGATAATACCTAGGGCTTGCGGGCCTCTGACTTCTTTCGTCTCCCCTTATGTGCATATGAGGATTGTTTGTGGTACGATTATGGCCAAAAAAGAGTGATTCCAAACCTATAAATCACCCCACTGTAGCGCGAGCCCAGAGTTGATGGGAACAATTGTGGCTAAGGTTCAGGAAAACGATATGCATGTGTTCAGACATGCCACTGAATACTGAATAAGTGGTATACAAGAGCATATGCGGGGTATACGTTGTTTAAAAATAAATAAAAATCTACGAATAACATTATTATCGAATTTATGTATCTAAGTGGAGTTAAAAAGGATCTACGAAAAATGATTCATTTTAGATGGTTGAGTATATGCTTTTAATTTCCTAGCATTTTATCAAAAAAAAATAGCCATAAAAACTTCTCATATTATGTGATTCATAATAACAAAACTTCATTATACACACATGCACTACCTGACCAAAACCTCAATCAACATATATTAAAACATTAGACGATATTGATTCATAACAAAAATTTGACGATACATTGCTTATACTCATGAAAACAATAGTATGAGATAAACGTAAAACATTGCATATATATTGGTATAATGCATTGCAATTGTATACAAATGCATGTCGTATTCTTAAAATTGAATGGAGGAAGAGGCAGATCTACGAAATTAAGCACCCAGATGAGAGGATTCGAAAGTTGGAGATGTTGGAGTAGTATGCGGGGGGGGGGGGATAATGTACCGATTCATGAAATCGGTTCGTTCTACATGCCGCGTGGACATGCGACCGCATTTGCGACTCATGCGACCAATATCATGAACACTGATTGTGGCATGAGTATGCACACACTTCGATGTCACATATGATCGTGTAGACATATTCATATCAGTTTACAACCCTGGTCATGTCCTTTTCCGTCTTCTTTTTTATGTTAAAAATGAGGTTGGCCTATCTTCCTTCGATGTCTTAAGGGCCCGATGATTGGTCTCACACCATGAAATCCACGATAGTCAACAATCATCTCGTAAAAACCATATTCACTTTCAGAACATGCATTCAACATAATTCCAATGCAAAAGAATAAGCAAAATAAGTAAATAAAATAAATGCATGAATTTTCATTTTATTTACATAACCACGCGATATAACAAAAGAATACCAATGCCCAGAACGCATACATAGCTAGTGATGTGTATCAGAGTATATATATGTATTAGTCTTTATTCTTTGTCTATTATAAAGTAAAAAAAGCAGAAGGGAAGTATCACCACAAAAACCACAGATACGCATCGTGTATGGTGCAGTTAGACTTGTAAATGCCCCAAGTAGTATAGGCGCTCATTACTGTAGTGGTGGATCCTGCAACCTGTTGAACCACACGAAAGTGGAGTATTTTATCATCAATTACTCAATACATATTTATTAGATTAAAAGGTAAAACAGTAATAACGATTGGAAAAAAGTAACTAGCAATGGTAACTACAATAATTAAAGGCGGGGAGGAGATGGAGAGTTCTTGTCGTAAGCGAGAACATCTCCGTTGGTTGTTACGAGGAGGCGAGAAGGCTTGAAGGAGGGCCACTGAAAACTAAGAGTAGATGGTGAGGACTTCCGACGCTGGAACATAGGGGTTGAGGAGGGCCTTAACGAATGGAGGGGAGGAATTCTGAAGGTTGGACATTTGTCTCTCACGGCAAACACGACCTATGCTGTTTTTGATGCGGGGGTTTTGGCCATCGTGCATCAGTTTGCACGTTCCATCCTCGGTGTTTCGGGTGTAAGTGTATGAGGCAATGCATGACCTCATTCCCTCGACAACTGATGACTCTTCAACGAGTAGTAGAGCAACTCGAAATCATGCAAACATCTACTGCTATTGAAACAACCTCACGAGTTGTAGTGCATTCAAGGTTGCAAAAGTTGGTAGTCAATACTTGGTCGGTTAGGTCACTGACTGAGGATTAATCGGCAGTCAGACGACTAATCAGATTTAGTCGGACTTTAATCCGCTTTTAATTCTATGATTATTTTAAATATATAACTCATTTTTATACATATATTTACATAGATTTTGTATATTTTATAATATCATAATAAAATAAAAGAAGTAATTAAATTTAAATTAAACATTAAGCATATTATACTAAGTTTGCTTATAAAAAAGTAAAATATTAAAAGAATATGGTATCTCCAAGCAAAAATTGGTCGATTAGTGTACTTAGTCGGAATTAATCGGTACTCGATCGGCCACCCCACTGACTAGACTAGTCGGACCTACTAGTCGGACCAATTGGGCAACTTTTACAACATTGAGTGCATTCCTATGCGTTAGTCATTTCCAACACATCGAAGTCGGTCATTTTGAATGAAGTTTTGCTTATAGGCTCTTGGAAGACTAAAATTCTTAGCGCCGATTCATTCTTGCAATGATGAAGTTGCGTGTTGGCCACCTTTCACGGGAGATGGGGTAATTCTTGATCATATGAAGTGCTGCGCCGGGGGTTGTTGTCCATTGAAATGGAGGTCATGCTGAGCTTGAAGCTGGGGAATGGAGTGCCTTTGAGTTTTCCTCGTTTTGCAGATGGAGAAGATTCTCAGTAAGTGGTGTGGGTTTCCAATTTTCTGGGCATCCTGTTCCTCTCGCATTCAGTGGATGCACTAGGATCAGTTCTGAGGAGGTTTGGTAAGGTCACGCGAGTTCTAGTTGATGATTGAAGACCGGGATCATTTCCTTTTGCCACCATTGTTCTTCTAGAGAGCCTTAAGAACATGGTGGCAGATGCCTCATGTTTGCTATTGGTCAACCGTGCTTCGTTCATACTCTTGATTGGGGCTCCGTGCTTGCTCAGTGTGGGGAGCTGAGAGGCGCGCATGTCTTCACTATGCTTCTGGAGTCCCTCCCTACGGGGGTGACGTTGGCGCTCTCTTGTGTTTACGGCCCTTGCAGAGCTTTGAGAGGGAGCGGTTATGGGCGGACCTGCGCAACGCGAGGGAGGCTTTCTCGGGTGTCCCCTGGTTGGTTAGTGGGGACTTCAACGTTACCATGATTTCGTCGGACCGGCCGAGGCAGCGGGGCGGTCAGGACCCCGGCTCTGACGCTTTCGTGGAGGTGGTGCCCTCGCTGGAGCTGGAGGTCTTGGATGTGTCGGGGACCAAGTACACTTGGCGTAATGCCAACTCGGGATCGCGCATAGATCGGTTCCTGACGTCGTCCGAGCTGCTAGAACTCTTCCCGCTTTCTTTCGTCTCGGCCAAGCCCCACACTTGGTCCGATCACACGCCTATACTTTGGGACTCGGGGGATCCTGCGCCAGCTCGCGGGTTCTTCCGCTACGAGAAGACGTGGTTGCTCGAGGATGGGTTCAGGGATTTGGTGGCTTCCCATTGGGCTTCTATCTCGGTGGAGGGCATGACCACGACACGACTCGTGCAAAAGCTGGACTCCTTGAGGACCAGACTATGCGCTTTTAAGAGGGAGTTCAGGGAGGTCCGCCGCGCGGCACGGACGACGACTGAAGAGGTGGTGACTATGTTGGACGCGTTGGAGGACGAGCGCTCCCTACTCGGGGATGAGCTCAAGGAGCGGTCTGATGCTCAGAGGCAAATCTGTGAGGAGCACAGGAAGAGGGCCATCGAATGGAGACAGCGGTCCGGACACAGGTGGCTCAAAGAGGGTGACGCAAACACAACATTCTTCCATAGAGTGACCAGTAGGAGGCGGAGGGAGAACTTCATTAGATCAATGCTTATCGACGGGGAGGTGGTGGAGGGGAACATGTCCCTTGGGAAGGCGATTGCGGATTACTTCTATAGGCTGTCCGCAAGGAAAACCGACAGGCATTGGAGGTGGTCCGGTTTGGGGACGGAGCGCCTTTCTGAGGCGCTTGCAGCTAGTCTGACACCGTCTATCACGATGGAGGAGCTGAAGGTGGCGGTATGGAATCTCAACGGCGACGACGCTCTTGGCCCGGATGGATTCCCGGTATCCTTCTACAAGGATTTCTGGGACTTGGTTGGCAACGATGTGCTTGAGGTGGCGGTGGAGTGTTGCCATGGCAATGTAGGCTTCGATAGGTTGAACAAGATGCTTATTGTTTTTCTCCCGTAGAGGCCTGGGGCGGGGAGGATCGAAGAGTTCCGGCCAATGCGATCTCCAATGCTTTATACCTTATTGTCGCCAAGGTTTTTGCGACCAGACTGAGCAGGGTCCTGGAGCACATCATTGCCCCGACTCAGACGACATTCGTTCTTGGGAGGCAGATCGCGGACAACCTGATCTTGGCTTCTGAAATTGTGGCAGATTGGAAGAGGGCCGGCACTCAGGCCGTCCTATGGATGGTGGACTTCTCCAAGGCTTTTGATACGCTGGACTGGCGCTTTCTCTGGACGGCGCTGCAGAGGAGGGGTTTCCCTGAGATCTGGATCTCCTGGATGAAGCGCTGTGTGACAACCACCTCCATGTCCATTATCGTTAATGGGAAGCCGGAGGGCAGCTTCTTCCAGCCGCAAAGGGGGGTGAGGCAGGGGTGCCCGCTCGCCCCCTTACTCATCATCATCGCGGCGGACGTCCTTGCCTGTATGGTGGAGGGAGTTCAGTGGGTGGGGCTTACGCGTGGCTACTCGAGGGATGACATAACGAGCCCGCTTCCGTAGTACGCCGTCAACACCATTTTTTTATTGAAGGGAGTCTTGAGGAGGCCAAAGGGATGGCGGTCGTGCTGGAGCTTTTCAGTGAGATGTCTGGGCTGGTGCAGAACAACAACAAATCCAAGTTGGTTCCCGTTTGCATGGACGAGGAATTGGCAAATCTCTACGGTTCCGCGTTGGGCACAATTTGCTCTGATTTTCCCATTCACTACCTGGGCCTGCCGTTGAACACGAGGAGATCTAAGATTGCTGATTGGCTTCTTTTGGTCGAGAAGGTGGAGGGGCGGCTCGCAGGTTGGAAGGCATCAGTCCTGTCCAGGGGGCGCCTGGTTCTCTTGAGGGCGGTGCTTTCTGCCATGCCAGTGTACTACCCTTCCACGAGGCTCATGCCTGGGGGCATTCAGAGGATGTTGGAGGGTCTGATGCGGAGGTTTCTTTGGGGCAGGAACGAGCAGGGGCTCGGGATGTACCTGGTGAGCTGGGACGACATTGCCTTGAGGAAGTCTGAGGAAGGGCTCGGGATCCATCGACTGCAGGAGCTGAACGAGGCCTTACATCTGAAGTAGGTGGCCAGGATCCGGGGTAGCGACGAGGACCTCACCTGCAACCTCCTTAGGCGGATCTACGGTGTCAGGGTGGAGCCGTCGGGGGGTTGTGGCGTTTACCTCGGGCGGAAGAAAGCCCTCCTTTCTGGAGGGACGCCCACTCTCTCTCTGCCGACTTCCGGACGCTGTTCCAGCCCGTCCTGGGGGATGGGCTCCGCTTCGCCTTCTGGGAGGATGACTGGATGGACGGGGGAGTTCTCTCTCTACGCTTCCCTCGTCTCTTTGCTCTGGTTGCGGATCGGGAGGCTACGGTTGCCTTTTGCTGGGCCTGCTGTTGAACACGAGGAGATCTAATATTGTTGATTGGCTTCCTTTGGTCGAGAAGGTGGAGGGGCGGCTCGCAGGTTGGAAGACGTCAAACCTGTCCAGGGGGCGTCCGATTTTCTTGAGGGCAGTGCTTTCTGCCATGCCGGTGTACTACTCTATGAGGCTCATGCTTGGGGGCATTCAGAGGAGGTTGGAGGGTCTGATGCGGAGGTTTCTTTGGGGCAGGAATGGGCAGGGGCCCGGGATGAACTTGGTGAGCTGGGACGACATTTCCTTGAGGAAGTGTGAGGTAGGGCTCGGGATCCATCGGCTGCAGGAGCGGAACGAGGCCTTACTCCTGAAGTGGGTGGCCAGGATCTGGGGTAGCGACGAGGAGCTCACCTGCAAGCTCCTTAGGCGTATCTACGGCGTCAGGATGGAGCCGCCCGGGGGGGGGGGTTGCGGCATTTACCTCGGGCGGAAGAAAGCCCTCTCCTTTCTGGACGGCTGTCCACTCTGTCTCTGCCGACTTCCGGACGCTGTTCCTGCCCGTCCTGGGGGAAGGGCTCCTCTTTGCCTTATGGGAGGATGACTGGACGGATGGGGGAGTTCTCTCTCTGCGCTTCCCTCGTCTCTTTGCTCTGGTTGCGGACCGGGAGACTACGGTTGCCTCTTGCTGGGTGGATGGGTACTGGATGTCGTCTTTCCGTTCGAACTTCTCCGACCGACACCTTGACGAGTTCCTGTAGCTGCTAGACACATTTAGGGAGGTTGCAGGGCCCTCCACGGGTCGTGACCACTGGGCGTGGCGTGGCGGCACCTTCTCGGTGAGGAGGGCTTACTTGGCGATCTGCAGACCCCCTCCCTCCCCTTCGTCGGAGTTGTTGAGGGATTGCGCTGTCTTCTGGGGGTTGGGCCTTCCGGCGAGGGTTGCCTTCTTCTTCTGGTTGTTCAGGAGTAGGAGGCTGATGACGCGGGACCAATGCACTAGACTTCAGGGGTTTGTCTCCAACAGATGCTTGCTCTTTGAGGGGGGGGGTCAAGACCCCAGATCACCTTTTCTTCTCATGCCCGTCCGTGTTTCCTGTTTGGGATGACCCGGATCTGGAGTGGATCGACAGGACGGTGTTGAGGATTTCTGCGGCGTGCTATTCATGGTCAGGCATCGGCCGAGGGGGGAGTTGCTGCGGCTTCTGGCTTTGGTGTGGTCTATATGGTTGGCTAGGAATGAGCTGTTGTTTTCTAGTCATAGGTTTTACAAGGAAAATGTCTGTATTCGTGCGTCAGGAGTGGTGCGCTCGTGGCTTGATTAGAGCGTATCTTTTCTTTTCTGTACTCTTCTACTCGCTTTTAGCTTTTTTCTAATCTAAGGGGTGAACACCTAAGAGTGTATCCCCCACTCTCTGGCTTAAAAAAAACAGTATCAAATGGTGACATGAAGCACTTCCAGTTATCAATGTTCAGTGTCCAGACCCCAATATTGCATTTCTTTGGGGCGTTCTAGTTGCTCATAGCTCCTATCCCCGTGAATCTTGACTTTGCAATACCATTATGGCATTTCTTGTTATAAATTTTACACACCATGCAACAATGTCTGAGTTGTCATAAATGGTGTATTGAGTTACATTGACTGGCAGAAGAACCTGTGTTATTCCTAAGGTATTTGGATCATTGATGCTAATGTGTCAGACTGCCTCTTCTGCCTTGATACAGATCCTACAGCATTACCATTCCTTATCTGCTTTTATATGTAGTGTGCTTGTTTCACAATTATCTACCTCCACTAAACTGTCTGTGGCTGCTATATTGATGTAATTTCTGAAGTGAGTTTCATTCTCTCTTCACTAGTACCCAAGGAGCATGCCATTGTCTCTACTTCTCAGCGTTAACTACATGGCATCTCTAACTATTGTTGTAATTCCCTTCCCTGATCCATATTTCAGACTCCGAGGCCCTCTTCTTGACATACCTTGTACAAAATATCTTACACCAGTGTTCTTGTTAAATATAAGCTTCCATTTCTAATTATTCATCTCACACTTCCGGTCAAATGGCTGTCATTCATGATTCAACATCTGAGCCTTATTATAATCTTGGTGTTGGAGCTGGATTATAAGTAACATTGTAGTACACGTGAAATATAACCTGGCATACTCTTGTAATGTCAATGCTGACTTCAATTGTTATCTTATGCCTTTCAGGGCTCTATTCTCTTTGTCTATGGCGCCTATCAAAGAACCTAGTCTTTGAGTTCTTGTTCTGCAGTCCTGCTCTTCAAGGCCTTTTTTTTGCTCGAAGCGATAACCCAGGGCCATTTGTTACTGCAAAAGTGTTGATTTCACCTAATGGAAAATATGTGGCGACTCTAGACCTGAATGGATTTTTCGATGTATATGTGATTAGAGACAGCCCATATACCCTGTCTTTAATCTCTTTCAACAACGGAGATCTAGAAATAGATCTGAAAAGAAGGTGCTTGAAAAATGTCATGGATTTTTCTTGGTGGTCTGGTTGTATTGTTGTACTGTCTATGCAGAATGATGTCGTTACCATGGTTGATGTGCAGAAGGGACAGAGGATTTTGAGAAAAGATCAAATAATCCGTAATGCTATTTTATCAAGGATTGCTGCTCGCGAAGGACATGCATTTGCTTTGGAGATTATCAATTCTGTGCAATACCCGGATTCATCACTTTCAGAAAGAGAAACTACTGATGTATTGACAGTGACAAATGGTGCTCAAGAGAGTTACTTGCATGCACATCCTTGTGCAGATTGGAGTTTGATTTCATTGTCAGAGCGATCAATTGCCGAAATGTATGAATTATTAATTCAGAGGAAACAATATAAAGAAGCTTTAGACTTTGCAAGCAGATACCACTTAGATAGTGATGATACTTATAAATCTCAGTGGTTGTGTTCGGATCGAGGAGTTGATGATATCAACACAATTTTACGTAATATTAAGGATCAAGAATTTGTTTTGTCAGAATGTGTGGAAAAAGTTGGGAGGACTGAGGATGCGACTTTGGCTCTACTTTTGCACGGGCTTTATATAACTGATCGCTATAAGTTTTCTGACCTTGTAGATGATGGTAGCAGTTCTACATGGAAGTATCGAGTTGCTAGACTTCAATTGTTGCAATGCAAAGACAGACTTGAAACATTTTTGGGTATTAACATGGGCAGGTACTGCAGTATTTTAGTTCTAATTTGTATGATTTTCTGACGATTTAACTGCCGCTACTTCAAACTTCTTTAAATCTCATTATACTTTCTTGTTGCACTTTTGTTCTCATGTCCATTATATATTTTTAGCATGTTTAAATGCGACGCTAGTAAGAAATTTGGAGTTGTGTATGGTAGTTACGGTACAAATTATTCTTTGTGCTTATGAAGTTAAATTCTTTTGTAATTTATTTTCTAGTTGTGCGGTATCCTGTTCGATGGCGAGTATGATGTCGAGTATGTAATATAGACGAGTATACGACGGTACCGTTTTATAACTAAATAGCGATTTTATGTTAGAACCATGTATAATTGGATTAATATATGAATGGAATCATATAATGGTCGTATTATAGTAAATTCTATTCGATGTATTATAATAAATTCTAGTCGATGCCGATGAATAGTTTTCTCTTAATGATTTTTGATGAATCTTTAACGATTAAAAGTATGCCCAACCAATTACAGAAAGTAGCCATTTAAATGATAAAGCTAGGGTATTTATTGAATTGAATGAGTCGAGTGGCTCCAACTCGGACTCATACTCGATAACAAAACTTGAACTTGATAAGCTTCGAGCCTAGGGATGCTGACTCAAACTTGAAGTCGTTGAGTTTGAGTTAGTTCATGAGCTTCTTAACGGGCTTTTTTGTAGCAGGTTGATTTCTATTCCTGGTATGTGAACTTTTTTTGAAGAAGCAACTGAACTCAAGGAAGGCCGTATCAATATTGTTTCCGTCCTCCCAGAAAAGGATATATTGGGATATATCGCCGATATATCGACGATATCGGTGGAAACGTCGAAAATGGCTCAAAAAAGTCAAATTTGTTTTGCCAATTTTTTAGAAATTAAGATCGTCCAAGATATTAAAAAACAAATAGCCTACAAATACACACTTATATCACACATATCGATGTTAACGTTGATTCTTGACTTATAGATATTGAAAATGGATTTCATTCAAGTCCTTATAACGTGAAATATCCTACAAATATATACTTAGATTACACATATATATTATTTATGAGGACCATTATCCTTGTATTGCACATATATCATATCGATGATATCGCTGACATTGTTAGATGTTGACCTACTATATATATTGAAAATGGAGTTCATCCAAGTTCTTTGATCTCTAATTACAAATGTACTCTTAGATCATATATATGGATCATCTATGAACTTTATATCACATATATCAATCATTTCGAACATATCAATGCTAATGTTGATTCTTGACTTATAGACTTAGTCATAGATATTTTTTTAAGAACTGCTTATAGATATTATCATATTGGAAATGGATTTCACCTAATTTCCTAAAACATGATTTAACTTGCAAATATACACTTAGATATCATAACACATAATTATAGACTATCTATGATCCTTATATCACATGCTCATGTCGGTCATTTTAGTCACACGACATAATGGATGACATCGAGAAGAGTCATTTGATAAATGAATAGTATTCAAATCAATGTAAATTTGTAAAAGAGTAAAAGCAAGAATTCCGCTGCGGATATGAATCGACCCCCATGCTATGTTGTCTCTCATTGTAGATTGTGGATTCAATGAACTCGTAATAGTTTTCCCATGTCATGTACGAGTACATGGTCTTATAATTTATTACATACTGCCTGTATTGATGTTCATCAATCCCTATGAGTATCCCTAGTGGAGGATAAACATTGCTAGATCCAGTATCACGAGGTGCACGACAGGGCTGGGAAGTACTAGCTTGAGACCCTCGGGATGACAACGATAGAGTAGGAGATCTCTGCGGAGGACCTAGAGGAGGAGGCATAGGCATGTCGTTCTCAGTGAAGAAACCAAAGCTGTCACCACCAAAGAGGTTGCACTGGCTCTGCTCGGGTTGGCTACCTTGGTAGTTCTCAGCGTTGTAGCTATTATATCCTCCATAACTACTGTTGCAACCGTGTCCATGTGATGGAGGAGTATACGCCCGAGGAGGAAGATGAGGTCCAAGTAGATGAGCAGGAAAATATTTAGGGAAGACCCCAAATGCTCTCATATTCTGAGGATCCATATCTACGTAGGGGACTTGGTGTTCCTCCATGGTATGGGCTATCAATGTCCATGCAGCTCAACAAGGCCTTAAATGTCAGTTTCGGTCACCATTTCGGTATCGACCAAAATAGAATTTCGGTGGAATTTTGACCGGAATTTCGGTCATTTCGGTCATTTTTTGTACTAGGGCCCCCATATTTCGGTCATTTCGGTCGAATTTTGATTTCGACTGGATATCGATATTCGACAGAAATTCGACCGAATTTCGCTGAAATTTGCATGTATTCTCGCTTTGCATCGAATCTTGAATCATCTTGGGGTCTGTGAACACCTCCTGTTGACCCTGACCCCCTTGAATATGTCTCTCCATCACATGATCCATCGCGACCGCCAACATAATCATCATCATTGCTCCCACTGTTATCTTTTTATTTTGATTTGGACCCAGTGGAGAGAATGTCGTCCACAATTGCATCAAGATCCAGCCTTCCAAGAGGGTCTGTGATTCGCCCGGATCTAGCTTTGTAATCACCAACATAATGCCATCATTTATTGGCTTATATTCTGATTCAGCCTGCCTCCCGATTGATCAAGCAATGGAGCCCCATTAGAATCCAACCACCTCTGTAGAATATCTTCGTCTACATTGTTATCATGTATCTTGAAAATATATGCAAGATCGATGGAGTCTGTGTAGTCCTCTTTGTCATGCCCCTTCCTTGCATGTTTCATCTTCAACCTCAAGTTGTAGTGCAAAAAACAAGATCGTGGAGCCTATGTTCTCCCAACTTGTTCCGTATCTTCGAATGGATCAAGTTGAATGTGCTCCAATTTCAGTCACAACCACCGGTAGATGTGGTTTGGGACTATACTTTCACTGCCACTTTCCGTATGTTGGGAGCTTCCATCCCATATAATAACCATCATTCGGCTGCTGAAATTCCAAATAGAGATAAATGAATAATAGTAAAATTGTTATACATAATAGACTTTATCGTTTTAGTCTTTATCAGGAAGAGTACTGCCTCATCTATTAACTGCGGTAATTCTACCGAAAGAACCCAAGACATCCCTAAAGTACTTGATCTGCACATTATTTAAACCTTTAAGTCATAAATAGTGACATAATGTTCTGAATAATTTTTTTGTTACTCATTCTCACTCTAGACTCTTGAGTATACATTATACAATCGAAATTACCTCATTCATGCACGAGGTCTGTCCCTTCTCCTACTCTACCTTGATGAGCTTCTCCACCACAACTTGTACAGAGGCTAGAATGTCAGCATTTGTATAAAGACTGTTCTTGTATTGGTACTTCGGATTCAAGTAATATGCTGGAGATAAACAATTCTTAAATTTTGTTCTTTTTAAAGTGCTTACCAAAATGGGAAAAAAATAATTTAGTAGATAATATATACCAACCTCGTGATGAGGATGTGAGAGCATCTTAGTCCATCGTTCGTCTATGATGTCTAACCATGCTTTGAATCATCTCGCAACTGCTTCTTTAACCTTCTCTCTCATACAACGCATTGCCTCGTAAATCACTCCCATATTTTGTTTTCTTTCGTCATCTATGATAGGCAATGCAAAAACAACCAGTTCCATTATCTTCGCGACCCTTGTTACGTCATCCCAGAAGTGGAGATCATTGATGATTGCCTCCACTCTCCATCCTCCTTCAGTCCGAGCTTCTGGGTTTTAGAACCATTCACCGTGTCAACATATGGTCTTTAACCCTGTCTTGTATTGTTTGAGGTTTTGCAATGCTATAAAATTGGTTGCAAAGCGTGTGGTACCAGTCCTCACCGGTTCACCATTGCACGTCTGCCTCATCAAAGCCATCACTTTGGAATGGTTGTAAATGAATGTGGCGATCGTCCGTGTTTGTTCCATCACCTTTGCGACGAGCTTTCTCTTGCCGAAGTCCTATTGAATTAAATCTATGTAATGCGCAACACACGATGTCCAAAAATGCCGTAGCTTCTAGTCTTCATTACCGTTTCACCTGTTTTCTTGAAGTTGCTGTCATTGTTCGTGACAATCTGTATAATGTTCTCTTTCCCAACATCCGTAATGACGTTCTTCACCGACTTCAGTAGGTACTTGTAATCCTTCACCTGTTCAGATGCATTGACAGATTTAAGAAAAATGATTTTACCATCACAGTAAATTAGAAAGTTGATGATCTGCTTCCTCGTATAGCTTGTCCAGCCATCACACATCAGCATCACGCCATACTCTGGCCATCTCATCCTCAGCTCGGAGATGTACTCATTCATGTCCTCCTTCTCCTGCCTAAGGTACTTGTTCATTATATCCTTGGTTGCGGAAGCCTTCAATCCCATTCCTGCTGCAACAATCTCATCAATGACGTGGTGCAAAAATGGTCAACTAGCGACGTAAACTGGAATGCTCTTCCTAAAGAAGTGCTTGCTGATGGCCTTGCCCATTCTCTCCCGTGCATTGGTGAACATCCCCTTCACTGTCTTTTGCCTTGGATCCTTGCTTGGATGGTACTGCATAGACCCGCTCCTCTTCAAGAATGGTTCTACTCCATTCCCCTTGTGTTTTTTGGTGAGTGGTGGTACTGATGCACCTTCAGAACCGCTCCCACTACCACATGTACTAGGGAAGCCGCTATGTGTACCACTGAGTTCTCTCCTCTCAAACTCGCCACTCATGGACTCTTTTGTCGCCCTCTTGCATGACCTCAAATTTCAATGAAATTCGGTCGAATTTCTGTTTAATATCGATATCCAGTCGAAATCGATAATCGACCGAAATGATCGAAATATGGGGACCCTAGTACAAAAATGATCGAAATGGCCGAAATTTCAGTCAAAATTCAATTGAAATTCCGTTTCGGTTGGTCACCGAAATGGTGATCGAAACTGACATTTAGGGCCTTGCCCTCTTGTATGCTCTCCTCTCCACTGCGATCTGAATGTCATCGGGTGATAAAGTCGCCGTCATCTGAATCTGAGGACATTGAACTTCTTCTTAACCGTGAATTCTTTGAACTGTTCATCCCGTCTGGACCTCTCAACATCCTTCTCCTTTTCCCCCTCCATGCCGGCATTTACGAACTCCCTCACATCTCTTGGACACTGACTGCACTTGGCAACATTTTCCTTGCTGCCAGCAAGATAATGTTTCCATCTCGTAATGTCCCCTCCTCCCAACTTCTTCCTACAGAAGTTGTATTGTGGTTTTGACTTTTAACCATCTGGAGTAGTGGCATACCTCCAACCAATCTCTCCACTATCCAACTGTCCATGAGAACCATCAGAGAGACTGAATCAGAGTGTGCCATGATGTATATTTGCTGTATACAGATGAAATCTGAAAAAATACACAATTAACATTCATGATAGATATGAGGAGAATAATCAATTAATTGCTGATAAATTTTAGTTTTAATTCTCGTATTTAATTAATTACATGTCTTACCATTAAATCATGGTTCCTATGTCTAAAACTTGAGATCTAACTTCATTCATCAATAACCTAATTAATAACTCAACAAAAATCAAAATCCCCAAATTACTTCACCAGGAATCTCATTAAATTGTAGATCTAATTTTTGGTTTTTGGATTTAATTTATTACACCTCTTTTGTTAACAAAAATCACTATGAAATTATGTTTCCTATGTCTAAAATTTGAGATCCAACTTCATTCATCCATAAACTAACTTAATGACGCAAAAAAATAAAAAACCCCAAATTAATTCACCAGAGATCTCAATAAATTTTAGATCTAATTTTTAAATTTCGGATTTAATTAATTACACGCCTTTTGTTAACAAAAATCACAATGAAATCATGTTTCCTACGTCTAAAATATGAGATACAACTTCATTCATCCATTACCTAGCTTAATAAGTCAACAAAAATCAAAAATCCCAAATTAGTTCCCCAAAAATCTCTTTAAATAGTAGATCTCATTTTTAATTTTCGAATTTTATCAATTTATGCATATTTTGTTAACAACAATCACCTTCAAATCATGTTTCCTATGTCGAAAAATGAGATCTGACATCATTCATTCATAATATAACTTAATCACTCAACAAAAAAAGAAATGCCCAAATTTATTTCACGAAAAACCGTAATGATTTATTCCAAATTTTACAAAAAAAGAAGATTATGCCTCAAATAACCACCATGAGCAAAAGACCTAACTAATTTTGTGTTTTTATACACCAAATAAGAGTATATTTAACCTCAAAATGCAATTGAAGAAGGGCCTTGGAGTCTCCAGAAGCTGCATCGTTGATACATGCGAAGTGGGGGCGAAATTAAGCTTTAAAGGCGAAATGGGACCAATATTGTGCATTTTGAGCCAGGAATATTCTTTGTGTCGGCGATATATCACCGACATCCGATGTTGACACCCGGTAAAAATATATGTACCCTGATATCGAGATGGCTGCTCTGTCAACATTGATATACCACCGATATATCGCTGATACGATCTTCCATTTTTTTTTGACGCTCAAAAAAAGGGGGACGCACTCGAAGGTGCTCGCCCCGATGCATTAAAGAAGAGTTAAAGAAATACTTACAAGGGAAGGGCGAAGAGGAATCGAAAAACAACACAAACCGGGAGGTATCGAGAGTATATACCCCCGCTACAATGAGGAGACCCTACCCAGCACACCAATCCTGAAGGAAGCACGAGGCCGAACAAAGTATATTGTCGGTGTAGAACCTCTGCTGAGCAAAGAGGGCTTCATTTGTAACCGCATTAATAGTAGTAATATTGTTTGGAGATGGGAGAGAAGGAGCTCTAGCATCACGTGTATGAGGAGAAATTTGAAGTAGTAGAGCCACACTGGCCGCTCGGAGTGGTTGTGGTACTTGTGCACGGAGGAGAAGCCCTAAGGGGGATGACGGAGGAAATGAGAGAGGAGTCACAACACCACGCATGGGGAGAGGGATTTGTATGGCATGCGTGTGTTTTTTTAGCTTTTGTAACTTTGTAATCGTATGTAATTGGAAACTGGAGAAAGTTAGGAATTATGAGTGAGAGAGAGAATGGGTAAATATCATACAAATACAAATAATTTGTTAGTGTTACACAATTTCCTCGTCATATTCATACATTATGTATTCACATATAGAATAGACATTGTATAAAAAAATGATAAAATTGAAATTTGTTATAGATTCGAGTTCCACACTATAAAATTTATTGCTTTATCTAGGATTGCCAAGAATGCTCGGGCTCGATGAGCCTGACTCGAACTCAACTCGGCAAGAGCTCATAAGCTAGGCTCGAAAAGCTATTGAATTAGAATCCGAGTTCGAGTTGGATAATGACTCGTTTGGGTTATTGAGGATTCGAGTCGAGTTAGCGAGTTGAGAACTTGCGCACGCCTCAACTCGAACTTGTCTTCATTACTCTAACGAGTTATCCATCTCAAACTTAATAACTTTTTTAGCCTGGTTTACGAGCTCTTATATAGTTGAGTTCGAGTTAGGCTCATTAAGTCTGAGATTTCTTGACACCCCTCGTTAAGGCTGTCAAATTTTATGATGTGGCGGAAATTTTTTCATTGATAAATTACATGAATGCTGATTGCTGACAATGTCAAATTTAGGAAGGAAAAACTATTATAGCCAAGCCGAATTGTCAATCAAACATCATGTAACGAAAGAGTTCCTTGTTCTGCAATATTTAATCAGATTGAAATTATTACAAAATAATTGTCCTGTTTAATATCTAGATACGTTGCAAAAATAAAAAAATATTGAAAGATGATCAAACCTCTAATTAAAGTTCACCATATATGTTATTCAGAACTTTGTTCATGAAATTGTTTATAGGGTAAAAATTTTCAAGTTAGCTGCTTGAACAACTGTTTATCTTGCCTATATTCTGGCATATAAAATGGAGGCTGCCTATGCATATGTAGTATATTGCGTTGGCCAAACCACATATGCTGTTGTTTAATCAGCCTCTTGAACCTCATGCTGACAATCACAATTGCTGATGATTACAATAGTTATGGCTTCATGGTGAGGCACACTTGTTGGGATGTATGCGTAGCTCTAGTTGTATGCACGATTTTGCAACCATATGAAATCTGTTAATAATGAACCGTATATGAAAAAGTTTTCCGCTGGGATTCCATTCACCGCATCCATTTGTGCCTGACACACCGACTTCTTTGATTTACCTTATAATTATAGATTTGTTTGTTACTCTTGTCCCTCCCTTGACTCTTGTGCTTTTCTGTATATGGTGTGATCCAGCACCAGCACCAGGACTTATTGCTCACTATTCCTATTTTTATTTAGTGGAAAATCAACTTTTATAAATTTAGTATCCTGTTTCTGGGTAAATCCCTTTTTATACTTATGATTGAACGCATCATGCAAATGTTCTTCCAATTGCTAAATCATGTTGGTGGTGTAGCATGTTAAGTCATGCAGTGGGAAGACTAAGTGGTGATATTGAAAGTATGTATAATCAAACATGACATGATTAGAAAATTAAATAATATCACCTATTCTTTCTGATCTGGCATTTTCTCAGTGATTCGGAGATCACCTTGGGTCAAACCTTCTTAATTATACTAGTTGGAGTCGAGGTAAAGACAACTTCTTCAAGGATCAATATTATCATTTTTAGAAATTGAGGGTGAGAACTGAAAGTGTTGTGGGTGTGCTTGAAATGCATATACTCCCTGAAAATAAAGATTATTAGTTGCATATAACCAGCCCACAATATGTGCAATATGAAATATCACCCACTTATGTGAGCTTCATTTGATGATCTATATTCTATGCAATTCTGAATTTCTTCTACCTGCCTTTCAGTTTGTGGTAGTGAGTTTGTCACCTTTCTCTCCATTGAGTCATTGACCTGTGTTGATGAACAAAACAAAAACATACAAATGGATTTCATTTTGCATGGGATGCTCTTATATATAAACATATGTGTACTTTGTCCTGGTTTATTGAAAATCATTTACGAAATACATTTAGCAAGACATTTATCCATCGTAGCATAACTAATATACAAATCAAGTAGTGCTGATCTATCTGCTCGAACTTCAAAAAGACTATCAGATGGTCTTTATATTTGTTTCAGTTTTCGATGCTATATGTGTACAGTAACAACACACTTTATCTGATTAGATTGGATTTTTGCATAATAGTTTTTTTGTTTTCTTCTACTTAGTGATTTGGTTTCTAGTTTTCCACTGCATGGTCATTTTGACACCCTCAGATTCGGGCACCCATTTACGCCACATTCGCATTATTACGTCCACAAGCGATCTAACTAAGTTAATGAAAATCAAGGGAAATTTTTCATGTTTTGCAATTCTGTCATGACATTCGCATTCCACATTTATAACCATAGAACCAACAAAGACATATGCCACCAAAATTTCATTTCATTATCTTTCATAATATATACAATATGTACAAGATGGGATCACAATACATACATGCAATCCCAAAATATTCATAAGAGTAAGAAAAGGCATTTTACATCATAACTGGTTCAAAAACTGAGACAAAAGAAACTGTACCGTCTGGTGTAAATCCAATCAACAGGAATCATCAAATATTGTGCTGCAGGCTGCTTGCCTGCCAAAACATGGAAGGTAGAGGAAGATGCCACAAATGTGTGTACAACCAACAGTTTAACAAAAATAGCAAGTAATTTACTATGTGCAAAAGAAAACAAGTAGATAGGCATGTATGAATGAAAATCTACCACTACCTGCGTATAAAAAGGTTTTTAAAATTATATTCTATGCATTTCTCTCTTATTACCCATTATCCCAATATTTCTCATTTATAATATTTTTCCATAGTTATGGAGGCCGGGTTGTATATATATTGTTTTCTGATCATTGTGATCAGGTTATGAGTCTTAATAAGGTGTTAGTGAGGTGGTACTTTATTTTGCTCTTAATTTATGTGGTAGGGATAATATTTTAATCGAGTTTTCATTTCTATCTATCTTTTCAAGTCTAGTGAATAGTCTGTAGTCTTGGTCTTTGTATAACCTCACACTATGACTCTAAGGCGTGGATAATGCCTTAGGGTTGGGGTGCCTCTATAGACATGCGGTGTTGTATAAAACATTCTTACTAAGTTCCTAACATGTCCACTAACTTATAGGGACTTTGACTCCAATTTAATTATAGTTAATTTTCACCAACACAACTTATCATTTTTTTCTACTCTTAACCAAGATACAATATAAACCAATCAACTTTGATTGTAATTCATCCAATGCTCAATTGTAACTGACCTAGATGTAGCATCGCCAAGTGGCGAAAAAGTAACCAAAACTCAAGAGGTGAGGTAGTCTCCTAAGAGGCTCTTCCGTCTCGCACTCCTATTGGAAGTGCGGTCCAACAGTGGAAAAGGTATACTTCAAAACTACGCTCCAGCGACGGGTGAGAGACTCTCCAAAAAAGTTGCTCTTGAAACCAACCCGACTAGTACGGGCAAACAAGCTCGTACGAAAAAGCTAAAATCGAGGATCCCCCACGTGGGTATCCTAAAACAAAGGGTCAACAGAGTTTGTCAAAAGTTGAGATCCCAACAAGGCGTAAAAACACTGCGAGCTCACGTAAAAACCATGAAAAGGACTGGGATTCTAAACCCGCGCACTTGGCGGCCGCTGCCCTAACTAGGCTTCTTATCTTCCGCCTAGTTGTGGGTCATCGCGCCCTTGCATGATCAGATGTAAAGATCACCATGATCGGCACTCTTAATTGTCACAGATTCTTATTAAAAATCTAGGTTCATTGATTATATAGTCAAATATCTATATTTTATATGATTGGTTTTACAGCTTAAATTGAGCTGTCCCCTCTATCACTATGATAAGTCGTAGTCATAGAGTAGGTTATACTCACGGTCATTCATAAAGATGATTGATATTGTAAAAATAATTAGAATTTCTTAACATTGTAAAAACACTTAGAATTTCACCCCATATCTTCCTCTTAACATTATCAAATCTAGAACCAAGGACTGATCTGAATATGGGGTTTAATTGGCTCTAAAACCTTCAAATTTTGAGTTAAATCATGGATTTAAGAGCTAATGGTCTGATCTGAAGTGAGGCTTATTTCATACAAAAACCCCAATTTTTGAGTTTTTAAAATAATGATTTTGTTATCTAGATTAACAAAACAAATATAGATTGTTTGAAATTTTGATATTGTTATCTTAGGTCATCTAGATCTCAATTCCAGCAACGTAGCACAAAAATTCTGTTCTACTCAAAATTCCAAAATATTAGTGCAGTTTCATTATGATATTTTGAAGTGTTTCTTACTGATGCGAAAACCTTCTGTGAAATCATTAGGGTGTATGCAACCAGCAATCATAACATCTTAGTTGGCTTCAAGAGAGGTCATACTAGCTTTTCACCGTGGCCTTATATTTTCTAATGCACTATCACCTACCCTAGAAGGCAAAGAGAAAATAGAAGCAGCCAGCCACCAAGCCCTACCCTTAATACACTATTAAAATTCAATTTTAAGACTGTACAATTGACAAACGTTGATCTCAACTGATCAACCTTTTTACTGTAAAATATAAATTTGGGGCTATAAGGAATGTAACAGTTGAATAGTGCATCCAATCTGGCAATTGCATACTTTCATGTAAACTCCACCAACTTCAAATTCTTTAGTAACTTGGCTCCTCCAAAAGTTTAAATTCACAGGGGATAATTTGTAATAAAGGTGTATAATACTTATTTAAAAAAAATTAAATGCACTTCTGCATGCAAGGCAGCCAGTAGTTAATCACAATCAAACAAATTGGTTTTGTTTTTGCTAAAAGATAGGCTCTATATGACACATGAGCTTTCTGCTTTTGTAAGCACTTATATATAGTGCAATTTCAACCAAAGACGTCTACCACATTAGATTATTTTTCAGACCATCGAATTTCTGTACACTAAAATATACATGAATACGGTCATATTGTATCATTATATCCAAGAAATCCATGACTCCATCCATGCAATTTCAAGTGCAGCTAGTTGAAACCAAAACTTTCCTTCAACCATGTAAACAAAATATGTAGAAATCTCACATATGGCAGCAATGAGAGGGTGATCTGTACATGCATGATAGCAAAACGAGAGGGGGAGATTGTACCTTGGGATCCCAAATTTGAGTTTGCTGATTTGGAGGCTTCAGCAGTAGCTTTCTGCTGCTGTGAAGCAATTCCAGCTACTGAAAATAGCCTCAAGCGACAAGCAGGGAGGAAGGAGCAACCGGAGGAAGGAGCAGCCTGCAGCAGCTTGCTGGGCTGCCTTTGTCAACACAAGGGCTGGAAATTTCAGAAATTGTTGATTTGAAGAAGAAAGGCTGAGGTTGCTTCATTTGTAGAGGGAGAAAAGGGGAGATAAGATGCTTCTTCGGTGCATGGATTTGAAGGATTTGGGAAAAAAGTGGGGAAAAAACGAGAGTGAATTGGTGTTATATAAAAAAGAAGGGCTTAAGAGGTAATGACAAGTGGAGGATTTAAAAAGCCAAATGGATTAAGGAGAGAAAAAAAATCCAGTAGACAAACAAGTGGCCGTTTGTCTGTTAAGTTGGAAAGGATAAGAAACTTAAATAAATAAATAAAAAAATATTTCTCTTTCTTGTTGAATATACTAAATTCCTCCGTACTTGCGCCTCGAGTCTCCGATTTTGACGAATAATATCTCGATTTGATCGTCTCTGAACGACGATCAAAATGAGTATAATATTGATATACTTTTGATGGAGTTTGGATCCTCGAAATTTATGTGATACGGTTTTTGTTTAAGTTTAAATTTTGTGATTTAGAAATATCAAATGATTTTCGATTGACGAACGGTCGATTCCGTTGGTCTTGTTTCGTCGAATCAGATTTTATGTTACGATTTCCGAAATCGTGTCGTGGCTTTTCTGCGGCATGCATTACAATGCGGCGGATTTTTGGTCGATTTTCCCGAACGACTTTTGTTCTGCAATCAATTGGTCGATTCAAGTTATTTAGCATTGACCAACGATTTTATTGGGTTTATCAGACTCAAATCGGATCGGATTTGGGTTTGGGCAGATCCGGATGTTACAATCAACACAGTTGGATATTCTTTTCATTGTTTTGCTTGAATTCAACTCGATTCTTAAAAGACCTCAAGAGATGACCAATGAGAGTGATGATTTTATGGTGTTTTTCTATATGCAAAGAGAACTAAGACAAAGTTAAAAAACCTAAGAAATATTACTCTAAAGTGAGAAAATTGACCAGAAAATTATAAGAACCTTTGGTGAGCCCGGCATGACGATTGGTTGGCTGTTGGTAGTTGAGAGATTGAAGATAAGACTTATGTGATGTAGGTTGAAGCTGCTGTCTTGGGTTGGCTGCTTCGTTATTTTGGTGCAATTCTCTTGACCTTACCGTTATTCTACTTGTCTCTTTCAAGTTGCATGTAAGCTGGAGAAATAAATCGATAGGGTGCATCGATGATTCCTTTGAAATGAGACTCGAAAGGAGGGTGTGTGTGGCACATGATTGGTAAAGTGTGTGACACATGTTTGGTAAAGCATGATTTGCAGAATGAAGAAGGAATGTGTGTTGGTTATGAGAAACTTGCGATCTCTTAATGTAGCCATGTTGAGATTTGTGGTAATATTCTGGTGGCCTGCCACCACATGTCTGTAGATGTTTCATGCCTGATGCCTCACATTAGAGAGGAGTGTCAATTTACCAATGATATCATTCTCTAAACGATGAATTGGTCATAGAGAGGGATGGTGGCTAGGAGATTTCTTAGAGGTTGCACTTGTGTTGACGCGTTAGTCTGGTAGTATAGTTTGGGGATGGAGTATAGTTGCCTCAATTTGTAGCAGCAATATCTGACGAGAGGATGTATGAGTTTTCTTCGCTCATCATGATGCTCAATGAGGTGGTTTCAGCGATTGAGGGAGTGGATACTTGGGAGTGGATGGATGAAGTTTTTCCATTTTTGAGGCCCGTAGGGCATCAAGGGAGCAAAAGTCTATTCGTGATTCAAACTTCGCTATGGACTATCAATTTATTTGGAGGGCTAAAGCATCATTGAAGATTATGTTGGATGCTAGTCACATCGGTTCTTAGGAGTAGATAGAAACATAGAATTGGCAATGAAAGGATATGCATTACATTCTCTTCTTGTGTCCGAGTAGAACCTATACAAGGGATGATGAGTATCACTTGGAGGGCACCAAGATTGTAGTAGACTGCTCGTAGTTTGTGTGGGTCATTTGAAACAATACAATGGTTTTCGGATTCAAGAATCATGTGGAAAATTTAGTGTGTAGTGAGAATGTGTTGTATACATTGTGGATTTCATCATGTATGTAACAAAGATACACGTGTAATGCCTATGTTATATGTAACTAACTCGTAAAAGAGATGAAGTAGTGGAAGACCGACGAACGGTAGCTAGCACAACAAGTGGAGATTGAAGATGATAATATACTCCCTCTTTTTCACGGTCTTGATTGCCTATCTTCCCTGTAAAAATATCCTGAAAAGCAGTGTTGCAGAAGACGGTATTTGGTATTCAGTCGGAGAGGTCATTGAATAGAGAATAATCGGTATTCGGACGACTATTCAGAATTATATAATTCTGTATTTTTTAGTATACAAATTATTTATAATACACATATTCTTATATTTTTATACATATATGGTCATTGGTTAACATGAATTCAAGAAAAAAGTACCAATCAATACAATAGATATATAGAATTTGACATTTGTGGCGATACCATGGTAAAATGTAACCCATAAAAATTGAAAAAAAAAAATAAAAATATCAAAAGTCAAACTCTAGTCGGCCGAATATTCATGTCAGTCGGTCGAATAGTCAACCGACTATTGACCAACTAGAGGTCTGTTCAGTCGGGGAACCCCCCTCACCCCGCATCGCGTAGTCGGACCGACTATTTGGGATAATCGACCGACTATTGCAACATTGCTGAAAAGTCAATCACATGACATTGAATATGGCTCTGCAATAAGTAGGCTTGTGATTATAATTGACAGATTCAATACTAATTGGCACACCCTTAAACATCGGTTTCCGTCACCATATCGGTGATTGGATGAAACAACATTTTGGCTGAAATTCGGCCGAGATTTCAGCCATTTCGATCACATTTTCTTTTATCAACCTCCACTCAAGGCACAAATATCGGTCATTTCAGTTGAATTTTGGGATCCTTTTATAGAAATCAAAATTCGACCAAAATTCGTCGGAATTTGATGCCATGCTAATTGGGTAATCTGGAGCTGACTATAAATCATAAAGGCTAGAAAAGGGGGTAATAACCACCTTCCCCTATCCTTCAACCAGTGATAGGTGTCCATCATCAACCTAACCATCCTACTTAAATAAATGTGTGTCTTTGTCAAGCTAATTCCTGTCTCCAAAATGGTGGTTAGAGGCATCAGTGTCCATCAACCTATCAAACTCAATAAAATGGATGATTTGAGATTGTATAGCTGAGATAACTATGGAAATGGTTGATGATGTAGACATGATGGCGATGGTTGCCATCTCTGGTGGCTTGGATACTGATTGGTACTACATATATTTGATGGTTTTGGGGGCAACACCCCTCTTTTATCTCCTCTTCGTCTATGTTTTTGTTTGAGTATTGGAACTGGTCTGAGAAGGTGTGGTTTTTGGTCCTTTGACTGGCCCTACTACAAATATCTGAGACCATCGGGTCCTGATTGATGAACTTAGCAGAACGTGAGTTCTTTATGTTCTCCGAGTCCATTACTAATGTTGTCATCTCAAAACCTAAAATATCACTTACCTTCCTATTTAAATACTTTCCAAAAAATCATACCCAAGTTTATGATCTATGGCTGCATAGATCAACGAAAAACATTTGATGACTGGGAAGTGGGAAATATTTCAAAAATTCAAAAAAAAACCTATCTATGCCGCTGCTCCAAGGACTAATCGTTGAGTATACTCTGAAATGAACTGATCACTCCTGATCACTAGAGCCATACTCAGAGGCGAGCAACACTGGAACCACATTCTGGCTAGGCTATTTGACGCAAGCATGCATATACCCTGCATGCTGCTTATTAAAATCTGATTCAGGCAATAGTCGTAGAGAAGTGCTTGGATAGGGAGAGCAGTTCAGGCGAATACTCCGACGAAGAATAATTGTAGACTATCGTTTCACCACTATCTATGACCTGAAACATGATTGTGATGGATGTATTACATTTTCATGGGTTTCAAGGAATGGTGATGGCCGGAATCAAGAATAAATCAAGTTGTTACTAGGAAGAATCAGTGATGGCTGGTCTAAAGACCTTAGGGATAGTGATGGCTTCTGAAAACCTTAGGGCGACACCACTGAAGAGAAAGATGTGATGGAGTTAGTGATGAGGTTGTGGTGGAGATGAGTAGGTGTCAAGCGAGGTATGGGGCTTTGGTCTAGAACCATCGGTCTGATACAACGTGGAAAGTGAAAAGAAAAAACTGAAATTTAATAAAGAACCCCAGCTTCTATTTATAAGAAGAAGCGATGAGGTTCCGTTTTAAGACTGTCACTTTGATACCATGTAGTTGAGAAAATAAAGAATGATATATCGATAAAGAAACCTACTCTCTGTAAAAAAAGCTTGGATCATGGAGTACGCATGAATAGTGTTAGAAAACTTAAATGCGGAAACATATCAGAAATAAAGAATAATGAACATTGAATAACACGAGATTAACGTGGAACCCTACTCTCTAGGGAGCGGGATGAGACCATAGGAGAAGGTCGCAAAGGGCCATATATGTTTATTACACTTTCTCACTGTTACACAATGTAAGGGGCTTCTTATATAGCTCTCACTAAGTCTTCACATCTCACAATTGGTAGATGCGTGACTAAACAACTAGTTGTAGTAAATGGATCATGAAATTATCCATTTACCCATCTACAATATAAGTAACGCATGACACATATACTCCAACACTCCCTCAAGTTGGAGCATGCAATGCTCTGCTTGAACAAACAAAAAGAAATCTCAAACTCACGCTACAAGACACTACGAGCAATATCAGTGTTGCAATAGTCGGCCGACTATCCCGAATAGTCGGTCCGACTATGAGGTGCGGTGGGGTACCCGACTGAACAAACCTCCAGTCGGGGAATAGTCGACCCGATCGAATAGTCGGCCGACTATTCGGCCGACTAGCCCGACTATGAGGTCTACTGGAGTTTGACTCTTCATATTTTTATTTTTTTATTTTCAATTTTCAATATTTATGGGTTACATTTTACCATGGTATCTCCACAAATGTCAAATTATATATGTCTATTATATTGACTAATACTTTTATCTTGGATTCATGTTAAATAATGACCATATATGTATAAAAATATAAGAATATATGTATTATAAATAATTTTTATATTAAAAAATACAAAACCGAATAATTCCGAATAGTCGCCCGAATACCGATTATTCTCTATTCAGTGACCCCTCCGACTGAATACCGAATACCGTCTTCTGCAACACTGAGCAATATAAACCAAATGCATGTACAACTGTTGGTTGTTGTCGTGGACAATTCTTCTGATATTGTACAGGTGAGGAGGAACAAATGTGATGGAGTGTGAGTCAAATTGAGTGTGCTCTGAACTGCGTCTGTCAGAGTCACTGAAATTGGAAATGAGTCTCTACCTGGAGAACTATGGCCCACCACATGTAGAAGACTGGATCATGTGCACAATTGCTCCATCTCTGAAAAGCTGAACTGAAAAGTCATGGAAAACATCCTCGTCGGAGTCCACAATCGCTGGAGAATGGATTCTTAAAGGTCTCCTCGTCGGAGAACTGGGTATCTCTCATACTGGTTCAGAGAATGTGATCTCTACTCTGGAGTCCCTATGAAACTGGAATGGAATCTCTACTATGCAGTCCCTATGGAACACATGAAAACTCTGAGACGAAAAATAAAGATGGAGACCACAACAAATGATGGCAAACTTGTGCACATCTACCTAAAGACTCGGAATCTGATCATCGAGTTTGGAACTGAAAAATTGTAGAGTCTGAGAATCTGACCTATGGAATATGAAGAATCTGAATATGGAGATTCTAACAATCTAGCCTATGACTCTACACAATGCTCCCCCTTTCTCCCATACTTGTCGGAAAACACTGGCATCAACAAAGTTGGGAGAAGACAAGAAAATGGAAAAAATAAAAAAACAAATAAGCCGATTTCATTTTTTCGGCTTTTGTTTTCAATTTTTCCAAATCATTTTTTACATATTCTTTTCGTACGATCCTTTCTCGATTATTTCTCTTTTTTTAGTAGTCATCATTTTCTTCTTTTTTTTCAACCAGACCGTTCATTTTTTTTCTGGCCTCTCTCTTCTTTTCTTAATATATAGGAAGCTCTTTCCCCTTTTTTTCAGCCGTAGCCCACTTGGGCTTTTACATTTTTTGGGGTGCCATTGTGGGCCTCAACAAAACAAACTATACTCCTTTTTTTTACATCAACCCAATTGGGTGTAAAATAACCCCCTTCTTTTTTTAATGAGCCCCCATCTTTTTTTAAGACGCACAACCCAATTGGGCCCTTCTCTTGAAACATGCCGCCGCGATTGGGACTCTCTTGATGCCGAGGTTACCGTCGTCCTGGAGAAGAGCCACCTAGGGCACGACTGGAGCTTCTGTCATTGGAGAAGGCACGATCTGGGCCTTGCGACGACCTAGAAGTCGTTGGAGAGGTCCCCGCTGCCTGGTAAGATCGAGGGTGATCAGAGGAGTGTCGCTCGGTGCAAGGGGCTTTGCTGCTCGAGAGGTCGCAACGCCATCTTTGGGGTTGTCGGAGGTGCGTGAAGCTGCCTGGAGCTAGGTGCATCTGCCTCCACCTGGAGGTTTTTGGTCTGTTGCCGCTGCTGCGGCTAGAGATGCCTCTGCCTCCTCTTTCTTTATCTTTGCGCGAGGTGGAGTTTGTCCGAGCGTAGTATGCTGCTAAGGAACATAGCGAGGAGTAGATGTGAGAGGTTGGAGAACCCATCGCACAAGAAGTGCATGGGACATCTTCGTTGCCGGCTGGCAATGGAGCCGCTTCTTCCTTTAGAGCTCCCGATGGGGAGACCCAATCCGCGCATGAAGTGAAGAAGAGGACCAAGCACCGTCGCCTAGACGCGGCTGCGACCTGATCGGATTAGGATGGAGAAGGCAAGCCAACAAGGGTTTTGCCGTTGGAACAAGGATATTCGACCATCTTCTTCGATGAATAAGGAAGAAGCCCCTATGGGTCTTCTTGTTTGGAGATCTTAAGAACATTATGAAAACTTGCTGGAGATGTTCGCTGCCGAAAAAAATAGGGTTTAGAAAGCCTAGAACTTGGACTTGAACGATTCTGAACATAATAATCTTCAAGAAAAAAATATCAAAATCGAATATCGAACAATTGATGAAAAATAATTCCTCGAGGACCGAACCCGCTTTGATATCGTGTTAGAAATTTGAATGCGGAAACGTATCCGAAATAAAGAATAATGAACAATGAACACACGAGATTTTAATGTGGAACCCTACTCCCTAAGGAGTGGGATGAAACCACAGGAGAATGCCTTAAGGCTCCATTTGGTTGCAGGGTTGGGTTGGGGCACCCCTATGAATAGTAAACTGTGAGGTGGATTGGGATGTTTGGAAGGAAGGGTACCCTAGGTTGGGCCAACCCATCCCTGCCCAACCTTGCAACCAAACGGAGCCTAAAGGACCATATGTGTCTATTGCACTTTCTCACTGTTACAAGAGGGTGCGGGGCTTCTTATATAACCCTCACTAAATCTCCATATCTCACAACTGGTAGATGTGGGACTAAATAACTGGATGTGGTAAATGGATAAATGGATCCTGGAGTGATCCATTTACCCATCTGCAACTGCAGTGACACATAACACACATACTCCAACAAATCGAAAATATTAAGGCCCTAAATGTCGGTTTCGATCACCATTTCAATGACCTACCGAAACAGAAGTTCGGTCGAATTTCGGTTGAAATTTGATCGAAATTTCGGTCATTTCGTTCACTTTTTGTACTAGGACCCCCCATATTTCGGTCATTTCGGCTATTTTGGTCGAATTTCGATTTCGACTGGATATCGATATTCGACAGATTTTCGACCGAATTTCACTGAAATTTGAGGCCGTGGAAAATATAAAAATAGGATTTCTAAAATGAGAAATAGAATATGCTCTCTGGCAGCATATAACTTAGGTGCTCCCATCCTTTTTTTCATATATATATATATATTTATTTTCTTGAAATGAAACCTAGTGGAATTTAGATCACCATACACCACCATGGTGTAATTCATAATTCAACTTCATTCGAGACTTCTTTCCTATCCATCAGGTTTGTCAAGTTTTAATGGTCTTAGAATTGCGAAAATTGACCCCTTCCAGATGGACATATTAGAAATGTACGTTTTCAACGAAATTAGAAATATATGTTCTACTTATTATTCTAAGTAAGTCCTCCATGAATTTCATTTAAAAAATATAAAAAAGAGGAAAGAGGGTTGGGATCGTACCCTTCTATGCTCCCATGGAGCATATACATTTAACCGTTCTAAAAAACATTGAATTATACATTTTATCTTATACGTGTCACTATTTATAAATGTTTAATTTTGATGCGCTATGATGTCTCTGTAAATTTCTTGGTCCATAAATATTGAGAATCTGAGACTGATGGTAGATGATAATGTGATATAATTATATTTTTTATACATTATTACATTGTGAAAATATTTAAAATTTACATAATCTTTTTTATTCTCCATTTATGGGTTGAACTAGTGTAGCTTTGCTTCAGATCAAATTTTGGTAGTTAGATTTTTGATAGGGTTTTTACATTTGTGCCCTTGCAAGTCTTTCTAATAAATATTTATGCTCCTATTTTTTTAGAATTACTCTTGTGCCTAAGCATGCAAAATGGAAAGTCGGTATTCATTGGATGGTTCATTATTGAAGGATTTATTAGCAGTCGGGCAACTAATTAAATTTATTCGGTTGTAGTTGATTTTGTATTTTTGACATTTTTATACCTACATTCTTATATATTCATTTATATTTTGCTATTTTTAATACTTCAATAATGTAATAAAAGTAACAAATAAATTCTATATTACTATTGGTTTACTTTAAAAATATTATAGAAAGAGAACCATAATCACTTAAAAAATCTATCGATTAGTCAGGACAACTAAGAGTGAGCAGTCCAATCACCGACTATATTGCACGCTTTCTTGTGTCCATATATTCTTACAAAATCTGCAATATTGCTTGTCCTTCAGTGTATTATAATGGTACAACTGTACAAGTGTACCAGCAGAAGGGTGGCAGTACTGGCAATTTTGTAAGAATATGGGCGTGTAAGTATATTTGCAAATACGTTAGAGGCAATAAATAGAAAAACTAAGAAGGGAACAATGGAAAGAATTCATTTATGAAATGGTTGATTTCTAGATTGAACCTCGTATCATCCTAATAGGGGCGTGTATTGATCCCGATAAACCAAGCCAAGGATAACTCAGACTCGGCTTGACTATACGATTCCTAAGATTGAGCTTGTCTTTAGCGTGGTCAAGCTCAAGAGAGCCCCTTGTGCTTCGTCCACATGCTCAAGTCAATTCAACGATCCTTGGAAGTTTAGTAGTTCCGTTTTTTTGCCTTTGTTATTGACACAGTAAGTCCTTATGTACTAGAGGTATATGTTGAGCAAATGATGTCATTTCTTTGGAAGATGTGGGGCTATATGTCCCGAAACAACTAATAAAATCCAAGTAGTAGCTATCATTTATTTACTTGACGAGTTTGTGGTTACACATTTATTTTCTCGTGAAAAAACATAAGTTGGTAGAGGGGAGAATTGGAGTCTATTAATCTCCACACGGTAGATTAGCCTACACCATCAGGAAACATCTGCTAATACTTGTGAGAAGCGGATTTTCATGTGGATAATAATATGATATCAAGCCAAGCAAGGCTAAGCTACCTTGAGAAATTTTTAGAGCTGATACTACATCTTGAGCTTGGCCTTTTAATTCATTTAGCTTGGCTCGCCAAACAATTGATTAGTCGACCCAAGCTTTTTTCTCACCATTGCTGGTTTTTGAATGATGCATATATGGTATAGTTGTTCATTTTTTCTGGATGGCATCATCTAGAAGCATTTTTCAATATGCATTTTCCGTGTCATCTAGTGAGATTAGGTTGTAACTTATCCTACATGCAATAATTTTGTTTCATGTTTGCAAAAAAGACTCCTGACAGGACTGCATTTGTTTGTGTTATTATTGCACAATAATCCTGAATCAATTTTAACAAAATCTTTGATGGCAAAGAAGGGATAACAGAAGCTGATTATTATCCATTTTTTGCGTAGAGTATAGCTTTGATGAATAGAGAGTACTGACATATGTTTTCTCATTTCCTAATTTATTTTATAGATCACATAGTTTAATCTGATTTTCTATGTTGAATGATGACTTATCTTTAACTTCTGTTACAGGTTCTCTTTGAAGGAATACAGTAAATTTCGTGTTTCTCACATCAGCAAAACTGCATTATCTCTCGCAGAGAGTGGGAAAATTGGAGCTCTAAATCTTCTCTTTAAGCGCCATCCATACTCACTTGCTAGTAATACACTGCATATTTTAGGTGCTATTCCTGAAACTATTCCTGTTCATGCATATAGCCAGCTTCTTCCTGGAAGGTACCCCCCACCTGCTATGACTTCAAGGGACGAAGATTGGGTTGAGTCTGAAAAGACAGTATCCTTTATTACCAAGAATTCTAGTATGTTTGAGCATCTTATCGATATAAATACTGAGAATCTTTTGAAGCTGAGCTCAGGGTTGGTTTGGCCTTCTGTTTCTGAGCTGTCTTTTTGGTACAAAGACAGAGCTCAAGAAATTGACAATCTTACTGGGCAACTTGACAATTGTCTGGCTTTAGTTGATCTTGGTTTTCATAAGGGAATTGTGGAGCTCTCACGATTCCTGGAAGATGTTAGGTTTTTGCATCAGTTAACATATTCTAATGATGGAGAAATAACTAATATGATGAGCATCTTATCATGGGAGCAACTACCATATTATGATAAATTTAAAATGATGTTAAAGGGAGTGGATGAGGAGAAGGTGCTGAGAAGGCTATTGGAGAAAGCAGTTCCATTTATGCATGGCCAAGCTTGTTCGAGAGTTTCAGATATGGATTCTAAGACTGATAGCAAACCATCGGCAGATTCTCCAAATGCTGCATCTTTTTTGGTTTCTTGGCTTAAGGAGATTGCTACAGAGAATAAATTGGATGTATGCTCAGCCGTTGTTAAGGAGGGATGTAAAGGCATTAGGGTTAATGGGCTTTTCAAAGATGAAGTTGAGGCAGTGGAAACTGCTCTTGATTGCTTATATTTATGTACGCTTACAGATTCCTGGAATGTGATGGCATCTATAATATCAAGTCTTCCACAAAGAACACAAAAGGTCAAGAGTTTAGCGGGCGAAGATGATTTATCCTCCAGGCACAGTAATACAGGTTTTGGTTCTCCTAGATCACGCAACAGATCTGCCAACCTAAACACATCCATGGCTATGGGGTATGCCACTCGTGGAAGCTCTGTGGGAGACAAGAATGAGACACAAATTTGTCTGTCTGACGAACTGGACAAAAGGGTAATAACAGCTGAAGGTCATGTTGAGGTTGGCAGACTTTTGGCATACTACCAGGTAGTGTTATCTTCCCGTAGTTTCTAGATGAAGTAGGGAGAGTTATTTTTGCAGATCAGACATCACCGTCTTATGTCACGTTTTTAAGCATCATCTTTAATGTATCAATCATTGTGACTTTTTACTGTTTATTTAAAATGCACTAGCTGATTGAGCTTAAACCTGAATGGCATTTGCCAATACTAATGCGGAGGAGTTCCAGGTTTAATTCATCGAATAGACTGTGTTAATGAGATATTTCTTTCAACTTGGATGGCATGATTAAATTAGTTCACATTTTTTCGTGTGTGCTTCGGGATTTACTTTGTGGGCATATTCGGAGCTTACTGGGATAGTGGGATGCAAGTGCCTCGTGTGATCATTCCTAAGGAGTGGCTACACATCTGGGCTAACTTTTAGATTGTGATTTTTTATAGCTAGTGGCTAGTGCTTCGAGGGAAGATCCTTATGTAAGGCTCACTGTGATGGAGTTCTTGGAATTAATGATGTAATATGCCCTTGGTGTGAGCTGTTCACGGAAGACACACCATCTTTTCTTACATTGCAAGTTCTCTTGGGGGTGTGGAGTAGCTTTGCTTTCCCTGGCATTGAATTCATGTTGATTTGAAATCCTTGTTATTAGCGTGTTGTTTGGCTTCAACATCATATTACTTTCGCCATTGATTTTGCTTTGGGTGATCTAGCTTTCAAGGAATGGAGTGATATTCAATGGAGAATGGTCCTACTAAGAAAATGTTGTGGAACATGCGAAAACTTTGTTCTCACTTTGGTACATCTGATTGCTGTTTGATCCAGCTTGTGCCTGCCAATACTGTTGCTTTAGTGCAGTGAAGTGCAAATATCTTTTCTTGTTGGGTGCACATCAGATAAGTTCCACAATTGCTTCTCCTTTACTCCCTTATGGCTCTGAATCCTCGCTGCATCTTGCTTAGGAGATCTGTGCTTGGTGCTGACATTGGATTTGCCATGGATTGCTGCTGTAGTGTAGGTGAGCAGTCTTCTCGCTTTTTCTGAAAAAGTGCACACATCACCCTAAGTGTGCACAGGAAGATAAGTTTTTGTGACACTTGATGGGGGTTTTAAGATCTTTCTTGTTGTTATGTTGGGACAATTCGCCTTTGTATGGCAACATTTGCAATAAAAGCTTGTGGGTGTGTGCTGCTTTAGGACCACATCCTCTTTTTCTTTAGAAAACAAAGAGAAAAGGAACAAAGATTTTCAATAGCAGACAACAAAATAATACATGCATCTGTTTTAAAAAATACATATCGTAGGCAAGTTCTATACTCTAGTGGATTGCGTGAATATCCTTATCCGTTACATCCCTAGACTTGGCACTCTCTCGGAAATTGAGGATATGTGAGGTAGCTTCACCTAAATAGTCAAATCCAGATACCGTCCATGCTCTGTACAGATCTTCCCTCATGCCCAAGATGTTGAAGAGCCACTCAGTCAAAAAGCTTCATTTGTCTTATTGTGATAATGGATTGCGACCTGCCTTCATGATCCGGTTTGCACACATCTTCCCACTTCACGTTGCAAACTCCGTGCTTGTCTTTGCCAACACCCTTCTGGAAGAGTATCCTTCAAACGATGTCTTATTTCATTTCCTTTGTCTGGTGCTTTGGAAAAGGGTAGTCCACCGGATATGCTCTCACTACGGTGGAATCTTAAACCAGACCTAAAAAGCACCCACCTTCAATTTTGTGTGTTATTTTATGTATGTCCTCTCTTATATTCAATAATATACGAAGCTCCAAGATTGCTGACAACAGCTCTTTTTCTCCACCTCATAACTAATTATGTACTTGTTACCCTGCTCAAATTCTAGATTTGACTCACACCACCAATACAAGACAACAGCAACAACAAAGCCTTTTCCCACAATTAAGTAGGGTTGGCTACATGGATTCTTCGTCTCCATTCAGATCTATCTTGGATCAGTCCCTGGCTTATATCCACAAAACTAAGATCACTTCGTATAGTCTCTTTCCAACACTTCTTGGGCCGTCCTCCGCTCTCTTAGCCGGTTCAGCATCTCAATAATCACATCTCCTAACTGATGCATCAACTGATCTTCTTTGCAAATGACCAAACCATCTTAAACAGTTTTCTCGCATCTTATCCTCGATCGGAGCTACACCAACTTTCTTTCTGATTGCATCGTTTCGAATCCGATCTTTATATGTGTATCCATACATCCACCTTAGCATTTTCATTTCTGCTACAACCATTCTCCATATCTATGGTTCACAGGCCAACATTCAGTTCTATAGAGCATATCATGTCTCACGACTGCTTTGTACTATAGACGATGCGAGGAGGAGCAGCTTCGCGACCTCAAGAAAAAAGCAAGATTCTTAATGGCAATTAGTATGTTCAAGCGGACTTTCATGAGAGAAAGGGAAGAGCATCAGACTTTTTGGTCTGTTCTTAGAGCGCTGGTTGAGCGGTGAGCGAGGGAGCTGCAAGATATATACACGGGAAAAGAAGCCACCCGAAGTCCCTAGGAAGTAACACAGGGCGACCACAGGATGGAGCTTGTGGCACTACACTATCAGAGCGCAAAGACATACATGGGGCTCTCTTAAGAAAAAGAAAGCAGTTCGGACTGAAGAGGCAATAAATAAGACGAAGCGATCATCATTCTCAGTGGCAGGGAGAAAAATCACGACTTTCTACTATATATGACAGAGGGTGCTTTTTTAGATTCTAGTTCTTTCTTTCTCTATCTCACCGGAAGAGAGAAACCACAGAAATCGAGAGGGGTCGGGTCCTCTATATCTCATGAAAACCCATCCAGGGAGACGGCTGAGGACTCGGGATCAAGCCCCCCGGACCCCCACCAAAGAAAGCATCCGAGTAGACTTTTCCGAGGGGGGCACCCAGTTCTCCAGAGCCAGGACACATCCAAACCTCTTTTCTTATCACAAATAACATTAGAGGCTCCTCTTGACTTTAGCTAGCCTGTATTTATTCTATTAGTAACATCTCCATCAATTTCCTCATCATGTTGCAAAAAAGATTCTAGATATCTGAAAGAATCTCTCTTCCGATTGTTATCGTCACCAGTCGTAACCGCGATTCCTTCACCATTGCTTCCATCAAAGGTGCACTCCATATATTCTGTCTTAGCCTACTTATACAAAATCCTTTAGTCTCTAACTCATGTCTCTAGACCTCAAGTTTCTTATTTACTCCATCTCTAGTTTCGTCAATCAACACAATATCATCAACAAATAACGTACACCAATGTTACTCATCCTGAATGTGACTTGTCAACTCATCCATAATCAAAGTAAAAAGAAATGGACTCAAAGTTGAACCATGATGTAAGCCAATGTTGATGTCAAAATAGCCAGTCTTCCCAGACAGGGTCCTTACATAAGGTAAAGCCCTATCATACATGTCCTTTATGAGGTTAATGTATAGGCCATGTACTTGTCTCTTGTTGAACCCCTCGTATTCGGATTCCCGTTTACGCTGCATTTGCAATATTAAATTCATTGACGTCGCATGAAATGTATGAATTTATGGGGAAATTTTTTCTCGTTGCTTTGCTTTTGCGTATGGCATTCACATTCCACATTCAACAGATTCAACAGAACATGCCACCAATTATTTCATTCATTTTCATAATATCAATACATGTACATTAGAAGTCGACAATTCATTCATACATGTATCCCAATATATATATATATAAAGAAGAGAAAAGAAAAGCTGAAACAAAAAACAACATACCGTCTGATATAAACTCTATCGCCTGGAATCATCAAACTGCTACTGCACTGAAGGCTCCTTGCCTACCATGCGTGCAAGGAAGAAAAAGTGTCAGCGCACGCTGGTACTTCCCATATACTTATAAAAATAACAAGCATTTATTTGGTTCAAAAGCAAGCAAGTAGAAGGGCAGGAACAACTAAAAGTTATTTCTGAGAAATGGAGCGATGGTGGCGAGTGAAAGCGCTTGAGGGTTGAGCGAAAGCGTCTGTTGGTGGAGCGAACGAGGTTCCGGGAAGCCGAATGGAAAGCTCGGCGAGCGCGGAGGGAGGTGAGCGTGCCTGTGGGGGTGATACGAAGGGAAAGGGGGTGCAACAAGGGGTGGTTGGGTTTGCTATTGATGGAAGCGGCGGAGAAGGGGGGTCCGGAGACTGGCTGCCGGTCTCTCACAGGAAACTTGGTAAGCGGTGCTTCAGATGTGGAAAGCGTGGACATATTGCATCTGCTTGCAGGCTCCCCGCGAGATGCTATACTTGTGGAAGGATGGGGCACAAGAGGAATGCCTGTACTTCTGTTAGGGGGAGGGGTGAGCTCCCTTCTCGCAGGGCTGGTGGTTCGACCGGAAGTAGTTGGGAGAAGGGTGCGGCTACACCTTGCATGCCGCCTGGTAGTGGGAGGGGGACGCGTACTTTTGCTCAAGTCGTGGAGGGCTTTCCTGGGGGTGGTAGCGCAGTTGGAGTGCGTTCGTCGGAGTTGGATCCTGCGGCGGAGTCGGCGACGTTGCGGGTCATCGGGGAGTTTGGCCCGGTCGTTGACGTGGTGCATGGGGCTACGGGTTTGGTGGAGGGTGTTTTGCATGGTTTTGCTAGCGTAGCGGTTGTGGGAGTTGCCGTTCGTAAGGGAGTTGACTGGAGCTTGATCTTAGCTCACCTGCGTGGATTCTTGGATCCTCTATTCGATGGGGATCTCGTGGTGATGGATGATTTCCGTTGCTGTATTCGTGGCCTTTCCCCGGATCAACGGGAAAGACTTATTGCGGATGGTGCTTCGGAGGACGTTATCTGGAGGGCCTTGCGGTTTGCGGATGGAGTTTGGTCGAACGTTGAGGTGTGTGTTACGGAGGTGCGTGGAGTGCCGTTCCTTTCGCGGAATGTTCGATGCGTCGTCGGAGCTCTTAGGCGATGGGGGGACGTTCTGGCGGTCGTGGAGGATGGTACCAAGCCTAACTCGGACTGGAGGATGACACGAGCCTTGATGGAGTGCAGCAAGAGACTTCTTGACGATGCGATGGGCAAGACCTTATTTGAGGCTCTCAAGGTTGGTCGTTTCTGCTTTCGTATGGAGCTTTCCTTCATCGAGCCTCCGGCTCCGCCGGCGGCGGCTACCTCTCCGGTTTCTCTGGCGGTGAGACCGGAAACCCTGAGGGGTGGTGACGCCCCCTCGTCTTCTGCGCGCCAGGTGGCAATGCATGGGGGCTCCTCCGAAGAGTCGCCTAATCTGTTGGGTTCTCTGAATCACTTCGACGTGATTTCTCGGGTCTCGTGCCTTTCCTCGGTTAGGGACGGTTTGCCTCTTGGGGTGATGCCCGAGGTTGATTCGTTTCTCCGCTTGCGTGCTTGGAAGATGGACCGTGCTCTTCAGATTCGGAGTACGGGCATATGGACGGGTCAGACCGTGGTGGACTTTGGTGGGTTTCTGGAATTCGGGTCTTGGAAGGGTGCCCGCCCGGGCTCGGATTCAGATTCGATCATCTTTGACCCTGCGGAGGAGTCGGACCCTTACTCGGATTCGGGTCGGTCTATTGCTTGCGATCTTCCCATTATGGATTCAGGTGCCTTCCCGGATGGCGTTTCGAGCTCGGTGGATGTTTCGTGCAACAAGCCTATCTGGATCCCTATTATCCTCGAAAAAGGCTACTCGGATCTTCTGTTTTCTTATCCAACTTCCTCGGGGGCCGTCCCAATCGTGGACGCTGGTAGTGAGGTGGGGGGCCCCTCTGACAGAAGGTAGGGGAAGAGGTATGGAAGAAGGCTCACATCTCGGGTGGGGCACACGCAAGTGCTTTCCTGTGCGACGTTGCGAGAAGCTGTGGCGGAGGCGGCTTGCCTCTCTTTCATTGGGGGTCGTCGTCACTTGTCTTAATGAAGATCCTCTCCTGGAATGTGAGGGAGTTAGGGGAGGTTGATAAGAGAAGGACATTGGGCTCTAGAGCTTCTGAGTGGGGATGTGATATTATCCTAATTCAAGAATCGCAATTGAGGGGAATTGACAACTTGCTATGGCGCTCATTTGGGGCGGGCGCTCTGGATGAGTTTAGAGCGATGGATGCGAACGGGGCGGCCAGGGGATTGTTTATTGCGTGGCGATCGACGATGTTTTCTTTCAGCTCTTTGCTTGTGGGGAGACGTAGGCTATCTGTTGTGCTGGTGCGTGAGTCTGAAGCTTTGCCGATCGCCTTCTCCTGCGTGTACGGTCCCTGTTGTCACCTGAAGAGGAATGAGCTATGGGAGGATTTGCGTGCTGCTAGCTCTGCTTTTGAGGGGGTTCCTTGGCTCATTGGGGGAGATTTCAACGTCACGCTTCATTTATGCGATCGTCCTCGCTCAAGGGGTGGTAGAGACCCGGGCTCTCTTTTGTTTGCGGAGTTGGTTAACTCTCTCGCCTTAGAGAATCTCGTGGCGACTGATACTATTTACACTTGGAGGAATAATTCTTCCCGCTCTAGGTTAGATCGTTTTTTGGCCTCCGGGAGGATGATGGAGTTGTTCCCTTGCTGCTGGGTGTCCTCGTGGCCCCGATCTTTCTCGGACCACTCCCCTATCCTTTGGGATTCGGACGAGATCCCTTCGGTGAGGGGCATATTCAGATATGAGAGATGCTGGACTCTTGAGGCCACCTTCAGGGATATTGTGTCGGGACACTAGGCCCATCCCCTTTGCTTGGGATCGGTAGCCGCCAGGTGGAACCAGAAGCTTATCTCCTTGTGGAAGAGACTGGCTCTTTTCAAGAGGGAGTCGAGGCTGAAGCGGGTTGCGATCAGGGCTGATGCTGAGGCTATTATTGCGCGACTCGACCTGTTGGCGAATGACCGTGAGCTCTTGGCTGAGGAGCTTTGTGAGCGTGCTCTTGCGCAGAGGCGCGTTGCAGAGGAGGACAGGAAGAGGGCTTAGGAGTGGAGGCAGCACTCGAGGATGAAATGGATCAAAGAAGGAGACGCTAACACAACCTTCTTTCACCGTGTGGCTAGCGGAAGGAAGCGTAGGAATGCGCTTCAATCTATCTCCATTAATGGGATGTCATTTGTGGGGGACAGAGATATGGGGAAAGCTATTGCTGAGTACTTTAAGAGCTTCATGGCGAGGCGATCCCCGAGGACTTGGCGTTGGCAGGGGATTGGGGCTCCAACTGTATCTGTTACGGATTATGAGATGTTGACTAGGCCGATATCCATGGAAGAAACCAAGGCGGCCGTGTGGGAGTTAAATGCCGATGGATCCCCGGCCCATGATGGCTTCTCCGTGGCTTTCTATCGCGAATTCTGGGAGATTGTGGGCGCGGATGTCTTTGAGGTTGTGACTGAGTTCTGTAATGGGAATGACGGGTTCGACCGGATTAATAGGGCCATCTTGCTTCTTATCCCTAAGTTCCCCGCGGCTGAGAATATTGGGGATTTTCGGCCAATTTCGATTTCAAACTCGATCTATCTTATTGTGGCCAAGGTGTTGGCACGGAGGCTCGCTTTGGTCCTTCATTCGATTGTGTCTCCCTTTCAGTCTACTTTTATTCGTGGAAGACAAATCTCTGATTGCGTTGCGATGGCTGCTGAATTGGTGGCGGATTGGAAGAGCTCTGGGAAACAGGGGGTGCTTTGGAAGATTGATTTTGCCAAAGCGTATGACAGCCTTGAGTGGAGCTTTCTGTGGGCGGTCCTTAGAAGGCGTGGTTTCCCCGAGCTATGGATTACTTGGATGCGGAGATGCGTCACCACGGTGTCTTTCTCGGTCTTGATTAACGGTCGGTTGGAGGGGGGCTCCTTCCAGCCGAGGAGGGGGCTGCGCCAGGGGTGCCCCCTGGCCCCTCTCCTCTTTGTTGTGGCGGCCAACGTCTTGGCTCGTATGGTCGTCCGTGTCATTGATAGAGGACTTTCGAGGGGCTTCTCTAAGGGAACCTCTCTGTGCCCTTGATTCAATTTGCTGATGACACCATTTGCTTCATTGAGGGAGGCGTTTATGAGGTCTCTGCCATGGCGATGACCCTTGATCTGTTTAGTGAGATGTCGAGCTTGACTGTGAATGGAGACAAATCCAAGGTTATACCCTTTGGGATGTCGAGATGCTGGCGACCGAGAGCGGCAGGATTCTGGGTACTCCTCCGGACGAGCTTCCTATTGATTACCTTGGTCTTCCGCTGGTGCTTGGGAGGGCCAGGCTTCGGGATTGGCGCCCGCTCGTCGAAAGGGTGGAGGCGCGCCTTGCTGGGTGGCGTGCGACGCTTCTGTCGAAGGGGGGCCGGCTTGTTCTTGTCAGAGCGGTGCTCTCCTCTATCCCAATTTTCTTCGCAACTCTCTTCCAATCGAATTCGAGCCCTGTAGTGGAGGTCTGGAAGGCTGATTGTCTAATGGTGAAGTCAGAAGGTCTTCCAAAGATGGGTGTAGAGAAGATTTTCTTCTTGTCGATTCGTCGTATGCCGGTTGGGATATGCAAGCGTATTGAGGGGCGTATGCGTAGGTTTCTGTGGGGGAAGAAGTGGGGAGATGGGGGGGTAGCATTCACCTTGTGGCGTGGGAGGAGGTCTCCAGGGGGAAACAGGAGGGGGGTTTGGGCGTGAGACGTTTAGAGCTTGTTAATGATGCCTTCTTCCTCAAGTGGGCGAACAGGATCTGGGGCAAGGATGGGACTTTCTTCACGGTTGTGCTGCGGGAACTCCATGGGGTTGGCAGGGTGGGGGATGAGGGGGTCGTTGGTGTTGATACCCAGTTTTGCAAGGCATAGATCGCTATTTAAGCTGATACTGGGAAATGGAGACTCCTTTAGCTTCTGGAATGACAAGTGGTTGGAGGGGATCCTCTGTGTGTTCGCTTCCCGGGGTTGTTTGCGTTGGCGGCTAACAAGGATGCCTCTGTCGCCTCTTGTTGGGCGGATGGGTGTTGGTGTCCGAGTTTTGTGGCAAGCTTCTCGGACCAAAAGCTTGAGGACTTTCTTTCTCTTCTTGATGCCCTCGATGCTGCTGGTAGGCCTTCTGATGGGCGGGATCGCTGGGATTGGAGGGACAGCAGCTTCTCCACGAGCAAGGCCTATGATGCGCTGGCTCTCCCTCTGCGGGGGCATTCAGACTTATTGGTGAGGGATTGCTGGTTCTTTTGGGGGTTAAGGCTTCCGGAGCGCATTGGATTCTTCTTATGGCTTTTTCGCAGGAGAAGATTATTGACGAGGGATCGCTGCACGAAGTTTATGGCCGGTGTATCCAATCCCCGTGGCCTCTGCGTCTCAGTAGTGGAATCTTTAGAGCACTTATTTTTTGAATGCCCCATGGTAAGAGGGGTGTGGGAGGATCCTATCTTGGCTTGGGTGAATACGGACGGCATGGAGGCCTTCTGTGACTCCTTGGTTCGTAACAGGAAGAAGGCGAGAAAAGATCTTTTGCTGCCAGTGGCGAGACTTTGGGCGATTTGGCTTGGGCGTAATCAGGCCGTCTTCTCAAGCCAAAGATTCTACAAAAAGAACCTGATTATTCAAAGCGCAAGACCAGTGGAGGATTGGGACGCGGTTTAGGACTTGGCGTTGTTTTTCATTTTGTTTTGGGATTGGTGGAGGCGCTGTTGCCTCTTTGTACAGTTCTTTTTCCTTGCTTTGTACATTCGCTTTCTTCTCACTTTCTTTGATATATTGGGTGAACACCAAAGAGTGTCTCCCCCTTTTTTTGGACTTCAAAAAAAACTAAAAGTTATTTCTACTTGTGTATATAAAAAGGTTTTCAAGTCTCTTGTAAGCATGGAGCTTGAATGCGGACGGGGCTCCTGGCCCTGATGGTTTTCCGATATCTTTCTATCGGGAGTTTTGGGTGTTGTTGAAGGAGGATGTGTTGGAGGTTTTGGAGGAATTCCGACGTGGCAACAAGGGTTCTGAGAAAGTGAACAAGGCTCTGATTTTTTTGCTGCCGAAGAAAGAGTCCCTCGTCGGGGTGGGGGATTTTAGGCCCATATCTATCTCTAATGGCATCTATCTCATTGTCGCGAAGGCGCTGGCGAGGAGGCTTAAGGTGGTTCTGAATTCTGTGGTGCTACCTGGGCAGTCGGCCTTCATTAGGGGCGATGTATGGCAGACGGGACTGTTATGATGTCGGAAATCTGTCTAGAGTGGAAGATGTCCGGAAAGAGGGGGGCTGTTTGGAAGATTGATTACTCCAAGGCTTATAACTGTGTTAGTTGGAAGTTTTTGTGGGTCTCGATGCAGAGGAGGGGATTCCCGGAGGAGTGGATTCAGTGGATCAAGAGATGCGTCACTACTTGCTCGAGCTCCGTTCTGGTCAACGACAGGCCGGAGGGGGGGTGGTTTCAGCCGCAGAGGGGAGTTCGTCAGGGCTGCCCGTTGGCTCCTCTTCTTTTTGTGTCGGTGGCCGACTGCCTTGCGGTCTTTTTTCAGCGTACGGTGGGGGAGGCCTGGTGCGAAGGTTTCCGCCTAGAGGACATATCGGTGCCTGTGCTGCAGTATGCGGACGACACGCTGATCTTTTTTTTTTGGGGGGGGGGACGGAGGAGCAGAACCACAATGCTGCTACTGTGGTTGACATGTTCGGGTGCCTCTCGGGTTTGCAGATCAACATGCAGAAGTCGGTGGTGGTTCCGTTGGGGATGGCTGGTGACGAAAGTGACAGGCTCGCTGAGTGGACGGGATGCCCCCTGGGGCAGTTGCCGATCTCCTATTTGAGATTGCCTCTGGTTGTCGGTAGGTTGAGGAGGTCGGATCGGGACAGTGTTATTCGGAGATTGGAGGAGCGGTTTGATGGCTGGAAGGCGATTACCTTGTCCAAAGGTGGGAAACTGACCTTGCTACAACACGTTCTCTCTGCCATTCCGGTGTTTTTCTTCTTGACGCGTTTGATGCCTGTGGAGGTTAGAAGGAAGGTGGAGGCTTTGATGAGGTCTTTTTTTTGGTCGGATGGGAGGCAGATGAAGAGGGACATGCATCCGGTGGCATGGGATGATCTCGCTAGGTCAATTGCTGAGGGGGGCCTTGGGGTCCGGGACGTGGAGACGATGAACAAAGCTCTGCTTGCCAAATGGGTGGTCCAGATTTGGGGGTCCTCCGACTCTCTGGTTGTCAGGCTTCTGAGAAAGATTTACGGAGTCACGAGGGAGTTGGTGGCTGGGAGGAGGTCTTTTGAGTCTTCGCTGTGGGCGGGGATACGTGCGATGCTTCCGGAGATCAGGTCTTTCCTGCGACCGACGTTGGGAAATGAGCAGCTCTTCAGGTTTTGGTTGGATGATTGGACGGGGGAGGAGGTGCTGGGGGACCGATTCCCAAGGCTGATGGCCTTATCAGCTAACAGGGGGGCGCGGTTGGCGGAGGTGGCAGAGTCGGGTGTTTGGGCCCCTTTGGTGCTTTCGGGTTTGTCGGATCAGCGAATGGATGATTTCTTGAGGTTGTAGTTAGAGATTCCCTCTCGGGTGGAGATGTCTTGTGAGTCGGACCATTATGAGTGGGCTGATGGGAAGTTTTCTGTGAAGAGCGCCTATCGTAAGTTGTGTGGTGGGGGCTTTCGGCGGGATGAAGACCTTTGTGTGGACGTGAAGGTGATTTGGGTGGCAAAGGTTCCTTCTAGGGTTAAGGTGTTTCTTTGGTACCTTAGGAGAAACCGTCTCTGTGACAAAGTGAGGAAGGGAAGATTGTTGGCGTGGCAGACGTGTGTTGTGATAGATGCGAGGGGTCTCTGGAGGACGTGGAGCACATCTTCTTCGGCTGCATATCTTCGATGCAGGTTTGGAAATCGTCGGGTGTGAACCCCCTTGGATCCGGGTACCCGTTAATCACACATTTTGCATTACAACATTCAATTCTATCGCATTAAGTAACTGAAAGTACGGGGAAATTTTTCGCGAATGAAATGATTTCATCTGACATTCACAATCAACATTTATAACCACAAACACATAGAACAATGGTCACCAAAATCTTATTTCATTTCATTAACTTCCATATATTTTACATGTACAAAGTCTGACAGTACATACAGTATATCCCAAAATCTGACTGAAGAGAAAGAAACATAATACATTATAAATTGAACAAAAACTGGCACAAAATAAACCATACCGTTGGGTATAAAATTTATCTTCTGGACCCATCTATAGCTACTGAACTGCAGGCTGTTTGCCTGCCAAGCGTGCAAGGAGGAAAAAGGCGTCAGCGGTTGCTGGTACCTCCCAAAAACTTATATAAAAATAACAGGCATTTATTATTTACAAAAGAAAGCAAGTAGAGAGGCATGAGCAACTCAAATTTAAAATTTATTTCTACTTGCAATTGTAAAAGGTTTCCAAATTTCTAGCAAGCACCTCTTATAATCAGCCATTATCCCAACATTTCCCACATGAGTATATTTCTATGGTGACTAATTGATCATAAGTATGATATTTTATTCTCATATTACTCAGAGATCATATTTTTGGATTTTGATGATGGGAAAAATAAGATGAGAAGATATAATGGTTTATTTAATTCTGAAGCCTAGTTACTCCTTTAAGTTAGTGGATAGTCTGTGGTCTTGGTTCTTGTGAACCTCACACTATGACTCTAAGACTTGGGGAATGTCTTAGGGTTGGGGGGCCTCCGTAGGCATGCGGTGTTGTGTAATGCATCCTAACTAAGTTCCCAACACGTCCACTAACTCAAAGGGATTTTGAATCAGATTAGTATCTTTTCCAGTTACTCAATTTTAATTATAATCCCTTAAAACCTTAGGTGCAACAGTCTCGGATGTAACTCTAGATGGTATGGATATAGAGATGGATGATCTGGATGTAGAATCAATCCCTTCAAACCTTAGTGCAACAGTCTCAAATGTAACTCTAAATGATATAGATATAGATATGGATGATCTGTATGTAGAATCGCCAAGTCTGTTGGCGAAAGAAAAACTCAAGCGGTGAAGAAGCCAACAAAAGGCTCTTCCGTCTCGCCCTCTAATTGGAAGGACGGTCCAATAGAGGGATATGTCTACACTCCCAAACTACGCCACTGAGATGGGTGAGAGGGACTTCCCGGAAAAGTCGCTCTAGAAAACAGCCCGACCGGTAACGGGCAACCGAGCTCGCACGTAACTGAAAACCAAGGATCCCCCGCCTGGGTATCCTAAAACAGGGTCAGCGGAATGGTCTAAAGTCGGGATCCCAACGAGGCGTAAAAACACTGTGAGCTCACGTAAAAACCGAAAAGGGACTGGGATCCTAGACCCGCGCACTTGGCGGCCGCTGCCCAAACTGGGCTTCCTATCTCCCGCCCAGGTGAGGGTCACCGCGCCCTCGCACAGTCATGTGTAAGGATCACCATGACTGGCAAGATTCATTGTCACTATTGTTTTACTATGATACTTATTTGATTTCTCAATCCTTTCTTAATCTTCTATGCAATCAATTGGCAGATCTAGACATCTTGGTCAACTATCTTATTGATAATGATTTATAGATGGCAGAGTATTTTTAAAGGGATGATTCCATGGATCCATTCTCGCAAAATTCTACAACTCTCCAAAACACTCTTTCTTCATGGACTTGTAAAACCTTCCCTCGACCTTCTCATAGCCGACCTCTCAATATGATGCATCAAGTTCTCAATCCTATGCCCACTTCATTTTCTTTGAAGGATCGTTTTCTAATTTTGTGCAATTAGGTGATTCGGATTTCTATATCTTCATAGATAATGTGCATCAGCCATTGCATACAGTTGGATAGAATATATCATGTAACCATATGAGTTAAAAATAAGCTGAACCCAGTACTTACTCTAACTAATAGATATCGAGAGAGACTTAATCCAATACACTTTTATTCAAGCATTTGGAGGTATGCATACTTAACTTACGGTTTCCTTGTTTTAAGTGTAAGATGCGTTATTCGTAAGTCATATTTGAATGACGACAATACCTCTATATAAAAGTATTGTTATATATATACATATGAATAATTAGAAGATGTGATAGTTGAAAGATGTATTTGAAGATGTCTTTACACTATAGTATCCCTTAACTTGGGAAAGCAAAAACTTAAATATCTAATTTTCATATTCCAATAGAATAATTTGATCAGGGCTCCAGGGATCAACGATTTAAATTTTTTGAATATATATTCTTAAATAATTTCTGATTTAAGAAATTATATTTCTGAATTTCATATTCCAGGAAAATAACCACGGATTAGACACAGATTTTTAAATAATTTCTATTAAATAATCTTCTGATTCAAAAACGTACATCTCTAAATTTCAGAATCCAAGAGAGATCAGATACAGATTCAAAAAGAATTTTTTTTTAAAACAAAGATCAACAGTTCATGAATACATAACGAATTTGTGCAAATTTTAGGGAGGACATTTCTATTGGCTTTGCCATAGCTTATATGGGATAGGAACATGATGCTTGTCCTACTACTAATACTCCCTGTTGTAGACAGTATTCATTTTATTTATTATATATATATATATATATTAAATGACATCAAGCTATGTGAGATTGTAGTAAAGCAATTGAAGCAAAAATGAGAAGAAGCTTTAAGGGGGATATAATATCCTAGAATAATAGAGATCTAGGGCAGTGGCCATCAGAAAACTTTTGCACAGATCTGTGCCTAAACCTCGATATTAACCCTTTTTGAAAAGGATTCACAAAAAAATGGTTCATCTTATTATCAATGCAAAATCAAAATCAATCAACTAATCAAGACATATTACAGTAATATTTTCACAGATTCTGAAATGTTTTTTTTTTCTTCCAATTACCAACCTATATATTGACAATATATCCTTCGATCATCCCTAATGGTAAAATCTATTACTGTAGCAATTTAATGGATACATGTGATTAATTTACCTTAATTAATGTAATGTGTCTGTGTTAATAAAATGAATCCTACAGCAGATATTAGATATTGATTGTAATTATTTCAAAACATGACTTTGCATTGAACTTCTAGTTCCTGAGATTCCTTCAATTAATTTAGTGGAAGAAGGGAGTAGAAGTATGTTCATGTACAACAGTAATGGAGTTAAATGCACATGCAGGGCAGCAAGAGGGGAAAGGAGGTACAGAAAAACAAGTATAATAGGCATGCATGGCAGCAAAGTGGGGAAGGAAGTACCTTGGAATCCTTAATTTTTGGAAGAATTCTGGACATGCATGCAGTTGAATTTACTCAGGGAAGAGCAACAACTCCAAGAAATGGAGCTCCAGAACCCAGTAGTAGTTGCCTTAGTAATAGCATCAAGGGGAAGCTCCAAGCCCTTCAAATCTTTGGGGTTGCAAGATCTGTAGCAGCAACAGTGAGCTCCAGGAGAAAGGGCGGCAGCTGAATCTTGGAAGAAGAAGGGTTTGAGAGGGTTCTACGGCTGGAGCTAAAGCTGGAACATTTTGGGGAAATTTTGAGAATCGAAAGAAGGGCGTTTGGGTTTCTTGGAGGGAAATACGATAGAGAATTAGGGAGAGGGGAAGTGGTTTTTATAGCAAGGGTCTTCCTTAGTTATTGAACACGTGGTAGTCATAAAAAAGAACAAGTGGGGTGGCATTTAGAAGCCACATGGCTGATGTGGTTATTTAGGTTTATTTATTTTATATATATATATAAACAGTAACCGACTGTTTATTTGTATATAACCTTTTTTTTTACATTTTTAAAACGGATCGTACGCGCACCTCGAGCTTCCGTTTTCGACGCGAAATATCCCGATTTAATCGTCTCAGAGTGACGGTCGATATGAGTATAATATTGATATACTTTCGATTGTGTTTTGAATGCCCGAAATTTCCGTGATACGATTTCGGTTTGAGGTTAAATTTTACGGTTTTAAAAATATCAAATGACCTCCGATTGACGAACAGTTGATTCCATTGGTCTTGTTTTGTCGAATCGGATCTAATGACGGTCTTGTTTCGTTTTGTGGTTTCCGAATTTGCGCCACGGCTTTTCACGGCACGCATTACGAAGCGACCGAATTTTGATCGATTTTGCATGAACAACTTTTGATTCACGATCAGTTAGTCGATATAAGTCATCCGATACCGATCGACAATTTTATTGGGTTAAACGGACCCTAATCGGGTCGAGTTCGGGTTTGGCGGATTCCGGATGTTACATCGGGGCTGTCTTTGATTCAGGCCCCTGGCTTGGTTAGCTTCTGGAGATCTATTCGCTTTGTGGGTCTTGGGAGCTCGGACGACGTGTCCATGCCATTTGCTGTTTTTTGGGCTATCTGGGCTGGCAGAAATGATAGCGTATTCTAGGGTCAGCGATTTTACTATGAGAATGTGATCGCGCATTGTAATGCTTTGTACAGTTTCTGGATATCTAGCTAATGTACCTCTTTCTTATTAATGGAAAAGTTGGTGTGACTCCCGCCTTGGGAGGGCTCCCCCATTGGTTTTGCTCAAAATTTTTTCATATATAACATTTTTATTTTGTAATCAAAATGTTCATAATTGTATGAGTGTATGTATAGATATTATCATATTGACCAGATTCACATTTGTAGATTTTGACGATGTGAAAGATGGGATTGGAAAGGTTTATTGATTTACTTGATTCTCAAGTCTAATGGATAGTCTGTGGTCTTGGTCTTTATATAACCTCACACTATGACTCTAAGACATGAATAATGCCTTAGGGTTGGGGTGCCTTCGTAGGCATGCCGTGTTATATAATGCATCCTAAGTACGTTCCCAACACGTTCACTTGCTTATAGGGATTTCGAATCAGATTATAGTCACTTCCAATCAACTCAACTATAATTGTAATTTCCTCCAAACCTTAACTTCAACTCTCTCAGATGTAACTCTAGATGATTTAGATGTAAGTATGGATGATCTGGATGTAGAATCGCCAAGTCTGTTGGCGAAAATAAAACTCAAGCGGTGAGGTAGCCTACAAATGGCTCTTCTGTCTCGCCCTCTAATTGGAAGTGCGGTCCAATAGAGGGATAGGTCTACTCCAAAACTACGCCACTGAGACGGGTGAGAGAGACTCTCCGAAAAAGTCACTGTAGAAACTCGCCCGACTAGTACGGGCAAACGAGCTCGTACAAAAAACAAAAACCGAGGATCCTCCGCATGGGTATCCTAAAACAGAGGGTCAGCAGAACTGGTCTAAAGTCGGGATCTCAACGAGGCGTAAAAATACTTCGAGCTCGCGTAAAAACCGGGAAAGGGACTGTAATCCTAGACCCGCGCACTTGGCGGCCGGTTCCCTAACTGGGCTTCCTATCTCCCGCCCAGTTGAGGGTCACCGCGCCCTCGCACGATCCTGTGTAAGGGTCATCATGACTGGCAAAAATATCAATGGTCATTGATTCACAATTTATAATCCAACATGCGTTATGTAAATTAGTCCTACTTTGACCATATACCCAAATCTAGCAATACATATTTAATGTCATCGAGCATATATTACTGAATGCTCCAAAATAAAAAGGTTTGTCTTAAAAAAAGAATATATGTTTGGGCAGTGATTATGAGAGATGGATATGGAGATTTCAAGCCGGTAGGTAACCATATATACGGCTGTGCATTGGAAGCCTTTACAGAATACTTAGGGGAGATGATAATATGTCTTCGATATGACTGATGGCTTATAATAAAAATATTTGTCACATCCCTTAAATTTTCCATTGTTATTAATTTATTGATCATGTGTGTGCAAGTTATATAATTTGATGCAATTCCTTTAGCCTCCAACTCTAAAAAGATATTAAAGCCTCACTCATCTTTCCCATCTTGGCGATCTACTAATGATGGATGCCAATACAACGACACTTAGTTCACAGCCTCTTTCCAGTATTTTACATAACCAGACAAACTCCAATCCCATCCTATTTATGAAGCCTATCCAATCCAATTTCACCATTCTTTTGCTTAGCAAGCAATAATCGACATCTCAATACTCTAGTGAAACTCTTCATGGTTCTTCCTTCAATCAGCATGTGCATCAATACCGTCCCCAACAAAACACTTCGCACTCAATTGCGTTAAACATCGAAACCATTAATTCTTTCTAGCACTGTCAACGATGGAATCCAATCTGATTCTGCATTTTCTCATTTCACAAAACAATTCATCCAACCCAGTAAAGATGGGATATTAATATTGGCAACATGCAAATCTATGAAACAAAGAGAATTACTAGTCTTTGAAGGCACCAACACGTGTAAACGAAACCACACAGGAAATGGCATATAGTTTTTTTAATAAGCATCCTAATTGACTGGGAAAAAAACTGGACCAACTTATAAGGAGAGTAACCAACGGACTCAATCCATTGAAAATAAAAATGTATATGTGGATCATCATATTATGTATATTAAATTATCTGCTGGAAGCCTGGAATCAATTTGTTGATGATATCAAACCTGAGATAGCACAGGATCATAACAATGATCAAACAACAGTTCACCTATAATTCATAAATATCAATTTGTTACATATCAAGTGACATTTAGTTTATATGATCAGTACTTACACGTTTCAAATTCCTTATTAAAATGAACCAATATAATTTCAGGAATCAGCCCTTGCGTTGCATGTCATATGCATGCAACATTGCAACGGCAGAACCATTGTGAAGACTATAACTTATTCAAAGAGCGGACCTTTTTTTTTTAAACTAAAAATAAATGAATGTTAAATCAATCATGTATGGTAGCAAGAAGATATGAGTGAAGGAGTGTACATGCATGGCAGCAAATGGAAGAGTTTTGGATTGTACAATTGATCATGTTTAATGTGCATGCATGGCAGCAAATGGAGAGGGGGAGATCGTACCTTAGTTTCAAATTTTGAGATGCAAGATTGTGCTCCAAACTGCTGTATGCAGTGGCAAATGTCCAGGAGCAAGGAGCAGTAGTTCCCTTGCTTGAAAATGGAGATTACAGGCTACAGCTCTAGCAGCTGCTGCTCTTGAAGCAGCACATCAACAGGAGAGAAGGCTGTAGCAACCACCCAAGGAAAGAAGGGATTAGGGCTCCAGTAGGCTGGAAACGGGGCTGCTGCAGGGGCTCCTCGTCTGAGGGTTTGGGGGCCTTTTTGGGAGAAGAAAGTGGGGTACATTGGAAATATGAAGAGAAGGTTAGGATGGTATTTATAAGGGGTGTGAGGTCTTATTAGGCTGACAAGTGGAGGTGGAAATCATTCCAAGTTTTGGAAGAAAACATGGCCGACTGTTCTGTCCAACGGCAAGATTTTTTTTACTAAGCCGAATCGAGTCTGCTACAGTGATTATAGAATTTCTTTTTTTTAAAAACGTCTTTATTTGACATTCTTAAAAATCAACCATAGTCGCTCCTCGAATGTCGGAATTCGATGCGAAGTATCTCAATTTGATCGTCTCAAAACGACGATCAAAATGAGTATAATATTCATATACTTTTGATTGGGTTTGAATGCCCGGAATTTTCGAGATAGGACGTGAGCAATTCCATTCCGTTGAACAAGCTGAGGCTCCTACGAATGAGAGACCTGAGAATACAACCTGAACTACTCATCTTCTACTACCACAAGTTCAGAAAAAGAACCCAATCAAAAGTATATGATGGTGGATGAAGATAGACGGTATATCAGTACGCTGCTTTTGTTTCTTGATTGTTCTATGAATCCTAGTGTAGTGATTGGAAAGACGGCTGGGAGTGTAGAGAAGAAAGGGGTGGTTTCGGTTTGGGGTTTAAATTTTGTGATTTAAAAATACCAAACGACCTCTGATTGACGAACGGTTGATTTCGTTGGTCTTGTTTCATCGAATCGGATTTTATGACGGACTCCATTTGTTTCGCGGTTTCCGAATTTGCGTCGCGGTTTTTCCACAACACGCATTACGATGCGATCGATTTTTGGTCGATTTCATCCGAACAACTTTTGATTCATGATCTATTGATCGATTTACTTTGTTTGGCATTGACCAACAACTTTTTGAGTTAATTGGACTCTAATCGGGTCAGGTTTTGGTTCGTGCGGATCCGGATGTTACATCTCTTCTCCAAAACTCCACAAAGGTCATGTAGAGGTTCTTCCTTTTAGCTCTATAAATCTCCATTGTTCTTCTCAGCAAATGGATGGCTTCAACAGTTGAGCGACCTGAAATGAATCCGAATTGGTTTTCTTTTACGTTGGAAACTTGCCTCAACTTTCTTTCGATCACACGTTCCTAAATTTTCATAACGTGACTCATTAACTTGATACCTCTGTAATATGAACAATTTTGAATGTCTCCTTTATTCTTATAAAGAGGCACCAGTATACTTTTCCTCCAATCTTCAAGCATTTTCTTGCTTCACTAAATAACATTGAAAAGATTCATAAGCCAAGTCAAACCGCACTCACCTAAAACACTCCATATTTTTCAATATGAATTTAACCACCAATTCATGCGATCTTGATAATTTTTTTGATTTCCATTAGCAATCACGCTCCTTTTGTATTTTTTCTGTCATGACCTGCACTGCACTGCTAATCCGGCTTAGTGTGCCATTCAAAAATCTGATTAATCTTCATCTTGATTATAACATATATGTCTTGATTAACTTGTCCATAAAAAATAATTTTAGCAGCAATCCCTCTATATTAAGATGAACTTCAAATATCCACATGTACTTGAGGCGTTGTATATCATTATTCCCTAAATATTGTCATCTCAAGAGTGACGGCGCAGTGGAGGCTCTCTGAATCCCTAAGTGGCTAGGGGATTTTAGGAGAGTTCGACACATGAGTACAATGCGAGCCTAGAAGAGGAGTGGTTGAGCCAGGCTGATATGGTGGTGGCATTTGGGAGCGATCCGGAGAAGCTCTTTGAATGTGCGGTTAACCAAAGAGTGGGGATTCATATGATGGGTTTCCACTTTGATTTTCCAATGAAGCTTCTGTCTTGGAATGTGAGAGTTGGTCCAACTGGAGAAGCGATTGGCGATTAGCACTTTGTTGGCAACATGGAAGGTGGACGTGGCTTGCTTGCAGGAGACAAAGATCAAATTTTGAGAAACGGTGAGATGGGGTTCCACCTCTGGTCCTCATCTATGTGAGTTTAGAGCGATGCCTGCAATTGGAAGTTCGGGGGGGTTGCGATGGTATGGAATGGAGATCTTTTTGACATGTAGGATGATGCTATCTTGGTGCTTTCCGCTTTGATTGTTCTGGTCAACATATAGGACCAGCCTTGATTTATAGTGAGCTCGGTGTATGGCATTACAGGAACCTCTTCGAATGCAGTGCTTTGGGCCAGGCTACAGAGATTAGAGCCAGGTTCCTGGAGCTAGCTTGGATTGTGGGTGGTGACTTCAATATCAAGATATACGTGGAGGACATGCCCTGTGTTAGAGGCACGCAGGATTTTGGGTCTGCGTTATTTTCTGAGGTGGTTGAGGAGCTTGCCTTGGAGGTTCTTGATGCAACAAATTGTAGATGCACATGGAGGAGCTCTTCTTGATGCTCGCGGATTGATCGTTTTTGCTATAGGTTGAGGCCTTGTAGGTGTTCTGCTTGGCGATTGTTTCCTCTGTTCTCCGATTGTGATCTGTTCATCCGCCTTTATGTTTGGACATTTTAAGTGTGAGAGGGAAGTTGTCCTATTTCAGGTTTAGGTTGGTGGCTTTCAGGAAGGATTATTGTGATACATGGGAATCAAGGAGGAATCAAGCTCAAGGTGAGATGATGTTATTGGATTTATTGGAGAATACCAGGGACTTGGATAATGAGGAATTTGTACGCCATGGGATGATACAGAAGATCCTCAAGGAGAACAAGAAGTGGAAATTGGAGTGGAGGTAGATATCATGGCAGAAGTGGGTGAAGGAGGGGGACACTAATACTAGATTCTTCCATGCAATGGTGAATGACAAACAGAGGAAAAATTTGTTCCACTCAGTTGGGGTTGGGGGTGAGGTATTTCATGAGGAGGAGGTCACATGGCCAGTGACAAGATATTTAAGGGGCATAAGCAGGAGGTTGTCGCATTATGGTGCGAGATGGCTGGGGTTAGGGGTGAGTCGCGTTGTGATCAGTGATTCAGAGTCATTGATGAGGTTGTTCAGTATGTAGGAGGTCCTTCCGACAATTTTCGAGTTGAATCCAGATGAGTGCCCTTGTCTCGATGGTTTCCTAATTTTCTTTTTTAGGGAGTTCTAGGAGTTGATCGCAGAGGAGGTAATGGGAGTGGTGGTGGAGTTCACGAAGGGAAACTATGGCTTCGATCGACTCAATCGATCTTCATAGTTTTGTTGCCTAAGAAGGATCTTGCCATAAGAGTGGAGGATTACCAGACGATTGCTCTCTTGAATGTTGTTTATTTGATAGTGGCCAAAGTTTTGGCTAACCGTTTGAAGAGTGTGCTGAAGTCAATCATATTGCCGGCTCAGAGTGCGTTTTTACCTAGCAGGCAACTCATGGGCATTATCTTTTATTGCGAACTGGTCCAAGAGTAAGATTGAGGCGGTGCTGTGGAAGGTTATTTTTTCGAAATCATATGGCAATTTGGATTGCTCGTTATTGTGGGCTTCCTTGTTCAGAAGGGGCTTCCGGACAAATGGGTTGCGTGGATGAAGAGTTGTGCCATGACTGTATCTTGCGCTGTTCTAGTGAGTGGTCAGCCGAAGGGTGGGTACTTCCAGCCGTAGTGCTGGGTTCGTCAGGGGTGCCTCTTCTCTTTGTTCTAGTGGTTATTGCTTTATCTATCATGATTGATTAAGCTGTGGCGAGTGGTTCTTGTTGTGGTGTGCCTTGACTGTATCTTGCGCTATTCTAGTGAGTGGTCAGCCGAAGGGTGGGTACTTCCAGCCGTAGTGCTGGGTTCGTGAGGGGTGCCCCTTCTCTTTGTTCTAGTGGTTATTGCTTTATCTATCATGATTAATTAAGCCGTGGAGAGTGGTTCTTGTCGTGGTTACTCGAGGGAGGGGATCTCGATTCTCCAATATGCAGATGATATGACCTTGTTTACGAAGGGTGGATCTGAGAGCTGCAAGGGTCTGTCTGTGGTACTCGGCTTGTTCAGTGTGGTGTCTGGCTTGAGGCTTAACATGGATTAGTTGAAATTCTTTCAGTTCGGGCTAGAGGAGGTGGAGATTAGTTTATGTGCGGGGTGGTTGCGTTCCTCGTACAAGGACTTGTCGATGCGGTATCTTGACATACCTTTGGTGGTGGAGAAGATGCGCATGCGGACTAGCTACTGACGATTGAGAATATGCAGTAGAGGCTTGCGAGATGCAGGGTTCGAAATTTCGATTTCGATATCGTTTCGGTAAGGTCCAATACCAAAATTTCACCGAAATTTCGGGAAATTTCGATGATTTCGGTGAAAACGTCGGAAAAGGCTAAAAAACCCGATTTTTTTCCAATTTTATTGAAAATTTCGATATTCCAAGTTATTAGAACAGTAAATAACATACAAATACACATTTATTTCACACAAATTGGTCATCTATACCCTGTATATAGACATATCGGTCATATCGGCCATACCGGTCATATCGGTGGACATATTGTTGGAACCCAAGCAACATGTCTCGATCGATATGGGGTCGAAATGACCCATATTTTATCCATATCATTGCAATTGAGGATCTCCACCCCTCTATTACAACCTATCTCGACCGAAATCTCATAAGACAGTTAATATATAAAAGTTGAAACCATGGTTGTAAGTTGTAACATTGTTAATACATAATAAACAAGAGTAATAGTCTAGTCTTACAAATACAATACAACTTACAACAAGTTAAAATTATTAAGAACATGCATATTTCTGATAAATGCAATAAAAGAGAGTAAAGATTAAAATATAGTACCTGCCCTGGTGACATGTTTTGTTCAGAACCAGGAGTTTCGTGGTGGATCTGAATGCCCCCCCCTCCTTGCTGTCTCTCATAGCGCATCGCAGATTCAGTGGGGACATTGCAGCGATCTCATCAACGACATGCTGCAAGAATGGCCCGCTTGCAATGTTGGCAGGAATGCTCTCCCCAAAGAAGAGCTTGCTGATGGCTTTTCCTACCCTTTCTCGTGCATTGGTGAACATTCCCTTCACTGTTTTCCGCCTCGGATCCTTGCTTGCCTTGTATTGCATGGATCCGCTCCTTGTCAAGAAGGGCTCAATTCCCTTCCCCTTGTGTTTCTTAGTGGGTGGTGGTACTGGTGCGCCTCCAGAACCACTCCCACTCCCACCTGCACCATAGAAGCCGCCCCGTGCACCACCGAGTTCTCTCCTCTCGAACTCGCTCCTCAATGATTCTTGTGTAGCCCTTTTGTATGCCCTCCTCTCTGATGCAGTCTGAATGTCGGCGGGGTACACAAAATCATCGTCATCTGAATCAGAAAGGACGTTGAATTCTTTCTCGAACATGAACTCCTTCATTTGTTCTTCCCTTCTTACTCTCTCCGTCTCCTTTTCCTTCTTTCCGTCCAAGCTCGCCTTGACCTTGTCCCTCACATCTTTGGGACAACGCGTGCACTTGGCAACATTCTTGTTGTTGCCAACAAGATGTTGCTTCATCCTTGTGATCCCGCCTCCTCCCAACTTCTTCCCACAGAAATTGCATTGCGGCTTCGCCTTATTTCCATCAGGAGCGGACGCATACCTCCACCCAATGTCCCCACTGAATTCTTCCATCTGATCATCAGAACTGTCAGATCCAGAACCGGAAGCAGAATGTGCCATGGTGAATATCCAAATGAAGAACCGGAACCGAAACCAGAATGTCGCAGAATGTGCCATGTATGAACGTCGAAATCTGCGAGGAAAATCAAGAACAAACATTAAGTTGGCATTACAATGCAACTGCTTATGAATATGCAAATTATTTTATTTTTTAATTTCGGAATTATTATATATTTAATTTTTCCAACACCTACTTTTCTTATTTACAGAAAAAAACTTGGATCTATACATTAGGATCGTAGATCTACAAATTAGGGACCAATTTCATGAAAGACTACATTATTGACACAAAATATGAACAAAAACGTAAATATTTAACAAATCATTTTCGGATTTTCTATATTTTTAATTTTTATTAATCCAAAACAATTTCCAGACTATGATTTATACTTCCAAAACACAAGATCCGAATATATAACACCACAACTCATTATTGTTCCACATTAAACTTCAAAACCCCCCAATTTCTTCTAACATAGATCCAAGAAAATAATCTCCAACAATGTTTTAGTTCATGTTGACTTCAGATCTGTGATACAATGATCATAGTTAGCACTATTGTGCAAAAAAAAAACACAAAAGCCCCAAATTTCTACTCCAAATTTATACCTATTTTGGGGGAAATCTCTCAAATTAAACACCATGCCTAGCTATATCAACAACCATTTAGTGAAAACCCTAAAAAATTATTGAATTTGAAGAAGATTTATCATAAATTGGCTTACCTCAAGGGATGAAGGTCTTGGTGGAAGAAGAGAACAGCCACTGCCCGAAATCGGTCGAAATGGGGACATTTCGACCGATATTTCGCTATATTTCGAAAGTGGCCAGATTTTTCTATTCAAAGATTCCTAATGTCGGGCGAGATATCGAGATGGACCGAGAAGTCGGCGATATCTCGCGATATTTCGACCGAAACCGGGGATCTCGATATACAGTATGATTTCGATACCCGATACCCATCGAAACCGAAATTTCGTCGAAATTTCGGCGTAATTTCGCGAGATTTCAGTCCATGGCGAGATGGAATTATGTTTGCCTGTTTAGAGGTGCTAGGTTTGTGCTATTATGATGGATGTTGCTTGTTATCCCTATTTTCTTCATGTCAGCTAGGCTGCTCCCCGCGGTTATGAGAAAGAGACTTGAGAGCTTCATACATCGATTCTTTTGGTTGTCTTCCAAGTGTTCGTGGATTGGGAATCAATTTCTTGACTGAAGGAGGAAGGTGGCCTTGGTGTTCGTATCTTGGAGAATATGAATAAGGCTTTGCTCAGCAAGTGGGTCACTCGTATTTGGGACGATTGTTGCAATTTGGTGTGCTGTCTGATCAAGAAGATTTACATGATCGGTTACTGATTGCGTAGCCTTGGACATGCTCCGTCTTATTTCTGGCACGAGGTTAGAGGTGTGGTGCAGGAGATCCGTCCTTACTTGAGGCATGTTGTTGGTGATTATATTGATTTTAGTTTCTGGTCTGTTGGTTGAAGTGAACGTATGGTTATGGGGTGAGGTTTTGGTGTCTGATGACGTTGGCTGTTGACCCAGAGTGTTCACTGGAAGATGTGTGGGATGGGCACTTTGTCTTACCTTGGTTTTGTTTTGAGCTTTCGGACGGCGTATGGAGGAGCTTTTGGAGTTGCTTGCGGATTTAGATGATGTGGTTGAGCCCATAGAGGGGTGTGGTATTTTCTGTTCATAAGGCTTACAAAGCCTTGAAGTGCTGGGTAATTTTTGACCTTGTGGTTGTTTAGGAGGAGAAGACTATCGATAGAGGACCGACTTGCTCGTTTCATCCGAGGTGCTGACCCCATTTGCTTTCGGTGCCAGAAGGTGGAAGAGGATGTGGATTAGTTGTTCTTTAAATGTGGGAGCTCTTTAGAGGTATGGGAACTGTTTGGGGACCTAGAGGTGTGCACTGATGTTTTTTTCTAGTTTCTGGGGCTCCATTATTGTGAACTGGAATGACACGGAGATGGAGAGATCATAATGTGATGTAATGATTTGGGCGCTTTAGCTCTCTAGAATTGGGATGGTTTTTCGTCAGGATAAAGTCTATGGTGAGAATGTTACGGACCTTGCTAAAGCGTTGGATGTGAGTTGGAACTTATAATTCACAGGTATGTAAGTCTTAAATGGTGATTTATGATGAAGTTTTTGGGCACACACCTATACAATGGAAGCCCTTTTTTCTTTAAAAAACTTATTTTTACTTCTTCCAATACTCATGAATCCGTGGAGAGAAATGTAATAAGAAAGCCATGCGACTTTTCAATTGTTTTTTATGTACATCTGATTTCTACTACGATAAGTCAAGATATACCTTTTTGCTATACATAAAACTCCAATATTTCTATAATACATCGTCTTTATCTTACATAAAAATGGAACCACAACATCTAAGACAAGGACTCAGATCCTACTTTCTTTAGATAACGATGTAGTTCTCCACTATCCTACACCTCCTGCTCAGGTATGTCTTTAAATTATAATAAATAAATTAGGGTTGAGTGTAAACTCAATAGGTGCTTAGACCCAGTGAATGGGTCTCATGCATTTTGGTAAGAAAATATGGCCAGTTATGAATTAATTTTGCATAATACATGGAAAACACTTGATTGTCAAAAGTAAAATAAAGGCTTAATAAATTGTAACTGTAGAAGTTATTACGACTGCACATGTATAGCCCCAAAGACCAAAGAACACCTTATATACGACCCAAAGCCTTTAGGTATATAGAATGCGAGCCCGATGTCCTTCAGGTCATATCTGACCGTTTCCATATCTTATGGCTTTGTCATATCTAATGACATTTTTGAGGGTCATATCTAATGACATCACTATATTTAATGGCTAGTTCAAGACTGAACTGAGAGCAACTCTGGTGTTCATTATTTATGTATTCTTTCTTTTTAATTCATAAAAAAATTAAATATATTCTGGAAATTATAAGATATTTGTATCATATCAATGCATGAAAGCTTTACTGCATGCTCGTGAAACTTTTGTTGCACTATTACAAGTAGCTCAACATTGAAAATCCTCACGTTATATCATAACATTCACTATATTTAAAGATGAATACTAAGGTTTTTTACCGTAAATAAAACTTGAAGCATCTTATTACTTTGATATACTTCATGTACCATGAATAAGACTTATCTGATTTCCAAACAAGTTGAAACATGTATAACTGTGATATCAAAAGATATTGGTTTGTTAAGGTATCCTAATTGAAATGTCCTGTACAAATTAACTAATCTTGTAAAACCTTGTCTAAATGTAATTCTATACCAAGTTAATGGTGATAATGGTTTCCTCTCGATTATATATACAAGATTAGAGTTGGAAAAAGATCTAAACCTTATTTGGTGAGTTTTCTTCGGTTCTTCTACACACCTTTTGCTTCCCCTTTAACGGCCCTTTTGAAAACAAAAATGACATCATGGAACCTTTTGATGGTGTATGTGATATATATATATATATATATATAGAGAGAGAGAGAGAGAGAGATTTCCAAGTTTATTGCACATTGACCACATGGGTTCTACATGTCCAATCTAGCTCGCATTACTATTCCTCTTTGGAAGTCCACTATTTATCGGGTGTATTTGCACTATTACTGTTGGACACATGTCTCTTTCAACACCACCACTCCACCTCTTATTTCTCTAAATACATGCATGTAGAGACTTCGTCTTTTTTTTTTGAAAGAAAGAGACTTCTAGTCTAGTCCTCCCATCTCCACACATGGATAGCAATATACCCTCTTATATCTTTGCATTAGATATCCCATTGAGAGCTTACTTGCACCATATTTAAATGCTAAGCCTCTCATTCTCTCTTCTTTTTATTTCGAAAGCACACATTTCCCAATAACAGATTTGCATGCTTTAGTTTTTAATCCATATATAATCTAGAATTCTAATAACATATAACATAAAAATATGCTAGTTTATCCCTTTCCATTCAATAAATGCATTCAACCTTTCCTTCTTTGCCAATTAATTCCATTGAATGATACAACTCATTTCCAGTCAAAAGTCAAAACTGTGAGAGAAAGATATTTAAAAGGAGCTGGTACTCGTCGTTGAGGAATGAGAAGTAGAAGGGGACCTTGTAGCTGGTAGCCTCGGCTTTTTTTACTATATACGATGATTTCTTGGGGGTTATTCCGTCTCTGTTTTTGGGAGCTCTCTTTGGCTTTCTGCATAGTATATAATGCTTTCTTTATGCAAGGCTCGCCCAAGTTCTTGCTTCGCTATCTTCCTGATGTTTGGCCTCGTCGTGGGGAAGTCCATCCCGTCGTATGGATGTGCTCTTTGACTTCGGCCCCTTCGTGACGAATATGGGTAGTTAGGTTGACCAGATCTCCAATAGAAGAATGAATGTGGAATCCGCTCAAAATAGACACATATATCTAACAGGAGAGGGCTTCTCTTATCCACCGGAGAGAGCTCTCGAATGTGGCAAATAAATCCTAGAACTTGCTTGTACTTAAATCTTGATATTTGATCTTGCTTGTATGTAAATCTTGATATCTGAACCCTTTTCCACTTTATAATGTGTATAACACTATCTATATATGCCTCCATATTCATATGCTAACTGTTGGAGAAAATAAGAGCATTGTTATTTCTGAGAACCCTAGGCTCTCTTATATAGTAGAGAGGCCTATGGGTAAATTACATAAAGTGGAAAACAAAACTAGAGAATAGGAAAGAGATACATATGAAATATGGAAAACATAAATATCTTCACACTCCCCCTCAAGATGGAGCATAGATATCGATCATGCTCGGCTTGGATGAACACTTCTGGAATGATCCTCTGGGCAGTGGCTTGGTGAAGATGTCCGCTGTTTGCTCTCCAGAGCTGACATGGGAAGTAGAAATCAGACCCTTCTGAATCATGTCTATGGTGTAGTGACAGTCTACCTCAATATGTTTTGTTCTCTCATGGAACGCAGGATTGTTTCTAATGAATGGAGCAGCCTGATTATCACAGTGTAACTCCATGGGTAGAGGAACCTCTATATGTAGATCACCTAGTACTGCTCGGACCCACATCATTTCTGTACTTGCTTGAGCCATAGCCCTGTATTCGAACTTGGCACTTGATCTTGCTACACCTGTTTGTTTCTTGCTTTTCCAAGAAACGAGAGAACTGCCAACGAATATCGCGAATCCCGAAGTCGATTTCCTATCCTTAGGGCATAATCAGCGTTAGCATATGCGGATATAAAGAGTGTTTCTCCTTTCTTGAATAATAATCCTGAGCCTGGACATGATTTTAGATATCTCAATATCATATATATAGCATCCCTATGTACTTGTCGAGATTGCTCCATGAATTGACTCACTCGACTCACTGCAAATGCAATATCCGGTCTAGTGATTGTAACATAAAGGAGTTTTCCAACCATCTCTCTGTATCTTCTCTTGTCGACTTTATCTGTATCATCATCATATAGCTTCATGTTAGGATCTATAGTAGTGGAAGGTCGACATCCAATCATGCCTGTGTCTACAAGCATTTCTGTAACATACTTTCTTTGGGTCATCACAAAACCCTGTGCATTTCTAGCAAATTCCAACCCCAAGAAATACCTTAGGGTGCCCAGTCCTTAGTCACAAATTGACTTCCCAGAAATTCTTTCACCATCTTGATTCCCTGCTCATCATATCCTGTAACAACAATATCATCAACATACACCATGATAGCAACAGTACTCTAGGCGTCTTCTGCACAAATAAAGAATGGTCTGCATTTGACCTCTTGAATCCCTGTCGTTCAATCAGATCTGAAAGATTTTGAAACCGCGCTCTAGGACTCTGTTTAAGGCCATATATTGCCTTATGGAGTCTACAAACCTGTTGACACTCCCCCTCAACAGCAAACCCCGGAGGCTGCTGCATATAGACCTCTTCTTGTAGATCTCCATACAAAAATGCATTTTTCACGTCAAGCTGAAGTAACGGCCAGTCACGTGCTACAACAACTGAAAGAAGGACATGTAAAGTGGAATGTCGAGCAACCGGAGAAAACGTGTCCAAGTAATCAACTCCATAGGTCTGAATAAAACCACGTGGCACGAGCCTTGCCTTGTACCGATCAAGGCTTCCATCTGCATGGTATTTAACAGTAAACACCCACTTGCAGCTAACAACAGACGCTTCGGGAGGAGGAAAAACAAGTGTCCATGTTCCACGGGACTACAATGCGACCATTTCTTCTTCCATAGCAAGGCGCCATTTGCTATCTTGCAATGCATCCTGGTAAATCCGCGGAACTTCTACAGTAGATAGAGGAACTCCAAATCTCTGGAAATCGCCTGTAAGGCGATGAAAGGAAACCTGGGAGGCAAGTGGATATGATGCACAAGTACGCCTCTGCTTCCTAATAGCGATAGGCACGTCCAAGTCTCCATGAACGTCATCTTGCTGCGATCCATGTATCAATAGATCTTCAGACTCATTGTTAGAAATCACGTTATCAGAACAAACCTGGGGCTTGCTGGATGACGGACAATGACCATGAGCAGAGGAGGACCGACAAGTATAATACTTTGGTAAAGGGGGAACAATGGTTACTGGAGGTGGTAAAGGTGGAGGTGAAGGTATGACATGAGGTGGTAGGGGAGATGGTGTAGAAGGTAACTGACTCATAGGAGGAGGTGGCATGTAGACCTCAGTATCAGAATGGGAAGTAGTCATTCTGTCACATGTAGGAGAGAAAAACATCACAAATTCAAAGAATGTGACATCGGCGCTAACGAAGTATTTTCGACGCAACGGATCAAAACAACGATATCCCTTCTGTGTCCTGGAGTATCCCACAAACACACATTTGACAGACCTGGGAGAGAGCTTATCAAGACTTGGCACCAACTGATGGACAAACACAACGCAACCAAAGACACGGGGTGTAAGAAAGAACAACTCCTTCTCAGAAAGGCTATAGAGAAAGGAGTTTTCTCACCCAAGACAGATGAGGGCATGCGATTTACTAGGTAGCAAGCAGTGAGAACCGCATCACCCCAGAACGAGTGTGGAGCATGACTCTAAATAAGTAGGGTTCTAGTGATATCCAATAGATGACGATGTTTCCGCTTTGCAACACCATTTTATTGTGAAATGTAAGCACATGAAGTTTGATGAACTATACCACGAGATGAAAAGAACAAGGAAAGAGCTCTAGTAAAGAACTCCAATGCATTGTCAGAACGCACAATTTTCACAGAAGAAGAGAAAATATTTTGAACTTCATTGATAAACATTTGAATCACATCTCCTGCTTCAGATTTATTCTTCAATAAAAATACCCAATACAAGCGAGAAAAATCATCTACCGCAACAAGATAGAACATGTGTCCCTGATGGTCAGGAACACGACCGGGACCCCAAATATCAATATGGACTAACTCAAATAAGGAGCTACTGCTCCGACTTTGACGACTCGGAAAAGTAGACCGATGATGCTTTCTCAACTGACACGCTTCACACTGGATGGACGACTTCAAAGAAATCTGGAGCAAAACACGACACATCTTCTGAAGAGGTAGATGACCAAAGCGGAGATGCCAGGTATATGGAGAGTCTGATCCTGTAGAAGAGAGATGCACCGACATAGGGAGTATGGACCAGACGATAGAGACCATTCTGCTCACGGCCACAGCCAATCACCTTGCTTGAGGGTATGTCCTGAAAAACAAGAGACGATGAGTCAAAAATAGCTCGACAGTTCAAATCCTTTGTAATCTGTCTAATGGTCAGTAAATTTTTTTTGAAGCTCAAAAGAGGGGGAAGCACTCGACGGTGATCACCCCAATTTATTATAAAAATAAAAAGAAAATAGTTTTAACAGAGAAGGTAGAGAAGTGGAAAACAAAGGACTACACGATAGGGTAGCGACAAGCAATGGATCCCCCATACAACCACAGTGGCCTATCCCTGGGACCACTCCTCCAGAAGACGCTTAGCTTGCAAAGAGATGTTCTCCCTGTAGAACCGCTGTGCCGCAAAAATTGCCTCATTCTGTCCATGCCAAATGCTCCACAGCCTTGCGATCGGATCAAGTAGAAGCTTCCTTTCCCCGCCCCTATAGTTAACCAAACTCTCGCACAAGGCAGGAAAGGAGACGGCGTTAACCCAAGGAAGATCATCCCAAAGAGTACGAACAGGGCCGCATTCAAAAAATAGATGAGAGATTGTTTCCCGCTCCGCATCACAGAGGCCGCACATCGATCCAACGTTCGGAAAAATAGTTGCGCATCGATCACGAGTCAATAGCCTTCCCCTACGAAGAAGCCATAGGAAAATGCCAATGCGCTCAGGTACTTTGAGGCCCCACAAGAATCTACAGTCACACACCAAGATATCGTCAACGACAGTAGGGGTAAGAGCGAGAGCTGAGTACGCCTTACGTGAAGAGAAGGATCCATCCTTCCAGGCCCAGTGGTCACGCCCAACATTCGGTTGAGGAGCATCAAGTAGCCGAGTCATTAATGATAGAAAATCATCCAACTGATGATCTGACAGGTTCGCAGTGATTCGAGGGCTCCAGCAGCCGTCCGCCCAGCACGAGGCCACTGACGCCTCCTTATCCTCGACCAATGCAAAAAGACGCGGGAACGTCACGTTAATAGCACCCCTTCCTGACCAGTCATCGATCCAAAAGCGAAAGGAACAACTGTTGCCCAACACTGGCTTAAAAAACGAACAATTTTGCCTAAAAACATTCGTTACTCCACACCAGAATGGAGAAATGCGGCACAGCGAATTGCCCCTAAAGCTGCCAAGCCAATCCGTGCCCAGCAATTCCCGCAGGACATTAATCATAAAATTCTCCTCATTCCCCCACACTCGAGAAGCCCACTTAAGCAGTAAAGCTTCATTAACCAAATCCAGCCGCCTGACCCCCAAGCCCCCCAACTTCTTGGGTCGAGAAACAACCTCCCACCCCACTAGGTGAACCCCCCCTTCTCCCTTCCCCCTTTCGTCCCCATAGGAACCCATGCATACACCTCTCCAACCGCAGGCGAATCCCCTTGGACATACCACGAACCGAGAAAAAATAAATAGGACTAGAGGATAGCGCCGCTTTTAGAAGTACCAGCCGCCCACCCCTTGATAACAATACCGCTCGCCACCCCGCGAGGCGGGCCTCCATCTTCATCACCACAACCTTCCAATCGCGGAGTCGAGTACAACCGACAACTAAGGGTAAACCAAGATAGTCAAACGGGAGAGTAGAGGGGCTGGTCCCCAGGAGCTGAGCGCACTCCAGAGCCTCCGCCTGTGACATTCCGAAAGGAACCACCTTAGACTTCGACGCATTAATCAATAAACCCGAGGCCTCACTGAAAAGTTGCACAGTAGTGGCCATACCGGACACCTCAGTGGGACCCCCCTCAACAAAGCACAATGTGTCGTCAGCGAACTGAATAGATCGGACATGGAGCTCCCCAATATAGCAACCCCGAGTTAAACTCGCCGCAGCAACGCCGTCAATCATACGAGGCAGAACATCAGCCGCCAAAACAAGGAGAAGAGGGGCGAGAGGACACCCCTGTCGCACCCCACTCCTTGGCTGGAAGAATCCCCCCACCGGACAGCCGTTCAGCAAAATGGAGAGTGAGGCCGTGGATACACACCGCCGCATCCACGATATCCACGTCGCAGGGAAGCCCCTCCGCCTCAAGACCGACCACAAAAAACGCCAGTCAAGGCAGTCATACGCCTTAGCAAAATCAATCTTCCATAGGATCCCCTTAGCATTTGACCTCCTCCACGCCGCAACTAGCTCCGAAGCCACAGCGAAACAATCAGAAATATGTCGGCCACGGATAAAGGCCGCCTGCGTAGGCGAGACAAACGACGCCAGAAGGGGAGCAAGTCTCCTGGCCAAGACCTTAGCAATTATTAATTAAATCCCATTCGAGATAGAGATCGGACGAAAGTCCTCAATGCGATTTGCCGGATGAGCCTTGGGGATCAACACAATAAGGGCCTTATTTATCTTGTCAAACCCACAATTGCTGGTGTAGAATTCGCGTGCAACCTCCAAGACATCACCTGCCACCAGGTTCCAAAAATCGCGGTAGAAAGCCACAGAAAGCCCATCAGGGCCCGATGCGGCGTCGTCATTAAGGTCCCAAACCGCGTCTTTAAGCTCCGCCAAAGAGAAAGGCCTGACCAAGGTCAAGGCGTCAGAGGCAGAAATAGAAGGAGCCCCCGGCCCAACCATCGCCACCGGCGAGGCGACCTGCTACCAAATGCATTCCTGAAATGGCCCACAAAGGCGTCGCCTATCTCCTTGTCCCCAGTTATGAGGGAGCCATTCACCAGAAGAGAGCGGATGGAATTGAAACGTTGTCTACCACTAGCCACCGGGTGAAAGTAAGCGGTGTTAGCATCCCCCTCCTTTATCCATCGCAATCGAGAACGCTGCCGCCATTCGATTGTGCGTTTTTTGTCCTCCGCTTTGACTACATCAAGGGCAGCGGCACGCTCCAGGAGTTCCTCCGACACCAAATGGTCAGTAAATTCATAGAGAAATCATGTGCATATAACACATTTTGCAGTCTCATGGAAGGTGTCAAGTTAATCTCCCCCTGTCCTGTAATCGGGGAATGTGTCCCATTGGCTATCACCACAGTTCGTCCTGAAGAGACCTGTCTATATGCAGTAAGCTGCTCTTTGTCCCCACAAAGATGATGTGTTGCTCCAGAATCCATAATCCAGTCCGTAATCATAGATCCATCACAAGAGGTGTGAGCATAAGAACTATCTGAAGTACTGGCTGTAGCAGGTAAACTGGCCGAGGCAGAGACGACCACATCTGACTGACCTTTAGGAGCTGTATCTAGAGGCATGATGTTCCTCAGTCTGGCAACAAGATCATCGAATCGCTGGTCCAACGAGGAAGTGCAGGGGACTCAACTTGTTCTGCTACACATGCCGATGCTGGAAAGTCATACTTAGAATAGCATGTATCCTCGGAGTGGCAAGGACGACGACAATAATTGCATGGTTGACGAATCCGACCCCCATGACCCCGGGGACCTCGGCCACGAAAAGTAGAGGAGCCACCTCTTCCTCTGGAGGCGGCCATCGCTGAAGGTGTCTGGCTAGTAGTCGAACTTGGGACAGTGATTCGACTCAGTCGGCGGAAAGCTTCCTCCATAGGAGGAATAGTGGCGTCAGCAAGAATATGAGACCGGGCAGCATCGTACTCTGGATCAAGGGCAGCCAGGAATACACCTACCATGGAAGCGTTCCTATATTTCTTCTGCTGCTCAGGAGTGGCCGTTAACGGCATGAAGCTATCGAGCTTCTCAAACATCCCTATTAGGGATGTGTACAATGAGTGGAGAAGACACCCATTTTGTTTGACTGTAAAAATATCATGTTGCAATTGAAGTATCTTGGTCTCATTCCGCACCTGCGAATATGTCGCCACTAGAATATCCCACATAGCCTTGGCTGTGGGCTGATGTAGTACATCGTTGGCGATCTCTATCGTCAATGTGCCAGATAGCCAGACTTTGGCATATGCATCGTCTGCCTCCCACGAGGCATTCACCCCAGTTTTCTCCACCGGCTCCTCTTCGGTAAGAATATGCTTCTTACCATTCGACTTCATCAGGCTCAAGAACTGCATAGCCCGGAGCTCATAATTCGTCCCTTCCATTTTCTCAATAGGCGCTGGACCTCTAAATGCGCCAGTGGCGGGTACATCGACCTTGCTTTCAGACATATTGCCGGAAGAAGGCTGCTACAGGTGCAGGAAACCAAAGTTTGTATTTCTACACAGACATATGTGGGTTTGGGTGCACGTGTACACTCATGCACACCAACCCATCGACCAACAGATAAGCTCGGAGCGTGAGGGGCGTGTTAACTCAGTTGCACGCTCACCCTCAAGCCGTAGAAGCCACGCGCTAATTGCTGTGCACGTGAGACAGTGCGCGAGAATGCACACGAGGCCTGCTGGGCGCAAGAGAGTGCACGAGGTTTGCTGGGTGCGAGAGAGCGCGCGAGGCGCGCGAGGGTGCACATGAGGCGAGCGCTGTGCGTGCGGAGCCGCTGTGCACTGGGCGGTGGCGCGTGCATGGCGGCAGCGCACGAGGAGGTGGGGGGCCTGGAGGTAGAGTTAGGGTTTTTTCGGAATTGAGAGCTTCGGTCTAGGACCGCCACTCTGATACCATGTTGGAGAAAATTAGAGCATTGTTATTTCTGAGAACCTTAGGCTCTCTTATATAGTAGAGAGGCCAATGGGTAAATTACATAAAGTGTAAAACAGAACTAGAGAATAAGAAAGAGATACATATGAAATATGGAAAACATAAATATCTTCACAATAACATTTAACCACGTATTTGATTCTCAACATTTCTGTTCTGTACACTTGGTATTTAATCCAATATGGATGTCACATCACTCCCCTACTTAAAAAATAATTTTCTTCCTCAAAATTTACATAGCTCAATCAGTTTGATAACAAGTATGTGTATTGAGACCACATTTCATCTTCTCTTTCCCAAGTGGTTTCTTTTGTAGCATGGCTTTTACATAAGACATTTACTAGAGGTATCTTTTTCATTTGTAATTCTTGAACTTTAGGTTCTAAAATTTGCACTGGAACTTCTTCAGAGGAATTGTCCTCCTTCAATTGTACTTCTTGCAGGTTGATAAATGAGATGGATCAGGGATAAACTTCCGAAGTATAGAAACATGAAGACTTCATGTATTATTTTCAACTCAGGTGGAAGGCAAAGGTGATGTGGTACAATGCTTATTTTCTCCGTAATCTCATACAAACCAATGTATCTTGGGCCATGTTTTCCTTTTTAAGGAATCTAATTAAACCCTTCCCGAGAGATACCCACAAAGAGACCTGCTCTCCTACTTGAAACTCAATATTTCATCTTCTATTATCTGCATAAGTTTCTGTCTATCTTGTGTGGCCTTCAAATGTCTCCTTATTTCCTCAACTTTTTCTATTGAATTTTGTACGAATCCTGGCGCAACTACTTCACGCTCTCCTACTTCATTCTAATAAACATGAGTTCTATATGCTTGACCATACAATGCTTCATATTGGGCTATTGAAATACTAGCTTGATAACTATTCTTGTATGTGAATTCTATGAGCGATAGATGTTCGTCCCAATTATCCATGAAATTTAATACGCACGCCCGTAACATATCCTCTAATGTTTGAATATTATGCTTAGATTGGTCTTCTGTTTGTGGGTGAAAAGCTGCGTTGAAGGTTAATGTAGAAACTTATTTATGTTACGTTTTATTGTTTCGTAATTACTACTTATGCTTTGTAAGTATCTGTAATTTACCCAAGGGTTTTCTCCCTATATAAGAGATCCGAGGGCTCTATGGAATAACACATCGAAGTATTCTAACATGGTATCAGAGCCATGACCCTAACCTAGGGTTTTCCACCGCCGCCCCCCCTTCTCTAGGGTTTCGACGCCCACCCCCCGGGCTCCAAGCCTCCCGCCGCCGCCGCCTTCTCCTCTTCGCCGGGCCTCCTCCACCGCCGCCAGCCCCTGTCGGGACCCTCCACCCACCGCCGGGCCCCTCCCACCGCCGCCGGGCCCCTCCCACCTGCCGCCGGGGCCCCCTCCACCGCCGCCAGCCCCTGCCGCAGGGCCCCACCTGCTGTCCAACCGCCGTCGTCCCCTTCCAGTCGCCGTCTCTGTCAAGTAGAGGCTCTAAAAGCCTCTACTCGTTGAAGGTGTGCCACGTTCGTCGGACTCGGCGTCATGTTCGATTCAAGTGCATAATCGTCTACCTATGCACTTGAATCCTACAAGGTCTTGGTAGACAGTTTTCTTGGTCTATCAGTAGTTATTCTTCTCCGGCATTATGTCAGATCAGAAGATCGATATGCCCGCCATAGGTGCCTTCAAAGGTTCGGCACCAATCGTCAAGATGGACGGGACCAACTACGAACTGTGGGCGATGCAGTTCCTCAGTCTCATGAAGTCGTGCGGTAAGAAGCATATTCTTACCAAGGATGAACCACCGGAGAAGACAGGGATCTATGCCTCATGGGAGGCTGATGATGCGTACGCCAAGGTGTGGCTCTCAGGTACGCTCACGACGGAGATAGCGAATGATGTCCTTCACCAGCCCACCGCTAAGGCGATGTGGGATATTTTGTCTATGACGTACTCTCAGGTCCGCAATGAGACGAAGATGCTCCAGTTGCAGCATGATATATTTACCACGAAGCAGAATGGGAAGCCTCTTCATTCCCTGTACACGTCGCTTCGTGGCATGTTTGAGAAGCTCTATAGCACCATTCCGCTTACAGCCACGCCGGAACAGCAGAAGACGTTCCGCAACGCCACTATGGTTGGCGTATTGCTCGCTGCCCTAGACCCCGAGTACGAGGCAGCACGCGCTCAGATCCTAGCAGATGCCACCATCCCACCGATGGAAGAGGTATACAGGAGGCTCAGTCGTGTACCTGTTCCGTCCAATACAGCGACTGCGACTCCGTCAGCAATGGCAGTTTCCAGGGGACGTGGTGGTTCGTCCTCATTTCGTGGAAGAGGAAGTGGTGGACGTGGTCGCGGAGGTTGCATACGTTCCACGTGTTCATTCTGCCGCCGTACTGGTCACTCGGAGGATACGTGCTATTCCAAGCACGGCTTCCCTCCTTCTGCACGTGTCGCGGATCATGTTCAGGGTCCTTCAGCTCCTGCTACAGACCACAGGTTCGAAGAGTTGGTGGCACGACTTCGTGATATCATGCCACAATCGTCGCCAGAAAGTACTGAAGTTTCTGATGTTGCAGCCTCGGCGTCAGCTAGTACATCCGCCTCTGCCAGTGCCTCAGGTAGTCCTTCAGTCTCACCTCATTGTCATAATCTCACAGGATGGATTGTAGACTCTGGAGCTACCCATCATCTATGCCGTGAGAAAGATATTCTGCAGTCCTACAGAGCTATACAACCCGGTCGATCTGTACTCATTGCTGATGGTACTCATTCCCCGATCATCGGTCAGGGGGAGATGGATTTGCTGCCCTCTATGCACTTACAGAATGTTTTACATGCACCAGAATTCTCTATGAATCTATTATCCATTAGTCAGATTACTAGAGAGTTGCATTGTCGTACTATATTTGATCCATCTTCTGTTATTTTTCAGGACATACTAACGGGCAGGGTGATTGGTTGTGGTTCTGAGCACAATGGCCTCTATCGTCTTATACGGACCTCGTATGCTGGAGTCTCTCTACATTCTCAGGGCTCCGTCTCGCCATATACCTGGCACCTTCGATTTGGTCACCTGCCACTACAGAAAATGCGCCACCTCCTGCCTCAGATATCTCCGGGTTCGTCTTTTCGTTGTGAAGCATGTCAGTTAGGGAAGCACCATCGGTCCAGCTTCCCCAGTCGTCAGGGTCGGAGCAGTCGCTCCCCATTTGAGTTATTTCACATAGACATTTGGGGTCCCAGTCGTGTCCCAGATCATCAGGGGCACATGTTTTATTTAGTTGTTGTTGATGATTTTTCTAGAGTGTCCTGGACTTTTCTTCTTAAAAATAAATTAGAAGCAGGAAGTGTTATTCAAAATCTTATTAATGAGGTTCAAAATGTTTTTTCGTTTACTGTTAAGTATGTGCGTACTGACAATGCCTTGGAATTTTGTACTCGTTCTCTTGCTCATTTTCTTTCTTCTAAAGGCATTATTCACCAAACCACATGTGCATACACATCTCAACAAAATGGTGTTGCAGAACGAATGCATAGACACTTTCTTGACATTGCTCGCACATTACTTATTCAAAGTTCTGCACCATTATCTTTTTGGGGGGATGCTATCCTTACAGGATGCTATCTGGTTAACCGCATGCCTACAACTGTACTTGGCGAAAAGTCTCCTTTCTCTCTTCTATTTCCTGACAAAGATTTGTTTACACTTACACCTCGGGTCTTTGGTACTGTTGCATTTGTCCACCGGTTATCTCCAGGACTTGATAAGCTCTCTCCTAGGGCTATCAAGTGTGTTTTTGTGGGCTACTCCAGGACACAAAGGATATCGGTGTTATGATCCCATTCATAACAAATACTATGTGAGTGCTGACGTTACCTTTTTCGAACCAGTCATGTACTTCTCCCCTGCAGGTGACAGACTGATCTCCTCCACATCCACGGACTCTCACGTCTATGTACCTCCACCTCCAAGTCTGAGTCAATCCTCTAATCCACCTCCACCACCACCACCTCCAATTATACCATTTCCTAAGTTCTATACAAGGCGAACAGGGCCAGCTCAAGCTACATGCCAACCATCCAGCACGCCTCAGGTATGTTCTGATGTTACCACTAATGATGGATTAGCCAATGCACCGGTGCAGGAGTCTTTACAACTGGAGGAGGATCCGCCAGTCATAGACGATCTTGATCGGCCTATAGCTCAAAGGAAGCCAAGGCGACAGTGTGCTTCGTACCCGCTTGCTTCTCAAGTCTCATTTCATCGTCTCAGTGGGGACTTCCAGAAGTTTGTAGCTGCTGTCTCGTCTGTTGAGATTCAACGGACCTATCAAGATGCCATGAAGATTGATTGCTGGCGTCTAGCCATGGAAGAGGAGATGCGTGCTCTGTAGTCTCGAGGGACTTGGTCTCTTGTTCCCATTCCTTCAGGTGCTCCCGTGGTAAGTTGCAAGTGGATCTTTACGGTGAAATATCATGCGGATGGACGTCTTGATAGGTACAAGGCAAGACTTGTAGCACGGGGATTTACCCAGACATATGGGGTAGATTACTTGGATACTTTTTCACCGGTGGCTAGACACTCCACTCTTCGCATCCTCCTGTCTGTTGCTGTGGTACGTAACTGGACCATTTTTCAGCTTGACGTCAAGAATGCTTTTTTGTATGGAGACCTACAGGAGGAAGTCTACATGCAGCAGCCACCATGATTTGCTGCTGAGGGGGAGACTCAGATGGTGTGCAGACTTCATAAGGCTATCTATGGCCTTAAACAAAGTCCTCGAGCATGGTTCCAGAAGCTGTCTCAGCTAATTGAAAAACAGGGGTTCAGGAGATCAAATGCGGATCATTCATTGTTCATCCAGAAGACCCCTAGAGGTACGGTTGTTGTTATGATATATGTTGATGACATCTTGGTCACAGGAGATGATGCTCAGGGGATTGAGATAACCAAGTCCCTGTTGGGAAACCAGTTCATTACGAAGGATCTGGGCACGATACGATATTTTCTGGGGATAGAGTTTGCACGAAATGCACAAGGAATGGTGATGACTCAAAGAAAATATGTCACGGACTTGCTAGCTGAAGCAGGAATGACTGGATGCAGACCTTCAAGTACACCTATGGACCCAAGTATGAAGCTGTACGATGATGATACCGAGGAGGTGGACAAAAGAAGGTACAGAGAGATGGTGGGTAAGCTCTTATATATTACTATAACTCGACCGGATATTGCCTTTGCAGTAAACCGGGTGAGTCAATTTGTGGAACAGCCGAGGCAAGTTCATATGGATGCCTTGTATATGATATTGAGATATCTGAAGTCTTCCCCAGGCAAAGGGTTGCTATTCACAAAAGATACGAATCTGTCTATTTTAGCTTGTGCGGACGCAGATTATGCAGGGTGTCCAAGGGATCGTAAATCCACTTCTGGATTTGCTATCTTCATAGGAAGCTCCCTAGTTTCTTGGAAAAGCAAGAAACAGACTGTTGTGGCGAGGTCCAGTGCGGAATCCGAATACAGAGCCATGGCACAAGCAACTGCAGAAATGATGTGGGTTAGAGCAGTCTTAGTAGATTTGACCATAGATGTCCCCTTGCCTATGAATCTACAATGTGACAATCAGGCAGCATTGTTTATTGCCAATAATCCGGCTTTTCACGAGAGAACAAAGCACATCGAGGTGGATTGTCATTTTACTAGAGACATGATTCAGAAGGGCTTCATTTCCACCTCTCATGTCAGTTCAGAGGATCAAACTGCTGACATATTTACCAAGCCACTGCTCAGAGGACCTTTCCAGAGATGTTCTTCCAAGCTGAGCATGATAGATATCTATGCTCCATCTTGAGGGGGAGTGTAGAAACTTATTTATGTTACGTTTTATTGTTTCGTAATTACTACTTATGCTTTGTAAGTATCTGTAATTTACCCAAGGGTTTTCTCCCTATATAAGAGACCCGAGGGCTCTATGGAATAACACATCGAAGTATTCTAACAGTTAATTTTGTACTCATGGCCTTGTGTAGATTAGGTCAAAATCTAGAGCTGAAGCGAGTATCTCTATCAGATACAATAACCACCTATGCTCTATGTAATCTTACTATTTCATCCACAAAAATCTTGCCCAGACGGTCCAATGTGTATGTATTGTGGACTGGTATGAAGTAAGAGGATTCAGTCAGCTAAGATGATTTAGTCAACTTCTCCACAATTACCCAAATGTCATCATGACCTCAACGGGTCCTAGGCAATCCAGTGGTAAAATCCATGGTGATATGTTCCCACTTGCATTCAAGTATGGAAATGGTTATAATGCAACAGCTGGTCGCATGTTCTCTAGTTTAGTTTCATGACAAATTAAGCATCTAGAGATATGTCACGCAATCTCTCTTTTCATTCCTTACCATCAATAACATGCCTTCAATGTTCTATACATCTTTGTACTTCTTGGATGCATCGCATACATGCATGGAAGGACATATCGATATCGGTACCATGTCGATACCGATATATCGCCGATATATCGGCGATATATCGACGCCATATCGCCGACATCGGGATTCAGCTCGCCTTTTTTGCGTGTCGATACCCGATATTGGACATATCGACGATATATCGGTGACCTGTCGATACAGATATATCGCCGATATATCGGGATACGACCTTCCATGCATACATGGAATTTGTGCTTCATCAAGAATTTCTGTTTTCTGTTCTGTAGATTTTGGGACACAGTCTTTGCTTGAAAAATAATATACCATGCTCATTTCCCATGAAATCTAATTTTTACCCCTGCTCTACCTTATTTAATGTTCTTTTAATTTTCGGATCATGTGCTTGAGCTTCTCGTATTCTATCATATAATATTGAAGTAACTTGTAAAGCAAATTATAAGACTCCCTAATCATCTATGGTCAGGTTTGCTTGGACTCCCTTCGATTGTGCAAATAAGGAGCATCGTTCAGATTTTATACATGACAAATATTACATAAATATATATATATATATTTTAGTGGTCAAAATATTGGAAAATATCGAAAATAGTGCTTCAGAAACTACTTACATAATCAAAGATTCGATAATATTTATTTGCCTTGTGAAGTTATCCTAATTGAAATGTCTCATATAACATTATCTAGTGATAATGGTTTCCTCTCGATTATATATACAGAAATAGAGATGGAAAAAGATCAAAACCTTGTTTTGGTGTGTTTGCTCTAGATGTTCTACTCTCCCTTTGCTTTCACTTTAACATCTTTTTTGAAAATGAAAATGGTATTATGAGAACTTTGGATGTTTGTATAAATTTGCATGTTTGTTTCATGTTGGTCACGTGGGTTCCACACGTCCAGTTCAGCTTATATCATTATTCCCATTTGGAACTCCGCTATTTATCTAGTGTATATGCACTATTACTTGCTGGACACATGTTTCTTTCAACACTACAACCCACCTCGTATTTCTTAAAATACATGCATGCATAAACTTCTAGTATATTACTCCCATCTCGACACATGGATAACACTGTACCCCCTTGTATCTTTGCATTAGATATCCCGTTGAGTGTCTACTCACAACGTATTTAAATACTAAACCTGTTATTCTATTTTCATTTTTGACTTGCATGATTTAGATTTTCATCAATATATAATCTAGAATTCTATCTAATATAAAAGTATGCTAGTTTATTCCTTTCCTTTCGATAAATGCATTCAGCCTTTTCTTCCTTGCCTATCAATTCTAGTGAGTGGGACAACTCGTTTCCCATCCAAATTGTGACTTGAATGTTGCAAATAAATCTCAAAACTTACTTGTACGTAAATCTTGATATATGATCTCACATGTATTTAAATCTTGATATCTGAAACTTTATGTACTTTATAACTTGTAGTTAAATCTTGATATCTGCAACTTTTTGTACTTTATAATGGACAAAGCATTGCAATGTTTGCATTTAACACCATCTATATCTGCCTCCATATTCATATGATAACATTTAACCATATATTCAGTCCTTACCATTTTTACTCTGTACACAGCATTTAATTCAATGTGGATGTCACAGTTTCTATTGTGAATGTTAAAGGAGTTTATTATGGCTGTTTTTTGTATAATTATTTTTAACCTCAATGAATCATTCTTACAGGTTCCGAAACCTATGAGGTTTTTTCCAGTAGCACACTTAGATGAGAAGAACGTAAAGCAACTTATCCGTCTAATCATATCCAAATTTAGTCGTCAACAGGGGAGGGCTGATACTGATTGGGCAAACTTGTGGTCTGATATGCAATGCTTACAGGAAAAGGCATTCTCTTTTCTCGACAAAGAGTACATGCTGATGGAATTTTGCAGAGGATTGCTCAAGGCTGGGAAATTTTCCCTTGCAAGGAACTATCTGAAAGGATCTGGTAATACCTTTTTGGCTCCGGACAAAGCAGAAAATCTAGTCATCCAAGCTGCAAGAGAATATTTCTTTTCAGCATCAAGCCTTTCTTGCTCTGAAGTGAGTATTTCTACATTTTATAGAAAATAAAATACTGGCCAATTTAACTCTATTTTGAAGGCACGTAGGAAAGCAAGGCACTGCATGCAAATGCATTAGAATGTCACTGCACACAAAGATTTGTTTTTGCATATTTTTTCTTTGACAAACTCATCACTATTGAGCTTGTCCAATGTCAACTTCTGGCGTACAAAAATATTACCTGCAAATTAAGTTTTTACTTACCGTAGTTTTTGTTTTTGTGCAGATATGGAAAGCTAGGGAATGCTTAAATTTGTTTCCAGATAATGATAATGTTAAAGCTGAATGCGGTATTATTGATGCTCTCACAAAGAAACTTCCGAATTTAGGGGTGACTCTTCTTCCATTGCAGTATAGACAAATAGGAAATCCAATGGAGATTATTACTATGGTGATAAGAAATCAAACTAGGACTTATCTTGATGTGGACGAGCTCATTGAGATTGCCAAATTAATTGGTCTGAAATCTCAGGATGATGTAGCTGCCATCCAAGAAGCTGTGGCACGTGAAGCTGCTGTAACCGGCGATCTGCAGTTGGCCTTCGAGCTTTGCATTGGATTGGCTAAGAAGGGCCATGGACCCATTTGGGACTTGGCTTCCGCCATTGCTAAGGGACCCAATCTGGATAACATGGATACTGCTTCTCGTATGCAGCTACTTGGCTTTGCTTTGAGTCATTGTGACGATGAATCTCTCGGAGAGTTATTAAATGCATGGAAAGACACCAACATGCAAAATCACAGTGAAAATATAATGCTCATGACAGGGAGCACACATCTAGAATCTCTGGTTCAGGGCTCATCGTCCATGCAACTTCATATGAAGGCCATCCATGAGATGGATCATCTGAGTACTTCAGTTGCTGGTGCTTTATATGGTAGCGGTGAGGATGACAAGCTTGAGTATGTTAAAAACATCAAGGAGATACTTCATATTATAGTAAAGGATGGTCCATCTGATTGTTATGCTGAGTGCGATAGAATCCTAAAGGAAAATGGACATACATCCTTTTTTTGTAGGAAATTACCGTTTCTGTTTAAATTGTTCATGGCAGAACATAGTAATGAAGCAACTCCTGACGTAGTGGATGAAAAGTATTGCACATCTGCAGCAAGAGTGCAAGCAGGGCTATGCATATTGTCGTGGTTGGCTGCTCACAATTTTGTACCAAGTGATAGTTTGATTGCTTCTCTTGCAAAGCACTCAATGGGAATTCCGCATAATTGTGTTGAAGACATTATCGGTTCAATTTTGTTAAATCTTATGGATACCTTTAATGGTGTAAATTGGATTGAAGAACAATTGACATCAAGAAGAGGTTTTAATGAGGCCCACACTGTTATGAACTTAGGAATGATGTATAGCTCCTTGCAGAGTTCGGCAATAGAGTGCTCCAACCCCAGTCAAAGAAGAAAGCTGCTGTCATGTACATTTCAAGAGAGGGATCGATCATTCGGTGCAGGTGATCTTTTTAAATACCTTGATTTTTTCTGTAAGATTTAGTAAAAAAGTTTGGGAAAGCTGTTAAATGTTATCATTAATGAATTTTCACAAAAGAACGTAATAATTTTTGTTTCTTGTTGCGAAGTTCAATACTATCATCAACGCTCAAAAAATCGGTATGCGGTGTTTGTTCGGTGAGGCAGTCTGAACTATGTCGTGAAGAATGCAGAAGTATATGCCGATTATGCATTTTGTAATATTTTAATAAATAATAATAAATTCAAATATTATGTATTTGACGTGATTTCAAGTAAAGCATAATAACATATACAAATCAGATGACATATGCTACTTTGAAAAATTAGTTTGAAATCATCACAGTGTAAATATGAACTAGCATTTGAAACCGTCACTGTAAATTATCAAAAGCAATAATTGTGAGCATGAACTATAAAAAACATGATCACAAATTCTGAGAGATGGTATCTAAACATGCACATAACATCCGCAGTGACTATTTATGCCAATAGAGGATGAAAACGTGCCGGATATGACATTTACTGCTATTAATTTATCACTACTAAATATGAAAGTTCAGAATATATATCCAAATATGAAAGAAAATATAGAGATGGAAGAATTGAACAAAACCTTACTATTGGTGGCAAGAAGATGGCTCCTGGTGAATGCGACGGTGAAGAGCGAGAGAGGGAGAGAGAGAGTGTAGTTAGAGGTGAGGAAATGGGTCCTGACGGGCACAACGACAAGGAGACATCTGAGAAAGAAAGTGAAGAGAGACCTGAGAGAAAGAAAGAGAGCTGAGTGAACGTGAGTGGAGAAAAGAAGTTAGTCATCTGAGACAGTGTTGAGGCCGAGGCAGAGGATACGAGCTTTATCAGAGTGAGAGAAAGAGGCCATCGACGCATCATGAGCATCACTTGGTGGAGTCGGGGAGGCAATCGAAATGCATGGGTGGCGATCTGAGGCGTTGGAGCGAAGAGAGAGAAGGATTTTTGGTTTTTGCTGAGAGTTGGAGAGATTGGTGGGGTCTAATTTAATCGCGTAGGATTTTTTAGGATTGTACAGGGTCGATGTCCTAATACATATGCTGCTGCATATACAGCCGCATATGCGGTATACTGGGTATGTCATTGAACTGATCATGGTTTTTCTTATTATGTTACAAAAAATTCGAGTCTGTTTTATCCAGGGTCTGCTACATGATTTCTTTGCTTTCAAGTAGATTTTCTTTGGATAATATCTCAGGTTAAATCCACAAAAAGGCATTCATTTTAATAATATCCTTCCAACATTTCTTTGGTATTTCTCACTTTTCTTTTAAGGCCCTTCTTCTAACTTCCCACCCCTCAAATTTGAGGATCAAAAGACCTCCTTTGTAGATGTTTAAACAATCTTAGTGGAGTTTATTTCATTTTATCTTCTATTAGTGCTAGACTAACCTTTTTTTAATACTCTTGTTGTGAGTCCGAGCCTTCTTTATGCGAACACAAATCCCTTGTAGTGTCTTCGCCTCTACTATAGACATTCTTTGCTCATCTACAATAAACTGCCCAACACTCACTACCGTGAAGCGCTGCAGTTCTCACGGCAGCTTTATAGTGTTTGACTTTGAGCTTCAAGAGAATATTGTTATCATAAAAAAACGCATGAAGTTATTGTGCACTTGATTGACCTTCGCTACCATGAAGAAAAAGTCTCTTTGCAACGTTATAGTATTTTCCTTTTATCTTCAGTGATATCTTGTTATCACAAAAAACACTTGTAAGTCCTATGAATTTAATCAACCTGGCTATCAAAGTTCTTATTGTTACAAAGTACATGAATGTTATCACAAAAAGCACTTGTAAGTCCTATGAATTTAATCAACCTGGCTATCAAAGTTCTTATTGTTACAAAGTACATGAATTTGACATCATTATTTATGGTTATTGGACACTTAACATGTCTAATTTGGGTCATAACGTCACTTTGATTGAAAAAACCATGTTCTTGCAACATTCTTCGATCTGTGCGACCTTTTTATGAAGTTATTCTTTTAGTTTCTCACATCTTTGAATTGAATCACTAGATGGACTTCTTTTCACATGTCCAAACAACTTTAGCCAGTGAAATATTGATATTATATCTAGGGGTGCTAATTGAATTGGATTGTTTGAATTCGATTGTGATCCGTTCCATAAAAAATCGAAAAGCGTTCAATTCGAAGTAAAATGAATCCCATATGAATTTGACTTGTGAATTCGATTCCCAAATGAATCGAATCTGAAGTAACATGAATTCGTTCGATAATACGTATTTTCTATACATATACACAGACACACACACACACACATGTAAACACACATATTCATATCTACATATTACATGCGTGCGTATATGCAAACATTTGTATGCATACATACTTACATGTATGCATATTTATATGCATGTATATGTAATTATTGTTGAGATATTTATCTCTTTATATTTATTTGTTATTTATATTTACATTATGTATCTTTCTGTAATTTTTCCAGGGCTTTTCTCATATATAAGAGAGCCCTAAGGATTCAATAATAAACATAATTCTATTTTCCTTCAACATGGTATCGGAGCAACAATCTTATACCGGGGTTCCCGTATCCCACCAAAACTCTACCCACTACCCCATCCCTGATGCCGTCCCCGGCCCCGGGCCTGCCCCCTCCCCACCTGCCAACTACACCTACACACCCCATGGGTTCACGCCTTAGCGAGCGTTGCGCGCTGCGTACCTGCACTTGCGCATCTGCGCATTGTACTTGTGCGCCCTGTGGGTTCATGCCCCTGCGAGCGCTACGCATTTACGGCTGTGCCCCTGGACATTGTGCTCATGTGCCACTGTACACAACGGCTGCACTATCTCCTTTAGGGTGTTGTTCGACCACTGTTGTAAACCGACATGGTTTGATTTCAATTGTAAACTGTGATTTCCGACATATAAATCACGGTTTCCGGCTCTATACTACAAGGATTGAAAAGGATGGTTGTATGAGTCTATACGTACAACTACTCCTCCATATGATTGTGTAGACATGCTCATAGTTGTCTACTTCCCAGTTTGTTCCGGATTTTTGGCATTTGTTTATCTTGTCAGAGAACACGTGCGACGTGTTTTCATCGTTCGGTGCCTTTGAGAGCTCGACTCCCATCGTAAAGATGGATGGAACCAACTTTGAGTTGTGGTCCATGCAGTTTCACACCCTTATGCAGTGCCATAATAAGAAGCACATTTTGACCGATTCAGAGCTGATAGACAAAGACTGAGGCTAATGCTTCTTGAAAGCAAGATGATGCCTATGCATGGATTTGGCTTTCTGAGATACTCACCATGGAGATTGTCAACGACATCGTCAATCAAACCACAACCAAGTCTATGTTGGATATCTTAGCTGACACATATAGGCAAGCCAAGAATAAGAGCAAGAGCCTCTTGTTGCAATATGATATATTTTCGACCAAGCAGAATGATTATCCTCTTCATGCCCTCTTCTCTCATCTTCAAGGCATGTTTGAGCGACTCCATAGCTTTATGCCTATTACTTTCAGCACTAAGCAGCAACATGCATACATGAATGCCATTATGACAGTGGTTTTTTCTGTCACCCCTTTACTCAGAGTACGATGCAACATGTACTCAACTACTTATAGGACACACGATACCTCTGATGGAGGAGGTCTACAAGAGGCTGAGCAGGATCGCTACTCCGTCTACTACCGTAACCTAAACTCCCTCTATGATGGTTGGTTGCAGGGGGTAATTCACAGTTTCGCGGATGCGGACCTCGTGGTCGAGGAGGAGGACATTAACGTGGCCCATACTCACATTCCCACCATCCAGGACATTCGGGGATACATGCTATCTGAAGCATGGGTATCTAGTGTCGGCCCATGTGGCTGAGCAGACAGAGACTATTCCAACTCCTTCTCATGATGCGAGGCTTGTTGATATTGACTCTAAGTTGAGGGAGATGATGACTACACCGCCCGCCCCAGCAACAGAATCTTCAGATGTTGCAGTTGTTGTAAGAGCCTCTACGAGTTTGTCAAGTATTGCTTATGCACTTACTAGTTGCAACTGTTCAAATTTGATTGATTGGATCATGGATTCCGAAGCTTCTTATCATATGCGTGGAGATTGGGCTCAGTTTACTTCTTACAGATCTATCCCTCTTGGTAGATCAATGGTGATTGCTAATGGGGTTCATCTACCCATTATTCATCAGGGGGTGATTATTCTGGCTCCATCGATGCACCTATAGAATGTCTTACATTCTCTAACATTTTAGATGAATCTTTTATCTATTAGTCAGATTACAGAAGATTTACATTGCCGTGCATTTTTTATCCCTCTTCTCTTGTGTTTCAGGACATACTCACGGGCATGGTGATTGGATGTTGCCGTGAACAAAGAGGGCTTTACAGACTGGTCCATCCTTCATGTGCTGATGCAGCTACTATTCTGTCTGGGTATGTTTCTCCTTTCACGTGGAATCTTCGCTTTGGACACCCTCCTCTGTAGAAGCTGTGTCATGTTCTCCCTCAGATCTCTACTCGTAGTACCTTGGAGTGTGAGGCATGTCAGCTTGGGAAGCACCATCATTCTTCATTTCTGAGTCGTTAAAGTCGTCAGAGTAATCAGTTGTTTTAGTTGATTCATTTTGATATCGGTGGTGCTAGTCATGTTCCAGATCATCGAGGACATCAATTCTGTATGGTTGTTATGGATGATTTCTCTAGATCATCTTGGGTTTTCTTGTTGATGAATATGTCAGAAGTTGGTCCTATTATTAAATCATTCTTTATTGAGATTAAGAACATTTTTTCTGCTAATGTGAAGTTTATTCACACTGACAATGCCTTGGAGTTTTCTACTTTACAGGTGTCTGTCTGATTTTCTCAGATCTTTTGGTATTGTTCACCAGACTTCTTTTGCTTTACTTCGCAGCATAATGGTGTTGCTGAATGCAAACACCGTCATCTTTTGGATGTCACAAGGACTCTTTTGATTCAGAGTCGAGCTCCTCATTCGTTCTGGGGTGATGCGGTTCTCAATGCATATTACTTGGTGAATCGCATGCCTTCTACTATCCTTGGAGAAAAGGTTCCTTTCTTGATTGTTTTTCCCGAGAAAGACCTATTCTCCCTTATTCCCAAGGTCGCGACAAGCTCTCTCATAGTGCTGTCAAATATGTGTTTGTTGGTTATTCTCGTACTCAAAAAGGGTATAAGATATTTTGATCTTGTTAGGAGAGAATATTATGTGAGTGTTGATGTCACATTTTTTGAGTCTATTATGTATTTTCTCCTACATGTGACGTGTTGTCTAATGCTGACTTTGGTGAGGATGTATTTGTCATGTCTTCTACTCGTCCCTCTCGCCCCTCTGCTCACGTGCCTTCCTCGTCATCCAACATACCTCAGGTATGTAGTGAACACATTGTTTCTACTGATGGCACTGGTGATATGCTTATTCCATATGATACTATACAGGAGGAGTTGATGCCGGAGATTATAGTGGTCGATGACCTCGATGTACCTATTGCCTTGAGGAAGTCACGTCGTAACTGTGCTACTTATCCTCTTGCTGCGCATGTTTCCTTGGACCATCTTTTATAGGAGTACATAAGGTTTGTTTTGGGACTCTCAGCTATTACTATCCCGCGAACATATCAGGAGGCCATACAGGTCAGTAGTTGGCGAGTTGCCATGGAGGAGGAGATGCCCGCTTTGCAGGCTCGTGGTACTTGAAGTGTTGTTTCTGCTCCTCCAGGTGCCTTTATTGCGGGGTGCAAATGGATCTTTACAGTGAAGCAACATGCAGATGGTAGTGTAGACCGTTACAAGGCAAGCCTTGTAGCACGTGGGTTTTGCCAGACTTATGGAGTGGACTATCAGGATACCTTTTTTACAGTGGCTAGATATTAAACATTGCGCATTCCTCTATCAGTTGATGTTTCATTAGACTGGCCTCTTTACCAACTTGATTTGAAGAATGCGTTTCTATATGGAGATCTTCAGGAGGAGGTATATATGCAGCAACCACCAGGGTTTGCTGCGAAGCGGGAATTTCAGAGGTATGTAGGCTCCACAAGGCGATTTACAGCATGAAGCAGAGTCCGAGAGCTTGGTACCATAAGCTTTCGGAATTGATACATCACCAAGGATTTGCGTGGTCCACTGCGGATCACTTGCTTTTTGTGCTGAGGAGACAGAGAGGTATTGTTGCTATTCTTGTCCGTGTTGATGATATTATTGTTACGAGTGATGATGAGCAGTGCATTCGGGCTGCAAGGAGTTCATAGGTCTGCAGTTTATGGTCTTGTGATGACCCGAAGGAAGTTTGTGACTGATCTTTTATTAGATAAATATATGACATGGTGCAAGTATGCTACTACCCCTATGGATCCGAGTACAAGATTATAAAATGATGACACCGAGGAGGTAGATAAGAGGAGATATATGGAACTTCTTGGGAAGCTTTTATATGCTGCCATAACCAAACCAGACATATCCTTTACTGTGAACAATGTGAGCTAGTTCTTGGAGCCGCTTAGGAAGGTTCATATGGATGTAGTCTATATGATTTTGAGATATTTGAAGACTTCACCTGGTACTGGTCTTATATTCAGCAGAGGTACGTTTCTTGAGATAACAACTAGTGCAGATGCAAACTATGCAGGATATCCTAAAGATAGGAAGTCTACTTATGACCTTGCTATTTTTATGGGGAGCTCTCTCGTGTCATGGAAAAGTAAGAAGCATATAGTGGTTGTTAGATTTAGTGCAGAATCTGAGTACATGGGTATGGCACAAGGAAGCATGGAGATGATGTGGGTTAGATCGATTTTGACTGATCTTGTTGTTGAGGTTCCTCTTCCCATGCAGCTTTTATGTGACAATCAAGCAGCTCTATTTATTGCCAATAATCCCGTATTTCATGAACAAACCAAGCATATAGAGGTCTATTTCTACTGTACTAGAGATATGATTCAGAAGGGTCTCTTATCTACATCCAATGTTTCTACTGAAGATCAGACAACTGATATTTTCACCAAGGCCCTTTCTAAAGGCCCTTTTCAAAGATGTTTCAAGCAGAGCTTGATAGACATATATGTTCTAGCTTGAGGGGGAGTGTTGAGATATTTATATCTCTTTATATTTATTTATTATTTCTATCTCCTTTATGTACCTCTCATGTAATTTACACACGGTTTTTCTCCTATATAAGAGAGCCCTAGGGCTTCAGTAATAAATATAATTCTATTTTCCTTCAACAATTTTGTTAGTTAATTACTAAATATCCAACAATAACAACAAAGCCTTTTCCCATACTAAGCAGGGTCAGCTACATGGACTCTTTGACAACACTTCTTGGGCTTTCCTCACCTTCTTTTATCTGGTTCAACACCCCAAAACTCGCATCTCCTAACTGGTGCACCAACTGGCCTCCTTTGCAAATGGTCAAACCATCTTAAGCGGTTTTCTCACATCTTATCCTCAGAGCTATACTAACTTTCCTTTTGATTGCATCATTTCAAATCCAATCTTTACGTTTGTGTCCACACATCCACCTTAGTATTTTCATTTATGCTACTGTCGTTTTCTGCACATGTCTATGTTTCACATGCCGAATTCAGATCCATAGAGCATAGCACGTATCACGGTTGATTTGCAAATTTTCATTTGATTTTCAAAGGAATTTTCTTATCACAGAGAAGAGTAGAGGCTCCTCTCTACTTTAGCCAGCATGCATTTATTCTATTAGTAGCATCTCCATCTATTTTCCCATCATGTTGCAAAATAGATCCCAAGCATCTAAAAGAATTTCTCTTCTGAATGTTATCTTCATCAATCTTCACCTTGATTCCTTCATCAATATTACATTATTACAAAATAGAATAGAAATTTAGCCTTTAAGTCTAGTAGGAAAGAATATACATTTACGAGTTTTATCAAATTCCTCATCTTACAATTATTTCCATGTTATCACATTTTCAATTGCACCTTTTCCCTTATCCTTTTCATATTTTATCAAAGATCCATCAATCGTAAGGTAGATAGTGGTGCTCCTTCTTGCACATCTGCCATGGTTTGTGGTATATCAAAATAATCCCCATATGCCTTCTTGTATTGTTGGTTATCCTCACAAGACAATATACAAGTGGAGACTATCATTATCAAGATGACATTGATCTTCACCTGAATAATTCACAAGTTCTCGTCGTCATGTTAGTTGTATGTATATTGAAAATATGCGTGATTCGCGATTTTTGTTTAAGACAACGATGGTCATCGCAATACATGAAGTGAATTTATCATGCTAAGTTATTTGTTGATATCCTTGTTTTAAATAACAAGACCAATTTTAATTTCTATTGGAGCTTGGTCTTATCTTGTATAAATATTTAATAGTAAGTAGTCATAAAGTCTAGTAGGAAAAGAACATATATTTGAGATTTTTATCCCCATTCCCTACCTTACATTTATTTCCATCTTCCCACATTCTCTACTAGACATTTTCCCTTCTTTGTTTCATTCTTTATCAAAAATCCATCAATCATAAGGTAGACGTGTGCGCTCCCTCTTCTTGCACATGAATATGATACTCATGTTACATTGAGTTCTTCCTTCACGTATGTTGTGGTTTGTGATATATCAAAGTATTCCTCCTACGTCTTTTTGTTTTGTTGGTTATCATTATAAGACAATCCATGGTGACAAGTGTCATTTTTAAGAAGACATTGATCATCACCTAAATATTTACAAATTCTTACCATCTTGTTAGTTGTACCTATGTATATTGAAACTATTGTGTGGTTCATAACTTCTATTTTATGTTAACGTTTGTTATCGAAATTCATGAAGCAATTTTATGGTACTAAGTAATTTTTTAGTATTCTCGTTGTTTCAAATAATAAGATCAGTTTGTAGTCATTTTTCTAAGAGGATGCTTTTATCTTGCTTCAACATATAATGATAGATATATTATGTTCAACATTTTTTGTCAATAATTGTGAACCCCTCAGGATCCGGGTACCCTTTTACGCGCAATTCGCAAGATATCATTCATGTTTAATCACACAAGTCGCAAAATACAGGGAAAATTTTTTTTTTCGCAACTATGACATTCATTCTCAATACATGACCACAAGTACAAGAGACAATATGGCACCAAAATTCTTTTCATTAATATTCATATCAGTTTACAACGTATACAAGGATCTTCCATTACATCATATATCCCAAAGTGTGATACAAAAGAAAAAGCATTTACATCATTACTTGAACAAAAACTGAGACAAGGAATTCATACCGTCTCGTATATACTCTGTCTCCTGGAAGCATGTATAGCTACTGAGCTGCAGGCTGTTTGCCTGCCAAACATGTTAGGAAAGAAAAGGCGTCAGCGGTTGCTGGTACCTCCCAAAAACTTATATAAAATAACATGCATTTATTATTTACAAAAGAAAGCAAGTAGAGAGGCGAGAACAACTCAAATTAAACTTTATTTCTACTTTGCAATGAAAAAGGTTTTTCAGTCTACTTGTAAGCATCTCAAATGTTTGTCCCATACCCCAGCATTTCCCACATGTGACATATTTTATAGTACTTGAGTATTCATGAGTATCTGAGTGTAAGCACAAATCTATTCAGAGATCACGCTGTTGAGTGATAATGAAACAGTTATGATTGGAAAGATCTATTAATTTATTTAAATCATTGGGTAGAGAGAATGGTCATTTCCTTCTAACTCTAACTGATGATCGTAACTTCTCAACTCTTAATTCCAATGTTTCAGATACAACTCCAGATGGTGTAGATGTAGATATGGATGATTTAGATATAGAATCGCCAAGTCTGTTTGGCGAAGTAACTCAAGCGGTGAAGAAGCCTACAAATGGCTCTTCCGTCTCGCCCTCTAATTGGAAGCGCGGTCCAATAGAGGGATAGGTCTATTCTCCAACTACGCCACTGAGACGGGTGAGAGTGACTCCCTAGAAAAGTCGCTCTAGAAAAACAGCCCGACTAGTACGGGCAACCGAGCTCGTACGTAAAGCTGAAAAACCAGGATCCCCCGCCTGGGCATCCTAAAACAGGGTCAGCGGAACTGGTCTAAAGTCTGGATCCCAACGAGGCGTAAAAACACTGCGAGCTCGCGTAAAAACCGAAAAGGGACTGGGATCCTAGACCCGCGCACTTGGCGGCCGCTGCCCAAACTGGGCTTCCTATCTTCCACCCAGTTGAGAGTCACCGCGCTCTCGCACGGTCAGGTGTAAAGGTCATCATGACCGGCATAAATAAATTATCATTACTTATTGATCCAGAATTTTGATTCCAACCCATGTATAATCATTTAGATCCACTAAGAGTCCATCCTATTAAAATTCTTAATAAACCATCCTTATCCAGATACATGTCAGACAATGCATCTTAAGGGATCAATATGCCACCTAAAATTATAATTGGGCTTGTTTTATTGGCAAAGTTGATAAGATTGATGGTGTAGAAACCGCTTTAATAAATGAAAATGACAAAACTCAACAGGAATCAGAGCAGCGAATTGACTACAATCAAATTTTTAGACAATGATCTAACAGATAGAATACTTTCTTTGGCGACCTCGATTTGGGAAAATAATTGATTTCAAGATAAGCTTTCTGTAATCAAGAATTATCCTTAATCTACTGCACCAACAATATCCATCACCTTTGATAATACTTCTACCTTCCTACCAACTACATTCGAAAACCCAAGTGATAGAAGAGAAGGTATGATTGTCACCCCAAGCTTCTGTGCAAGAAGTCAGAGGGGAGATAACAATTTTACTAGATTCTGGACTTCCCTGTATTATATGTAAATTTCACGTGTCTTACTCTATCCCCTAAATGTCTGCCATAATTTATTGTCTCTCTCCTTTAATAAAAATCCTAATTTTACCACTGCATACCGCAACACGGACAATCTAAATCCCGTTGTTTAATCTTGGACCGAAGCAATCAGGATAACAACTCAAAATATTTTAAGCAGATAGCTAAACCTCGGCTCACGGCTACACCTACAAGGGTTGGCTAAAAATGCAGAATTTATGACAAGTTTTTATTGCTATTACATAGGTAGAGCAGCGGATTAATTGGATGCACACATCCAAATCAACAAGAAACTTAATTTCGTACCTTTCGTGATTTCATAAACCAAACTTCTCTATTTAAAGAGTTATAACAGATCTTTAAAAAGGAAACTTCAAAAACCGTCACCGGCAAAAGCATTCAGACAAATGCAAAATTCCAGAATAACAAAGACAGATCAAATTTGAATCCCCATATTTAGTGGTATGATTGGAAATTTGACTTTTGTTTAGGATACTTATATTTGAATAGAAATCCCTCCTATTGCTTGCAGTAAAGATTTATAGAATGCTTTCCAACAATTAGATATGCACTCTGATCTCAAATTAAAAGAAAGGCAAAGATACAACGGGAACACAAATCATATGCATGTGCATGTTCGATCCGAGGTTACGACGATATAAAAATTGACAATCCGACCTATAGGAGTTAAAATGCGGAAATATGCAGCAATGCAGAAGATCCGTACTGCAGTTCAAACGTGAAATCCCCTAATTTATATTTTTATCTTTTTATTTCCTGGAAATCAGAACTTAGAACTGAAATTTGGTCTTTAAATATGTAAAACCCCCGTAATGGCAGTAGAACAAAGAGGAAATTTGACATGTATGGCAGCAAAAGATGGGGAAGGAGGTACCTTAGAGCCTCAAAATGAGAGGATTTCTTGACATGCAGGAAGATGTCCAGCAGCTGTAGCTGGGAGCTCTTCCTGGAGCTGCAAAGATGGCTGAAGAAGCTCTAAAAGAAGAAGGAACAGCAACAGCTTGGAGTGATCTGGTTTCTCACATGGTTGGGAAATGGGAGAATAGATGAGAATTTTGGGGGAAAGTTGGAAAGGAGAAACAAGAAACGAGAGGGAGAAGCCTTGGCGTTGGTGTTGTTATATAGGTAAAGAAAAGGAGCTGCTTGATGCCAAATGGAAAGGAGGTTGATGCCACATGGCTGGAGACATTTAGAGGATAAAAAAAAAACAATCGGATGTACTGTGTACTGTCTGTGCACAGTCAGTAAAAATAAACGCTATATTTTTTTTTAAGACCATCTTTTAACTATTATTTATATCTTTTTAAGATACAAAAGTCATCCGTATTCGCAAGTCGAACGTCGGATTTCGACACGTAAGATCTTGATTTGATTGTCTTAGAACGACGATCAATATGAGTATAATATTGATATACTTTCGGTTGGATTTTGAACCCCCGAAATTTTCGGATACAGATTTCGGTTTGAGGTTAATTTTTATGATTTAAAAATATCAAACGACCTCCGATTGACGAACGGTCGATTCCGTTGATTTCGTATCGTCGAATCGGATCTCATGATGGTCTCGGTTCGTTTCGCGGTTTCTGAATTTGCGTCGCGGCTTTTCACGGCGCGCAAGACGAAGTGACCTATTTTTGATCGATTTCACCCGAACAACTTTTGATTCACTACTAATTGGTCGTTTTAGGTTGGTTAGTATTGACCGACAATGTTTTTGGGTTCATTAGACCCAAAATCGGACGACTTCGGGTTTGATTGGAAACCGGATGTTACAATAATATTATATCCTTTTAATAAGTTTTATATAATATTTTTTTATTGATATATTTCTTTCATCATAGCAAACAAAACCTAAATTTAAATTGCAAAAAATATACAATATCCGTAATAGCTAGGTATTCTTATACATTTTATATGATATGTTGGATATCTTCCTTAATTATATAGTTTTTAATTTATCTTAACAATACAACAACAAAGCCTTTTCCCACATTAAGTAGTGTCGGCTACTTGGATTCTTTGCCTCCATTCAAATCTATCTTTCGTCAATTTCAGACTTAGATTCAAAAAACAAAGATCCTTTGTATAATCTCATTCCAACACATCATAAGCCTTCCTCGCGTTCTCTTAGCCGACTCAACTTCCCACAGCTCACATCTCCTAACTGGTGCATCGGTCATCCTCCTTTGCAAATGGCAAAACCACCTTAAGCGGTTTTCTCACATCTTATCATCGATCAGAGCTACACCAAATTTCCTTCGGATTGTGTCATTACGAATCTGATCTTTAGCGATAGTAGTTTCATTTCTGCTACTACCATCTCTACACATGTTTATGGTTCACATGCCAACATTCAAATCCATAGAGCATAGCAGGTCTCACAGCTGCTTTGTATAATTTTCCTTCGATTTTCAAAGGATTTTTCTTATCACAGAGAACAATAGATGCCCCTCTCCACTTTAACCAATCCACATTTATTCTATTAGTAGCATTTGCATCAATGTCTCCATCATGTTGCAAGATAGATCCCAGGTGTCTAAAAGAATCTCTCGTATAAATGTTATCTCATCAATCTTCACTTCGATCTCTTCACCATTTCTTCCATCTAAAGTGCACTCCGTAGATTCAATCTTAGCCCTACTTAAATGAAATCCTTTAGTCTCTAATGCATGTCTCCAGACCTCAAGCTTCTCATTTATTCTATCTCTAATCTCATCAATCAACTCAATATCATCAGCAAATAACATGCACCATGATATCTCATCTTGAGTGGACTTATTAACTCGTCTATAATGGAGGTAAAAAGAAATGGAGTCAAAGCTAATCCTTAATGCAAACCAATGTCGATGTTAAATAATCAGTATTCCTAGACTGTTTCCTTACATAAGATGAAGCCCTATCATACCTATCCTTTATGAGGTTAGTGTATAGGGCATGCACTTGTCTCTTCTCCAAAACTCTCCACAATATCTCTCGTGCAACAGAATCATAAGCCTTCTCCAAATCAATGAAAATCGTATGGAGGTTTTTCTTTTTAAATCTATAAATCTCCATCGTTCTCCTCAGCAAGTGGATGGCTTCAACAGTTGAGTGACATAACATGAAACCAAATTGGTTTTCTTTTACTTTGGAAACTTGCCTCAACCTTCTTTCGATCAATTGTTCCCAAATTTTCATAGTGTGACTCATCAGCTTGATACATCTGTAATTTGAACAATTTTGAATGTCTCGTTTGTTCTTATAAAGCAACACCACATTGCTTCTCCTCCAACTTCATGCATTTTCTTGGTTTGCCAAATAACATTGAATAAATTTGTATGCTAAGTCAAACCACGCACACCTTAAACTTTCCATACTTTTATAGGAATATGATCAGGTCCTACACATTTCCCAGGTCTCATATCCTTCAAATCCTCCTCTACTTCCTTCCTTTGTATCCGTTTATAACTTGCACAATTCAAGTAACTTTCGCTACTACCTAGATCTCTCAAAGTGACCTCTCTATTTCTTTCTTCAATGAAAAGCTTATGGAAATACTGCTTCCATCTAGTCTATATATCCTTATGAGTAACAAACATGCGACTTTCCTCATCGTTAATGCATCTCACTTGAGAAAGGTCTTTGATCTTTCTTTCTCTTGCTTTGGCTAACATGAATATATCCTTATGACTCTCCTTAGAATCAAGATTTTAGTACAAAACTTCATAAGCTTTTGACTTAGCTTTGCTTACAACTTTCTTTACTTCGTCCTTCGTTGTTTTGTAGTTTGTGATAGTTTTCTTTGTTATATCCTTACTTCCTTCTATTGTTTTAATTTATCTCAGTAATTTGTAGTAAAAAAATATAATTATAAAATACAACTTTTATAATTATAATCTTCTTAATATAAATAATTTATATAAGAATTAATGTTTCATTTTCGAAATAAAATAGATCGAATTTGAATATTCAAAACTCAAAATGAATCGAATTTAAATCCGAGTTAGCAAATTCATTTAAAATTCGATTGTAGTTAGGATTCATATTTTTAAAATGAATAAAATATGAATCCTTATGGATTCGAAGGTTTCGATTAGCACCCCTAATCGTATCAGTAGGTCTGGATATGGATATATCGAGGGTATATCGTAAATGCTGATGGAAATTCGGAAATAACTTAGAAAAGTGTTTTTTTGCGAATCAAAACCAGCTTGTTCTTATGACAATAAATGACAGTTAATTGCACTTATATAAATATGAAGGTATATTAACACATTAACATGTTACACCGAATAGCGTATGCTATTTATAAACAAAAGCTTGAGAGATATCCAAAATAAAAGAAATAAATGAGTATAATAAGTTATTCAATTATAGAGTACATCATTCATGATACTTGCTAGTTCAAAACAAAAGAAGATCTAATGCAGATTTGAAACTATAATTTATACATGAGATAAAGGTAACCAATACCAATTAGAGAGCCTGACTTGGATACATATCGAAAGATTAACAATATTTACAAACATAAATTTGGTTATTTATGCATGTCGGATTTGTTTCTGAATGTGATAATATAGGGAGCATCTAGAAAATCCTCAACAAATTGGCTTTTAATGCTTAAAAAATTTATATTCTAGACTTCTTTCTTCGTAAGACAAGCACTGAGTCAACTAAAATGGTTGATGTCGATGATAGAGCATCAATATCGACAGTATACTGATGATATCACTCGAAATGATGGAAAGTTTGCACTAAATACTTAAAATTTCCTCAATATCAATGAATACGAGATGACATCGCTGATACATCGCTTGATGTCGGTCGATATCGAGGAAAAGGGTCCTCGAGTTAATATTGGTATCCCTGACTTGTCGAGAAATTTCAATTCATGATTTGGTACTATTGGAGCAAATAAGTCCTTTGTGTGGCCATGCATCATTCGGATATCTGAAGTTCTTCATAGTAGCTAGAGACATCCTCTACACATGTCTATAGTCTACAGCCCAACCCTCCTTACCATAAAATATTAGCGATCTCACCGCAGCCTTTCATTATTTTCCTTTAAGCTTCAATGATATCTTCTTATCATAAGCTCCAGTTGAGTGGCGTGGGTCTACAAATTGCCATGCGCTACAAAAGATAAGAGTGGCCATCATTCCTCCATTGTAAGCTGTCATCTAAAGTATTGGAGTGCTTTGATATTATTGCAAGGAATATCTGTTTCTAATGGAGCCTCGACAAATCGTCTATATGATGACCTAAGGTCGGATAAGGATACTGCTGCAGAGATACTGTGCATGCTGCCCTATCTTCTACCCTTCTTGAGTGCTATAGGAACACATGCGATGTCAGTGTTTAGGATGTCTCATAAAACCATCCCCTATAGCAGTATCACTAGAAGAAAAATATGTTGTCAGTTGTAAAATGTCTGTCAGATAAGTCACCTCAGTAGGAGTAGGTGATGAATCAGAATGGGGCTCTTTAATTATAAATAAAACCACTCCCAGTTGAGATGTTTTGAAAAATAAACAAGATAAATCAAAGATAGTGCAACAATTGAGCTCAAATAGACGCCAGTGTGCGTGATGTCTAGGGTGCGGCTAACATCCTACTCTTCTCTCCGTACATATGAGTGGAAGTTGTGATGTCAACTTAGTTGTTGGCATTGACAACATGTTTAACATAACCAACAAAGTAGTGAATAGCAATAGCGATTGTATCAGAGTGATCACCTTATTGGGAGCGGGTGGAATCATAATGGTTCAATGTAGTCCCTTTGGAGACTACCACAGGTTGGTCATCACTTTCAACAATGACGGTTCAAGCAGCACTAGGGTAGCCATTCTTTGACCAATAGACAACCCCGGTATGCACAAGATTCCCACATGATGTACATTGGCTTGTACCACATTCTTTACTAGGCATAGTCTGATTCGTCCTCATCCTCCATACATATGACTTCTTCCTCATCTTGAGGGGCAACAAGAGTGGTGTCCGTTCTATGAATTTCATGAGTGACGATGTATTCATTCTTGGACCAACAAACAAACCCGATATGCCCACGTTACCCACAAAATGTACATTGGGTTGTCCCACATTTTTTACTAGGCATAGTATGATTCATCCTCGTCCTTAATATAAATCACTTCCTCATTGTCTTAAGGGGGTGCGGAAGATGTGAAGAGAAAAGTTGTATTGCTCGTAGCACTACAGCTCTCTTATATATGAGAAAAGCTCTAGGGAGAAATTACATAAAGAAAACTGGAGAAATAGAAAAAATATAAATAAAGACAATGACATATAATTAACTCAATACCCCCCTCAAGCTGGAGCATATATGTCTATCATGCTCATCTTGGAACAACAATGGTGAAAAGGACCCCTCGCAAGAGCCTTGGTAACCATGTTTGCAATCTGATCGCCTGAAGCAACGTGAGAGGTGGAAATAAGCCCCTTTTGAATCAAATCATGGGTATAAATACAATCTACTTCCAGTGTTGTTAAAGTCGCCCGATTGGCCCGACTAGTAGGTCTGACTAGTCTAGTTAGCGGGTCTGCCGACCGAGTACCAACTACTTCTGACTAGGCACACTATTCAACCAATTTTTGCTTGGAAATACCATATTTTTTAATGTTTTATCTTCTTTTTTATAAGCAAACTTATAGTAATATGCTTAGCGTTTTAGTTAAATTCAATTACTTCTTTTATTTTATTATGATAGTATAAAAATGTACAAATTCTATGTAAATTTCTGTATAAAAATGAGTTATATATTTAAAATAATCATAAAATTCAAAGATGATTAAAGTCCGACTAAATCTGATTAGTCGCCCCATTGCCGATTAAAATTAGTCAGTAATCTGGTCGACCGAGTGCCGATTATCGACTTTTGCAACCTTGTCTACTTCAATGTGCTTTGTTCTCTCATGGAACGCTGCATTATTAGCTATGAACAGAATTGCTTGATTATCACATTTGAGGTGCATCGGAAGAGGTATCGCAATAGTTATGTCAGTTAGGACTGACTTGACCCACATCATATTTGTGCTCCCTTGGGCCATAGCCCTATATTCTGATTCAGCGTTGGATCGAGCAACAACTGTCTGTTTCTTACTTTTCCATGAAATCAACTCTCCCTCAGGATCCTCAGAGTGATGGTGTTGTCAGAAATTGGTAGACGGCTCTATTTCCATACACCTCCTCCACGATGGCTCGTGTGGAGGTCGTAATCAATTGATCTCTAGCAGCAATATAGTTCGGGTCAAGTCTACCAAGAAATACCACATCATTATGTGTTTGTGATATTATCTCTATTTTGGCATTTATATCTTTTGTCTTTGTCCTAACTCCTAAGTGGCGTTCTTCATTGTTTTATCTACACGCTCTATCTTTAGAAGAATGTGCTCTTTATCGTATACATGTACAATAATTAGGAATGTCCTATATCATTTAAGACAATTGGTCTCATCCAACTTATGGATTGAGTCAAACAAGGGTAGGTGTATGCTTCCTCCATTATATCCATGGGATATCACATCGATATTTATAACATCTTCACTACCATTCCATAAATATAGAACACACAAAGGACTATGCATTGAAGTATTGATTTAGATCACACCACAGATAAGTGAACTTGGGGGAAAACGAAAAACTTTGAAGAATAGCCTCTGATGATGCATTAGGGGTTGTGGTACATGCCTCAGTAATTGTTAGAGGGAAATCATTGTGTTGGTGCATCGAGAGGAGAGATAGCACTATGCAATGGTGTTATTTGGCTTGAGGGGATGTAATAGACTTGCTAGCAGTGGATGCCTTGTGGTTGAGGTCTAATGGGGTCAGATGCTTGGTGGTGGTCTAATGACAAGGTATGTTGGTGGAGAGGAAGCAAAGGCATGGTGGCGACTACCTGGGGTGTGGGCCTTACAGAGCCAAAGGCATGGTTGTTGTAGGCCCTAAATGGGGGCTTGTGGTGGGGCAGGTATGTCTTGTGTCTGATACCAAGCTTGCAAAAGCCAACCATCGTTATTCATCGTTCGGTTCACTGATTAAGTATTAGTCGGCAATCGAACTACTTATCAAATTTAGTCAAATTTATATTTTTTAATAATATATATTATTTTCAATACATGTATTCTAATATATTTATATGGTTCATTCGATATACATGGACATCATTACCCTAAAAATTATCCAAAATTACATTAAAATTTATCCCATCCAATTTTTAAGGTTTCTTATAATTCATCCGTAATAGTTAAAATTATCCTAAAATTGTTATCCCGATACATGATTGTTTAAGTATGCACAATTTATCCATTTATATCCACATAAATCTTCAAACATCATTTATGGCTTACAAAGATGATATTATGGGTTTTTTATGATAGATTATAAATGAGAACACATGTTGATAATGCATGGTTTTTCGAAGAAAACAATCATTCGCTATATGGATTAAATTGTAACATCAAAATACCTATGCAAGTTTTTTTAAATACCTTATTGCTGATTCGTTACGCCAAATATGGAGGGAACATAGAGGTGGTGATGAAAGCTAACGGGACGAAAATGGAGGGCATTGGAAACTTGCATGGACATGTAGATGATGGAGGCAACTGACAAGAGTGGCTTGCAAGGAGGACGAGACGATCGTATTTGGCAACCTAGAGTTGGAGGCGAGAATCATAGAGGTGGAGGTGAAGGTGATATCAAATTGAAGGGGGAGGCGAACAATCACTAAGGAAAGGAAAAGAGGTGGAGCGAGTTAGTTGGCTGGCATCGGAGGAGGGTTCCAAGGGGGAGGGTTTAGTTTAGGGGTTCGTTTTGTGGGGTGGTAGGTTGGTTTGGGGAGTAATCGGATTTAGTTGGGGAATGGGGATTAATTACCTGAAGCAGGTGAGACAACTAGGATATATAGGTCAAGATTAAGTGGAAAGTGAGCGTTAAAGCGAAAAACGGGAGCGGAAGCTGTCTTTGGGGGCTTTTTTAATGGCTTTGCCGGTCCTATTCGTTTTTGTATTGAGGTTGCGACTCTTTCCAAATCCCACCTTTGCCTTCCTTTGATATATATATATATGTATGTGTGTGTGTGTGTGTAGAGAGAGAGAGGCAAAAATAGGAGGAAACATGCGTTAGTATTCGCCAACGTATCTTATTTATATACTATAGGCATACGTATGTATGCGATAAGAATGATTTACAAACCATATATCTTTTATTTCGTGAATTATAGAATTAAATGTCTACACTAACTTATTTTGTATAAAAAATATGTATCTGATTGAATTTATGCTATTGAATTCAATATATAATATACGGATTTTAAATAAATATCAAAAATTAATGAAGCAAGATAGATTCTGGAACTGCTATGCTTCGTTTTTGTTCTATCTTTCCATAATTGTAAAAGATTGAGAATACATATCCATCCACAGAATGACAAAATAATTATATAGAAATTATTTATAAAATTTACCAATAAATGAATTCATTTGGTGAGATTTTCATAGTTAGATTTTTTAATCATACAAAACATATAAAATATATAATGAAAGGAATTTTTTAATGATATATAAGATTTTCAAGATCAGATTCTAAAATAATTAATTAACAATATGCCCTGTAATGATATATATATATATATATAAAAGTTTTTTTGAAAAAATTATATTTGAATAGGTGATATCTCTAATGCTAAATATAGAAATATAGTTACATGAAAGAGGGGGATAGGAAAGGTAATAGTATCAATATTTTTATTATTTTAATGTTATGAGAAATAATAATTTTTATTCATCACATATACTTAGCAGTAAAAATAGTTATGATATATACTTTGTATTCGGTATCATCTTATATTATTATCTATAGTTATTTTGTCTAATAAGAAAATCAAGCATATATTGAATTAATAATAGTGATTAATTATTGGTAAAATATTAGTTACAATGAAATATGACATTTTATTGAATTTGAATTTAATTTAAGTAATTATTTACTCCATTAAGATTAAAATTTTAAAGTTGGATGCAGATCAATATTTTTCTTATTTTACTGTTATGAGAAATAATAATTTATATTTCATCACATATACTTAGCAGTAAAAATAATCATGATATATACTTTGTATTCCGTATCATCTTATATTATTATCTATAGTTATTTTGTCTAATAAGAAAATCAAGCATATATTGAATCAATAATAGTGATTAATTATTGATAAAATACTAGTTACAATGAAATATGACATTTTATTGAATTTGAATTTAATTTAAGTAATTATTTACTCCATTAAGATTAAAATTTTAAAGTTGGATGCCTTTTTTGAAAGAAAAATAGATATTTACGGACATGCATGTGTAACATATATATTTATTTTCTTAATAAAACAATAGTTTTTTTGTATATACTCTATTTATTACATTATATAATATATGTAATTTATCTATATTTATCATAAACAAATATTTAAACATAAAATAAAACTTGATAACTATAGGTTATCCTTTTTGTAAAATATAATGAATAATTATATGGATATAACATGATTTATTCTCTACGTTGGTAAGTTTTTCTAATAAATTTTAAAAGATATAAACTTATAAGGTAAATACTATATTTTATATTAAGAGTTTACGAAAAATATTTTAATAAAATATAATTTTTCCTCTAAAGTTGTTATTCAGTTAATTTGATGTAAGATATTAGTTATATCATAATTATTTTATCTATCTCAAAAAGATTTTCCAATTACACTTATTATAAAAGATGTAAGAAAATTTAGAAAATCAATGAGGGGAGGAGGGAGAAAGAGAGTAGGCAAGATGGGGGAAGTGGGATGGGGGGAAAGAGTTTAAACATGATCTTTATTTACTATATGTATAGAGAGAGCATAGATAAAGACAAACATGATACCCATACATATTAAAGTTAGATACTTTTATTAATAAAATATAATATATGTCAGATAATAATGTCATGATAATTGATGGGTGAAAGGGAGAGAGAAAGGTCTGAAATGGAGAACATCACGTGTGAGAGAGAGAGAGAGATTGAGTGGAATGGCAGAGACATAGGAACAGTACCGTGAATTAGTGAGATAAGGCATGGTCTAACATGTTGGAGAACCACATGGCAAGCTGGGAAAGTAAAAGCCAATAGCGTGAGGGAAGAACTGCTTGTGCGAGAAAGGCCAAATGTTAAAGAATGGACGAAAGATAGCCTGTACACGTGTCATATACACTGTAAATTTTAGTGGCTTTAGTATATGTATCGATATATATATATATATATATTACAAATTAAATAATATTTGATTTTAATAATATATTATATTATATCCCTATAATATATAAAATTATACTTTTCCTTCTCGGTTACCCATATCTCTTGATTTGAGCCTCTTTCGTGTCATTTTGTATAGGCCACTATTGTAATGACAGTCTAGCTTTCCCTTTGCGTGGTCAGATCTCTCTGATATGTGGGTATTATAAAGGGTTCATGCCAGCGTTGAGTCTTCATTCCTTGCTTTCTGGGTCGAATCCTCTCAACTTGCTCTCTTCCCCTCCCTCTACTTTGATATTTCGTCAATATATAATAGCGTAGAATTGCCGTATGACAGCTTTCCATATTAGATTCCTACATCCCCAGAGTTTGGATAGTGAAACATACCTAGGAGGATCTCGACATTCTGTGTTGTCCGATTCTCCTGTAGTCTCACACTGATACCACTCTCACACCTCAGATTCGATGTCTTTCACTTGACATCCCAGTTTTACAGTGATGAACATATACACAGCTCTTCAGAAACAACACATGTCTTCTCTTCATCGGCTAGTCTTTTTCGCAATGAGGTCTCAGGTCTACCTCTTCTCTGCTTGTCACATTGACTTGTGCTTCCTTCCTCTGTTGTAACTACAGCTCGTTATTCCCCACTATCTATAAGCTTGTTTCGTGTCGTCCATGTGAAAGAAAAGAAGTCCATTCTTCCCACTTCATATCCATTTTCTGCCTCCTTGAGAGTATGGGCCTTATTTAATTTGAGAATGGACTCCAGATCACATATTCTTAGTGTAGTATGATGCTCAGCTTGCCTGCTTCGTGCTCAGTAAACTACCGGGGGAAGAGAATCTGCATGCTTCCCATTCATTCTTTTATAAGTTTGTTCTTCGACGCATCGCTTTCCCTTCTGTAATAGAGGCGCGATAATAGGCGCGCTTGGCAAACGGAGAAAAACCTTGGTCGACTCGGTATAGTCTGATCATTGCTTATCTCTTTCTTATCTATTAGTGAATTGAGGAAAAGAGTGCACCAGAGGTGAAAAAGCAAGAAAGAGGCATTATTAGATGACTTAGAATTGGTACATGCATGTAAAGCAGAAATTACCCCTTTAAGATAATATGGATCTGAGGAAGGCTAGCTAATCATGAGATCTGAGTGAGGGTAACTAATCATGAGTTCAGGTTGTTGGGTCTGAAAGTGGTCGGAAAGCTAAATCAGCAGCAATGTCTTCTAAGAAAAGTCACACACTTAATCTTTCTAGATTTTCATATAATCAGTTGTTGAGATTTTGATCTAGTTTGAGCAGCATACTAGATATCTGAGGATGAGAGCTTGAATATATAATACGCTCATCGAAAGTAGAGCAATTTACCAAGTTAGTTTGAAGAACTCAGACATAGGACTGGTTGGAGATGAGAGAAACAGAGAAAAGTAGTAATAGCAGAGACCCCAAAATCTTAATTAATAAAGAAGGCGAGGTGATCTTGTTTACCCTAGGCTTGACTATTAGATATTCATATTCGGGAGAAGAGTTATATTCATCCTTTTCCAAGTTTGGGAGACGAAGTGAATTATGTCATTATTTATAATATATTAAATTAGTAGTACTTAATTGGGCTTGGTGGGGGTGCCCCCTAGCTTTTCGACATGTTCTAGATGGAGGGCATATGAGTCTGTTTCTGATGAATTTTGAATTGCATATTGGAGGGATATATATATATATATGAATATACATGTGATATTTAAAAAAAATGGAAAAATGATGTGGGGGCATCCTGTGGGGGCAATCCCATTTTTCCATACTACAGAAATGGCTTATTCCACAACATCAAAGCCTAGTTGACAACTGCTGCCATGACTCAGTGGCTGCTTAACTAGATCTACGATCCTGCGGTAACAAACCTGTCGCAACAGAGGTGGATTTCACAGCTCTCACTGTTGCAATGTCAGTCTACTATATATTCGGGCCGGTTGAGCGTAGATGAGGTAAAAAAGTGAGTCTTGTGCATATTAGAGTTCCAAGAACGCTTGGTCATCCCACGACTCATCAAAAAAACAAAGGGAAAAGGTCGGAGTGCGTCATTATAAGGCTAACTTCCTTTCCTATTACTGGTCCAGAACCTTCATTCTCACCTCTTGTCCACCAATTTGATATAGTTTGGGGCCCTCATGAATTGGCGTTTCTGACCAGACTCAGCACTAAAGATAGAGTGAGTCACCGGACATGACATGTGACCAGGAAGATCTAGACCAGAACGAGAAAAGCATGAGCTAAAGATAGCCTTGGTAGCTAGGACAGAGAAAGGCACTAGGTAATGTCGGTCATCAAATCAAGGCACACTCTACCTTGAGTTTCATAGGAGAAGAGGGCTTATACTTTGCAAACTAGCCAACCGAAGATGTCCCGAGGAAGTGGATAGCTACATAGAGAAGTAATTGGAGCTGTGGAAGATGTGAATCTTGAAATATCTGTTTAGGGTAGTGCTTTATAGCGACTGAATGGCCTGACTACTAACTAAAGGAAGGCAGTGGAGTGATGGAACGAAACGAGCCTCACTTAAGGCGAAACAAATTCTTGCGAGGGTCCTGGCACTATCCAAGTGCGAATAAGCCCGGAGGTGACTGCAATGAGACGATTGCCCCCATCTCCATTGGCGTAAAAAGGAGCAAACACTCGAACATGAGAGCAAGCCTCGGGAAAAACTATTGCCAGAAAGGCTAATTTCTAGAAGATCTCATCTCTTGATTCCTAAAAAATATGGTGCCCGATTGTTAAACCTACCTGGTGGACTAAGTAGATGACTAATTGACTTGCTTAGTCATTTGCTGATTAATAATCAGGTTATTATGCATAAGCAGAACATGTGGGTGACTACAATGTTGAGGCAGCTAACCCACTGACTCGACAAAACGAGCCAACTAGTTTGTCATTTTTTGCGAGTTTGTTTGATACCAAGTGGAGAATGATAGTTAGATTTCTTATTTGAATAAGATTCCTTAAAATTCCTTAGATAGGGCGAGTTCTAGGGTTAAGGTTACAACGAAGAGATATTACAATGAGAAAAGACAAGTATACCCATGAAGCAGTGAACAAAATATATGTCAATATTAAATATATAAGTATGTAATATATTAAGGGTAAAATGTATATGCTATGGGGAAGTAGCTAACTTGGCTACTCCTACCCTTTTTTGTAGTATTTTTTGAAAACATATGGGGGGTTTTAGATTGCCTAATATCATCACGTTGTCATTTAAATTTCAACTCAGTTCAAGATTCATATCACATCCCATTGAGCATATCAAGTATAAAGGGTCTCAGAGTTGTTGAAATTGACCCCTTTTAGATAGACATGTTATGAGTACCTGTTTTTCATGAAATTTGAATAACAACATGATGGTATTAGATAATCTAAATTCCTCTAGGTTTTTAAAAAATCATTATTTTTTAAAGGGTAGGAGTAGCCAAGTTAGCTACCCATGATAGCATATACATTTCATCAATATATCAATTAGTATATATTTATATTATTATATGTTTATTAGGTTTTATATGCAATTGTTCATATAACTATGACACCAAATCAGACAATATAAAAATTCTTAGCCTGCTCTTTATAACCCAGCGTTGACATCCTTTCCATTCACTGCCCACCATCTGCATCCTCTTTATTATTTTCATTAAATATATGCATCCTATTATAATAGTAACTAGTAGGAGCTCGTGCAATGCACTGGAACATAAAAGTTTGAATTTCACTTAGATATGTTGACCGCGTAAGATTATTATTCCTCACACAATTATCTTTGAATTTTGATATTCACAACAAATGTTATATCTATTGATAATGACTCATAAGAATGATTATCTAACTATTTTTTTTATAATATCTGAATATATAACAAGGAGTCATCTGACAATTCATACTGCAAATATTCCTTGGATTTTTTGTTTTTAACAATAAATAAAACAACAAATTTGACCCTCTAATGTTTTTTCTTGCACAAAAACCATGTCGTCTATGCATGTAACTCCCTCTTTCTTCATGAAGGCCCAATATCCAAAGTTAAACTCATCTGCCTCGGTAACACTATCGGAACTCATCTACCTCGGTAACACTATCGGCAGCTTCACTAAGATTGGCTCCCTAGAACTTATTATTCACTACCTTCTCGATTCTTTGCTTATCTCAAGCTCCGGTTTCAAGTCATCAATCTTTGAGATCTATCTTAAGATCCTTCCGACAACTTTGTTATTCATGATCTCCATGTTGGCGTCGAGCAACATCTTTAAACGAGCGATCTCCCCCAATAGGATCTCCATCTTCTCTTCCTAATCTCCACGATCTTCATCACATTGTCAACATGGCTTAGAGTGGTGTTCATCACCTTAACTAATATAGCAAATTCTTACTTCACCTTATGGAGCTCATGGGTGTTGAAGACCAATGCGGAGATGTTGAGCAAGTTCTTGCAATGAATGTTCTCGCAATTCTTATGTTACACCTCCTCCCTCTATTGTGTTACCTTTAGCTCAGCTCTCTCTAGTGCACAATATTTCTTGATCGGACCTCTCCTCTATGCACCTCCGGGTGGAGAGTTTCTTGGCGAGCTCGTCACATGGACTCTATCTATTGTAAACTGGGAAAGTGTTGACACTATTCGACTTTTTTTTCTCATTTTCGTGGTTGCCGAACATTTCTCACGTGAAGATAATAGATTCGGTTTATAGGTTCGAACACGGAGGTCTCATTCCAAGCAAATTGGGTATGAAAAAAAATAAATCAATTATAGAAGCAGCAACAATTTCAGAGCCTATATTTTTGTCCTGTACGTACACATGCATATACATGTTAATAATATAGTCTACATACTAAACCGTAATCAACATGATACTAAACCGTAATCAACATTATGATCTAGATGCTGAATTTGAATATTAATGTTTCAGTTGAGTACTAGTCGTCATCTTAGTCTTGGAATTTTAAGAGAGATAAAGTAATACAAGTGGGTGGAGTCCTCCACCTTAATATATAGTATAGAATCCACATCATTAACTTTGTATAACCTAAATATTAAAACATATTATTGGACGTCTGCTATGCGATGTATAATTTGCATCCCTCTGGCAATTATCCCTATTTATTGAACAAATATTCACATCTCTATCTCTTTTCAATTATATAGTACCACATTTTTCATTTTTGTTCGACACCCATATCCTCCGAGTTTGAAAATGTATACGAATATTGTGAAGGCTTATATCATCATCCATTATGTTTGCATCCTCTTTAGAGATCATTTTAATCACAATAATTTAATCTCCAAATCTCTTTATTTCATTATGCATACCCTGGACTAACTTCCACGCCTCCACATCCATTAGCCAAGATGTGAGATTCTTATTATGGCAAATTGTTGAGAATGAATGGAATATTCTGCCACCTCCTTTAATTCTGTTTAGTGAGTTCAAGAGCATTGTCAGTACTGAAAGTTTGAATACAAGCAGATAAAGAAACAGTGATAAACTTAAAGAAATACTTGACAATTTTATTAATATCTTATTGTTCCTTTATTAAATAAGTCCAATAAGATCTGCTATAATCATCTACAAAAAAAGAAAAATATCTATGACCGCCAACATACGAATGGGGTAGGTTCCCCACATATCACAGCAGACCAAAGAAAATGGCAATGAGTGGCGAGGCTCGGTTCTAGATTGAAAGGAGGCTCAATGTTGTTTGTCGAACTTTCAAGCTTCATGCTCAAAAGGATTCAATGACGACATTTCGGGAAACATCTGAGTAAGGACTCTAGTTGAGGATGACAATGCCACAAATGCCATAGGAATGGGTCAATAGAAATGGATATGGCATCGACAAAATTGGAATATGCAAAGATATCAAGATAGTAAAGCTCGTTCTTCTCATCCCCCCTCCCCCCCCCCCAAAATCTACATCATCTAACAATAGAACTCGTTGAAAATCACTCTATAGTTCAATTCAACACATAGCTTATGAATATATAAAAAAACTCAAAGGAAAATCAGATGCACGAAAAATGCTAGAGAGCCTTAGTTTGGAGAACTCCATAATCCAAAAATGGTAATAGGAGAATGTGCCTTGTTGGCTAGGTGAATCGATTTCATCAGTAGAAGAGGGTTGAGAGGTTAGCAGACTACTTTATCCAGATTCCAGTCAAGTGAGTAAACACACCACTGTCAATGATCCATGTAGGAATTGTGGAAGAAGCATAGTTGGCTACAATACATGACGTGGTAGGCAAGTTCACCATTGGAGAGTCTCTCTGGGAGTAGAGTTCTACGTCATTTGCATTAAGCAATAGTAATCTGTGGTGGAGAGTTGGACTATTTGTCCAATAGAGTCCTTATCAGACGTTGACTCTGTCACATTTGCATCATGGTCAGATGTAGTGTTGGCCTGTTGTGGCATGCCAAAATCATCCAAGATGGATAATTGATCTGCTGGCATTGAATCATGCGGTCATAGTCATGACCACACCCAGTGTTATGGACTCGGCTTCTTCGAGAGTCATAGCGGCCTCCTCGTCCAGAGAAAGCAAGAAAGACAGAGTTCTCCATAGGTTGTGGAGGAGTATGGCCATTAGAAGTATTAAGCTAATGTAGTCATCCAAAAATGACTTTGGTGGACGACAAAGTGTCATATGTGAGGAATTGATCCTTCATAATCTGATAGCAAGGCTGGAGGCTGGCGAGAAATATGTAGACTTGCCACTCAGATCTTTCCATCACCTGCTTAGACAACATGTTGGCTGAAAGATGGCAAGTTCCTCCTAGAGACCGATGAGATGTCGATAATACTCAACAAGGGTGGATTGTACCTTAGAAGCTTACTAAATTCCATGTAGATGTCACAAGGTGAGACTTGGAAGTCTATTGAGAGTAGGTTTATGCCAGTTCATCCCACATATCATTTGTGATGTCCTGGTACTGGTGGTTAGCCGCAATATGGGACTCATGTTATTGGTCATCCATGTCTTGACATGGTAGTTATCCCCAAGCTGGACTCATAGTCTTTATTTGTCTCTTGTAAGGATAGATATTTTCTTATGACCGTTGATGAACACCTTGAAGGCGCGAGACCATAGCACATAGTTCTTTGTGCCCTTGAGTTTGATAAAGACCCCTTATACCATCATAGAAGATGTTGAATATATGGACTTGGTCTCGATGGGAGTCGTGTCTATCATGGTTAGGGAGAAGAATATCTATAATGCTAGAGACGATTAATCATGCATAAAACCATGCGACTATGCGAGTAGCATACTAAGATATGTTGCAAGCAATTTGAATTGCCATGAGGACGTCACTAGGGGTTGCGGTGCTTGCAGATGGTCACATAATAGTTGTAGACGACCATGCAGTAGAAGCACTAAAGAGACCGTGTAGGTGCTGGCGACGAAGGAGGATGTTGCACATGATGTCGAGGAGGTGTTGGAGAGGCCTACGGTGATGAGAGCCCTTCTCAAATGATTAGCGGCACTCGGAAGTTATCGTGCAGGGCTCTAGCGGCAGTGGTGGTACTGCACGAGGACAAGGAGTAACGATGCTCCAGAATCCTGGGGAGGGGTCCTGCGATGTTGCGTAGGAGAAGGAAGGGCTTGGCGATGCTAGGAGGGTGTCATGCAAAGGCCTTTGCGAGGACGACGGGTGTTGGCTTGTGATGGCGGTAGGAAGGTTGGGTACAACCCTTGATCTAGAACTATTGTTCTGATACAATGTGGAGAATTGTTGAGAATTAATGGAATACTTTATTCATTGGGTATGGGGTTTCTTATATAAGAGACCCCGAAGAGTTGCAAATATAAATAAGGTTAACAAATAAAGAGAAGATAAATAGTCAAATAACTTCGACACCTATTTTGTGAGCTATACGTATACGTCGAGATAGCTGGACTAGCTTCTTTCTCTAATGTGACTCCATGCGAGGATCCTTGCAAAGTTTGAACTGCACATAAATGATGATATAACTACTCTTGCCAACTTTTCACTACATTCAGGCAATGCAACGTATCCGTGGATAGGGACGTCTCAATGAGTTTGATTTTATGAAATCAACAACAACAAAGCCTTTTCCACATTAAGTAGGGTCAGATACATGGATTCTTTGCTTCCATTCAGATCTATCTTAGGTCATTCTTGGACTTATTTAAGTAACTAAGATTCTTTCAGATAGTCTTTTGGCCCTTCATTGTCCTTTCTTTACTGGCTCAACATCCCAAATTCCACATGTTCTAACCGGTGCATCGGTCGACATTCTTTGTAAATGGTCAAAGCATCTTAAGTGGTTCTCTCGCATTTTAACCTCTATTAGAGCTACACCATATTTCCTTCTGATCGCATCATTTCCAATCCGATCTTTTCTTGTATGAACACACATCCACCTTAGTATTTTCATTTATGCTATTGTCACTTTTTGAATATGTCTATGGTTCACATGCCAATATTCAGATCCATAGAGCATTGTAGGTCTCGCCGGTGTTTTCTAATACTTTGATTTTCAAAGAAATTTTCTTAATACATAGTAACAGGGACTCCTCTCCACATTAGCCAACTTGTATCTATGAATAACATCTTCATTGATTACAACAACAGAGCCTTTTCCCACATTAAGCAGAATCAACTACATGGATTCTTTGCCTCAATTCAGATCTATCTTGGTCAATCTCGATCTTAAATCCAAAAAACTAAGATCCCTTCGTATTATCTCATTTCAACACTTCTTGAGCCTTCCTTGTTCGCTCTTAGCCGGCTCAACATTCCAAAACTCGCATCTTCTAACTGTCGGCATCACCCGACCTCCTTTGCAAATGGCCAAACCACTTTAAGTGGTTTTCTTGCATCTTATCCTCGATCAGAGCTATACCAAGTTTCCTTCAGATTCAATCATTTCGAATCCAATCTTTACGTGTGTGTCCACATATTTACCTTAGCATTTTCATTTCTGTTACTATCATTCTCGGCACATATCTATGGTTCGCATACCATCATTCATATCCATAGAGTATAATTGGTCTCACGACTGCTTTGTAAAATCTTTCCTTTGATTTTCAAAGGAATGTTCTTGAACAATAGAGGTTCCTCCCCACTTTGAGCAACATGCATTTATTTTATTAGAAACATCTCCATCAATTTCCCCATCATGTTGCAAAATAGATCCCACGCATCTAAAAGAATCTCTCTTCTGAATGTTAACATCACCAATCTTCACCTCGATTCCTTCACTATTGCTTCCATCAAAAGTACACTCCATATATTCAGTTTTAGCTCTACTTATACAAAATTCTTGAGCATCCATTGCATGTCTCCAAACCTCAAGCTTCTCATTTACTCTATTTCTAGTCTTATCAATCTACACAATATCATCATCGAATAACATACATCAAGGTATCTCATCCTAAATGTGATTTGTCAACTCGTCTATAATCTAAGTAAAAAGGAATGAACTTAAAACTGAACTTTGATGCAGACTAATGTTGATGTCGAAATAATCAGACTTCCCAAACTAGATCCTTACACAAAATGAAGCCCTATCTTATCTTTTATGAGGTTAATATATAGGACAAGTACCTGTCTCTTCTCCAAAACTCTCCACCATATCTCTCGTGGGACAGAATCATAAGCCTTCTCCAAATAAATAAAAATCATATGGAGGTGCTTCCTTTTAGCTCTATAAATCTCCATCATTCTCCTCAGCAAGTGGATGGCTTCAATAGTTGAGCGACCTGGCATGAATCTGAATTGATTTTCTTTTACTTTTGAAACTTACCTCAACCTTCTTTCGATCACACATTCCCAAATTTTCTATCCCTGAAGCCATGGCCTCCATGAACGTTAGCATACCTTGAAGCATCATTTCCCACATATCCATTAAGATCTGCACCCAAGCAAACCATCTCTCCTTGTGGGATTCCTTGCATAATCTTATTCAAATCATCTAAAAAAACTTGTTTAATCCTTTCATCTAAACCAATTTGCGGTGCATAAACTGAGATGATATTCAGAATTTCTTCTTTGAGCACCAAATTAACAAAATAATCCGATCCTCGAATCTTTGCACCTCAATCACACAGTCCTTCAAATCCTTATGAACAAAAACTCCATTATCATTTTTGCTCTTACCTTTACTTGAATATTAAAGTTTAAAGCATGTCTTCTCGATCTCGCTTGCTTTCTCTCCAACCCATTTTGTCTCTTGGAGACATAGTATCTGAATCTTCCTTCTTTCCATTGTATATACAATCTCCATTGATTTGCTAGTCAAAGTACCAATATTCCAACTACCTATACGCTACTTCCTTTGCAACCTCTTTTGGACTAACTTCTTTACTCGTATGTCTCCATCATGCGAGAACCCGTGCAAATTTTGGACCGCATTCGGGTGCCGATGCATGGGAACTAGCTTATTTACTCGCATGTGTTCCTTATGCGAGAACCCTTGCAAATTTTGAACTACATCTGGGCAACGATGCAGCGGCCCGTGCCAACTTCTCATTGCATTTCGGCGATGCAATGCATCACTTGTAGTGAATGCCCCAACGAAATCTAAATGTTAGCTTAAATCCATATTGTATTAAATGAGTTGTGGAATTCTTCATTAATTGTATGAAATAATTTATTTTAAATGAGTTTCAACAATCTCACACTAACTGCTAGTTAACTAATAAAACCCTCCATTACTCGGGCTTCGTACCAGCAACAGAAATGCAATACTTACTATGAGGGAGTTTGCAATTGGACATCTGATTTGTGGAATTCTTTTTATTAAAATAGATTATAATCCTTATATTATTTGCTTTGTTCCTTTGTAGATTTGTCTTGATTACGACTAACAATTTATTCTTTGTATTATGTAGATGACGTGCTCAAGGTTGATGGAGTAGAATCACGATTCTGGCGAGAATGGTCTTCAAAGTTAGAAGAGCAGAAAATGTTAGCTGAACAGGCAAGAGAACTGGAGAGAATAATTCCTGGAGTGGATACTGCACGCTTTCTGTCTGGTGACATTAGATTCATCGAGGATGTTATCCTGTCATATGTTGACTTATTAAAGTCCGAGAAAAAATATGTTTTGACAGAAGCAGTGAAGCTAGCCGATACCTATGGTCTAAATCGCACCAAGGTTTCATTTTATCCTTGACTCATGGCTTTCAAAGTATTTCTCCATATAATATGTGCTTCCATTGTGTTAGATAAATGCCAGTTCTTGGGCCTCGTGGGTTATATGTAATTTGAGATGCTTCCTACGGCTTCTTGGAGTGAGTTCTCACAGGATAACTTGAGTATGAAGCCCCTATCACAATGGAGGGATGTTTAGAAGAGTGAAATGGTCATTGACTCGGGTACTTGACTGGGTCAAGCCTAAGGATTGCTTTGCCTATTTATATAGTAGAGTAGTTATGCTCCAAATAATATTGCCGCATGGAAGACCCAAAAACTTTAATTGTGGTTATATGAATTTATGTTTATTACTTGGAAACTTGGGCTTGTGCATTTTTTGATGGTTGAATCGGACCCATTCAGATCTAAATCCAAAAGATTGTTAAAGTCAATTTTTTTATTAGTTTTGGTGTAGGCCAATGGAAGCTTTGGTGTACCAGTAAAGGTTCCCACTGTGTGACCTAGAGGTCACAGGTGGGAGCCATGGAAAAGGCCTCATGTCGGGAGAAAATCAAGGTACTATAAACTCAAAGTGGTATAACTTTTCGGTGACCCCGATATCAGGAACTTATGCACCGGGCTGCCTTTTTTTAGTCTTTGGTGTAGACCTTGGTCGTCACAGTAATAGCCTTCAATTAAAAAATGTAGGTAACCTGTTCGATTAAAAACAATTATGCATATAGTATTTGTCCTTACAACACATGATTAAAAAAGATGTCATATCAAAGGATGTGACAACGGGAGATGTGTTTATTCAGAAGAAATGACTATTGATGCTGAGTTTAGTTGAGCGAAATGGATATTCAGTTTCTTACAAATATTATATCTCAAATTGCTTTGTATTCCCACAGAATTGATGTAATACAAAGTGTATAGAAATGGATGTCCAATGTGGTTATGCCTTCATGCCAACTAATTCTTTGTAATTTCTGTCAATTTCCTTTTTTTTCTTCAGTGTAACTCTGTCAATTCCTAGTTCTACCCAAGTCGTCATTTGTAGAAGAAAGTGTCGGCATTATTTCTTCTGTTTCTTTAAGTTCACCACTTTTACACTAACAGATACTGAGTTTGCAGGTACTATTACGTTTCCTTCGCTGGACACTGGTATCTGTACTTTGGACCGATGCTGAAATATTATCGGAAATCTCTGATTACAAAGATGATGTGGTTGCCTCTGCTGCTGAAATAATTTCAATGATTGGTTCTGATGTATACCCTGAAGTTGATGGCCTCAATAAGCACCGCATTTCTTACATATATAGCATTCTGTGTGCTTGTTGTTCTTACTTGAAGAGGACCCAAGAATCGAACTTTGTGCCTCTCGTAGAATCTGCTCGAGTGCACAAGTTAGAACTCTTTCAGTTTTACAAGATTCTTGAACAACAATGCAGAAACATTTCCTTCATAAAAGATTTGAACTTCAAGAACATTGCGAATTTGCATGATTTGAGCTTTGAGCATTTTAATGAAGAAATTTATAAGCATGTGTCTGCATCTACTGTTGATGCCCTTGCAGATGTGGTACATGTTCTTGTTAGCATTTACGATGATCCACAGGGAAAGGGTCTCATTTCCAGAATTTCTGTTTACAGGCACCACATTTTAAACTCGCTTCGAGATATAAATTCTGCATCCAAAACAAAGCTTCTTCCTATGACTTCTACCAACTTTATTGGTTTTTTAAACGACATTCAGAATTGCTATGAAAATTGCAAAGTTTATATTCAGGCTCTACCTGAGGAAGAAACTCTAAGCATGTTAGGAAAATTTTTGCTTTGTCAGTATTCCTGATGCACCCATTGGCCAACATAATGATGCTCTTGGAAAAGACTGTCTGCTTGATGTATTAAATTTCTGGATAAAGGTTGCCGAAGATATTCCTAGAAGTGCACCTGTTCTTGTTTCTAATGATAAGGCCTTTACTTCTGCTCCTTCAAAATATCTCGGGGCTTTCAGCGATCTGATTGTGAAAGATGAAGTGTCATTAAACCAAGGCTGGAGCACTCTCTCCCTCCATCTTAAGTTCTCTGAGTATTTAACTTTGGATGTCTCGTTGTTCTGCAAAGCTATGGTCCTTTCTGGGTGTGGTTATGAAGCAATAGTAGACATAATATCCATGAGTTCTTCCGGTCAGCCTTGCACTGAAGACATTATCCAGCTGTACACGAGTACAACTGATTTTTGCTTGAATGGAGTGATCAGTGGTTCTGATGACCAGCAAAGTCTCCATAAGATGTTGTCATCTCTAAGCAAGTTAGTGTATAACGAGCTTGAGGATCTTTATGCAGTCAGACAGCGAATATGGGAGATGTTAGCTGCTTTTTCTGACAATATGCAGCTGTCAAGTCATTTCCGAGTTTATTCGCTAGAGCTGATGCAGTCTATACTGGGAAGAAAAGTTCATAGCTTTTCGGATAAACTGTTTTCTGATGTCACTCCTTGGGAGGGGTGGGATGATCCAGTTACACAATATGGAACACCAGAAAACACGGATGCTCCTTGTAGTCTGACTCGTAATTTGGTGGCCCTTAAATCAAACCAGTTACTTGCCGCCATATCTCCAGACTTGAAAGTTTCCATTGAAGACCTTAGTACTGTGGACTCTGCAACATCTTGCTTTCTATCCTTGTCAGAGGCAGCTGTTTCTGAACAACACATTGAGACATTACAGGCCATCTTGATGGAGTGGGAGAAATTGTTCATTGACAAGGTAGATGATAATAGATCTCCTGAATTGGTCGACGAGAGTAATAATTGGAGTGGTGATGAGTGGGGTGAGGGGTGGGAAGAGGAGGAATCCACTAAGGAGGTTAAACGTGATTTTCCTTCTGTGCATCCTCTGCATGCCTGTTGGAAGGAGACGATCAGAAAGCTCATTGAGTTTTCGGAAGCAAGTGCTGTGACTAAGTTAATGGATCGGTTGCTAGAGAAATCTCAACTCGTCCTTCTTACCAAGAATGAGGCACAAGAACTACTAGAGGCTTTGTCGGGATTCAAATCTATTTTATGCTTGAAGATTATGTTGTTACTTCCATATGAGGACCTCTGGTTCCAGTCACTCAGTGCACTCGAGGATAAACTCAAGCAAGGAGACGTCATCCAGAAAGAGGCCAAAGAAGAATATGAACTGTTAATTCTCATCTTATCAGCTGGGCTTTTACCTTCTATTGCAAATGATCCTTCATATGCGAAACTATTTTCTTATCTGTGTTATATGATCGGGCATCTTTCTCGACAGAGCCAGGAGGCCCTGCTCAAGCATGGCCAAAACAGAAGCAATAACTCCGCATCAGCTGCTGTTCTTTTCAGCAGATTAATACTCCCATGCTTTGTCTCCGAACTTGTCATATCTGGACAGTATCTTCTTGCAGGACATATTGTTATAAGGTGGATGCACACGCATCCTTCTTTTCGGCTGATTAATATCGTCGAGATTGCTCTAGAAAAATATTTAGAGGGACTACAAAAAAGCCTCCAAAGCAACAAGACCAAAGAAGAGAGGGTAGTCTCATGTGGTCCCCTCGAGTATACTTGCACAAACTTGGACAGGAAGTTGGGAAACTTACTGCAGACTTCGCTTTCGTCCCTTCCATCCATATCGTGATCTGAGTGAGGTTTGTGTTTGATGATGTTTGGTTGACCATGGGATGCATATTTTCTGCAGATGAAACAGCTCTTGATTCGAGTTTCTTCTTGAAGTGCAAGCTGCTGTCGTAGTCTCTGTGACAGATACTATGTGAATGCTGGACCTTAAGGTACTTCCGTGTTTAAAAAGTCCGACAAACTAAACAGTGATAGTAGCACACACTGCTCTTGAGGATTTTTTTTCCAAATGTCATAATATTGTTAACTATACATACTACACTTAAAGATTGTAAATTATTTTGAGTTGATAAAATGACAATTTTGTAATGTGAACTGGAGAGATTTTAAATTTATGAAAGGAGATGTGGTATAAATTTAAAGCTGCTTTGGAGGTTGTGGTGTCTTCTCCATTCTCACAAGAAAGAAGATTAACCCATTGTATAATTTCATAGTTGCAGCATAATTCCCATGCTCTATAATTACATTACACCTCTGTAAAGCACTTGTCTCCGACCTCAATAATGCCGACATAGCCGCCACGATGTCACTTGGGCTCATTTTCAAGAGTAGCTTTGTGCTCTTCTCTACTGCATATGGCCTTGAACTTCAACATATTCAGGTTATGTATTGCTTATATTAATTTGATCGCATTTAGTACGATGAACCCAATGGAACTAGTTTCATGTTAGTTGTACTTGAGTCATACAAGATAGATCAAAAGAAGTGAAGATTTCATGTTAGTTGTACTTGAAATTTGCACTTTACTCATCCCAATGTCTTGCTTTCATTCTTGGAGCAGCAAGGCTTCCTCATCTATGTTGGAAACATTTAGGGAGTTCCTGTTGAAATTGGCCTCTTTAAGTTTTTAGAGGATTGATTTTTAACTTTGTTGGAGGTAGTGATGCAAAAGGATCAGATACATATCGAATATCTGGCTATTTTCATATTCATATTCGTTTCATTTTTTTCAAATACAAATATAGATGTAATTCGGAAATGGATTTAGGAAATTATATCCTTAAATAATCAGATATGAATTCCAATCGAATATTCATCGAATACAAATATAGCTCGAATGAAAAAATGAATTCAAATCGAATATTCATCGAATACAAATATAGCTCGAATGAAAAGTGTATACGAAACAAATATGATGGAATACTCACGAATTTAGATCCAATTGTGCTCGAATGCGAAGTGATTTAAAAAAGAAGACATTTCAAAATATTATAAAACGAATGCGATAAACGATCGGATACGAATATATTCACGTTCATTTTCATCCCTAGCTACAATTCCCATGAAGTCGAGCAAAAGTTGTGTAGCGGTGGTTGGTGTGTGTATTTCGGTAGTTGGAAGATAAGTTTTAAGTTATCGCTTGTTTACTAAACATAATAAATTATATCGCAATATTGTAATAATATGTTGTATTTGGATATTCGAAACCAACTCAGATCTTTTTTTGGTTATCTCGTAATATAATTAAACATTGTATTTGGATATTCGAAATCCAGTTTAGTTCTTATTTATTTCCATGTCCATATTCAAGAGGTTTTTGCAATAATATCCATATTCAAACATTTCCTAGATGCCAATAGTATTACTAATACAAGGCCTTGCATTGTCTAAACTATGATATGGATAACACCTTTGTTGATTATGTTTCATATGTTTATTACTCGAAAATTTAGATTTCCAATGGCTTCCCCGTTCTTGAAAATAAGATGGTCTTTGCGGCAATCCCTTATTACAAAGACTGAAAGTACATATGATGGAGATAATGAAAGGAACTTATAACTAGGGAAGAGGATCATCTGCTGTAACTAGGGTTACAGCAGAGATGTTGTAATCTCTTTTTTTTGCATTTTGAATCCAAAATCCAACCTTGTAGATTGAATCATAGACCAATGCTCTACATGTCCTCTAAATTTCGCCCAAATCCGAGCTTATTTGCTATTTTATCTTGATGATTAAGATCTAAATCGAATTTAAGTTGCTTAGATCTTGACCGAAGACTATCAAGATAAAATAGCAAGGCTCATATTTGAGTAAAATTTGGAGGACATGTAGAGCATTGATCTAAGATTCAATCTATAAGGTTGGATTCCGGGATCGAAATCACAAAAAAAGAGATTACAACACCTATAATGTAACACCAGTTACAACAGAGGATCCTCTTCCTACAGCTAGTTGTAGGACCCATTCTTTTAATGCTAAATTCTTAGTTAGGAACTATATGGATACTGAAAAATATCCCTACCTTAGATTACTTGAAAGTTATTATTAATGTGCATAACCCTACTATTTTTTTTGCATAAAGTGTTAGCTTCTCAGACTCGTACACCTCTCTATTTCAACTGTTTTGTTTGGGTCAATGACTCTCTACCTAAATATTAGATATTTCTTGAGCAAACATGTCTAGCATGATCTTATGATGATCTAATGATGATGTATACCGAGTCTTACTAAATTTTATTCACCATTTTTACCTAAAAAAATCTTTTCTACACTGAATATATTTTTGTTATATTTCTTTTTTTCCAATTTTATGTTTATATTTGTTTTTTCCTATTTTATTTTATGTGTAAATTACCCTATAGATATAATATCAAAATAAAACATTTTATTATATTTTTGTTACATTTTTATCAATTTTGTTTTATTCCAACCCCCCCCCCTCTTTACATATGTATTTAAATCATTTTTCCTTTTATTTCCTTTTATTTATTTTTAGATTTAAAATTATTTTTTTTGCAAAAATTAAAAATAATAGAAAATCTAAAATAATAAATAAATAAATAATAACACATTAAAAAGATAAAAACACATAGACAACTGCAAGCACTTGGGCACTTGTTTTTATTTGTGACCTGCCACATTGTGCTCGACCCTAGGTACACTTACCTCGTTAGTATTACATGAAATAAAAATATTGCCTGATTAACGTGCTTGTAGGGTGCTACAACCATAATTAACTAGAATGCCTACAAAAGCATTTATTGGTGATGAGCTAGGATGAGAGGAGGAGAACATACCATGCAGAGTGTAGATTTACCATAGTTCATTTAGTACATTTTATTTTTAGTATTTTATAATAGTATATACATATTGTTTCTAGTTGTCCTCATGCCATGACTTTCTTGTATGCTATAAAGAGACTTTTGGGGGCATTTTTTTACTCCATCCAGGTAGTCAGGATCTCATCGATTTTTTTTTCAAGTTTTTCACAACTTGTACCGACTTCTTTATTTTATTTCTTTGCTTCTTTTTTTCTTGTGATTTTGCTTTACATCATCTATAGGTTATTTGTGTACACTGCAATAACCCGATCACCAATTGCATGCTAATAACTTTGGAAGTCTAATTAGGCTTATAACTTAATCAAAATTAACTAGTTCTAGATAGTAATTTCAATATTTTTTCTTGCATCGCGCATGGAGAGAGTTGGGAAGTATTGTGGGCTATTTTTGCATAAACATCATCGTTTCTCTTTCACCGAATTTCCTATCTTCCTTCCCTTATTTCTATTGGATATATATTAGGAAAGGAAATTGGAAAAATCGATAGGCATATATCTTGAAAATTATTCAAAAAAGTGAAAATCATAAGAATTAAAAAATACGTTAATCCAATTTAAACAAAAAAATCAGTTAATTGTATTCCTTGTTTAGAGCTTCTAAGGTTAGTATTGTTTTCAAGTACTCTCCAAACTGGGTGGAATGATCCCCCTAAAGTAAAGACCAAAACCTCATTCTCATAGGTGCAAGTATTGCCTAAGAGTCACTCTCGTTGATGAAGTGCGATACTTCTATTGTACACGAACGAGTAGCCCTTGGACTTTTTGCAATCTTTGTGGCTAAGTATCAAGCATATGTATACTTTCTCACGAAGGTTCTCATCCCATCATTCTATAACTAAGTTGCCCTTATGTTGCTTATGACCTATGTTGTAAAGTACATGATTCTCTGATTGTTTTACTTGACCCTATTATTTGACTAATTAGTCCTCTCGACTATAGTTATAAGTTAGGGCCTCATAGTGCTGAGCAACATGATATACAAGAAAGTGAAATCTTAGCATGATCGATGGTTGCCAACTCACTCACTTATATGGGTAGTAGTTAGCTTGATTTGAAAAGAATCTTAAAATAAAATAATATTGAAAGATAAAAGGCTGGACAACTTATAATATATAATATGAATCGATGCTATGATTGCTGCACCAAATCGTCTATAATATATAAGTATATATTACAAACTAAATAATATTTGATTTAATAATATATTATATTATATCCATGTCATATATAAATTTATACTTTTCTTTCTTGGTTATCCATATTTCTTGATTTGAGCTTCTTTTTATATTATTTTGTATAGGCCACTATTGTAATGACAGTCTAGCTTTCCCTTTCCGTGGTCAGATGTCTCTGAAGGGTTCCTGTCATCGTCGAATCTTCATTCCTCGTTTTCTGGGTCGAATCCTCTCCACATGCTCTCTTCCCCTCCCTTTACTTGGATATTCCGTCAATATATAATAGGGTAGAAGTGTCGTATGACAGCTTTCTATATTGGATTCCTACATCCCCAGAGTTTGGATGGTGAAACATACCTAGGAGGATCTCAACTTTCTGTGCTGTTCTATTTTCATGTAGTCTCACACTGGTACCACTCTCACACCTCAGATCCGTTGTCTTCTACTTCATATCCTGTTTTCACAATGATGGAGCTATACACAACTCTTCAGAAACAATAAGACATGTCTTCTCTTCATTGGCTAGTCTTCTTCGCTGTGAGGTCTGAGGTCTACCTCTTTCTGCTTGTCGCACTGACTCGTTCTTCCTTCCTCTGTTGTAACTATAGCTCTTCTTCCCCACTATCTATAAGCTTGCTTCAGGTCGTCCATCATCCATGTGAAAGAAAAGCAGTCGATTCTTCCCGCCTCATATCCATTCTCTGCCTCCTTGAGAGTATGGGCACTATTTACTTTGAGAATGGACTCCAAATCACATATTCTTAATGTAGTATGATGCTCAGCTTGCCTCTCGATGCTCAGTAAGATACCAGGGGAAGAGAATCTGCATGCTTCCCACTCATTCTTTTACAAGGTTGTTCTTCGATGCAGCGCTTTCCCTTTTGTAATAGAGGTTCAATAATAGGAGCGCTTGGAAAATGAAGAAAAACCTTGGTCCGCTTCGTCTATTCCGATCATTGCTTATCTCTTTCTTATATATCAATGAATTGAGGAAAAGAGTGCACCAGAGGTGAAAAAGCAAGAAAAATGCATTATTAGTTGAGTTATAGTTGGCACATGCATGCAGAGCGGAAATTACCCCTTTAAGGTAATATGGATATGAGGAAGGCTAGCTAATCATGACATCCAAGTGAGGGTAACTAATCATGATTTTGTGTTTTTGGGGTCTGAAGGTGGTCAGAAAGCTAAATCGGCAGCAATGTCTTCTAGGAAAAGTCAGACACTTGATCTTCCTAGCTTTTTGTATAATTAGTTGTTGAGCTTTTGACCTAGTTTGAGCAGCAGACTAGATATTTGAGGATGAGAGCTTGAATATATAACAAGCTCATCAAAAGTAGAGCATTTTACCAAGTTGGTTTGTCGGACTCATACGTAGGACCGGCTGGAGAGGATGGTGGGTTAGCTAGGATTTTTGTTGTAGAGTGAGTGTAAGGAATCAAGAAAATTAGTATTAATAGAGACCTCAAAATCTCCATTAACTAATAAAGAAGGTGAGGTGATCTTGTTTACCCTAGGCTTGACTATTAGATATTCATATTCGGAAGAAGAGTTATATTCATCCTTTTACAAGTCTGGGAGACAAAGTGAATTATGTCATTATATAGAATATATTAAATTATTAGTTAATCTAACTCATCCTCAATCCAACGGTCATAAAACAAACCACAAAAACCTCTCCCTTTCCTTTATCTTACTTCGGATCAGGGGAACAGAGGCAAAAACTCGGGTGGGAAGAGGAGCTGCTGGGATGGGTTCGCGCTGGAGTGACTGGGGTGGGGGGGCCTTGAGCAGCTTTGAGCTCGGCCGCGAGGAGACAATCAGGGGAGGAGCAATCCAAGGGGAGGGGGCTTTCAGCCGAGCTGCGGGGGGGGGGGGGGGGGGGAGCAAGGCAGGAGCAGACGGGGCGGGGGGAGGAGAGGCTTTGAGGTCGGCCGTGTAGCTCGGAAGCGGAGGCGAGCAAGGGAGGGCCAACTCGGGGTAGGGGCGACCAGGGAAGGAGCAGGCGGGGGAGGGGGGCTTTCAACTCAGCAGTGGGGTGCGAGCAGAGGAGCAACTCAAGGGCTCTGAGGTTCGGCCACGAGGGGGCGACCAGAGAAGGAGCCGGTGGTGGGGTGAGCAGCCTTTCAGCTCGACAACAAGGGAAGAGAAGGGAAGGACCAACTCGGGGTGGGGATTGGGGGCGACCATGGAAGGAGCAGGCCGGGTGGTGGGGGGTGCTTTCAGCTCGGCAGCGGGGGGCGAGCATGGGAGGACCAACTCGGGGTGGGGGTGGGGCAGCGACCATGGAAGGAGCGGGGGGCTTTCAGGTCGGTTGCAGGGGGGCGAACAGGGAAGGACCAGCTCGGGGGTGGGGGGCTTGAGCTCGGCCGCGGGAGGGTGGGGTGGGCGAGCAGGGGATGGGGGGGCTTTCAGCTCGGCCCGAGGGGGGGCAACCGAGGACGGGCGGTCAACCAATGGAGGAGCAACCCCCCAGACCGGGGGGTGTTTGACGTGGGAGCTGGACGCGATTCGAAGAGGCACCGTCGAGAGAGCTCTAGGAGTGCGCAAACTCTGGGAACCTGGCAGCGCAAATTCGGCTTTGACGAGGGAGGAGCAGATCGGCACGGGGGGGGGGGGGGGGGGGTTCTTCAAGGAGAGCTCGTTGTCGACGAGGGGTGGAGGGGGTGCACAGATGGTCGGCTGAATCGGGGAGGGGTCGAGTGAAAGGAAGGGGGAAATGATGATGGCATGTCTTGCAAATAAGATTGAATGTTAAGGGTGTTTTTGTCCTTTTCAACGGAAACTGTTAATTATAACGGGTATCCCAAACGGAACATAACATAGGGTCATGTCATGTAAGAGTTAACAATTACTCAGGGTTCGTGGCGTAAATCGCGATTATGCAGGGTTATGATTGATATTGAAGAATTACTCAGGGTTATAGGTGTAATTATCCCATACTTAATTGGGCTTGGTGGGGTTACCCCCAACTGTAATCGACATGTTCTAGATGGAGGGCATAGGAGTCTCCGTTTCTGACGAAATTCAAATGACATATTGGAGAGATATATAGATTAAAATACATGTGATATTTTTCAAAAAATTAAAAAATTGTGGGAAAATGATGTGGGGGCAACCCCATTTTTCCAACTTAATTATGTATGATTATATAATATATATTATAAAATAAATTTTATACTATATATAATATATATAAATTACTATATTATTACCCCTATTAAAATATATAATTATATATATTATATGTAAAAATATTAATTTATATATTATGATATTAATATGGGTAAAATGGGGCTACCCCTGGGAAGCTAACTTGCCTCCCTCATTTCATTTTTCCATTTTTTATTTTTTTTTGAAAAATGAATATGTAGAAATTCATAACTATATCTCTATATTATGTCACTCAAGTTTCATGTGAAACAGAGACTCCTACGGCCTCCATCTAGGTAGCCATTTTTAGCATTCGCAGAATTGTTGAAATCAACCTTTTTTGGATGGAGGCAGTAGGAGTCTCAGTAACTTTAATGACATAATATAAGGATATAGTTATGAAAACCCAGGGAAGTATTTTTAATAAAATCAAAATTGACAAAAATCACCTTTAATTATATACAAATACTTGTAAAAATAAACACATAATAAATAACATCACAAAAAACAAAATCATCATAAATACTACATAAAATAATAAATATTTTTATATTTTAATAAAAATGAATAAAATCATTTATTATTTTAAGATGAATTAATAATTTTTTCAGTTTTGTCACCTTGTGTGTAGATAGGGACCGATGGGAATGTGGTCTGAGTTGACCTCAGTCAACTCTTAGTTAACGGGGTCTTGCGAGAGCAGCTAATCAGACACAATTAGTATCACCGTAATGTCTGCTCACAGAACCCTAATTTAGACAACAATTAACCCATCGATAAAAATATAACAATGCAAATAAAATTATGGAGTTAAAATTTATTACAACTCTACAAATGTATAGTTGTAAGTACACGTAAAGTGGAGCAAAGGTGATAGATTTGGAAATTAGATTCAAAATTTGTCTTTTTATCTTGTCTATTTCTTTTCTTTTTGTATGGGTTTTAAATTATTTATTTTTATGGATTTTAATTTTTTATTTATTAAAATTTTGTATTTTTATATTTTCTTTTTAATTTTAGATTTTCCTTTCTTTTAAATATATAATATAGGAATATATAATACTATATATGTAATATAGAATAAAAAATAATAAATACAACTAAAAATAGTTGAAAATTACAGAATAAAGTGCTTTTTTATTTATATATTTTTTTACTATTTTTGTGGTTTTAGATATTTTTGCTATTTGTTAATACATTTTTAAACTCAAAAATATCCCAAAACAAGATTAAATAAATAAGATGAATTGATTTCAGGATTAAAAATTGCAAAAAAGGTCAAAAATTCTCTAATCAATTTTAAGAATAAATAATATAAACTGCGAATCAAGGATAATAATTTTTAGTATTTTTATATTTTATAAGAATTTTGGAGCTTTTTAATTTTTTGTGATTTTATTTTTCTATTTGTAGGATTTTTATTATGGAATTCTAAAATATTATAATAAAAAATATACATTTTAGGGATTTTTCAGAAATGTTTTATATTTTATCGGTATTTTTAAAGCTAAGTAGGAGAAAATTGTGCTCTTTTTTATTTTTATAAAATAAGAAAATTCCTAAAATGCAAATATAAAATTATAACGTGAAAGTATATGCAAGTATGAAGATAACCCTATTTTCATAATTTTTGGAGCATGTTTGATAATTTTAATAAATCAAAAATATGCATAAAAATATGCTGAATTGGTAGAGGCATATTTACAATTAAAAATAAGGGGAAGGGAAGGTTGTTTGTGCAAAATACACAAAAGTTTAAAACTTCGATTTGAAAATTTAAATACTAAACATAAATATAAAAATCCATGAGGGTATGCATGCAAAATGCCCAGCTCACGTGGGATGACACGTAAGCTAAGCTGGACGGGACACAAATGTTATATACAATAAACTTCAGGGCCTAGTTTGCAAAATGTCCAAACAATTTAAAGCATTTATATTATTTACTAGACTCGAAGAAAATAAAACAAAGAGGGGGTGAGGTTATGCAATTTACCCCGAACAGGAGTGTCATCGTGCGGCTTTGGATTCATCACTTACCACACATTAGCTTCCCTCGCACGATGCCCCTTTGTAGGTCGAAGGCCAAGACTAAATCCTAGATCTCATCTGATGGCTAAACTGAGCCTCGATCCAACAGTTGTTGAAACTGGAGTTCCTCCTCGATCCTACAGTTGTTGCTTCGCTTTAAGAACAAGGAAGAATGTAGCCTTCCATGAACTTCGATTCCTCAATTCTTCCTCCTTCGAGATCCTCAAACGCTGCAAAGATACTCAATCGCTTCCTGGAGGTGTTTCACAGATAGAAATGCCCTTAAATGGATCTACGGCTCATCGATGGAGCCCTGGAGCTTTGACGCACCAGGAGGATGTTCGAGAGTCCAATACCCCCAGATGGGGTCTTTAGATCCTGCAAAGGCTCGCACTAACACGGTGACAAGAAAGCGAAGGAGTCCAGCTTTTATTGAGGTGGATTTGGAGCGAAATGAAGGTGGAGCAGAGAGCACCGGCAAAGTGGGAGAGGTGGACCTCGAGGGACCAGATCATACGAGATCTGGGTGAGCTAGGTGGGTGTAGATCGATGGAGAAATGAAGGGAAAATTCACGGGGCGGTCAAAGTGGTTGGAACAAGAGAATGATGGCAAGGGACGGTAGCCAGAGGTCTAGAGCTTCGGTGAGTTCTAATTCCTAGAACTACGCTAAAACAACGGCCAAAACTCAAATTAAAATGTGGAATTAAAAGACATGAACTAAATCTACCTTGAAACGGAGAAAATGCGCATCTCAAACCTGGATTTCGTCTGGGAGCAGAGGTGGTAGGAGTACCGCCTTGTGTACACCTCTCCTACTTTCGTTGCTCTAGAACCTCAGGGGTACTCCTATTGTCACTATGCGATACTCTTGACCGAGGGTCGAGGGTTTCAGGACGTGGAAAAGAGACCAAATAGAGGAAGGAGGAGAAGGTTTCAATTTATAAATAGTCTAAATGACCCTTTTTGACTGGGGATTTGTGAGTGATCGAGGGTATGTACGATGGATTGGAGATTAGGGCATGGACTACGATTGATGGAGGTTGAGTTTGGCGTGACGAATCGAAGTAAAAGAAAGAAGGGACACATGGGAAAAAGGAGCAAAATCAAGGAAGAGACGTTTGCATGCACAATAGAGGAGAGAGGGGGCAGTTGACCCAAAGGTCAATGGTTTACTGCCTCCCATTGGTCCACATAGACCACAATAGACAAAAACGAATCGAAAATGAGAAATAGTAAGAAAATAAAATAATTAAATTTATTAAAATAAATAAAATTTTATTATTTTTGTATTACTTAATTATGATTATTATTTTTAGTGATTAATTTATGGGTGACTTGGTATTTACAAGTATATTTATATGTATATCTACTTATATATAGATTATTTTATTTTTATTTTGTATTTTAAATTTTATTATTATGATTATTTTACATATTTATAACTTATTTAAATATATGTAAATATATTTTATTTATTTTATTTATTTTCAAATATAATATGTACACTTAAATAGATATAGGTATTAATTATACACTTATGAATATAGTATATTCATCTACGTAATTTTAGTATATTACTTATTTATTTACATTCTTGATAATTATTTTATCTTATATATTTAATGGAATATAAGTAATATTTACAAAGGTATAAAAATATAAAAGAGTAAAAGAATAAATTTTACTTTTAATTATATGCATGTATTAGTATATATAATTCATCTACACGTGATACTATACTTGTTTATTTTACCTTTTTTAATGAACTTATTTTATTTTAAAATATACATGTATTTTAAATAATTTTTACAAAATTATAAAATATAAATAATAAAGATTATGAAGAATAAACAAAATGAATATTTTATTTAGGTATATTGTACAATAGAGGTCCAAAATCTAACTTTTACACCTCAACTTCAAATTAAATGAAAGTACCTTCATTTAAATAGATAATAAAAATTGCATGATTAAAGGTAATTTTAATGCATTTCAATTCATATGGAGGAGATACATGTCCATGGAAGTTTGGGTTTTAGGATTTTATTTTGAGTGTAGAATGTACATATTGTATTATTTTTGTGTAAAATAAATTCTATATTTTTTATATGTTTTTTATTTACAGCTTTTATATACAAAGTTTCTTTATTTGATGTATAAATAGTAGAGAATAAAATAAGTCCTAAAAGAAATTATTTGGCAAAATAAATTGTAATTTTTTATTGTTGTTTTTGGCATTGATCTACCCCTATTTATTCCTTGTCGACTAAATCAATTCTTGACTTCGTCTCAGGTTTAGGGTCATAAAATACCTTTGGTATTTTATTCTTATTCTTTTCTGTCCTTTATTCTAAAATTTCAATATTAAAATACAACATTTTATACACAATAAAGAATGTAAATGATGAACGTGATTTTGTACAAATTAATGATATTTACATGTAATTGGCTAGGGGTTTTAAGGCCAAAATGATAGAATAGATGTGATGAAATGGAGATTTATCAACTCCCCACTCCTCCTTAGGTATGCGTCGGACAGACATATACCTCGACTTCCTCGATTATTTCCCATCGATTCTTTCATTATGTTTGCTTGATTCCTTCATTGACTTTTCTCTTCGATCAACGATCTTTCACGCCAGATGCATTCACGGTCGAAGGAGCTCTAGATTGATTTTTCTTCCCAATCCCAAGCATGCATGTAACATATACCCTTACCGGAGCCCATTTTGATTTTTGGACTAGTTCCTTCGAACTACACCTCTCATATACCCTTGTTGCATGATGTACATGTATGAGGAATACTCGAGGGTGATGTGATAAAAAGCGATTTGTATAACCTCGACACTTCCATTCCCGAGGAAGTGATGAAACATAATTGGATATTAATGACTCCTCTCAATAGATAAAGTAATCTAATCTTAGCCCAAAGGTTAGATATTGATCTGAATATGATTCAGATGCAATGAGAAGATTAGATATACAGTTTTGATTAAATCAAACATCTATGAGAGGTCCCCGAGATTTGGATTTAAGATGTGGTTTCAATATCTAAGTCACAATACGTGGAACGTACAATCACCATGTCCCTTATCTCCAAGTATACGTGGAGAAAGTGCATTATTCTTGAAAGAGTTCAAGAATAATTCCTTTGATGAATTATGTATCTGAACATTGAGAAATTCATGATTAAATGAGATTTAATTATAAGAAATAATATGAATGTGATTCATTTTATTTAGACTCATAAGAATGGAGATCTAAGATAATTAAATATGATTTGATTATTAATCGTGTGAATAATATGGATAGCACTATCGATGTTATTCATATATATTATGAATATGATTTATAATATATTGTGTATATCTAATTATAATTGGTTTTTACGATTTAAATGTTGACGTGAATTCACATTGGATAATGAATTGAAAATACAAATTACATTTTATTTTGGATGTGTGAATATGATTCACATTTTTTCAATGGTATGATTGAAATATTCACAAATTAATTTGTAATTAATTTTGTGAATATATTGTTTGCAATATAGGTTGTTGAAAATAATTAGAGGATTATGTGAGATATAAAAAGCTCACATAATAAGAGGATGAGTCACCTTCCATAATTGTAGGGTGGATGACCACCCTTGACTTAATTAAGAGAGATCATCCCCCTCATTTTAGAAAGGAAACACATTCTCAATCTGCTTATGTATATTTATTTAATTAAATTAATTTAATTTATATTGATTATATTCAATATGTATTTAATTTAAATTAATTATTGTTGCAATTGTTTGCAACAAGATCACGGTCATTGAATAAAAATATAAATCAATCTAAACCATTGATTTTTTGTTGCACATGGATTATGATCCATAAACTCCCAAAATACTATAAAAGAAAGCTGCAATTCGAGCTCTTCTTTTACAACACTTTGCAATCTCTCTCTCTCTCTCTCTCTCTCTCTCTCTCTCTCTCTCTCTCGCGTGCGCAAGCGTGGCCCTCTATCCCTTGTACTAGAGAGAGTCGTCGTTATGTTGTCGCTTCGATCGCTCATGGATCCCCATCTTCTTGAAGAAGACGTTGGATTTCGTGTGACAAAATCAGAAGATTTGTCGCTTGTATTATCTTCTTGGATTACGAGAAGCTCGTGTCTCATCAATGTGCTCGGAAGTATTCCCTCTGTGGGTCGGATTTGAGATATGCGGCTTTTTCCTTTAGAGACTTCGATCGTAACCACGCATCAAAAGATATTCATATATCTTGTTTCATGGTTTAATGAAACGATTCGAGAAATTTTCTCGAATCATGTAGTTTCATCTCTTTAAATTTTTATAAATTTCGCTGGCCCGAGTGACTAGTATGACTAGTCGCTCCCGATCGCATTGGATGCGTCCATCACACTTTTGTGATGCGCTTAAGTGTTTTTTTCCATAGCCTTCAGATCGATCATAACTCTTCTATTGATTGATCATTGACAGATGATTGATCATACCATTTAACTTCATTGATCATATCATGAAATCATATCTGATTTTATGCCTATTTTGTTTCCAACGGTCATTTTCTTGAACCGTTATATGAGGGACCACATACCCATTGTTGGAACACATCTAAGCAATTACGCATATTCTCTAGAAAAGCAAGAATCTCTCTCTAAGTGATTTTCATTATATTCTTTCTCTTGTTCATTAATTCATTTGATCATTCGAGAAGGATATATTTTATTGAAAACCTGTGAAGCAAAGTTTTTCAGTACGGCAGAGTTTGATCAATCACCGACTTTCAAGTTCGTCTAATTATGTTCAGAGTTCTTTTGGCAGCATTCTCTACACATGGATATTTTTTATGTGTTTGATATTTGATTGTCGAAAATGTTATATGTGATATAATTGTTGTGCTACTATTTATGAAACTTAATGCAACTATATTATGCTGATTTATCTCTAAACATCAATTCTTTATTGGAGAATTACTTTCTTGATATACGTGAAGATAATACTATCTGCAATAGATTATAGTTATATCTCTTTGTTTCCAGTTAACATCTTTATACAGGACACGACTTTAGATGTTTGATCCTAAGCGTACAAAAAATCTCTTGGATGTGAGATATCCAAAGATGGTAAAAGCACGAGATAGATCATAGGCGATTCCGCTACCCTAATGCATCTGAAGCACCATCATCCTTCTCCCAAATGAGCAAAATCGCAAGATAAGGACCTTTGTCCCAACAATATCCTGCAACAAAACACCCCCAAAGTGATAACCCATATAGGACAACCCGTTCAAATTGGAAATATTGAATATCCTAAATGGATTTTTTACAATTATAACCTTCTATATTTTCATAACTATGTGTTTAAACCTTCATAGTTGTTTAATACATGTATCCATAAATAATTGCTCTATTTTATAGAGTACGCTATTGCCATGAAAGTTCGTTGATCAAACCATTCATACTGACCAAATGTAATTAATATATATAGAAATTGGTCCTTTGAACTATGTAACAGGTTTTTAGAGATGAGCAACAGCATCTGTCAAGAAGGAAGGGAGCTAGGGTTGGGAGGGGTGAAGACAAGGCTGCGTGAGGGGAGCGAGGTTGCAATGTCCACCTTATGATATAAGGAGTGTTTGGCTCCGATGATGGTAGCAACTGGTGATGTGCGCACGAGCAACACAACAACCGTCAAAGATGTTTGACATCATGATGCTGGATAGCAAAAGAGGGGTTTCACCTTGCAAGCTTGAGGACAACCTCTTGATGACGCAAAGAAGACGGGGCGCTTAAGGCATTAGCATTACACGATGAATAGAGGACCAGGCAAGGTCACGCTCCACCGTCTAGCATCTGAAGTCGGCGTTTCTTTAATGGTGGACAATACCAAAAATGGTGCTCTCACATCACTTAAATAGTTGAGGCATAGCTCGAAGGAACAAGGGAAGTGGTGATACTTCAACGAGGAACGAGCACTAGGGGAAACGAGGCGGTTGTGTAGGCCATCTTGGGGGCTACAAGTAGCAGCAAACAAAACGGAGAAGGGACGAAATTTGCCATGCAGAGAAGATCATAACTATGCTCAACGCATCTTCAATACTCAACCATATCCTGCAAGGAGCCGCTAACCGAACCGCCCCCTCCAATATGTCGCAGGAACAACTACATGATCCGTTCATCCTTGGGCAAAAACTGCAAAAATATGCAAGGCATGCCAGCATATATAAACCGCAACTGACGCAATGTTTTGCACAGAGACCAGATTAAACAGCATATCCACAGGGCTTGATGAGGAGCATTAAAACTTAAACCATGAGTATATTCTATGATCTAAATGACTAGGAGATATTCCATGGGGAAAAACACAATGGCAAATCCACTACAGCAAAACATTCAACTGACAACAGACTAACCAAATTACATGGGCATTCTCCCCCTCACTCCCTCGCCGAACCGCAAGAAAAAAGATAATAGCATCGACTCCAAGAATTGCAACCTTAGAAATTGAAGAACTTACCATTACAAAACCCACTCGGTCCCCTTAGCTATCGTCCCTGTAATTACAAGAAACCCTCCAAAATTCTCCTAGATACATTTAAGTCCCCAAAAATAGACTTTATTCTGGCCCGTCACAACTACTGTGATAATATCTCCGATTTTGTTCGACCGCAATGATTGTGTTTAGAAATGCATACCTGCTTGGTTGCTGTCCATGTTTAGAGCTTGATGGATGGGATTGCAATAAAATTCTGCTTAGAAGGTAGCTTACATCGCATCATCTGAGAAATTAGCAGCCAGATCCCAATAGTGTGGCACCCCAGCATCAACAAACACCTTCCTCGCAGCAGCTTCGGTCCTGCACTGATGAATCAGAAACCGGTTGAAGCTAGGTTTCGCAACACTGCCCGTCCATATCAGGAGGCATCTGTTGGCAGGGGCATTGACATTGTCAACAGCATCATCTTCATTTTCCGCAGCAACAGCCCAGTCGATCCTTTTAAGCATCAGGTTCTTGTATCTTTTGTTCGACTTCCTGCCACCTTCAACAACAACTACGCAAATGCCATCTGAGATCACAGCACAACCACTGAGTCTGTTTTCCTGGGCGTTCACATCAACCTGGAAACGTGCCTTGGGGTGAGTGAGGGAGTTCACCTTGTAAACAGTGACAAAGGTTTCCAGTGTATTCGGATCATCAAACAGCTTCTTCTCTTTCTTCTCACGGCGCTCGGATGGGGTGAGCTTGCGTGCAATGTTACGGTCAATGTGCGCTTGTTCGCGTTCAGCAGCAGCACTCCTGATTTCCATTTCAACCTTCGTGGGATCCTGTGTCGCCTCCGAACCAAGAACTTTCATGAGGTTGCTCATTTTGACTTTGGGCTTTGGAGGCTCTAGCAAACCTTGCCTTATCATTTCCTGTTTATCTCTTTCCTTGGCAAGGCGTCTCTGGGTCCTTAACTTCTTGTTTTCTTTCTTGGTCAATTTCAGCGGCTGAGGGGGCGGCGGGACAGGTTCAGCAGGTGGCTGTACGGGGAGTGGGTGCTCAATGTAAATGTTTATCTTTTCAATATTTATCTTATCCTCTGTGACGTCATCATACTTACCAGAGGGTAAAAATGGAGTATCCCTAGGAAAACAAAAAAATGAAAATCAGATTGACAGCATTCCATGAGCACTCTCATAAACATATGCCAAAATGCGAACTCACCACCACTCTGTATCAGGAATCTGCTCCTTGTGTTTTTCTTTTATTATAACCCTTTCAGAAAGCTCGATTAAATTCGGGTTTATATCCGGTTCTGCCTTTGCTTTAGCTAGTTGTGCTTGCTTCGTTTTCAGCTCCTTTGCGTGTGCTTCACCAAATTGGTTCTGCAAATTCAGAAAATGAGCATTAAGCAATGTATAAGCAAGATTCGAATTACCACGAGAATAAGGTTCACAACCTTGAATCTTGTGATCTCAGCTTGCCTTGACCATTTTCCTTCTTCAACGAATTGGAATGTGGGCCTTTTGAGTCTCAGAAGCTTAGACTTGTTGATGCCCAACCCTCGGTCGTAAGATGGATTTGTTTCCAAATTAGCATCCAAATCAGGCTTAAGTATTTGAAACACTTCTTTTTTCTGCTTGTTGATGTTAACCTGCATAATTAATCAAAGCAACAAACGAATGAGAAAATTAGGGATCGATCTTACCCCTTAGAAACAAACGAGAAGAAAACGCATGACTTGCAATATTTAAAAAAAATACCTTTAAGGTGCTCAGATTTGTCAGCTTAGGCAAATTGATTACATTCCCATGTTCATCTACTTCTCTACCCTGGGCATCTAGACGTAAAACTGGAGCTTTGGAGGGTTTCTGTGGTATAGCCGCATCTGACATAGTCCCAGGAAACATGTTTATCAGTGGTGCAAACTGAGGATCCTGACGAAAACCCATTCTTGCAGCAACTTCTTGAGCTCGCTTTACAGCTTCAATGTTAAGACCAGACAGAGAGGGTAGACCAGCAGTTGCATCAGAAGCCTTTGAGGATGATGCACTGGCAACACCATTATTACTGGACGGATCAGAGAGATCCGCAACTGAACTTGCAGTGCTAGGGGTGCCTGTAAACAGTGGCACCTTTTGGGTTCCCTTGACTGTTTCAATCTGTGAATTGCCATCAACACCTGACCTAGGTTTACTTATCTGTAACAACAGAAAATAAGTAAAATAAAAAACATAAATGAGTAGACATATTAGATCTAAAACAGGTGTTGTCAGCAACCAAAAAGAAATAGATATTTGCTACGGCTCACCAAGAGACAAACAAAGGTTAAAATTTACTTGCCAAGATGGAGGAAATAATCAGATGTTACCTCGCATTTAAAATATGTTTCTAGAAAGCTGCCACAAATTTAATTGAACAAATACTTGGCATAATCTTACCATAGGAATTTTCTTCAACTTCTCAGACAGCATCTTTTGCATTTGTAAAGCTTTCTTAGCTTTAGCTAATGCGTCAAGCGACAAGCTGCCACTTTTGCCAGGCATGGAAGTAGTTGCACCGTCTGTACTGGATTTTCCATGAACTTCATCAGCTCTGTTAATTAATCCATTTTCAATGGTGGTAGTAACTGAGGATACCTTAGACGGCAAGGGAAAATTGGAAACTGGATAAGTATTTTGCACAGGTCCTGAGGTCTCGCTGAGCGGTTCTGGAACAAAACGCTGAAATAAAACAGGAGTTAAATGAATGTGATCAAGCATGGCAAAGTCCGTGATATCCTTGTAAAAACACTAAAGTATCTGAGAGCATGTTTTCATCCCTTTTAAATGGGATTTAGAACATGTGGTAAACAAAATCCATTAGAAGTCGAACTTTTACAGACACTATTAAATGATCTGGTGGCAAAGAACCAGGTTTACAATCCCAAAGGACAAGATTTCAAATTTTACTTATCTTAAGATCACAAACATATAGCTAAGTCATATCCGGTTCCAAGAAACTGTAAGTTAAAATGCATAAAGATTGTACAGCTAGAGAAGTTCAATGCTCTAATTCAGGTGGTTGTGATTACTCTGTAATCATCCCTCATTTGGCCAACGATGAATGTTGCTCCTAAGGACATAATATCTACTACCAGACTACAATGCGTCAAATATGTGTGTCATCTAATCAGTTTGAAGGTTGCTAAGTAATCATGTAGACATCAGAAGGATAAAGTGCACAAACAACAACACCTGAGCAGTCAAAGATATTCTTAATAATTCCAAAAAAAGGACTAAGGATGAACAACAACAGTACCGGCTCAGGTAAAAATAACCTGATTCCCTCACTCAACAATCTATTTGCATACCCCCAATCTAAATCAAGATGATACAGAAAATGTGTGCATTCATAGTTAAACAACATGCATTAGAATACGGCAATATTTGGATTTTCCCAGCCTCAAAAAAAAGGAGAATCAGCGTTAAATGCCTTGAAGTGAGAACCACATCAAAGACCAAACTCAACTCCAAGTCTCCAAGGTAGATAAGAGATAGATAACAAGAGATAAACTTTAAGCATTTCCTCTTCATGATAACAAGGTGATAGGATACGAAATATAACATGTTATTAAGATTGCAGATGACAAATCCCTACTACGATTAATGCAAAATGGGAGAGGGTCAGACGTCATATGACCGTAAAGAGTAAAATGTTCATGAGGATGAGAAGCGGTTGGGAGTTCCACTTCCAGCTTAAAAATTTGGTCATAGTGGCAATTTGGGAAGTTTATCTGTCAATTGATGTGCCACGCGACTGATGTCAGTGCAATAGTGGTGGATTAGTGGTGTGTAAGATGGGTGTTTCAGAGATTGGACCCCGTTTCTTCTGCTTCTTTTCATATTAGCATTTTGACGCCATATTAAGGCTCATAGTCACTCTTGAACACGTTAGGCTAGCTGGTGATAGGATTACTGAAAATGGGCCTACAGACTACCTAGTCTAAAAAATAAGTGACAATGGAGATAATTTGAATTATAATCAGAATTCACCTGGGCCCAAAAATCAGCCCTCGGACCACCCTCTTTTTGTCACATTGGTCTTTTAATCCATTTATTCCATCCACAGCTGAATTACAGATATCATGATATGTAGCTAGCATATCTTTCTTTTATTTCGCCAAAATGGGATAGGCCAATACACCTTGGTTTTGTACTACCAATTACAAGTAAGTCAATGAGGCCAAAAATGGAAACACAGATATTTCACCAATACAAGAAATCACGCAATTAAAATCCCAGGTACTGAATGTTATTTCATCATTCTCGTATAGATGGTGGAAGATAGTTATTATTGTTGAGTTCAATCCTAGTAGTGGCAACATCTCCCAACTACTTCCGGAACTTTCTCCAGATCACTTCTTTGGTATTTCAAGCAGTACCTACACAAGATAACTTAGATCAAATGGTGTGTACTTGTACAGTTATTGTTGAGTTCAGTCATAGTTGTGACAACGTCTCACAACTCCTCCAGATCATCGTGCCCCAACTAATACCCACATCTGGACTTGCCAATACAATAACAATGAACTGCATTCTCAGCAAGGGGCTACTGACTGAGACCAATGCTAAAAAAATAAAAAAAATAGATAAACAAGAAGCAAAATAAGCATAATCACCGGAATGAATGCATTCATCATATGCACTAGAAATAGAAATAAGAACCGATATAAACATAATCATGTACAAGAACTTCACAGATAAACTCTCAAGTCATCACAGATTCACAATATATAAATAAGACGCGCAAAGAGCAAAAGAAACGACATAATTTTAAAAAACCAACCTTGGCTCCAGAACCACCTCGATCTCCAATCCCAGCATCTCCATCAACCTCCAGCTTCCCATGATCACACCTACGGGACATTTTCACCTCGGTGTCATCACCATCCACAAAAACTTCATCCTTAACATCAACCTTCAACCTCTTTGCATCCCTCTTCTCCTTCCGGGCATCACTGCCTTCCTCCCTAACATTCCCACTGAATCTCGAATGTCCCTTCCTTTCCCCATCACTCCACTGTTCCTCCTTTACCTCTTCCTTAAATCCCTTCCTCTTTCTCCTCCTTTCATCCTTAGACCTCCCATCATCCTCCCAATCTTCTCTCCTCTCTTCCATCCCGTTATAACCCCTCCTGTCCCCATCCTTGTCCGATGCCCGCATATGCTTCCCGTCACCCGGCTCCCGCTCCCCGCCACGCTCTTTCCTTTCGTCTTTAGACCTCCTCTCCTCTTTCTCCTTCCTCTCTTCTCGCCTCTCTTTCATCACATCATCTTCCCTACTCCAATCCCGCTTCTCGCCGCCGTCGTCATTCAAAACCCGCATACGCTTCTCCCCCGCCCTATCACCCTGTTCATACTCTCCGCTGTGCTCTTTCCTCTTCTTTGATGTATACCTCTCCTCCACCGACTCCTCCCGGCTCCGACTCCGGCTCCGGCTCCGCCCGTGCTCCATGGGTTCTCTCCCCTTCAACCTATGGTGATCCCGTGATTCATCATTGTGCTCAATCAACTCCTTCTCCCTCAACATCCGGCGCTCCCGCCGGCCATCATCAGCCGATCTCCTCTTCTCCTCCACACGCTCGGCAGACTCGCGTCTCCGTTCCCGACAATCCGGCGACCTCCGTCGTCCCACGTCCTTCGACCTGTCCTCCCCGCGTTCAGCCGACTCATGCATCCTTTCACGACCATCCGGCGACCTACGCCGTCCCTCGTCCTTCAACTTCTCCTCGCCCCGCACGGCCAACTCGCGCCTCCTATCTCGACCATCCGGCGACCTCCGCCGCCCCTCGTCCTTCGACTTCTCCTCATCACGCTCAGTGAAATCGCCCCTTCGATCGCGACTGTCTGGCGACCTCCGCCGCCCCTCATCCCTCGGCCTCCGTTTCTCCTCGACGTACTCTGGCGACCTCTGCCGCCACTCGTCCTTAGACTTCTCCTCGCCACGTTCAGCCGACTCGCGCCTCCGGCCGCGACCCTCTGGCAACCTCCGCCGCCCCTCGTCCTTCGACTTCTCCTCGTCACGCTCGGTCAGCTCGCCCCTTCGATCGCGACCGTCTGGCGACCTCCGCCTCCCCTCATCCCTCGGCCTCCGTTTCTCATCGGCGTTCTCGGCCGATCCGCGGCCCCGATCGCAATCCTCCGGCAGATCCGGGGACCTCTGCCGCACTCCGTTCCTTTGTTTCTGCCTCTCTTCGCCACGCTCGGCTGACTCCCGTCCCCGCTCACGATCCTCTGGCTGATCGGACGACTTCCACCGCCCTCCGTCCCTCGTTCGCCTCCTTTCCTCGCCGCGCTCGGTAGAATCCCGGCCCCGATCACGATCCAGAGGTGACCTCCGCCGCCCTTCGCTCCTCGCTTTCCTCCTCTCCTCGCCGCGCTCCAATGATTCGCGCCCTCGATCGGCGTCCTCCGGTGGATCGTACGACGGGGGGCGTTGACCGCGGCCGTCGTCCTTAGATGTGCGTGGATCGTCGGGGTCGTCGCGATGCTGGCGGTGTCGATCGCGATCGGCGTCCTCCCGGTGTCGGCGTGAGGATCGATCTCGATCGGAGTCCCGCGCCATTGGAGAAGAAGGAAGAGAAAGTAGGGTTAGGGTTCGGGAGAGTGGATGTAGAGCGGCGACTCCAGTGGAGAGGTCGGTACGAGTGCGAATGGGAGGAAAGAGCTGAGCCGGAGATATCCAATGGGTTATCCCTTGAGCGATCAAAAAGCATTTTCTTAAATTTTGTGGAGCTTGGTTATAGGATTTCTTTATTAAGTAAATTATTAATTAAAATCGTAATTAAATAGATAGCTTAGAAGAATAGATATCATGATTGATCAACCATTTGTTCTTTCTGATGGTCGTGATCAGAACAGTTGATATTCGCGTATGGGCAATGAGCGGTTATTGTATCGAGCGTCATTGTAGCGCCATTACTTGGTAGAGTGCTAAACATCCCTTTGTGCCATCCCCTCCATGCCAACCCAAATAGTTGCAGAGTGACCTATGTAATGTGTCGAATTGAGCGAAGTTTCTAGCCAATTCGGCATCTCAGGTGGCTTATATCTTAAAAGTATATCTTATTATTTTTTAATTATATTTTAATTAATAATTATTTAACAAAATTTATTGATTTTTATCTGAGCTTAATAGTCACTAATATAGATCCATTAGAAGTGGAGGTATAGTTAGATAATTTAGTTTTATCATGATTTGATTGCTAAATTAAAGTGGTTCCAATTAAACTCATTATAATTTAGATAAATGGAGGGGGAAAGCATTTATCCCTCTTTCTATGGGAGATATAAATCAAAGTTCATTTCATTATACAAGGAAAGATGTGACTTAATGCGGACAAGAAAAGAGACCAACTCAAGAGACTAAAAGTTAAACGTTCACATCAACATAACTGTATATAATTTAAGAGAGAACTTCTTTATCTAGTTGAACAAGTGATTTAGTGTGACAAAGAGAGATTCAAATAAGGCACTCGACAAAAACGAGCATTTTGATTGATTTAGCCATCATGATCATCCAAATGAAATAGATTAAAAAGCAAGAAGTGTATAGCAAGAGGACCATACGTGAATCCTTAGAAAAAGAAAGCTAATTTTGAATTCATAAATGTGCAAGCAAAGACTAATGATTGTATGGCAAGATGTAGTGCCAAAACTAGTGCAACACACCATACTTTTGACTCCCGAAAGGTTCCTCGTTCCATAATTTCAAAAATTAGTTGAGTGTATTTCGTTGAGATATTCCTAATGAGGCAAAAAAATATTGAAAATGCAACTCATTAATTTCAAATAATGATCATTAATGCAATTACACACACCAAAACTGAGTTAACCTCATTGAGTCAAGTTGAGTTAAACATTCATGAGTTATTCTAATTACACACACCAAAACACAATTCAACGGTCCTATATAACTTTCCACCCACTAGTTTTCTTTCATCCTCCTTACTCTTACATTCCCCTCTAAATTCGATTCTCCAAACCGGTGCAGAAAGTCTAGTCGCAAAGGGGGGAGGGGGAGGGGAGACAGAGTTCTTAGACACGAGGGGGAGGGAAGATTTGGGCTCTGAGCGCGAATGGGTGGCGGGTCAGAGGTTTTGTACACAAGGGGGAGGGGTTGGAGGTCCTAGGTGGGGGGAGGGGAATCGGAGGTCCTAGGTGGGGGGAGGGGAATCGAAGGTCCTAGGCATGAGGGGGTGGCAGGTCGAAAGTCTCGACGCAAGGGGATGTGGGTTGGAGATCATGTACATGAGGGGGAGGGGAGGCGGAGGTCAGAGCACGAAGAGGAGGATGGTTTGTAGATCTATGTAGGCGGAAAAATGGATATGCAAAGCGGGATCTTGAGCTCGGGCTTCAGAAGAATGGGTGCATCTACTTGAATATCAAAGAAGCGTTGGAGGTGATTTCCTTCATGTTTGTAACCATGGTCACTAGCACCAATTGAATGGATTGAACGTATACCTTATTTTTTTCTCATCTTTTGAAATTGGGGTGACATATAAATATTAGATTTTATTTTAATTTTATTCATCAATTGAATGGATTGGATATTTTTTTCGTGTTATTTCTCAAATAATTTAAGTGTTCACATATTTCTAAAGTATATTTTCGCAACCATGGATTGAATACTTACGGTACACATAATAATTTAAATAAAACTAATATTGAACATATAAAAAGTATAAAAATGAATATTTTTATTATGATGATTTGAATAAAATTATAAATTCAAATAACAATTTAATTCATTAGTTTTTTTAAAAAAATCTATTTAAAAATCTTAATCTAATATATAAGTATGTTAATAAAATAATCTATAAATATACAAGTTATTTCTCATATATAATTAAAAAAAAGAGTGGCATGCATGTACTGAGTTTCATTTTATATTTAAATATTTTATATAAACATAGATAAACTTTAAACTATATTTCATTTTTGTAAAAAAATTAAAATTTATAAGAAATAAATATTATCATACTAAGAAAATATTAAGATATGATATACATGTAGATTGTAATAGATATATTGATGTCATTTTTCATATATATCATAATATTGAATGATAAAAATAATATAAGTTACATATAAGCATTTTGAAATTATGTCCCATTTTCTATTGTCACCTCTCTATTGTAAGTATTTTATTTTTTAATATATTTTGATAAACAACCCCACAAAATTAGTATCAATAGTATAGATAATATCTTAAATAACTTTTGAATTCAAGGAAAATATCAAACAAAGATGGAACTAATTGAACAGAATTTTGTTTTTAATCATTTATCAGTGTTAGCTAATTCATGTTAGATTTTCTAATATACACAGAAACAACAATATAAATGAAAGATTAATATAGACTAAAAATGGTATGAAAGATCATATTTGTCCTTTTGCAAATATGATCTTCTCGCATGTTTATTATATAAAAACATGTAATTTGATGTCTTTGTTGTTTGACATGCTTTTCCAATATTAGAAGAAATGCATACAGCCCGTCACAAAGCACAGGTATGCACTCTAATATATTATATAAGAGGGATAATAACTGTTTGAAACCACAAATGTTATTTATATGAGAAATGTAAAATGTGAGGGAGTTTCTAATATACAAAATGTTTCTAAAAATCAAAGAAGTGAGTGAGCTCCAACCATTGAAGAAGTAAAGAATATCGTCAACATATAGGAGAACCATTGGGGTAGGGATGCTTTCGAAGAGGTAGAAAGTTGAGACTTAAATGAATGAGAGAAGATAGTTGACTCTATGAATAAAGGGTTAGATATTGAGATATTGATGATTCTGGCGTACTTTTGCTTGTTGATCAAGAATATGCAAAAACTATAAAACTACCTTTCAAGACCAAAAAACTATGCAATATGTGACATCGTCTTATTTTCTTATCCTTGACCTCCAAAGTCTTTAAATCACTTGAGATTCTGTAAAATGAGTCTTTTTGTAAATTGTTTCTGAGCCCCAAGCCTTCAAGCTTAGTATTTTAGAGTTCCTTTAAGCTTTGAGTTAGATTCATAGCTTTTCTACACTTATTATCACAGGTTTAAATATAAAAGTTAACCAAAGCTTTGACTTGAGGAAATCTCAACAAATTTTATAATATGTTTGTTAAGTTTAGCTTCTAATAGTTTGTCTAGATTTCCCTTACCCTTAGTTAATTTTACTAAGTCATTAATTGGGATGTGTGTGTTTTTCTTTACTTCTACAACAATGTCTTCTATTTTATCTATGCTAGTTATAAAAGCTTTAATCTATTTTTCATGGTGTTATTCCAATTAAAAAATAGTTGGTGAATTCGTGAATAATTTCCTTTAGTAAACCTATTTCATTCATGCTTGTTTGTTATGGTGCGTGCATTAGATTTTTGTAGTGTATTTTCCTTTTTCAGTTTAAGAACTAATTCTTTGAAAGTAGAAATATCATCTTGTAATTCTTCTAGAGTGGGTTCATTAGTAGTTCCCTCGTTGTTGTTGAATGCCATCAATGTCTAGTCTATTCCAGAAGAACTAGAGGAATTGGAGTCGGAGGAGTTCCAAGTTACTTGTAAAGTTTTCCTCTTTGAGTGCTTGTGATGGTGTTTGTGGGGTTCCCTTCTTCTTTCCTTCTATGTTCCATTGTCTTTGCTAGATTCATGGTTCTTTGAGTGTGAAGAAGTGAAGAGGGTAATCCAGAAGTTGACGTAAGGCAGAGATGAGGAGATTGTCGAGGTAAGAAACATTCTTACTTCCAAGGAATCACGACTAAAGGAGGTCGAGATTCAAAATATTCTTCTCGTGTAAGAGAATCAGGACTTGCATACATTAGTGCAAGAACTAAAAGTTGACTTGGACTCTATAGTTAAGTCCTAGATGGAGATTGATAAGGATGAGAGGAAACATGTGCATAACCTTGAATGAGAGCTAGATTTGAAGAAAGGAAAATCGAAGATTTGCAAGAAACAGTGGCACAACTCCAAGAAGAGGTTGCACAATCGAGAGATTTTAAATCCGATGCTGAATCGAAGATTAAATGCTCCAAGATGAGTGCAAAGCTAATAGAAAAGCAGATTGAAGCTATCAATCTGGCCAAGGAGGAGATGGGCAAGGCCGCGGAGGAGCATGGACATATATTTACTTGTGAACTGGTAGTGAGGGAGTGAACAATCAAAGAGCTGCAGCAAGAAATTGCCCATCTGCGTGAAGGCTTGCCGGAGATGAGTAAATCTAACTCCGATGTTGAAGACAATTTAAGAAGGTTGTAGGGGAAGTTTAAAAGTATAAATCAGGACATGGAATCCTCTCTCCGAACCAAGACAGAGTTTGAGGAGTTGCTTGCAAAGCAAACACATGATTCTGCTCAAGAACTAGAGCTGAAAGAGAGGAGGATAGAGGGTTTGATCCAAGAACTCAATTGCCTCGAAAAAACTTGGAGTGGACAAGAGAGTTGATTTCAGTTGCCGAGGTTGAAATGAAATCTTTGCAAGATGAAAAGGAAGACATATGGAAGGAGATGGAGCGCCTTATTGATGCTAAGGTGCAGATGGAAGAGGAATTCAGAATGGAAAATATGAATCTTACTCAAGAGCTAGATCTGAGAGACAGAAAAATGGGCGAGGTGGAGCAAGAGCTTGCCCAACTGCGAGAAAAGCTAGAGCAAACGAGTTACTTCAATGCAAAATCTGAGATGGAAATCAGAAGTTTGCAGGACGAATGCGAGAAAATGAGAAACAACCTTAAATTTTTAATAAAGTCAAAAGAAAGGAATCTTTTTGTTCCATAATTGAAGAAGCATCGACACTAGTTAGTGCACATAATATTAATGATAAAAACTATTACAGAGAGATTGATGGGAGCCGGGCAACAAGTTGCGCCGCCAATCCCTTTTGAATGACAAATCCAATTCTTCGAAATACAACATCTATAGATCTGGGAACAATGTCATTGTTGTGCATAATTCTTTGGACAACATCTAAAGAAAGGGAGATTGAAGACCTGCGACAAGAAATTGTGTGTTTGAGGGAAAGTTACGCGAGCCAGTAGGATGAAGCTATAGATTCTGTCAGAGCACAGGCTAACATCTTCTTAGAGAAAGAGAGGAGTTTTCTCAAAATCATCCTCGAGAAAGATAACGAACTGACATGTCTTCATGCATATCTTACTCTTATAGAGCAAGAACATGCCTGGAAGGAGATTGAAACTTTCATAACCTCCGAACAAACAAGAACAAAGTTTGAGTAAATGAACAATGAGAAAGATATGGTGATGCATGATCTTAAGAAGCAGATATTATCACAGGACCAACTTCCCAAATCTATCAAAACTGTAATTTCCTTTGAGCTTGCGGATCGACAATTCGAAATAGATACACTCAACGGGTCACTAAAGAAGATGATGGCGATGCATTTCCTAAGCTTGCAAGAGAATGAGTTCCCGAACATGTTGAACCTCGAGCTAGAGAAAGAGTTCCTGATCCTGAGCCAGAGATTAAAGTCGGAAGAGAAACTTGTCGCTGATATGAAAAGTTGCGTTGAAGAGTACCTGAGAAGAAAGCAATGGTTATCGATTGAATCAAAAGAACAGTGGCCTCTTGAAACAGAAAATTGGCATTGCTGAGAATATCAGGCAGCCTTTGAAAGAGCACAACGACTACACATGACTAATGCCAGTTTTTGAAGGGCTTGCATATGCACTGTGCAGTTCTCATTGTTCTTTTTCTTGAATTTCGAGATTAACTATGGTATGTTTTCGGTTATATCGAATTTACGACTTCAATTTCATCCATGTTGACAAAGTTGGGTTTTCTTTCTTTTTTTTTGCCTTGCCTCCATCTTTTTCCTTTTTTGCCTGTATCATATTTTGTATCAAGGAAGATGTAGGAATTTCATGTACTTGGTATGTTGATATTGACTCCTTGGTTTATCAATTCACAAGCTTTCGGTGATTAAATGTCATTATATGAGGATGGCATAGATCTTAGAAGTAAAACCAAACATTTGATCTCTTTAATAGATAATAAAATTTCACTGACAAACCAAAAATCTAATTCATATCATGTGAAGATCTTGAAATTGGGTTAAGTGAAATTTGCCCTCTTACACTTAATCTTCTATGTTGATTACATGATTTGTCTTATGCTCATCTTAGTTTAGTATGATTGAAGATTCATTGGCCATATGTTATTGTGAGTGCATGTTTTCTGCCTTAGGGTTTCTCGTGCTAGGCGGGGATCGTGGATGATGGCATGTTTTACAAGCAAGTATGTAATGGAAGAGTCTTGCGCATTCTTTGGTTTAGCGTTAAAATATGATGTGAAAGCATACACACATTCAACATTTTGGAAGACTGCATAACATTTACTAAAGTTATTTTATACTCATGGAGCTGCACATGATGTGAGCGAAAAATGCGATATTGTATGCAATGCTAGGACGATTCTTACGCAGGTGACCATGACGCACTCAAGGAAGAACGATCCCCGTATTTTTTTACCAGTAGTGATTGATGTATCGATCTTCTCTGCTGGATTGGCTTGACTTCCTTTCTTTCCTAATCTTTTTATGGCAGATGCTTATTGAGCATGGTGGTTCACCTCTAGCGGCATACAGAAACAATACTACGACCACTAGGAGGCATAATTGTGTATCATGTTCGCTAGGGTATTTGACTTCATCCTTTTGATTCCCAATGCTGAACTATATGCATTTAAGCACACCAAACACTTCCTTATGTTGGGTTGAATCCCCTCATATGTTGGACTTGACACATAATGGACATTTCCTGTTTTGGTCCAAAGTCTAGAAACTCAAGATTTTGGAATTCTATTCAATTGGGGAACACAGAATTGATGGATTTTGGCAGGCATGTAATTTAGGTGGACTATCTGATACATTGGTGTATAAAGCTTTTAACAATAAAAAATGAACTAATTGATCAATCATACAATGGAAATCTCAATCGAACTTTTAGCGAGCCGACTCTGAGCGAATATCAAACTTAAGAATTTTCTGACAGTCCTACCAGTGACATCTCCTTCCCATGTCTGCCCCATGGCAATGGGATCCTCCTCCACCCTACAAGGAGCGACAATTCCTACAGAGGCATTTTCTCTGCACTAGTATACTTTTAACCATTGTTGCACTGGTACACCATCATTGCATCTTAGGATGAAAACAATCATATACAAATACAAATATATGTAGGAAAAAATGATTGTATTTGTGTTGCACTAGTATACAAGCACTGCCCCATGTTGGCTACCCCTATGGGGCAGCCACATATGACCCATATATGCATGATCATATCCTTATGCATTTTAAAATACGAATACAAATACTGATACGAATATTGACGGATGTGAAAATTGTGTTACCATGTCCCTAAAAACGGATGCAAACATAAAATAAATACGAATCGAATGCGAATAATAACATAAATATTTAAGATTTTAACTAAAATATAAATATTTTTTTGGATAGTTTACACATAAAATAGGTACACAAAATATGCTCATTTTATAATAATTAGATCATCAATGGTGAATACAAACACAAAATGTTATTGCATACATTTACACATTATATTTATATTCTTATGGGGTACCCTACAAAAAGAATGAATTTAGAAAGGGATATAATGAAATTCTTTGATTGGATTCTATGAGGGGAAAGCTCGATTTATGATGTATCCAACAACTGAATTAAAAATAGAGTGATTTCATTTGAATTTCCTTGTGACCAATTGTATGCTTCAATATAATTACCTGGAGTAAGCACTATATCTACTTTCCAATACTCAGCAACTTCATCGAACCAAGCCTCCGCAACTTCAGAATCACCCTGTCGAATGGCATGTTCTCCTCGATCGGAATAGGTAAGTAAATTAAATGAATATACGGATACGAATATTAGCGAATGTCAAAATGATATCTATATCTACACCCACTTTGAAGCAAGCACGAATGTCAAAATATGTATAAAACAATACGATAACAAATCAGATACAAATATATTCATATTCCTTTCCGTCCCTACTTGCACTGTAAATCTTTGCAATGTCAACTTTTGAAAGAAAGGCCTCAACTGTCCTTATTTTAAGAAATATTATGTGCATTTTTACCAGGGCTTTTGTTTCAGTTCTCACGCCTCATTTCCAAGTTCATGAAGATACAGAGTAACTTCAGCATTCTCATGTCCATATCTCGCAATCCTACCTTTTCTATCATCTGCTTCTAAAAAAGAAATGGTATAGCTTTTAACTTCTGCTTATACCATTGATCTCGAAGATAATTGGTTGAAAAGGCATCACAAACAAGGTCAGGAGTAGAGAAAATTAAAACCAAGCTGCAAATTAACTTATCTGATTAAGCTTCAGGTTAGAGAATAACTTTGATCCATAATGACTATATTGCAGTCTGGGTTGTAATCCATGAGTTTTGAGGAAAATTTTGTGAATCAGAGCCGAAGTACAACAAACCTATGTATTATACACTGTCTACAACAAAGGAAACATATTTCAAATCTGAATACACAATTGACATGATAATAATGAATAGGGCTTAATCTTGTAATAATATATCAATTTTTTTATCTGCGCTTGTCTACACTGGTAGGAGCAGAGTTCTTGTTGAAGTTGCGAAGGCCGAGTCTCAGTTTATCAAGATTAACACCGTTTCCGACATATACACTGGTAACCCCCAGTTCGGACACCTGAAAATGATAAGAACATGAGATTAGATAGGCATATCGAATCCCCCACTAATCTAAAAAAGACAGGGATACTTAACCACCCGACTATTAGTGGTTGAACAATTGGTCTTCTATCCAGAATAGAAAATATGAAATTACACAGCTGTTAGCATAATTAAGTTTTGCTAAGTAGAGAGTTCCACATTCTTTGAGTACATGCATAAACTATCAGCGATGAGGTTCATCTGTTGCATTCACACTCTAATCGAACTTCCAAATGACACCACTTTCCATTTGCCATAACAGATTTAACAAAAGGAATAGGACTAAAATGAATTCAACTGAAATTCTCATGAAACTACCTGAATACTGGAAATCATCCGACATGGAGGGGTTCATCACATCAGAGTGAGTATTCAAAGAGGATAATAGACTTCCACAAAATTTTCAACAAGGAACCTCTGTCTGTTTTTTGGAGAATGGTATAAAATCCTAGGATTTTCCTTATTCCTAGTATAGCTATTCCTCTCTCTTATTCCACTTCCTCTTACACTCCTTTTTAAATAATGATTGCAATTTATTCTCCGTTCACACTACCTATTCAAAAATGACAACCACTAACTCCATAGTAGCTACCACTTATTTCATGTTTCTATGAATTACAAGGAGAAGTAAGAATAAGTCACGCATACACCTAAACAAAACCTCCAAAAGAAACAAGAATCAAGAATAGACCTCCTTGTTCTTATCCTACATCCTTCTCCCCCCCCCCCCCCCAAAAAAAAAGAGGAAATAAATTCATGTCAAGCCTTGCACGTTGAGAAACGGATGAGTGAGTCTGCAATGTGCCAGAGGATGAAGGTATGGACCCAAATCACAAGTTATACAGGTGCCTTCAGTTCATATCTACGGATTTTGAATTTCGATTCTAGTATTCGGGACTAATGACCATGCACATAAGTTGAAAGTCTCAGAGTAATCAGCTGAGTTTATTCTTGCCAATGGTAAAAAATGGAATTCTTACAGCATCAATGTTCCTGTCTTCGTCGTCAAAAAATAGCATCGACTTGAATGGCACACCAGTCCTCCTGTGGATTCTCTGGAAGTGTTCTGTTTTGTGGGTCCAACTGGAAAATATCTCCTGAATCGTAGCACAAATGTTAGACATTATCGAATCACTGCATTGAAGAACAGTGGAATAATCTGAACAACCTGCACAGAAACCATCAATGGTGACACAGTCTGTTCGGACACTATTCGAATTTTTTATAAAGCCATCTCAATTTCACAAAAACCCATCTCAAAATTGACAGAGACTTAGTTATAAAGTAGAACTATACAACAATACAAGTATATCTTGAATTTTTACATAAACACAACTTATTTTCTTAAAATGTGCACCTGTATATTTTAAAGATTGTAGTTAAAGTTTTTATAAAAAAATTATCAATGGCTTTTTAGTAACCAAAAAAAGTCTCCACTTCAGTTAAAAAAATTGACGCGCCATGAATGCACATGAGCACACATATTTTAATTTCCAGAATGTCACATCAATATCACATGGATCTTTTTTTGAAAGGAATCACATGGATCGTACAAGTCTATCATTTTTATTTACAAATGCACAGTCGTCACTATTACAAATAGAAGGATACCTCATTACATATATCCCATGGATTCTTTTTTCAAAAACATAATAATTTCTTGAGAAATGAGCGTGTGTCTATTTATTTAGATTTTATAAACAATGTTAAATGTTATTTTTGTGCATCGCTTATTTTACACAACATCCATCAATGGCTGAAATGAGTGGCTTTTGGATACAGAAAACAATATCAGCCTTGTTTGGAAGTTCTCATGCACACGTGTGTCTATGTGCATATCCTCTGTGTTTGGGTATCATGTGCAAGTATATGTATATATTCATAAATGTGTGATTGCGTGCATCACAGATGTAACCACTTCAAGGTATTGTGTACTCTTCTACATCCATATATTCTACCTAACCCTAGCCTCTCATTCATGAAGGGATAGGGATCACTCATCAATATAATATCCCATTTCATTCACATAGTAATAATATAACAGTGGTCCAAGACCGATGTTCCAAACGTAATCTCCTCCCTACCCCCGCTACTATACAAATTGTCAATCTTCTCAAGCCGATGCCACCGATCTCCTTGAACCACCATCAATACCCATCCAAGCAGCATCATCATTAGCCTAGGCCTTCAGAGCTGCACCTAGGGTCTGTTTGGTTACTGGGAGGGGGTGGGTTGGGGTTACCTCCTGTTAATAGTAGCTGTTTGGATGGTTATGTGGGTTGGAACAGGTTGGAATAAGGAATGTGATGTGATGTCACATTGATTTGTAATGGAATTCCAACCTAGGAATGCATGGGGGTAAACCGGGTTACTCCAGGATAACCAGGTAACCAAACGGACCCCTAGTGCCACCAAGCATCTTAAAAGGAGATGTGGCATGTCATCACCACCGTAGCAAGCTTCTGCAGCAAGGCACCACAATAATCATTGATGTCACCAGCAATGCATCATCACTTGCCCTATGGCCCCTATCAACGTGGGCAGTTGACACAGCAGGAGCAGCAGAATCTCACAAGCATGTAGTCCCGTCATCCTCATTTCATCTTGTTCAGGTCATGTGCTAGGTTGTTCCAAACCTAACTTGTCCTTTATTTTATGTAGGTTCTAGTATAGAAGATCTCTGAAAAAGATCGAACGTAACATTGTCAGCGGTGGAGACTAGCATGAGAAACCCATTTTTTAGTCAGATCGGCAAGCTGGACGTGAATAGCTATCCCTAATGGTCGCATTTTTTCCCATTATGTCTATAAAAGGACATAAGAAGTTACATCTTCTCCATGAGCTAGAACCAAAAAACAGGGCAACGAAATATGTCACGTGGGCCGAGGACAATGGTTCGGGGTCTATATTGCATATGAGGTGAACCGCTTCCGCTATGATTCGACAAATGCCGCTTCCGCTATGTTGCGACAAATGCCATTGAAAACAACCTAAAGGTGTCATTTTACGTAGGAAATAGATGAAAGTCATGTGATACAAGCGTGTTATGACCAAATGCAGCTTCGACAACAAACTCCTCATAATTGAAGGCGTTCAACGAGAAGTACAATTCATTAAGGCATGTCCGTCCATGTCCAATTCAAAAGGAAACTCAGAAGGAGATAGTAGTGATGGCCTTCCTTAGTAGGTTTGGACCGATCTACTATACAACACGTCGTCAATGATGACATGCACTACACAACCACACTGAAGGAGGCTTATAGCAAACTAAATCACCTCAATATCTCCTCCACAATCGGAGTTATCTAGCTCAATATCGTTTCCCAGAAGAGGGAAAAGTTCTTATAGAGAAGGTCATTATAGAGTTTGGGACATATCTACTTGGACAAGCCTTGTTACTCAAGCAGGTTCTACTAGCTCTACGGGTAGAGTTAAAATCATTGTATACTTTATGGTAAGACAAGCCATACAAGGACATGCCCTCGATCAAGCATGGGAGACCCCATAGTGCTCGATCGATACAAAAAGACCGTGATTCTTTCTCATGTCGATCTAGATGAGATGTTTAGGCATTTCTCTCAGACTTCATCTTTACTGATTCGCCAATTAAGACAGTAGCAGTAAGTTTATAACTATCGAGTCTTCTCTCATACTTCATATACTTGAAGGATCAATGTTGGAGTATTTGTTATGTGCGCCTATTGAGTTATAGCAGGGTAAATGGATCCTGGAGAAAATCCATTTACCCCACCCAGTTGTTTAGTCCCACATTGTCCAGTGGTGGGACTTGGAGGCTCTGAAGAGGCTATATAAGGAGCCCCAGACCTCCTGTATCTATTGAGAAAGTGCAATGCATAACACGCCCCTTTGAGGCTTCTCCCGTGGTTTCATCCCGCTCCTCACGGAGTAGGGTTCCACGTTAAATCTTTGTCTTCCATGTTTATTATGCTCTGTTTATCATTTGCTTCCGCATGTTTATTTTTTAACATGGTATCAGAGCGGGTTCGATTGTCGAGGATTTCATGCCCTTTATTTTTCGAGATTTGAGTTGATGTTGAAGATGTATTTCTGAAGATCATTGTACTGTTCATATTCATATTTTGTTCGAGAGATTTTATTTTAGGGTTCTTCGGAACCCTAGATGATATTCCAGAACCCTAGGCGGCTCAACATCGCGCTTCTTCCAACAACTCTGTAGGCGCGATCTATGGGCAGTGCCCCTTCGCGCATATCGCGTCGTCAAGCATAGGCTGCCCTCACGGTAAAGAGCCAAGGCCCAAACCCGAAGGTCACCGGATGCCCTACCAGTATTTCAGCACGCAGCCAGCAGATCCTATGACTCAAGGTCCGACCATGTGTTCCTCATATGCCACCATCGCTGACTGTAGAAACCCTAGCCGAGATGAGAACATCACGTTGGTGGTCTTTCATCTCGCACGCAGGCGGCGAAGAAATCTCGCGTGCAGGCGGCGAAGAGTATCATGGGGGAAGAAGACAACAATCCACGACAATACTCTATGTCGCGAAGAAGTTTCAGGCGGCAAACTCCAGGCACCGCCCCCAATGTCTCTGTCGCGGACCTCCCACGCGGCAGCCCAAGGCTCGGCATCCCAGGCGGAGGCTTCCTCAAACCCTCGGCATCATGCAGCACCGCCAGGCGGAGCCCTTTGCTGCGCGCAAGTGACATTCGCAGCAGACCTCCGCATCCTTGAGTCCACCATGGCGGCACCCTCCCGCTCCGCGCACGCAGGCGGCGCGCAGAGACTGTGCGCGTCCGACCATCTCCAGGCAGGAACCTCGCTCGTGCGAGCATCTCCTGCGGTGGCTCCAGCCGCCATGACCAGCGGCGGCGGGAGCAGTGAACCCCCGAGGGGGCGGCGGTGGCCTTGTGTTTTCAACGAAAGGGGTTCCCATGAGGGGAGGTCCCGGGGAACCCTAAATAGGGTTGGGTTTATTTTTATTAAAAAAACAAAAAAAACAAAAAAAAGGGGAAAGGAGATGTATTTTGTAAAGCTCAAATAGGCTAAGGTTTCTTTGGGTCCAAATGGGTCACATTTGTTGAAAAAAAAGAGGTGCGTACAAAAAAAACCATACGCAAAGAAAAAAATGCAAGAAAAAGCTGTAAAAATTGGTTAAAAGGGCTTTAAAAATTGTGACGGTTTAAAAAAAATTAAAAAGCCGCAAGAAATGTTTCGAGGATATTCATGTTTTATGTACAACCTATTTATCTTGTATTCTCCCAACTTTTTCGATGTATGGGAGAAAGGGGGAGTATGGTGTAGAGTCACAGATCATGTTCCAGATTCAGGAGGCCAATCAGATATTCCAAACTCTACAGTTCAGATTATTTCAAACTCGACAGATTGGTCAGAGTCCAAGTTCGAGGCACTCCATGTTTGAGAGGCCCATTTTCGAGTTCTCCAGAGAGAGACTCATTTTCAGACATGCATATGTTTGTGGTCATTTTCAGATGAGCACATGTTTGCCATCTTTTGTTATGGTCCCCATCTTTTCTTATGTTATTCGGCCAGAGTTTTCATGTGAGTCAATAGGGATTCCAGAGTAGAGGACCATTCCCTATGCCATGTTGGCAAGGGTTTTCATGTGGTATCATAGGTACACTAGAGTAGTGCACCATTCTCTGTGCCAGATGGGAGAGACCCAGAGTACTCCGACGAGGAGACTCATTTTCAATTGACGTGACTCTGACAGGCGCAGTTCAGAGCACATGCTCTCCGACGAGGAGATTCAACAGACTCACACTCCAGCCCGTTCATCCTCCTCATCTGTACGGCACGATAAGCAACGTCCTTGATAACAACAGTTGTGCACGTTGGTTTGATATTGTCCGTAGTGTCATGTAGCGTGGGTTGAGTTTATTTCTGTTTGTCCAAGCTGAGCATTGCATGCTCCAGCTTGAGGGGGAGTGTTGGAGTATTTGTTATGTGCGCCTATTGAATTGTAGCAGAGTAAATGGATCCTGAAGAAGATCCATTTACCCCACCCAGTTGTTTAGTCCCACATTGTCCAGCGGTGGGACTTGGAGGCTCTGGAGAGGCTATATAAGGAGCCCCAGACCTCATGTATCCATTGAGAAAGTGCAATGCATAACACGCCCCTTTGAGGCTTCTCCCGTGGTTTCATCCCGCTCCTCGCGGAGTAGGGTTCCACATTAAATCTTTGTCTTCCATGTTTATATTTCTCTATTTCTATGCTCTGTTTATCATTTGCTTCCGCAAGTTTATTTTTTAACAATCAATAATTTGAATTTCTTCCTCGTTTTCCAAATTCCGAGATTGGCCCAAGATAGATATGAATGGAGGCATAGAATCCATGTAGCCGTCCCTACTTAATTGTGGGAAAAGGCTTTGTTGTTGTTGTTTCCAAATTCTGTTGTTGAGGAGTCCTCAAATTTTCATTAAATGAAATGTTGACTGATTCCGATATAGTCATAGTTTTCTTATTAAATATCGTGTATGCTTTGCTTGCCCGGTTGGGACACTTAATGATCAATTGTAGCCTTGGCTTGGGTTTGGTCTATCTAGCATGCTAGGAATGGCGTGGTTTTTCGTATTGATTGTCTTTATATGGATAATTAGCACATTGCACAGTTTTGTGCATTGAGCCTTTTTATTTAATGAAAGCTTTGGGCTGTGCCTTCTTTTCCCTAAAAAAAAGTGGGTCACCTTGTGGAAGGCTTCACAAGATAATTTCAAACAAAGTAGAAACTCCATCGACAAGTAGCAAAGACCACTGTGGGCAAAATACAACAATTAAAGAAAGCACGATGTGTTCTTTAAAACCCAAATGCTTGGAGAGTCTTCTGAAGGAACGATTAATCTACCCTATCAAAAGCTTTTTCTATATCAAGTTTGAAGATAGTGCTGTTACCAAGAGCACGTGATCCAGATATGGTATGAGCTCAAAGGCAATAGAGATGTGGTCAAAATTTGGACTGTTTTGCATGAAGCAAATGTGTTCAAGATAAATGAATGTTACACACGCTAATTGGACTGAAATTTCCGATTGAAGGGGGAGGGGGGGTTTAGATTTGCGATGAGAGAAATGAACGTGGGATTGAAACCTATAAAGTGGGAGTGAGCCGCGAAGATGTGTCGGACAGCAAAGACCACATCATCCTTAAGAATTGACCAGCACGAGATTGTAAAAAAAAACAGTCCTCAAGGCATCAGGACTTGGGCTTTTATCGGGATCTATATTGTGGAAAACTTTCTAAATCTCATCTGAAGTGGGGATAGCAGATAGGGAAGTGTTTTGATCATCCATCATAATATGTGGCACATGTTCGGGGATCTTCGTGTTACAGAAACCGGATCAGCAGACATAGGGTTTAGGAAGAACGAACAAGCAGTGTCTTCAGGCAGCTCGAGCTCAAGAGTAATTTCCAATATTTTTGGTAAAGGGAGGGTACTCTAATTTTATTATCATTTTGTTCAAAACCAAGTGAAAGTAACGAAAGCTAGTTTCATTTTCTCTAAGCCCCGACAACTTCACCTTCGGTTCCAGAATCATAGAAGGCATTTCCCATATACATCTTAGTCGAATTGATAAATGGAGTTCCCAAGATAATATAGACTTCCCATCTCATCCAAACAAGGATGAATGCAGATTTATTTCCGAAGAAACCTTTGCCAAGACAAGTGCTCAAGAAAAATGGTGGTAAGTCCTGCCCCAAGCCTTGACCAAAGACAAGGCTCCAATTAAAGAGTTGCTCTAAAGCAAGCCATGGTTTTTCATTATAGACTAGAATCGTCATTTCTTGCATGGATTTAGAAGGTGACAGCTTTATAGATATATCTTTTTTTCCTTGCTGTCATGCTAGGTCAATATAAAGATGTCAGCGATTAAAATGAATTTTCCAGGTAATAAGATATGGAACATGTTGTCAAGATGACAATGATGTCTGTTCCGAAAATATTAACTGAATTTTCAAACATTTTATATCTTGGACTCTTTCCAACAAAGGATAAACTCTGGCAGAATTCATTAAAGTCAAATAGAATGAGCATATCGGTGAACAATTTCACAAAATGTACAAAAATGTAAATCACTCACCTGGGCCACAAACATCGACTGAATGCCCAATTTATCAAGAAATGTTTTTGCAATATCTGGGGATGGAGATCGAGATGCAATAGCAACATCAATCCCTTTATCCTTGAGAGCATGCAGGATGCCTTTGGCATGTGGATACAAAGATGGCATTTCTCTCTTGGAACGACATTCACTAAGATCATGAATGAAAATAAAGACGTATTAACAATCAAAGAATTTTGATGAATGTTTTAAACATAGAGCCATATCTTGGGCCTAGAAGAGCACTGCCATATTATTAACAAAAAAGAGATTGGTTCATTTATTACGTCACAAAATGAGAGAGGAAATATCATATCTATCTTGATCAAAAAAAATCCAAAGCATTTGAGAGATATTTTATGTCTATGTGTGCATGTGTCCTGCAATGGTTCGACATTATGTCGCGAATCCCCTATATGGATCCATATCTTTCATAACTTCTCTCTTTAGCATATGTCCTTTGTTGAGATATTCATGTTATTTAGTCATTCTTCTTATATTGTTTATTTCTATTGTCATGTTTATGTAATTTATCCTTAAAGCTTTTCTCCTATATAAGAGAGCTCTAGGGTTAGATGGAATACAACTTTTCTTTTCCCATTCCACATGGTATCAGAGACAGAGCGAAGGTCCTAGACCGAAGCATGTGCCATAGAATCCCGCCCCCACCAAAACCCTAACTTTCTTGGGCCGGTTCCGTCGTCGCTGCCTAGCCCCTGTGCCGCCGCCGCGCGAGCCCGCGCGTGTCTACCGCCTTTGCCCAACGCACGTGCGCGTGTTCACGCAAGCCGCCTCCGCAGTCGTGTGACCCACACGGGTTCACGCTAGGGTTGGGCATTGGGCTGGGCCGGCCCGATCCAGCCCAAAACTCGACCTGTATAACCCGACCCAAACCCGAAATCGAAATTTAATGGGTGGGCCGTAGGCCCTAAAATGAGCCCATAATGATTATCGGGCCCGACTCATTCTAAAGCAAGTATATTCATATCTAGTACGGTATAATTATATCAATTATATTCATGTTCATTCCAAATACCACGTTCTAACTTTAATATCCTTATTCGAGTGTAGAATAAATGCTTAGACACATTAATAATCATATCCATTAGTGGATTGATGATATTATTACATTAATATACAAGATTATTACATTAATATGCAAGAATGGAATCTGTGTCCTCAAGTGTTACAACATGTACAACTGTAAGTAACCAATCTCTATTGGGTCATAGTGCCCGCATCTACAATAGAATATGTAATGGTGAATTGAATGGTGGTTTAAGTCGCCATATTTTTACCACATTTGTATTTCCAACATACAACTAATGTTAAAATCACAAATTAGTTAGCATGCTTTATAGTTTTAAACATGCACACATGCATAAGAAACAACCACACAAATGCAAGAAGAATGGAAGACATGATATTCATATACATAGGTGTTAAATTGGGCCGGCCCGACCCGAACACGACCCATTTTGTTTGGGCCGGGTTTGGGCTTGGGCCTAATTTTTGAAAATAAAATGGGCCTAGGCCCGACCCGTTAGCCCATATTCTAAAATGGGCTTGGGTCGGGCCAAGGCGAACTCTGCCCGAGCCCGGCCCATGCCCAACCCTAGTTCACGCACTCCAGTCCACGTGCGGTTGTTGTCTATAGTCGTAATCACCGCCCTCGTGTAGCCGTTGTGCTGATTTGTTGGGTACCTAGGGTGTAACATGAAGCCATAGAAACATCCTCGCTACCCAAAGGATTGTTCGAGGAATGGAAGAGGTTGTGGTATAAGTCTAAACCCACAACCATCTTCATGTATGTCAGTGTAGACGTTGATATCTCTTGTCTATAGCCCAGTCTTGAAGATAGTCATCATCATGACCGACAACAAAGTAGAAGTTCCATCTCTGGGTACCTTCAAAGGTCCGGCACCCATTATCAAAATGGATGGAACCAACTATGAATTGTGGGCCACGTAGTTCATGAGTTTGATGCAGTGTAATGGAAAGAAGCACATCCTCACAGCTGAGGAGCCACGTGACAAGACTGGGACGAATGCCTCATGGGAGGCTGATGATGCGTATGCTCGCGTATGGCTATATGGGACTATATCCACAAAGATAGCTAATGACATTTTGAGCCAGCCTACTGCAAAGGCTATGTGGGACATTCTCGCCGCAACATACTCTCTGGCAAATAATGAGTCGAAGATACTACAGCTTCAGCATGATATCTTCACATCAAAGCAAAATGGTCATCCTCTTCACACCCTCTATACTTCTTTGAGGGGTATATTTGAGAAGTTACATGGATACATATCCTTGACTGCTACACCAGAGCATAGCAGCTCAAGGCATACCAAGATTCTGTGATGACTGGAATGTTCCTAGCGGCCCTGGATCTAGAGTATGATGCAGCTCATGCCCAGATCCTCATTGATGCTACCATACCTCCAATGGAAGAGGCATATCGTAGGTTGAGTAGACTATCTTTATCCTTTGGTAGTCCTTTACAGTCCCAGACTTCTTCAGCTATGGCGGCTTCACGTGGTAGAAGCAGTCATACACCATATCGTGGTAGGAGGAGTTCCAACCACGACAGAGGAGGAGGAGGTCGACCTCGTCAGCCATGCACATACTGCCACAAGACAGGCCATTCTGAGGAAACCTTTTATTCCATGCATGGGTTTCCTACGTCAGCCAGGGTTGCAGAGCAGACACAACAAGCCGGGAGTCTGTCACCTGCACCTGATCAGAGATTTGACGAGCTTGTAGCACGACTGAAGAGATCATGCATGGCACATCCGGATCTACTACTTCTCCCTCAGGATCCTCAGAGGTTGCTACCTCAGCATCTGCGTCTACATCAGGTACAGACTATGCTTTTACTAGTTGCTACAGGGCAGACTTATGAGAATGGATCATAGATTCTGGTGCATCCTATCATCTCTGTGGTGACAGAAGTCAGTTTAATGTTTTTCGTCCTATTCAACATGGATGATCAGTTGTGATAGCAGATGGTACACATTCTCCCATCACTGGTCAGGGGGAGATGCAGTTGACTTCTACGTTGAGGCTTCCTAATGTTCTCTATGCTCCTGAATTTTCTATGAACTTATTATCAATTAGTCAAATCACCAGAGATTTAAATTGTCGTGACATATTTAATCCATCTGCTCTTGTGTGTCAGGGCATACTTACGGGCAGAGTGAATGGAACTGGTCGTGAGCATGGGGGCCTTTACAGACTTGTGCAGCCTCCGTATGCTGGCACCTCTTCTTCTCTGAGCACTGGGTCTGTTTTTCTGTACATGTGGCATCTGCGATTTGGTCATCTTCCTCTGCAAAAGCCAATCCATGTTCTACCTCAGATTTCTCCTCGCTCCACTTTTCAGTACGAGGCATGCCAGCTTGGGAAGCATCATCGATCCCATTTCCAGAGTCGTCAGGGTCCAAGTAGTCAAGTCTATTTGAGTTGCTCCATTTTGATATTTGGGGTCCTAGTCGTGTCCCAGATCTTCAAGGACATAGATTTTATTTTGTTGTTGTTGATGAGTTTTCTAGGTTCTTGTAGGTTTTCCTTCTTAAGAACAAGTCTGACGTTGGTCCTGTTATTCAGTCTTTTATTAATGAAATAAAGAACATTTTTTCTGCTAGAGTCAAGTACATACGTTCTGATAATGCTATACAATTTTGAAGTACTCAACTCTCTCAATTTCTGAAGTCTCATGGTTTGGAGCATTAGACATCTTGTGTATATACCTCCCAACGGAATGGGGTGGCTGAAAGGAAACACCACCATCTTTTGGATGTTACCAGAACCCTATTGATTCAGAGTCGTGCTCCTCATTCCTATTTGGGAGATGTGGTTCTAACTGCTTGTTATCTGGTAAATCGTATGCCTTCTTCGGTGTTAGGGGAGAAGATCCCGTTCTTGATTGCGTTTCCCGAGACGGATCTTTTCTCGCTTACGCTTCGTGTCTTTGGTTCGCTTGTGTTGGTTCATCCACTCTCTCCTGGTCTTGACAAGCTCTCTCCCAGAGCTGTCAAATGTGTGTTTGTTGGGTATTCCAAAATCCAAAAGGGATATCGTTGTTTTGACCCTGTTCGACGAAGGTACTATGTCAGTGTTGATGTCACTTCTTTGAGTCTATCATGTATTTTTCTCCAACACGTGACAGGATTACTCCTTCAGAGGATGAAGAAGAGATATATATGCCTCCTCCTCCTCCTCTACTACCATGTTCAACTCCACCACCACCACCACCTCCACCCCTGCCACCACCTCCTCCACCCCCGCCTCCTACATTCTTTCCGCAGGTCTACCAGCGAAGGTCCCATGCTCATGCACCTCCTCCATCATCCAACATGCCCAAGCTATGTACTGAGCATTTGAGTTCTTCTAATGGCACAAGCGATTTGCACGTACAGACTAAGGTATAAGGTGCAAATACTATCTCTACTACTCCTACTGAGGATCTGAATATGCCTATTGTACTTCGGCGGTATAAACGAGCATGCACTATGCACCCTTAGGGTTCTCTTGTTTCCTTGGAATGTCTATCCAAGGATTTTCAGCACTTTGTTGTGGGGTTGTCTGCTATAGAGATACCACGGTCATATCAGGAGGTACTGCAGAGCAGTCTGTGGCGTTTGGCTACGGAGGAGGAGATGGCAGCTTTACAGTCACAAGGTGTAGAGTGTAGTTCATGCTCCACCAGGTGCATCGGTTGTTGGAAGCAAGTGGGTATTTACAGTGAAGCATCAGACTGATGGTACGGTTGACACATACAAGGCCAGACTGGTTGCTCGTGGGTTCACCCAGACATATGGGGTGGACTATCAGGACATGTTTTCTCCTGTAGCACGTCACTCTACTTTGCGGATTCTTATTGTTGTTGTTGTGGTACGTGATTGGCTGCTTTTCCAATTGGATGTGAAGAATGCTTTCTTGTATGGTGATTTGCAGGAAGAGGTTTGCATGCAGCAGCCACATGGGTTTGCTGCTAAGGCGGAGTCCAATATGATGTGCCGTCTTTATAAGGCTATATATGTCCTTAAGTTGAGTTCGAGGGCTTGGTTTCAGAAGCTCTCAAAATTGATTGAACATAAGGGATTTGTTAGATCTACTGCAGATCATACTCTCTTTGTAAAGAGACACCAGAGAGGTATTGTAGTCATCTTGGTTTATGCTGATGGCATTATTATCAATGACAACGATGAACAAGGCATTCAAGCAGCCAAGGATTTCCTTGGACAATAGTTTGTTACCAAGGACCTTGGTACGCTTCGTTACTTCCTTGGACTGGAATTTGCACGAAATCAGCAGGGTATAGTTATGACACGAAGGAAGCACGCCACTGATCTTCTATCTGAGACAAGTATGACAGGATGTAGACCAGCTACTACCCCGATGGATCCTAATGCGAAGATTTATGATGATGGATTTGAGGAGGTGGACAAGAAACGATACAGAGAGCTGGTAGGGAAATTATTGTATGTTACTATTACCATGCCTGATATATCTTTTGCTGTGAGTAGAGTAAGTCAGTTCATGGAGCAACCCAGGCAAGTGCACATGGATGCAGTTTTCATGATTCTGAGATATCTGAAATCATCTCCAGGTGCAGGTCTTCTGTTTAGAAGAGATACGTCTCTCTCAGTTACATGGTGTGCAGATGTAGATTATGCTGGGTGTCCTAATGATAGGAAGTCTACTTCAGACTTCATTGTATCTGTTGGCAGTTCACTAGTCTCATGGAAGAGTACCAAACAAACGGTTGTGACTCGATCCAGTGCAGAATCAGAATATAGGATAATGACCCAAGGTAGTACTGAGATGGTGTGGGTCAAATCCATCTTGACCGATTTAACAATTGAAGTACCTCTTCCTATGCATCTTAAATACGATAATTAAGCAGCTTTGTTTATAGCTAATAATCAAGTGTTTCATGAAAGGACAAAGCACATTGAGGTGAATTGTCATTATACTTGTGATTTGATCCAAAAGGGGCTTATTTCAATATCTTATGTAGCGTCAGGAGATTAGATTGCAGACATGTTTACTAAGGCCCTGGCTAGAGGTCCTTTTCATCATTGTTGTTCCAAGCTGAGCATGATAGATATATATGCTCCAGCTTGAGGGGAAGTGTTACAATATTCATGTTATTTAGTCATTCTTCTTATATTGTATATTTCTATTGTCCTGATATATAATTTACCCTTAGAGCTTTTCTATATAAGAGAGCTCTAGGATTAATTGGAATACAACTTTTCTTTTTCCATTCCACAAATACAGACATTTTACAAATTAACTTTAAATGGATCACATATAACCAGGCAAGTCATAAAAAGATACTAAAGCTTGTGAGATGGCTATTCATTAATTCACGTACTTTTGAAAAAGCTAAAGGACGGCTACTGGAAGTTAATAGTCATCCAAAAACAAACCACAAAAGTAACTTACAAGCTATGGATGTTTGTTATTATATCACCTATCACAAAATAAATGTCCCCATTGCTTTGACATAAATAGAGGATTGAAACCCCTACAGATGCAAAACAAAGAACGGTTTTCTAAAATCAGACATTTTCTCGCTTTAGACTCTACATTGAGTGATTTCTTCATTTTCACGAGAGGGAGATCAACCAAACCCGATACAACGACACTGTTGTGGGACGGATGTGAACCACAACATAAAACCACCTGGAATCAGAAGCCCCCCTTCTTGGGAATCACAAGCAATATTAGTGACTATCTTTTTGGTCAACAACTGTTATTCAATAATTCAGGAAAAAGATCTGATTTATTAGATTCTCTTTTTTTTCCAGTTCTAAACAAGAGTTTGGTGTCCATGGAATGATTTATGACTAGGATTGTTCAAGGAGCAGGTACCTACCCTGTCTATGTATAACCCCACCTGACCTACACGGCTGCACCAACATATCAACGGATTGACCCCTTCCAACTAATATGGTTATCCATTTCAATAGATATGCATTGTATAAAGTAGATGATCTTACACATGAACATCTGTGGGGAAAGAATGGTAGGCATATCGCCTTTTATCATTCTCATTGACGGAGTCAGAAGCTCTAGGGGATCGTGATGATGCATCGGTTTGGAAGTATCCTCATTAAGAAAATGATATATTCATGTTCATGCATAGGATTGGAAGTATCCTCATCAAGAGAATTGTGATCCTCTCTCCGAACCCATAATATGCACTCAAGTACGAAGCCATCTACCTAGTCCTCTACATCCTCGCTATTCTAAATTCTAAATGGTCACTCTTCTCCTCAACTGAAGATGTATTATGACCACCCTTCTTTTCCAAACGCATACTAACCATCCATTCATCCTCTTCCGTGGCAAAATAGCATTCCTCTTTTCAATGAAGAGAAAGTATCATCCATTTACCTAGACCTTCCTCTTCACACTCATTGGTGCCAACACATTCCCTCACTAGTGATGTCTACATTGGCATTGGCCTCTCTGTTTTTGCTCCAGCACCCTCTCTTCTTGGATAAGGCAATCTCTTACCCTAGTTTCACCACTCTCTTATGACGTGGTGGCATAACTTGTGCCCATGGAAGGACATATCGATATCGGTATCGATATCGGTACCATGTCGATACCGATATATCGGCGATATATCGACGCCATATCGCCGACATCGGGATTCAGCTCGTCTTTTTTGTGTGTCGATACCCGATATCGGACATATCGGCGATATATCAGTGACATGTCGATACCGATATATCGCCGATATATCGGGATACGGCCTTCCATGCTTGTGCCTTTCTTTGAAGGGAATAATAGTTGGTGTAATATCAGGTTGGAAAAATCTGAATCAAGAATGTACATGATACTGGGGATACAGATGGAATGGAGGAAGATGTATTCGGTACACGGTAAGAATCTTCCAAAACAAAGCGAATTTGAATATCCAAAAATCAACATGAATTGAATCCAAATTCTGCTTAGCAAATTTATTTCAAATTCAATTCGGATTCAAAAAGAAATTTGAATGACTTGAATCATATTCGATGGTATTCGATTCAATTAGCACCCATGAATTCCATAAGATCTATCACTGAGACTGGAACATTTCAGAAGTCGTAGCATGGGCTTTTGTGGCTGCAATATGCAAGAAACTCAAGCATGATGAGTTGCACAAGCAAGGTGTAGAGTGATGGTTTAAATTTGATCTTTGAGAAATCAAAATTTCTACTTCTTGGTGAATTTCTTAAAGGCCTTTAAATGCAGCAGAAGAAATACAAAGGGACTATGTACATGAATTCAGTGGCTACTCATCCCCAGGGTAGATGGGCGAAGAATTGGAAGATCCGGAACGTCCCTGAGTGTCAGTCGTCCGCTCATTTGCCTTTGCATGAACTCGAAGTGTGAGGCTAAGGATGGGACTCTGTTCCCTTTGTTAAGGAGACATATTTATAAAAATTAAACTATACTATAAGAGCAGCAATGCCAGCCTACAATTTGCCAAAATAGCACGAGAATCTCATTTGCTAAGAGTTATACAATTTGCCAAAACAGCGCAAGAATCTCATTTGCTAAGAGTTCTACAATTTGCCAAAATAGCGTGAGATGAAGCTCTCTTTTCCATGAAGCTCTCTTTTGCTAAACGCTAAACCCTAAACCCTAAACCCTAAGAGTTCTACATGAAAATTGAGGCTACAACTTTAAAGATAGATGAAGCTCTCTTTTCCATTTTTTATTAAAACTTTACTTTTTCTGCTTTTCTGATCATTTATAGAACATATTCCCCAAAAATTATATAATATATATGACAGTTTAACTAAGGGCTATATATGTATAAGAAGACACAAATAGAGATATGCAATAGAAAATAGCCATCGCAAAGTATATATGTTGTTTTAGAAGTTCATCATAGTTTATTCTTACTCGACATATAAGCAGTATAGATGTCGCATACAGAACCAATGTAGAAGAGAGGATGGAGCATTTGATGCCTTGGGAATATTAAATGCATTGCCAATTTCTTTATTCCTTTTCTTAAAAGCCGTATTGGCAATTTCTTGGATTAGTCTTACATTAGGTATAAAGGATTCGGAAAATTAGAATAAGATTGTCAATGAAAATGAATATGTTCACACACTACAAATGAAGGGGACAAAAACAAATACTGTAGCATATTCATGATTTTAATAGCATCAGGAACACTTACATGGCACAAATCCAAAGAGAAAAATGCCATTTATGGTGATGATAGGCTGCTAGAATTTACTCGATGTAGTTTGCAATGTGATTATTTTTATCTTTAATAAAATGAAAAGATGGTTACTGAAAAGTAATCATTTGGCTCTCAAAAATAATTACAGGATTCACAAGTGCCACAAAGACTTGCTCTCTCTGATCATCTCTAAAAGCATGGCTGTTTTTCCACTATAGAAGATCCACGCATTCCCATCAAGCCACGGGCTAAAATGAGCTGCTCAAATCTAAACATATTATGGTCTACGAGAATTTGTTACCATTGGATCACATTTTCCAAAATGGTTAGATCCTTCCACTGGACCTGGCAAGCAGCAGGAGCTTCATACCACAGGGTGCCTTTTCTATGGATAAAACAATAAGTCACGGAGGACTAAATAATATGTTTTAAAAAGTTCCGATGACTTTAGTGATGGATATATAATAGATGACATCCTTCAAAACAAACCAAAAGATGGGAAGAACTTATACATCTAAGATACTTCTATCTCCATTTATTTTAACCCATGGTTTCACTACTTTAATTTTGACTATTAGCATCCTAGGGAGCTCATGATCAAACTGAAGAAAAAGGCCTAGCATGCATGTATATCTAAATTATTATTATTAATTGTATATGATATATTACATCTGGTGATCTAAAAAGCCTCCTTTCACGTTTTGGGCGTGGAAAATTAGAAGAAAAACAAAGATGACCTGCCGGAAGCCATCTCTTCAGTTTCCCAATTTTCTGTCAAAGAGCGCAATCATATTGGCATCCCAACCTTCCTCCATGCTCGTAGATTTTTGCAACCCATTGTTGGATATCCCTTTACTACTAAAAACTATGCAACCACCCAGTTAACAGTCCGATGCTACTCACTATAATATCATGTTATCGTATTTCAGCAACTGCCAGTGATAATTTTTCCTGACAGTTACGTCTAATGTTGCAACAGGCAGCTCCGCTCCAAACTGAAGCACAACAAAAATTTTCCTTCCACATTGCAAATCCCAACGACCAAATCACAAAAAAAAACCCAACTTTTACCATACTTATCATCATGAAACGAATATTCGGAATCTTAAAAGAAAGATAAACGGCAAGAATAGCATGAAGATCCCAACTTTTCGACGAAAGGAGATTCATGACAACGGAAAAAGAAGGAATCGATGTTTCCCTCAATCTCTAACAGGAACCCTACATGCAAAGACTGGAAACTTGAAATTCTGGAAGGGTGTGGTTAGAGGAATCCTGACCAGTAGTAGGGCCAGAGGGTGTAATCGAGATCGAAGACGACCAATCTGGGGAGGGCCTCGAAGATCCCCATGATCTGGAGGGCTTCCTCCTTCACCCTCTCGTCCCCCATCTCTCTTACCTCCCTCTTCCGCTTCCTCCGCCTCTCAGATAGAGACGAAATGGCGTGGTGGTGTTATTTATATGGAAGGGAAAGGTGCCCTCTCTCTCAACTCCCAAGACCACATCCCACCAATGGGTGCTGTACACGTGGAAAGCTGTTTGATTATATTTACAAATTTAATGAAATAAATATGACACCAAAAAGAGGTAATGTTCTTCAGGAATTAGATATATCATTTAGATTAATAACTAAACATGGTAAAACAACATATGTGATATACATGTATATGTGTTCCAACCTCATTTGAGAAAAATAACTAAAGATGGTAAAATAACATATGTGATAAACATGGTTATATGTTCTAATCTTGCACGTTAAAAATGTGGTCTTTCACATGTTTTAAGGTCCTCTCAGCAATTGATCGCCTCCTCTTCAACCACCTGATGTTGAAAGCAATCACCATTGCTTCGGTCCTCTTCGATATTGCTCCCTACCAACTCCAATCGTTATTTTCTCGGAGGGGGCAGAAGAACATGCATGCCTTGAAAATTGCCTGCACTTATGGACCTTGTAAGGGTTAGGATGCAATTAGTCCTTGTGCGCTTTACCAAGGCTCAGAGTAGGATTGAACTGGGATGGCGAAAGGTTGGAGAGGGAGAGGGAAATATTGGATAGGATATGCCTGACTCGAAGCTCTCTAGTAGACAAGGTGGTAGATTCAAGGACACTTGTATAAGGATAGGAGAAAAGCATCCTAGCAATACTCCTCTAGCATGAAAATTGAGAGCAATCGTCATATGAATCAACCCTAATACACTTAGAGAGATCCTAAAGAAATTAGCAAATTCAAATTGAAATTAGTAAATTCAAATCTAAGTGATAAAGACTTTCTATCTATAATTAAATGAATAAAGGAGGTTATCAAATCCTATGATGCCAATATGTAGTTTAGTTTTTTGGTATTATTTATCTACAAATGTATTTAAAAAAGTGTATCAATGATAGTAATGTTCTTATAAGACTTGGAGTTAATGATATGTTAACAATCTTGATTATGGTGCTCGTATTTTACATATTTCACATCAATTGAATCGGTTCCAATATTCCTATTTTTAAGGATCTTGTGTTAGATAAGATATATCTTACGTGAACTTGGTCGAATATATAAGTAGTAGGTTTATCGTTGATAGTTTAAACACAATACCTAAAATACCGCATCATATTCCTCCTCAAGTTGTTGGGAATGAAATGACATCTTTACTAATATTCATAGAAGATTAATGTGTTGTCAATTTATGCGTTCCTTTATGTTGAATAATTGAGATTCTAATTGAAGTTGAATGCCCTCCGACAGGTACTCATGCATATAATGTTGTCGATCATGTTACTTGTGTATAATTTGGTGGTGATCATGCCTCTCATTTACACATAAAAATTCTGTTATTTTCAACATAGTCCCACATGGAATACTCATAAAATTTAAGTGTGTTGTAAGTGGTGGGGATCACTACTTGACAGCTCAAGCTTAAGTATCTTGAATGGTAGTCAAGGATCTAATTGGGTTCGAGCCCCACAAGTTGTTGATTTCAATTTTCCTCAATAATGGACTGAGGTAAGCTCGAGACATCAAAAATACTATCAAAGCAGGTATCCTCTGCCTCTGGTAGTGGAAAGGGCTACTTGAGAGGTGAAGCCAAAACTACAACTAAATAACGTACAACCATCACTATTTAAAATAATGAAATAATTAGATAATGGTAAGTTCTGTTTATTTTTGAATTTGACGCTCCAAAATTGTGGGCTACAATCCCCTTATCAATAGTCTCCCTCAACCTCATTTGACAGTTGGGCGTGTCAGCTTGGGAAACATCTTGCAGGACCTTGAGACTACTAAGCAAATCTTTCTATTTTATATTTTGTACACTATTTTGTATCTATTTTTTTCTCTGAACAGTCAAATATTACGGTTTCTTTCCCTAAAAAAACAAATAACATCAATATTCATGACATGTTTGCCACTACTTGAGAAAGGACTATTTGTGACGATCAGTTATAGCCGCAATAAATGACTGCTCATCGCAGATGTTGAGTTGCGCATAAATGCCTTGCAAAAGACTTTCGCAGCTCAGTTAGTAATCATCGCTCGAAAGACCACAAAGCATGAATGTAGAGCTTCATTTATGTAATGGAATGTCCTATCGACTGAGCGACAACTAGCATCGCAAAAAAGTCAATTTCCTGAAAGTTTTTGGGTCTTTATACCGACCCATGATCTCAAGCTAGAGGGCACATGCTAAACATATCCATGATACTTAAGTGTGATCGCACTGAGTATTAGCAGACGATGCTGAAGTTGTAGGGTGCCTCCAGACGAGCACACAACCTGAACCTTCTTTGCGAGATGCTCCCGCACTCAGGATGTGCTGTATCTGGCTCGGTGAAATTAAACCACTCAAGGCATCCTCCTCCTCAGGCCCCGACATGAAGGGCGCCTTCAAAGGTCCCTGCAGTCCACTGGAGCCATTAACAGTAGCAGTTGAATGAACATCATGCATTGCTTGCAAGCAAAAAAAATCACACCACATGAAACTAAATAAGCGATGACATTGTTTACATAGTTAAGGCATTTCAAACGACATCAGGAACCAAACAGCTTTTCAAGGCAGTAAGCAACATCACGATTATATTAGATCCATTTGCCATACTACAATTTTCGGACCTGCAGCAACATATTCACAGCAAAACTAACTAGAAGGTGAGAGGTTGCTCCCTAATTAAATGCAACAGCTGATCAAAGTGCATTCAGCTGGCATTTCGCAGGTAACTACATCAGGAACAAGATAAACCGGGTAGCAAGTCCTTAACGCGCTTTCTTAGATCGCTTGATTAGCCGCACCGGTGTGATGATTTCCTTCTTTGAATCTTCTACAACTTTAGAGTCTCCATAGATCTGCTAGAGAGAAAGAACATATTATTTGACAACCACGTCCTCTAATTGAAGGCAGAAGAATTGCTATTACTCTGTAAAAGAGACTTTTCAAGAGGGAGGTTGGTAAAGAAAGCCCTTCATTAGTGGTGAACATATACTATCATTTTAAGAAGAATAACACCATTGTATTTATCTTCTAATTATCAATTAAAACTTTCTACCAGCACCAACTAACAAGTAGTCTATATGTAGCAATATGATTATTCCAAAAAATTGAAGCAAAATAAATGCACTATAATAAAAATTTAACCAAAAAGAAATATAGTGGAAGCCAGTCCATCATCCCAACAGGAAACTATTTTAAAATCAGAATGTAATTTTACAACCACCAAAATTGTAGAGACCCTGATGAACCACAAAATACTGAGAATGATAGCAGTTGTATTTCTAGATATCTATGATTTTGTAACTGACGACCAAGTTCCTTACAATTGCTGGTTTGATATATAATGACAAAACCTCACACAACCACGTAAGAAAGATTTTCCACGCAAGTTTGGCATGAACCTGAAAGTGGAGTATTTATGAACCCAGCAGGATAAACCAGACAGACTTAGAAGTTAAACTATGTAAACATCTAAACAAATGCAACACATAAGACATCTGGAATATCTAAGACTTTTTTTGTGGTATTTTCAAAAGGATATGGATTTTTCTACAGCGCATTTGTTTATATCTTGCAGCATACACACTACAATAGCAGACAATCCAAATTAGGCATAAGAGGCATGCACCATTTAGACCCGTTCGCAAAATAGATAATTCAAGGCTCAAGCAGAGAGGGAATCACATTGGTGATGGCCTTCAAAGTGACAAAAATCAGGCAAGCTAATGGGCTAAGAATTAAAATATCTTCTGAAGATGATCAGATCGTTGGGACCACTCAAGTTAGTTGAACCTATCACCCAGACAAAATAGAAACTAATAATCTATCACATATAATGGGATATTGCCGTTAATTGGTTTACTTCTGATGAAGTCAAGTTTTGACAAAACTTTTACTAAGGATGCCAAGAGTTGCAGACATGAACCTCTTCCCATTTTTTCTGGAGCTCTAGAAGTTCTTGGCAATGTGCAAGACATTCAGAATGGTATGCAGCAGCTACTTCCTTTTACATCCTTTATCAACGCTTTCCTTTTTATAATTCCAATCACTGAAAAAACAAACGACAAATGGTTAGATATAACCAAGAAGACATCACTATTCCAATAGAAGAACTCGGGCACGCAGAGCCGTTTACGAAACCTGGCAGATGTAATTACCTCATTATTATTTTTATTTTTTAAATATTTTATTGGATAGGCCTCTAAAGGAGGTCCATCTCATCCCTTCTAAAAAAATCAAATAGAAGAAAAGTATATAAGGACAACCACCATGCCAGTTATTTTTTCCACCATGCCAGTTATTTTTTTCAAAAGAATGCAGAAAGTTACATTAGCAAGATGCAGCTTCGCTTTTCCTGGACACTAATATTTTATTCTGATATAAGAACATGCATACGTATATAGCAGGATGGCCTTTAACTCTGAATCGATCTCAACATAATATACCATTTCTCTAAGTAGAAAGATAGACAAAGGTTAGGAGATCAATATAATGAAAATGTGATGACTTAATATTTTATTTATGGGAGTAAGGCTTCCAAGGGAACGTCCTATATATGTTAAGGCGGCCTTGCTACTTGACAAAATGCATGACTACAGAGGGTGTTATTTATGGAGGAAATATAGGGAATAGAGGAAGGGCAACTGCACAAATGTGTGAACTTACCACATACCACCTGTGAATAGGTGTATGCTCTGAGGAAGAAGTGATCCTCCACAAGGCAAATAACAAGTTCGTGAATTCTTCTCTCCCAGTTAAATCTTTCATGCAGTTACTCAAAGTTGCGTAAGATTGCCAGGATGAAAGGTCTCTTTCCTTTATACAGAGAACACATTGGTAAATCAAGCCACGGAAACTAAATGACGATAATCACCCAAATGGTCGCTTCAATTTAGAACAGGTTGGGGAACACATCCTTGGTTGGCAGACAAAATACCTTCCAAGAAGTGGACCCATTGTTTTCCCCGTGCATATATGCTGAGGCCCCCATCTACATCCTATGATGATCCCCATTGGCATCTCAGTACAAATGAGAAGGAACATGACATGTCCTCAATTAGTATGATCCTCAGACAAGGTTCGCATGGAATCTCATCTGTTAAACAAAATGGTTGTCTTGGCCGCAATGCATTCCTAGATTGCGCCCCAACCATCCATGCCTCAGCATGCAGGTCAACAAGGGTGATTAGTCTAGTAGGTGAGAGGTAGTAGCAGATACGTGACATGCTTGGTTTGGTCGACAGTTGCATCTGCTGTCCTTCCTGACTATCGCTGTTATATGCAGGTATCAAATGCAAGCTCGTCGCAGAATTTCCCTAGAAAGTTCCTCTATCTGTCCTATACAGCAAATGTTTGCCTCTGAACTTCTTTTATCGAATAAATATAGGGCATGTTATCACAAACCTTCCCAGATTTCAGAAAGGTTTTCCTGGGGAAATTCTCCTCAACAGGAGAGGTGTTACTAGAGAAGAAAGGTTGTCTAGATGGGTATATTTTGATACTTGCACTCAACTTAAAGGTTGAGTCAGAATTTGCTGCTCATGAACTGAATACTATGTGTCAAACGTAGAGAGATGTCGAGCTTGCAGAACCGATGTTCCATGATCAGTGCCTATCACACACCTATAGATGCTCCTACCATATGCATAGCCTCGAGAGTGCTTCCCTGTCTCATCACCTTTAGTCCATGTTTTGATGATTAGCACCCAGGGCTCAATCTCACAGTACCCATCTGGCAAACATGTCGCACGCCCTTGCGATGAATTATCGAGTTTTGTGGACCTTGCACTAAGGACATAGGATAATCAGTCCTCACTCACATTAAGAAGTCCACCTATTAAAGGTCGGGTGCTGGAGGATATCGAACCCTTCTTGTTCGTACCATGCACACAACACGTGAGAAGTGGTTTCACCCTCGTCATTTACCAAAGGGATAAGGGATGAAGATCACTAGATCCCACAAAGGCACTTAATTTAGCATTCTTCCTCTCAAAACAACCAACTAAATGAATATGCTAGTACCCAAATTCAAGTACATGAATGATCTGAATTCAATCTGCAGACATCTGATTTTGTCCCCAATTGGGGTTTCATATCAATCCCCACAAGTACATCCATTTTCAATTCGATAAACTTTTAAATGCCCTATAGAGACCAATGCAATCCCCTTCAAATATATAAATATATATGAGGATGGGGAGCTTGCACCAAGGTGCATGTAATTTTACATGCACAGGGGCTTATATCTTACACATTTTTTTACTTTTTTGAAAAATACCACCATGTATATTCATCTATATATCCCTTTTATACCCATTCGAATTTCGTCAGAAACAGAGGCTCCTATGCCCTCCATCTAGAACATGTCGATTACAAACAATTCTAAGACCGTTAAAATTACATGTTCTCATGGAAGGCCGTATCCCGATATATCGGCGATATATCGGTATCGACAGGTCACCGATATATCGCCGATATGTCCGATATCGGATATCGATACGCAAAAAAGGCATGCTGAATCCCGATGTCGGCGATATGGCGTCGATATATCACCGATATATCGGTATCGACATGGTACCAATATCGATATGTCCTTCCATGCTTGTTCTAGATGGAGGTCATAGGAGTCTCTGTTTCTGATGAAATTCGAATGGCATATTGGAGGGATATATTGATGCAGCATGATATCAAATTTGTGAACATTTATTTGTTTATTTTATTTATCATTTATTTTGTTTATTTTATTTCTCTATGTAAAAGGCTCATTATACAAGGCCTTATTACCCTTCTTTTTTTGTTTTATTTCTTTCCCTAATTTTAGGAAGTTGTTGCTTATTTGAGGGAATTAGCCTCTATAAAAAGGCCCCCTTTGTATTAGGGTGAAGTAAGTTTGAATGAAAAGTTATTTTCCTCTCACTTATCTCTCTCTCCCCCCTCTCTCTCTCGAGTCCCATAGCCGCAGTCTCTCTTCCCCCCCCTGTGTTTTTCCCTTCCCAAACCCTAACCTTCCCCGCCGCCTTCTCCATTCCCCACCACGCCTCGCCTTCCCGGCCCCAACCCGCCACCGCCGCTTCCTTCTTCCCCCTCCCCCTCTCCGGCTCGCCGCTCCTCCCCCCCCCCCCCATTCTTCCCCTCCCTTCCTCCTCTACTCTGTGCCCTCAACCGCGCCAGCATCCTGCGCCCTCCCTTCCCATCCCGCCATCGCCAGCACCGCCTGCGCCGCCTCTTAAACCCCAGGCCTTCCAGCGCCGGACCGCCTCCTCCCAACCCCCCGACATCGCCAGCGACATCCCTATAACCCCGCCTTTGCCCCGCCTACCCAGCAGCCTTGTTCTCGTGCCGGTAACGCCCGACCCCAGTGGCCCCGCCTGCAGCCCGTGCCGGCCAGCGAGTGCCCGTGGTCCTAGATCAGCCAATTCGCCTTCCCGCCGGCCCGACCAAATCTGAAGCACGCTAACAAACCCCTTGCGGGTTGTGGTACGAGTGTTTCTCCCGCATATTATTCCACTTTATAAAGTTAGATTTGTGGGTTGTTACATTGCTGTTTAGTTTGGTGATTTATTGAGGTTCTAAGACTGCAACATCGTTATTTATTTCCTCTTATCATTAACTACTTGATTGCCCTAAGTTTGTGCAAGAATCGGTGCTTAAACTCGAGTATCTTTTTGTCTATTGTTGCTGATTTTTGCGTATCACGCATCATTTTATCCGTTTCGTCATTTTAATTCCTTAGTTCCATTGTTCGGATCGCCACTTAGGTCATTAACCCATTAGATTGCATCAATTTGGTATCAGAGCCTAACGATCTTGCACCTCACTTGCATTCCATTTATTAATTGCATATAAAAAACAAAACAAAAAAAACAAAAAAAAATCCCCAAACAAAGAAAGCAGAAACCCCAAGATTCCCATGGCCGACAAACCTAGTGCCTCTAAACCCACCTATACCTCACACCCTGAATTAACCTTAGAGGCTTTGTTTGCCCAATTACAACACATGAACAATCAACTGAGCACACAAATCGCCGAAATAGATCGTCGAGTTGCCATCGCATATAAACAAATTGCCACCATGAATAGTCGCATGCTAGGACCAGACCATAATGATGAAACACCCAACAAAAGGTCGACGTACTGGCCGGAAAACCGCACTCCCGGAATAGCACTTCCCGTGACTCTAGCTCTTCTACTTCCGACGGACATGTTAGCGAGTATCATTCACAAGAGAGTGAAGGAGAAGGACCCGGAGACTATACTCCTTTCATCCCCAAGATTCAAGATCCACACACCTCCGGCTATACTTCACAACCTACTGGCAAATATCAATTCCCACCCCGAAATGGACTAGGTCCGATGATGGATGGGATCGAGGCATCCGTCTCGATGTTCCAGAATTTGACGGAGGAAGAGACCCTGTGTCTTTTTGGATTGGCTCCAAGCCGTCGAACACTTCTTTGTGTGGAAATCTATGCCTAGTGAGCGAAAAGTTCAATTTGTCACCATCAAACTAAAGGGACATGCTCTGCTATGGTGGGACCGTTTGCAGTCTGAACGCAAACAAAAGGGAAAAAGTAAAATCCGCAGTTGGAGCAAAATGAAAGCCAAATTGAAGACCAAGTTTGTACCTGAAGATTACAGACGCGATATGTACGCGCGACTGCAATCATGGAGACAAGGTACTATGAGCGTGAAGGAATACACCGAAGGGTTCCAATCCCTAGTCCATCGCAACCGTTTGCAGGAGACTCTTATTCAGGAAGTCACCCGCTACATGCAAGGCCTCCGCCAAGTCATCCAGGATGAACTCTACTTCCACAACTGCCGAGATGTCGACGAAGCCTACAAGCAGGCTGAACGGGCTGAGACTAAGCTTGCTAAGGCCCAAACAAGGAAGACATCTTTCTCTGCGAACTCCGTCCCTCGCACCAGTACCCCGATGACAACCTCCAAACCGATAGGTTCCCCATCAATCGTTGCGGGTAAGACCCAAGCCAAACCATCAACTCCTGCTATCGTCCGACCACCTACTAGAAACCCCATCCCCGGCATCTTGGGAAGTCGACCTATTGTAGGACCTGATATTTGCTTCCGATGTTATCAAAAGGGACATCGAGCAGCAGAGTACCCAAACCCTAAGGCTAGACCCGTCCATTTGTGCACCACCGACGACCCTGAAGACCCTGACCCTGAACGACAGGAATCACCTGAAGAGGAACCGACTGCTTTGACTGCTGACACCATGGGAGCCGATGACTATGAACCTCTAGGAGTGGATGGAGACGAATCCAGCCCGTTCCTGGTAATTGAACACGAGAACTTTATCGCTCCTGACAGCGCACCTACAAACATCCTGCTTACACCGTTGCCCATGATGCTGATAGTTGGTTGCGACGCAGCATCTTCCGAACCACCTGCACCTCAGAAGGACGTCGTTGTTCGCTGATCATTGATGGAGGAAGCGTTGAGAATTTCGTTTCTCAAGAAATGGTCGATAAGTTGGGTCTACCAACTCAACCGCTCGAGAAACCTTACAGTGTGGCATGGTTTCGAGGTGGTACTCAACTTCCGATCCCCCGTCAAATCCTAGTTAACTTCTCCATTGGACCTTCATATAAAGACGAGGTGTGGTGCTACGTAGCCCCTATGGATGTATGTCACATACTTCTAGGGAGACCTTGGCAATTCGATCGAGACACTGAGAACGTGAAGCCCTTAGCCCTCGCCACGTGGCTACACTTCAAGCTGCGACCGCCCAAACTGGTAAAAACACTACACCGTCAAAGACTTCGACTACGGGCCCCGTGTTGTTGATGGAAGCCCAGACATTCCAACGTGAGATTCACGAGAACTCCACCATCTATGCTTTAATGGGACGTGAAGTGGACAATCAAGAGACAACTACACCTGAAGTCCCGCCTGAGATAAAGCCCATCATCCAAGAGTTTGCTGACATTATGCCTGAAGGACTACCACCGTTGCGAGACATTCAACACCACATTGACCTAGTCCCTGGAGCCAGCCTACCCCACTTGCCACATTACCGAATGAGCCCAAGTGAGCATGAAGAGATGAACCGGCAGGTTACTGATCTGCTACAACGTGGATATGTTCAAGAGAGTATGAGCCCCGTAGCGATTCCTGCTCTGCTTACCCCGAAGATAGATTGGCACATGGAGAATGTGCGTGGATAGTGGCGCTATCAACAAGATAAGGATTAAGTATCGTTTTCCCATTCCGCGCCTTGACGATATGCTTGATATGCTATCGGGTGCCAAATTATTCTCCAGGATGGATCTTCGTAGTGGCTACCATCAGATTCGCCTCCGACCTGGAGACGAGTGGAAAACTGCTTTTAAGACCAAAGAGGGCATGTATGAATGGACGGTAATGCCCTTCGGCTTGTCGAATGCCCCCAGCACCTTCATGCGAACCATGAATCATGTATTGTGACTCTTCATTGGTAAGTTTGTGGTTGTGTACTTCGATGACATCCTGATCTACAACTTGACCAAAGAAGACCACTTATCTCACTTGCGACAAGTCCTGGAAACCCTGACAGGCCAAAAACTGTATGTCCACCTCAAGAAATGCTCATTCATGTCTGACACGGTCCTCTTCCTGGGATACATTGTCACCGTTGATGGACTTAAGGTTGACCCCTCCAAGATTCAGGCCATTCAGAGCTGGCCCGTACCCAAAACCCTCACTGAAATTCGCAGCTTTTTGGGATTGGCTTCTTTCTACCGACGCTTCATCCGGAACTTCAGCACTTGTGCAGCTCCGTTGGTAGATTGCACGCGTAAAGGTGCACCCGTTTGGACTCTTGAAGCAGAGACCAGCTTTCAAAACCTAAAACACCAATTGACACATGCCCCTGTTTTGTCACTTCCCGACTTCACCAAGGTTTTTGTAGTCGACTGCGACACCTCACTTGTCGGGACTGGTGATGTCCTAATTCAAGAAGGACGACCTGTCGCCTTCTACAGTGAGAAATTGAATGAAGCCAGATCACGGTACTCCACTTATGATGTCGAATTTTATACCGTGGTATATACCGTGGTACAAGCCCTCAAGCATTGGAGACATTACATGATCCAACGTGAATTTGTCCTTAACTCTGATCATGAAGCCTTAAGATATTTCAACTCCCAGAAGACTCTTAACAAGCGTCATGCCAAATGGGTTAGTTTCCTCCAAGAATACACGTTCCATCTCAAGCACAAGGCTGGTACCCTGAACCGTGTGGCTGACGCGTTAAGCCGACGAGCACATGCCCTAACCACCATGACCATTAGCACGACAGGATTTGACACACTCAAGGACCTCTACCCCACTGATCCTGACTTCGGACGAGTTTATGCAGAATGTGGTGATACTGGGCAGGATCCGACAGCCACTTATGTTCTTCATGAGTGTTTCCTATTCAAAGGCCACCAACTGTGCATCCCTGCCACATCCCTTCGTGAGAGCTTAATCTCATAACTACATAACGGTGGTCTAGCTGGACACTTTGGGAGGGACAAGACCTTGGCTCTTCTCCAAGAGCGATTTTATTGACCGCAGATGCGAAAGGATGTTACAAAATTCGTATAGAAATGCCAAGCATGTCAGAGATTCAAAGGCCACAGGCAAAACACTGGACTGTATACACCTCTGCCCATTCCTCTGCGACCATGGGAAGAAATCACCATGGATTTTGTGCTAGACTTACCCCTCACAGTACGGAAGGTTGACTCTATTTTTGTGGTTGTGGACAGATTTTCTAAAATGGTACATTTCATTGCATGTAGGAAAACCTCAGATGCATCTCATGTCGCTGATTTGTTTTTTCGTGATGTCGTTCGATTGCATGGTGTCCCTCGTTCTTTTACTTCGATCGTGATACTCGGTTTTTGAGTCATTTTTGGCGCACGCTCTGGTCTCGTCTTGGTACTCGTTTGCAATACAGCACCGCTTATCATCCACAAACAGATGGGCAAACCGAAGTAGTTAACAGATCATTAGGAAATTTATTGCAATGTCTTGCAGGGGACTCTCTGTCCAAATGGGATCTAATTCTTCCCCAAGCTGAATTCGCGTATAACAGTTCCACTAGTAGGTCCACCGGAAAATCGCCCTTTGAGAGTGTGTACGGCTTTCCACTTACCCAATTTCTAGACCTAAAACCCACAACCATGCAAGGGAGAAGTAGTACAGCTGCTGAGGATCTGGTCGAACACCTAACCCACATCCATACTGAAATCCGAGCCAAACTCCAAACCATGACCAAGAAATACCAAGCCCAAGCCAACCTACACCGAAGAGAGAGCGAGTTCAGAGTTGGAGAATTAGTGATGGTCCACCTAAAAAAAGAGAGGTTTCCTTTGAGAGTCCACCAAAAATTGAGTGAACGAAAGATTGGTCCATTCCGAGTCCTCAAAAGGATTGGGCCCAATGCTTACCTACTTGATCTACCACCAGACATCCAGACATCACCAGTATTTAACGTATCAGATCTCTTCTTATATCATGGAGATGAACAGACAGATGCCACCACGCCAGCAGTTCTTGATGATGATATGCGCCAACCGCAACCGATGCCGATCAGATTGAAGATATTGCAGACATCCGAGATATGACGACTAGACGTGGTTTCTTCCGACGATATCTAGCCAAATGGAAGGGACGACCTCTTACCGATTGCACATGGATTGACGAGGAGGAACTCCAACAACTCCGCCCCGATATACTTCAGAACTTCCACGATGCCATCTCGACGGAGCGAGATTCTTTTCAGCAGGGGGAGTTGATGCAGCATGATATCAAATTTTGTGAACATTTATTTTGTTTATTTTATTTATCATTTATTTTGTTTATTTTATTTCCCTATGTAAAAGGCTCATTATACAAGGCCTTATTATCCTTCTTTTTTTGTTTTATTTCTTTCCCTAATTTTAGGAAGTTGTTGCTTTTTTGGGGGAATTAGCCTCTATAAAAAGGCCCCATTTATATTAGGGTGAAGTAAGTTTGAATGAAAAGTTATTTTCCCCTCACTTATCTCTCTCTCTCCCCCTCTCTCTCTCGAGTCCCATAGCCACAGTGTCTCTCCCCCCCCCCCCCCCGTGTTTTTCCCCTTCCCGAACCCTAGCCTTCCCCGCCGCCTTCTCCATTCCCCACCGTGCCTCGCCTTCCTGGCCCCAACCCGCCACCGCCGCTTCCTTCCCCCCCCCCCCCCGCGGTCTTCCCCTCCCTTCCTCCTCTACTCTGTGCCCTCAACCGCGCCAGCATCCTGCGCCCTCCCTTCCCATCCCGCCATCGCCAGCCCCACCTGCGCCGCCTCTTAAACCCCAGGCCTTCCAGCGTCGGACCGCCTCCTCCCAACCCCCCGACATCGCCAGCGACATCCCTATACCCCCGCCTTTGCCCCGCCTACCCAGCAGCCTTGTTCCCGCGTCGGTAACGCCCGACCCCTGTGGCCTCGCCTGCAACCCGTGCCGGCCAGCGAGTGTCGTGGTCCTAGATCAGCCGATTCGCCTTCCCGCCGGCCCGACCAGATCTGAAGCGCGCCTAACAAACCCCTTGCGGGTTGTGGTACGAGTTTTTCTCCCGCATATTATTCCACTTTATAAAGTTAGATGTGTGGGCTGTTACATTGCTGTTTAGTTTGGTGATTTATAGAGGTTCTAAGACTGCAACATCGTTATTTATTTCCTCTTATCATTAACTACTTGATTGCCCTAAGTTTGTGGAAGAATCGGTGCTTAAACTCGAGTATCTTTTTGTCTATTGTTGCTGATTTGTGCGTATCACGCGTCATTTTATCCGTTTCGTCATTTTAATTCCTTAGTTTCATTGTTCGGATCGCCACTTAGGTCATTAACACATTAGATTGCATCATATATAGATGAATATACATGGTGGCATTTTTCAAAAAAGAAAAAAAATGTGGAAGATATAAGCCTTAGTGCATGTAAAATTACATGCACCTTGGTTCAAGCTCCCCATCCTCTATATATATAGGGCTTATCCGAATTTTTAGAAATATTTTAAATTCCGAATTTGTTTTATTTCCATTACAATTCGGTTCCTATTTTTTGGAGATTGAATCTTGTGGATGAACGGCTGCTATTGGGTGCTCACTGTGACTCAAATAGGCATATGGTCCATTGGATAAATTCTCTCTCTCTCTATCTATCTATATATATAGGAGTGATCCTTATGAGAGCAAAAAAATGTGAGAGCATGAGAGCATGCATTCTGGATCATATGATTCTGTTTTCTCTCTCCTGCTCTTTTCTCTCTCAGTTGGATCATGTGATCCAGAATGAATGCTCTCATGCCTCTCACAGGTTTTGGCTCTCATAGGATCACTCCTCTCTCTATATATGTATATATAGAGAGAGGGAGAGAGATGCAACCCTGTCAAATTCAAAATACTCAACAAATAAATATCAACTCATCCATACGAACTTTAAAAAAAATAATCACAACCACTGCCCAATTTTATATTCTGTGCATCGTCGCAACATGGCATTAATTACTGATCAAATCGATGTATCGCAGACTCACCAGTGGCATAAAATCTGGAATACACATAAATCACATCAAACCAGTGAAAAGACGGACCTTTTGGCGATTGACTGATCAGGTTATCTGTTATCGGTCGATGGGAAGCTCACAATTGCCCATATTGCATAAATTAAACACCGGTGCCCTAATTCTGATGTTGGGTGTCGAATTAACTTAGATCAAACGATAGAGGAGAGTGAGATTGCGCTTACTGCGGGTGGGATCGAAGGTCTCGTCCAAACCCTTGTGATCTTGAGGCTCTTTTCGTTCCATCGCTTTATCTATTAGGGTTTCCAAAGAAGCTCGAATCCGCGCGGGTTCAGCGGGAGTGATCGGGAGAGAGAAAAAAAGAGCGCGATTTGGTTTTGCCGAATAAATGTCTCGATTTCCGGTTTTAACCACGAATCAAAAATTTCTATTTGCAAGTTTAATTGCTATCTTATATATATCTATAATGGTTGGGGGTAATTTTACATACATCGAGGTTTATATTTTCTACACTTTTTTGCATTTTTTAGAAAATATGATCATGTATATTTATCCATATATCCCTCATATATACCATTCGAATTTCATCACAAACATAGACTCATACGTCTTCTATCTAGAACATATTTTTTTAACGGTCTTAGAATTGTTGTAATCGATTTTTTTTAGATGGAGGACATGTGAGTCTATGTTTCTGACGAAATTCGAGTGCACAATGAAAAGATATATAGATGAATATACATGGTGATTTTTTCCAAAAAAGTTAAAAATGTAAAAGCCTCGGTGAATGTAAATTTACATGCACCTAGGTGCATGCTCTCCAACCCCATATATATAATTTGTGGGGGTAAAATTTAAAAAAACCTACTATGCATCAAATTAAAAAGGATCTCACGTTTCAAATGAAACAAAGAGTAATCTTATCTTATTTTTGTCTCAAATACATACCTTCGTAAGCTTCGACAATACATTCAAGTCAACTTTAAATCATAACGTTAGAAAGTTCAGATCTTTTGTTACATTTGAAACTTTGAGACCCTTAATTCGGAGTTCATACATAGTTGGGACCCCATTTATAATTTACCTTATTTTTTATTTTTTTATACGTTAAACAATGTATATTGTATGATTTTTAGATGAACTTAAGTATAGCTATCAAATAATATTTGAGTTAAATCACTTTAACGTTAGTGATCAAGTTTGCGATCATTTTGTATCACAACACGAAGTAGAATTCATCGTATTTCTAGAACTTTACTCATCATATAAGTTGTCAAGTTCTTGTTAAGAACAATAATTAAATTTTTTTGAAGAGGATACTTTGTTATTATAAAAAAATGTCCATTCAAGAGGTGGTTTTGCATTACTAAAATAAAAGCGCCCTCTTTTGTGCATGTATTGTTCGAACTCCATTGAGAGATACAATGTATGAGATATGCTTGGTACATAGGACTATTTTTCTTCTAATATATCTAGAGTCTGCTTGGTAACTATTTTGAATATTTTCTAATTATTTTTTTAAATATTGACTATTGTCGTATATATTCTTTAAATAGGGTGTATTTTTGTCATGTAGGCGAGTCAATTTCAATGTCTGAGAAGGATGTTAATGATGAAGGTGGACGAGTGAAATTGACTAAGATAAATTCGAAGATCGATCAGAGATGTTGGATAGGTTAAGGAATTATTTTTGATTTGATTTGTCGAATATTATTGAAGTAAATGTGTTTTACATGATGTCACATGACTCACGATCGCAACTAACGCGGAGTATGATGATGACATTAAAGATATTATTGATCATAAGCTAAAATGATGCATGGGATCCTCTTATCAATTAGTACTATATACCATAATTCAAGAGGACTCCCCATGATTTGGGACTCATGCACATTCATAGTCCTTACATGAGTCCAATGAGGAAATTTTGTATTTGATATGGAGAATGATCATGAAATTGATCGAGTTATGAAAAAAACATCTCGTAAAATACAGATGATGAGATGGAGAACATCGATGAGAATATGGACTGTCCAACTAAAACACACATTGAGTTCGTTGTATCATTTTCGATACATATGTGCCGACAATCATATTAGAAATGAGGAGGATTTTAGGGATTTTGGGGACATTCTTAACTTGTAAAATCAATGGGAGAATAACATAATTCTTAAGTCCAAATCAAAATTGGTGTATTTAGTGAAGCTTCTCCAAATCAAACATCATTACAACTTCTCTATTGATGATTTCGATACCAAGTTCTTGGATGTTTATTGTGCAGAGAAAAAGAGAGGGTTGTATGTGGTGATTGATCGGTCATCGGTGACCTATCGATCGACGGATAATTTGTGCTAATCTAGGTTGATGCAGGGTATACTTGCTTGAATCCAACCTAAATCTAGATTATCTATAACTTGATTGTAACTTCTATTTCTCGGTATTTTCCCAATCAAATAACGTATCTTCATCCATCAACGTTCTACATATTGTCATTTTTTATAACTATGGAACCCTGGTCAGTCACAAAAGGGGTTTTTTTCGCCATTAAGATTGTGTTTTCTATTCCTTTTCTCAATAAATATAAGAGGTGTAGATTTCTTTATATAATCTCCACCAATATAATCAAATCCCACCACTTCACAATGGTACTAAGCAATGCCACTCAAATAGACCGTTACATAACTTTGTCAACAAAGATATATACACATGAATTTATTTTGACTTCTATTATTTAAATGATCTCTACATGTTGTTTGAATGATCTATAAATGATAGATGTCGTAGCATCATAAACTAAATATTTAAAGCACATCAAAAATTGAATATCAAAAGCCACCAATAAAATAAAAAGAGCACCAACAGAAAAGGAAATGGATCGTCTCCTGCAACAAGGGATGCTGCAGAACCTGTTGTAGTCCTTGGAGCCGCTCGATCATGATCGAGCGGTTCCTACAAATTCCCTTGATCCGGACCCACACAAAATGAAAATTCATGAGAACCGCTCCACACGAAGAATGATAGTATCCAACGGTTCCACGCGAAGAATGATGAACATGTCATCGGGTCCTTTATTCCATAACAGTTCAATAATCTCAATCCACGGAGCCTATGGACTGGACGAGATCCACTTCTAGGACAGATGCGATGTTTGCTAAATTTAGAGAGAAAGAAGGAAAGTTTGGTTACTAATTTTAGAGAGAGAATATAGACGTGCGAGAAAGAGAGCAACCATCGGTGGGAGAAGAAGCAGTTGATGGGAGGAGAGTTTCGAAATTTGATGGGCGCAGAGAATCACAGGATCCAAAAGAGAGGAAGGGTATGTTGAACATCAACTCGAATCCATGGTACAGGGAAATGACACCTCCTACCTCTGCATCAAAGTCCCCACGACCAACATAAGCTGTCCAAAGATTTGAACACCATCTTTAGCGTCGAGGTAACTTTTCTTCTTCTCAGATCTGTTTGAATTTGATTTGATTTTTGTATGTGTTCATGAAGAAATTAATGCAATGTGGACAGCAGAGTTGAAGAAGGGAGGAAGAAGAGGAGATGTTGCAGAGAGCTGCGAGCAATGCCTACACATGGTGGTGGGCGAGCCACATCCGGACCAAGCAGTCCAAATGGCTCGACAACGATCTCCAAAGTACCACCCACAAGGTTTATTTGTTTATATCGTCCGATGTTAAATATATAACAACGAATTTTGCTGTTATCTCCGGCAGACATGGAGGAGAAGGTCAAGAACATGCTCAACCTCATCGAGGAAGACGCCGATACGTTCGCGAAGAAGGCGGAGATGTACTACAAGAGGAGGCCGGAGCTCGTCACCTTCGTGCAAGACGTGTACAAGTCCTACCGTGCGCTGGCCGAACGATACGACCACCTGTCCGGGGAGCTCCAGAAGGCGAACAACACGATAGCGTCCGTCTTCCCCGACCAGGTTCACTTCGGAATCGACGACGACGAGGAAGAGATCTCGCCGAAGCCTTCGCCGCTCCACTCCAGCAAAATCCACAAGCTCTCGCGGTCGCTCGACGAGTCGACATTGACCTCGACTAGGAGCTCGAAAGCCTCCTCGATCCAGATGTCGCCGGAGCACAAGAGGACCGCGTCGACGTCGGTGGTGAGCAAGGACAAGGCGCTCGTGGAGATCGATCAGCTCCAGAAGGGGATCCTCGCGCTCCAGACGGAGAAGGAGTTCGTCAAGAGCTCGTACGAGAGCGGCCTCGCCAAGTATTGGGACATCGAGAAGAGGATCACGGAGATGCAGGAGAGGGTGTGCAAGCTGCAAGACGAGTTCAGCACCGACACCGTGATCGAAGACAACGAGGCGAGGGCGCTCATGGCGGTGACCGCTCTCAAGTCGTGCGAGGACACGCTCATGAACCTCCACGAGAAGCAGCGGAAGTCCTCCGAGGACGCCCGGCTGGAGTCGAGGAGGATCAAGAGCGCGCGGAGGAAGCTGCGATCGCTGAAATGCCAGTACGGCCATCTGGAGGCAGACGGTCTGGATTCCGCCGACATGACGAGCGAGAGCTCCGCTGACGAGATCGCGTACGACGAGTCCTGCGGATTGAAGGACGAGAGGTTGGAGTTGGAATCCGTCTGCGAGAAGGTGAGGATTCACTTCCAATCCAACTCGGAGATATCGGTGATGGAACTCGCCGAGAAGATCGACGGGCTCGTGAACAAGGTGATCGAGCTGGAGAGCACCGTGTCGTCGCAAACCGCGCAAATCGACCGATTGCGGGTGGAGACGGATGAGCTGCAGAAGCAGCTGCAAGCGTTGGAGGAGGAGAAGATGAGCCTTCTCGACGGCTCGAAGGACCTGAGCGACAAGCTGAGGCAGGCGGAGGAGGAGCTCCGCCGCCTCCAGGATCTCGACCGCTCCGTGCGCAACCAAGGTGGGAAGCTCCAGATGCATTTCAGCGAGGCGTGCCAGACGTTCAACAATCTCTCCGAGCAGCTGCAGACTCCCGGCGCCGACGACGGCACGACGGCGCGAAATTCCCAAATCCGACTGCTCTGCCCAATGGAAGGGGGCGTTCAGAGCATTTTGGCGGGAAATTCCGTTGAACCGAAATTCAAAAATAAGGAAGGTGAGCTCGAAGAGGCGGCGGGCAATTCCGACGACTCGCCTATGCAAAACTGGCAGCAGATGTTCCTCCTGGACGATCTGGAGGACCGGGAGAAGATCCTGCTCGCCGAGTACATGTCGATGCTCCGGAATTACAAGGACGCGAAGCGCAAGCTGACGGATCTGGAGAAGAAGAACCAGGACCAGCTCTTCGACACGATGGCGCAACTGCGGGATCTGAAGAGCATGGTGGTGATGAAGGACGAGGAGATCCAGTCGCTCCGCCAGAAGCTGAGCATCCTGGAGCCCGGATGGAACCGCAGTTCCATCGCAGAATACCGGTCCCCCAATTCGGGGGACCGGACTCTCGGATCGCTCTTCGCGGATGACAAAACATCCGCGAAGGGGAGCAAGTCGATCTGGACGGACGAGCAGCAGCCCGCGGCGTCCCTGGCGGAGAAATTCCGCAAGGAACTCGACGAGCTGCTGAGCGAGAATCTCGAATTCTGGCTCAGGTTCAGCTCGTCGGTTCGACAGATCATTACATACCAAGTCGCCGCCGAGGACCTGCAGACGAAGGCGATGCGGCTGAAGAACCGGAAGAAGCAAGAAGGCGGCGGGAGCTCGTCGAAGAACAACGCGACGAAGGACGAGGCGGCGTCGATCTACAAGCAGCTGAAGGAACTGAAAACAGATCTGTCAGTGTGGATTGAGCAGAACAGGATACTGAAAGAGGAGCTGCAGAGCAGGTTCTCGTCGCTCTGCGGCATCCGCGAGGAGATCGCGAGGGTGTCGGAGGAATGCGCCGACGAGGACGGGTCGTTCACGACGTACCAGGCGGCGAAGTTCCAGGGGGAGGTGATCAACATGCAGCAGGAGAACAACCGGGTGGCGAACGAGCTCCAGACGGGGCTGGATCACGTCAGGGACATCCAGCACGACGTCGACAAGGCGCTGAAGAAGCTCACCGAGACGTTCGAGCTCGTGCCGGTGGCGAAGAGCGGCGGGATGCACCAGTACCACTTCAGGAACTTCTCGACGAGGTCGAGGATACCGCTGCGGTCGTTCCTCTTCGGCATCAAGCCGAAGAAGCCGTCGATCTTCTCGTGCATGAATCCGGCGTTGCAGAAGCAGTACAGTGATCTCAGGTCCAGTGGATTTCCTCGTTGATCTGTACGTGTGGATGTTTGATGCTAATTGCTTTGTTGGTAGTTTCGATTGTGTAAGATTATGTCATGGTGAAGATTTTGTTTTGTTAATTGCTCTGCTAGGAAATTATGTTCTTCTGATTTCTGTAGTTAGATGTAATTGGATCAGAAAGTGGATCTTTGGCTTCTACTACTTGCAATGATACCACTAACGATTACGTCTCAATAAATTTATAATAACACAGTATTAATGAGTCTGATAAGTGGACTCGGGTTGTCTGTTGTAATGCACTACAGCCGCGAGCGGTTGTAGACTTGTAGTGCATTGCAGCGGAGGATCTGCGCTCCTGATAAGTAGCTTGTTGATATATAAGAAACATGCATGCACATTTCTCTCAATTTAAGCTTGACAGAGAGAGCGAGAGCCACCATGAGCGACTACCGTGCATCATGCATGCATGATCCAAGGGACCCTCATCCCTTGTCGTAGCTGTCCACTTTCATCGGCAACTGCTCAGCTCCGCCTTGTTGAGCCGTCGAGCAATGACAAGGAAGCTCCAGCTTCCTCCCAGTTACGATAACGAAAATTAATATTTTGAATTTAAATTTATACATGTGGATACATTTAGATCTGTACATGTTGATTTTATTAGTTTACCTCGCCTAATATGAGAAAAAGTCAACTTTCAACATTCTACATGGCCTCTTTTTCTTTGATTATAAGGATATGGCATCTTATCTAAACATAGATAATGGTGTATTAATCGTAAAAATATTCTGCATTCCATATAAATAATATCACCTTACATCATATCACATTTACCATTCCAACCTTCGTATCCATGCTAACACCTGCCATGCACAAAACAGTATCAATCCTATTAACTCTTTTTCTAAAAAAAATATTCCAACCTAACCCAACCCAAAGTAATGGACATATGCAGATAAGTATATAGCTTCCACCATATCTTTATCCGTATTTAAATATGAATATGCGTGTGCTATAGTGTATCTGTAGATATAGTTTCGAGAATTATTAATTGCTTATGTATCTTGCTGCTATTTCTTTCTTTTATTTAGACGTCTATGTAATTTACCCTTAAGGCCTCTCCTTATATAAGGGGGCCTAGGGTTTTCCATGAGAAATATATCGAAGACTCCTTTCTTCTAACATGGTATCAGAGCCGCCTTAGGGCTCCCCACCCGCCGCCCCTCCCTTCCCCACCTGCCGCCCCTCCTTCTTCTCTCTTCTAGCCGCTGCCAGCGGCTTTCTTTGCCGCCGAAGGCTACCAGCAGGAGGTCCCGCCGCTGCCCTAGACCTCTCCATCGGCCAGCGGTGCCCTAGCGGTGTACTCCTCCTCCCAGCGACTCCTCCTCCTACTGCCCAGCCGCCCCAGCGGCCCTCAGCCGCCCCCCAGCGGCCTCCTGTCGCATCCAGCGGCCCCCAGCCGCCCCCCAGCGGCCTCCCATCTACCGTCGTAGGCCCCCCTGTGGCCTTCCCTCTTGTTGTCGTACGTTCCCAGTCCCTAGGCGGCGCTCTCGAGGCGATTCAAGGGCTGTAAGCTTCCTTGGAGGCGTGCCCTAGACTCCTCTTCCTCCGATTTATGGATTTGAGTGCGTAAAAGTCTACACACGTACTCAAATCCGATGCATTTGGTGTAGACGTTCATCAACGTGTCTATATTCCCTTTGTCTTCTTCGAGCAGCATTATATCAGAATCGAAAGTCGATTTCCCCTCCACCGGCGCATTCAAAGTCCTGCGCCAATAGTGAAGATGGACGGGACTAACTATGAGCTATGGGCTATGCAGTTCATGAGCCTCATGAAATCTAATGGTAAGAAACACATTCTTACCGAGGATGAGCCTGCGGAGAAGACAGGGATCTATGCTTCATGGGAGGCTGATGACGCTTACGCGAAAGTCTGGTACGTTGACAATGGAGATAGCTAACGATGTCCTCCATCAGCCCACTGCTAAGGCAATGTGGGACATCCTTGCTGCTACGTATTCGCAGGTGCGAAATGAGACAAAGATGTTGCAGCTTCAACATGACATTTTTACGATGAAGCAGGTTGGCAAACCTCTCCATTCTCTATACACATCCCTAAGAGGGATGTTTGAGAAGCTATACAGTATCATTCCTCTCACTGCTACTCCGGAACAACAGAAGACGTTTCGGAACGCCACCATGGTAGGTGTTCTACTTGCTGCTCTCGATCCTGAGTATGATGCTGCACGGTCACAGATTCTAGCAGATGCAGTAATTCCTCCAATGGAGGATGTCTACAGAAGGCTCAGTCGCATTCCAGTTTCCTCCAGCTCTTCTACTCCACCCCCATATGCGATGGCAGCTTCGCGTGGGAGAGGTGGATCGCCTTCTGGACGTGGTCGTGGACGTGGCCGTGGATCTCAAGGATGAGGTGGTTGCTTCAGTCAGATGTGCTCGTATTGTCACAGAACTGGACACTCGGAGGAGACATGCTACTCTAAGCATGGGTTCCCAGCATCGGCACGGGTTGCAGAGCATTCACAATCTCCATTACCGTCTACTGCAAATCATAGATTTGACGAACTCGTGGCCCGTCTCCGTGATATTATGCCACATTCTTCTGCTGATTCATCTGGTGGTTCTTCAGATATTGCTGCCACAGCCTCAGCCAGTTCATCCGCCGCAGCTAGTAGCTCAGGTAGATCATCAGCACTCATATCATCTCATGATATATCTGACTGGGTTATCGATTCCGGAGCCACACATCATCTTTGTCGAGATAGAGGTAGATTACAGGCCTACAGGGCTATTCCTCCCGGTCGCTCAGTACAGATAGCAGATGGTACCCACTCACCCCTTGTTGGCCAGGGGGAGGTTTTCCTATCCTCCACTATGCAGCTACAGAATGTTTTACATGCCCCTGAGTTCTCACTGAATTTGCTGTCTATTAGTCAGATTACAAAGGATTTGAATTGTCGTGCTATATTTGACCCGTCTTCTCTCATTTTTCAGGACATACTCACGGGCAAGGTGATTGGCTGTGGCTCTGAGCAGAATGGTTTATATCGGCTGGTTCGCGAATCCTATGCTGGCGTCTCCTCTCACTCCACTGGACCAGTCTCTCCTTACATTTGGCATCTTCGATTCGGTCACCTTCCGCTCCAGAAAATGCGCCATCTTCTGCCCCAGATCTCTCCAAGTTCGTCATTTCGATGTGAAACATGTCAGTTAGGAAAGCATCATAGGTCGAGCTTTCCAGGTCGTCAGAGTCGGAGCAGTAGCTCCCCTTTTGAGTTGTTACATATAGATATATGGGGTCCGAGTCGTGTTCCCGATCACCAGGGACACAGGTTTTATCTTGTGGTAGTGGATGATTTTTCTCGTGTCTCATGGGTCTTTCTTTTGAAGAATAAATCTGAAGCAGGAGATGTGATAAAAAATTTGATTAATGAAGTACAGAATGTTTTCTCTTCCTCAGTCAAATATGTTCGGACAGATAATGCCCTGGAATTTTGTACACGTTCTCTTTCTCAATTTCTTCCTTCAAAGGGTATTATTCACCAAACCAACTGTGCATATATATCCCAACAAAATGGTGTGGCGGAAAGAAAGCATCGCCATCTCTTGGATATTACTCGTACCCTGTTGATTCAAAGTTGTGCTCCTATTTCCTTCTGGGGGGATGCTGTCCTTACTGCATGTTATCTGGTCAATAGAATGCCGTCTTTTGTCCTTGGAGAGAAGATACCCATCTCTCTTATTTTTCCAGGCAAGGAGCTATTCTCACTACCTCCACGTGTCTTTGGCGCTGTGGCGTTTGTCCATTGTCTAGCTCCTAGCCTTGACAAGCTCTCTCCTAGAGCAGCCAGAACCCAGAAGGGATACTGGTGTTATGATCCTACAACCAACAGGTACTTTGTCAGTGCTGATGTCACTTTCTTCGAGTCGGTTATGTATTTCTCGCCAGCTGGGGACAGAATGGTACCATCCACTACCACTGATGATATTTATGTTCCACCACCACCTACTTGGAGTTCACCTGAGTCGTCCCCTGTGTCAGTTCCTTTGCCAGCGCCACCGCCACCACCACCTCCACCTCCACCCATTCCACAGCAAATCATATCACTGTTTCCTAACCATTATACGCGTCGGTCAGGTCATGCTCAGACGACAGCTCAGCCAATCACTACGCCTCAGGTATGTTCAGATGATGTTACTATTGACGGGTCTGGTTCGGTACATATGCAGGATGCCTCATTACAGGAAGACATACATGATGATCTTGATGTTCCGCTTGCTATTCGGAAACAGAAAAGGCAATGTGCATCCTATCCATTTGCTTCACAAGTTTCCTTCCACCGACTCACAGGTGATTTTCAGAGGTTTGCCACAACATTGTCTTCCGTGGATATACCACGGACATACCAGGAAGCCGTGAAGAGTGAGTGCTGGAGATTAGCTATGGAAGAAGAAATGAGGGCCTTGCAGTCTCTTGGCACATGGTCTTTGGTTCCTGCACCTCCTGATGCATCCGTTGTGAGCTGCAAATGGGTCTTCACAGTCAAATATCATGCAGATGGCACGTTGGATAGGTACAAAGCACGCTTGGTCGCCCGTGGATTTACACAAACATATGGCGTCAACTACATGGATACATTCTCTCCAGTGGCGAAACACTCGACTCTCCGTATTCTCCTATCTGTTGCAGTGGTTCGTGATTGGAGCATTTCTCAGCTAGATGTGAAGAATGCCTTTCTGTACGGGGACTTACAAGAGAAAGTCTACATGCAGCAGCCACCCGGGTTTACTGCTGAGGGGGAGAAGCATATGGTATGTAGACTTCACAAGGCGATATATGGCCTCAAACAGAGTCCACGAGCGTGGTTCCAGAAGCTGTCCAATCTAATTGAGCACCAGGGATTCAAGAGGTTGATCACTCGTTGTTTGTCCAGAAGTCCTCGGTAGGTACGGTTGTCATAATGGTCTATGTGGATGATATTCTTGTTACAGGAGACGATGTTCAGGGCATAGAGAAGGCGAAGGCATTCCTAGGTCGTCAGTTTGTTACAAAGGATCTTGGAACCCTAAGATATTTTCTGGGGTTGGAATTTGCAAGGAATGCACATGGTTTGGTGATAACACAACAGAAGTACATTACTAACTTCCTGGTTGAGACTGGTATGGATGGGTGCAAACCATCAAGCATCCCCATGGATCCCAGCATGAAGTTGTATGATGGCGATACTGATGAAGTAGATAAGAGGAGATATAGAGAGATGGTGGGAAAACTCCTCTACATTACCATAACCCGTCCAGACATTGCATTTGCAGTTAGCCGGGTGAGTCAGTTTATGGAGCAGCCAAGATAGGTTCACATGGATGCCATACACATGATACTGAGGTATCTGAAGTCTTCTCCAGGGTTAGGGCTGCTATTCAGAAAGGGCACAGACTTATCCATCTCAGCGTGTGCATACGCAGATTATGCAGATGTCCTAAGGATAGAAAATCAACCTCAGGGTTTGCAGTTTTTGTTGGAGGCTCTCTGGTTTCTTGGAAAAGCAAGAAACAAACGGTGGTGGCAAGGTCCAGTGCGGAATCCGAATACAGGGCAATGGCTCAAGCCAGCACGGAAATGATGTGGGTTCGTTCCGTATTAGAAGATCTACATGTAGTTGTACCTCTACCCATGAAGCTTCAGTGTGACAATCAGGCAGCATTGTTCATTACCAACAATCCAGCTTTTCATGAGAGGACCAAGCATATTGAAGTTGACTGCCATTACACCAGGGACCTGATCCAGAGGGGATTGATATCCACTGCACATGTTAGCTCAGGAGATCAAACTGCCGATGTATTCACCAAGCCATTGCTCAGAGGACCTTTTCAGAGATGTTCATCCAAGCTGAGCATGATCGACATCTATGCTCCACCTTGATGGGGAGTGTAGAGATAGTTTCGAGAATTATTAATTGTTTATGTGTCTTGTTGCTATTTATTTCTTTTATTTAGACGTCTATGTAATTTACCCTTAAGGCCTCTCCCTATATAAGGGGGCCTAGGGTTTTCCATGAGAAATATATCGAAGACTCCTTTCTTCTAACAGTATCCTTATTCATTTTCAAATATGCATACAGATGACTACTGATATTAAAGTATATTAAAACTATATTATCGTATCTTTAAAAAATGGAAGTTGATCGAGTACGAATAATATTAGAAATAATCTATAGATTAGCTCAATTATACATGTATTGAATGAAAATTACATGATATAAATATATTAAATATGCGTAGATCATAATAATTATACCAAACATAGTGAAAGAATTTACAAAATTATGTGGTTAATGATAATCACACTTTATCGAGGGTCTAAATACGTCGTTGTGGCGACCCACAATAAAATGTAATTAATCAACAATGAACACACAATCAAGTATCAAACAATGAAAAACAAGTGTGGAGTCAAATTTATTTTTAACTCTGCACAAATGGTGTATAGTGACAAGTATGCAGAGAGTTCGAACACAGGGAGCAAACAGGTAGAACGGGGCAAAAATTGCTCAAAATGTGTGTGTATGTGATCAAGAGTCTACTATGCTATTTTTTTGTGGGTTTTTAATTTTTAATTTATTTTAATTTATTTTTAATTTTTTAATTTTGTATTTTGATTTTTAATTTACTGATTTTATATTTTCTTTTTATATTTTATATTTTTTTATTTTCTTTTTCAATATTGGAATATATGAACTATGTAATAAAAGGGAGAAAGAGGTATTTATAAAAATAGATAAAAATATTCAAAAATTAGCAAATAAAGTCTTTTTGGTCTTTTTATATTTTTCTACTGTTTTTGTGATTTTTGGGTAATTTTTAGAATGTTTTTGGTATTTTTAATTAGCAAAATAAAGAAAACAGTAGCAAAAATGCAAGGCTGAAACTAAAATGGAGAAATAAAATAGCAATCAGTAACGAAAATTCTCCAAATTAATTTTCAATGAAAGATAATAAAACAAAGAAAATTCACACAAAGTTTGTATTTTTAGGATTTTTGAGGAATTTTTAGGATTTTTATGAAGGTTTTTGGAGTTTTGTGATTTTTATGAGTTTTCTTTTGTCTTTTTTAATGATTTTTGGTCTGGAGCTAAAACAAACTAAAGTAGACAAAAAATATTTTTTTGGGGATTTTTCTGGAGAGTTTTTATATTTTTATGGATTTTCAAATGCAAACAGTGCTGAAAATAGACGTTTTTGATTTTTAATAAATATGAAATTGCAATAATTATGAAAAATAAAAATATGATGATGAACTACTTGCAACAGAGGCTTAATGTGATTTTTGTGGATTTTTTTGGGGTTTTATAGATGCATGCATAAAATACAAGAAGCAAAAGGAAAGTGCACACTTGCAGGGGCGTTTTTGTAATTAGCAAGAATCCAGGGGCCTCCACGCAATGTTCAGCAAACTTTATACTTAAACAAACAAGTTACTGGACTACATATGAAATCATAAAGGCACGAGGAAGTTCTTGCAAAAAGACCACCCACGCACGTGCTAACGCACGTGCGCCTAGCTGGCAGGGGTGCGGATGGAAATGCAATATAGTCTGAGGGGTATCATGCAATTGCTACACAAATAATTAAACTTCTAAGGAATGTTTAAGAGCTGAATTTAAAATGCAAAAACGCCTGGGTCAAATAATGCAAAATACCCAAGCAGTAGGCGCATCCAACGGCTGACCCCTTATCACTTAGACACGTGTCGAATCGAGGGAAGCCGATGACGCTTCAACTGAATGGCCTGGATTAGAAGATCTGTTCGTGAGGGACGGTCCAGGGAGCGTTGATCCTGCGGCTGCTGTACACCCGCCTGGGTGTTCTTGATCCGACGGCCAGGGACGCAACTGGAAGATCCGATGAGGAACTCGGCTGCGCCGAGCTTCGTTAAGGTGCTGGGCTTGCTTCCGTCCGCCAACCCCACGGCCGAAGGGCTGGCTATGCTCCTGCTGCTCCTCCCCGTCGTCCAGGTGTCGCAAAATGGGTCGAAGGCCAAAGGATGGCCTCGGCGGGTCGTAGAGGCTCCGGCGACCTGGAGGGGGCTGTTCTTTGCAAAATCTCGCCTCCAGATGAGGCTCTTGCGAATGTACCTGCAAGAGAGGTTAGGGGTGGTCGCGGGCAAAATGCCGCAACTCACCAGGAGATGGAATGATGCGGAATCGGTAAAAATGGAGCTCGCCGGAGCAAGCTCCGGCGAGATGGAGTGACGGGTGACCGAATGGGTGCGAAATAGGACGGATATGGGAATTACTCTACTGCTGCAAAGAAGTAAAAAAAAATTGGAAACAAAATGCTAAGAAGATGGACCTCGATTGGCTTTGAATGCCAAGAGGAAGATACCTCACGGCCACGGCCGGAGATGGGTGGTGGAACGCCGCTCCGGCCTTCGCCTGGCCTCGCGCAAAGGAGCTGGAGGCTCCCCTGTCACGGGAGTCGATCCAGAGCTCCACAGCGAGGTCAAACTTGGGTAGAAGAGGGTTCAAAGGGGAAATGGAGGAGATGGGTTTCTTTTGAAACATGGCCGAGGTGCGATTTCCAAGGGAAGATTGCGAGCAGACGAAGAAGATCTGGTAGGATCTAAGAGGTCGGCGGGAATCACGGATGTACAGGGTACAAATCTCATGAAGGAAGCGGCTGCCCTCGAGCAACGCCTCAACGGCGAAAAAATCGAGAAGAGAGGGGCGCAGCGGCTTCTGACAAGGCACAGGGCTAGGACTAGGGAGTTGACTGGCTGGTCAACATCCCAGTCCACCTGGTTGGTCCACGTGGACCAACCAGGAAAAAGCCCCACAAAAAAGTTTTATAAATTCGATTTAAAATAATAAATGAATTATTTAGATTTAGGTTACTCAATGAAAAATATTTATTATTTTATAAATTATTTTATTGTGATTTTTATTTATTTTTATGAAATGTATTTTTACAAGTTGCTTTTATACCCCTGTATAGGTATAATATTTATATATTGTATTCTTTTATTTTTATTTTGTGATTTTGATTTATTTATTTTTGGTTATTATTTTCTAAAATTATAAAATACTTTTATATACACCAATATATTTTTCTTTTATTTTTCTGATATATGTTATACACTTAATAAAATGAAAGTGTTATTTGTATAGGTATAGATACATGTATTATACCTATGCACTATAATATATACAAGTATTTTTAATTGAGTTTTATTTATGTTTTTATTATGATTTTAATGTACAAATATATTATAAGTAATATTTACAATATTATAAAAATATAAAAATATAAAAATAATAAATAAATAATAAATTGAATATTTTAATCTGTACAATGTACAATGTGGGTCTAAAACTCAACTTTCAAACCGTAGCTCCGAAAAATATGAAACCACTTCCATTAAATAGATTAGTTTATTATATATACGATTAAAGGTGAGTTTGATGCATTTGGACTTTTCATTTGTGAGATACGGGTCTGGGAAGTTGGGATTCTGGATTTTTATTCAGACCATAACTTTTTATTTGTACATTATTTTTCAGTGAAATCAATTTTGTATTTTTCTTTATAAAATTATCTACAACTTTCATGTACAAAGTTTCTTTATTTGATGTATAAAAAGTGGAACCAAAAATAGGTCCCAAAATGAATAAAGAATAATAATATGGGTATTTGACCCTTATCTCCCCCTACTTTATTCCTTGTCGACCTATTCATCAAGATGCCTAGGTCTTCGGGGTTTTAGGTCATAAAATATTTACAATATTTTATTCTTTTTCTTTTATTTATTTATTCTATAATTTTGGCTTTAATTACAATAATTTATACACTAATTAGATGCTCATGCATGGATGCTAATATGATGAAATAAAGGCTATTTACAGGTATTTGCTAGGGTTTTTGGTGCCAAAATGATAGAATAAAGATGATGAAATGTGGATTCATCATCCCCCTATACTTTACCTTTGCTAGTCCTTAGCAAACACTTATGCAATAAGTGCAAAAAGAAAAAGTAAGAAAAGAAAAAGAAGAAATTTAGATGAAGTTTAATTATCGAACTTGTCTTCACAAAATCAAAGTTTGGAGCTTAAGTCGGACCTTTAGAATTTTAGTGCGGTCGGAACCTTAATGAGAACTAAATTTGAAATCCAACAGTCCTTGAGAATCCCAAAACTCTGTCCAAGTCTCCTCAATAGCCAGGTCAGAAATACTTCAACTCATACGCAAACTCTTATGACTATGAATCTGACTCGTACAGTGTAAGTGATAAGTAGCTCCCCACCTCAGAAGTAACAAAGAAACAACCTCCCCCAACCTGGTAACTCTAATGCCTCGGTCTAGCAACTCTTTCCTCGAGAAGCGGGGTATTCCCTTCTAAGTTCAAGTGCAACCGGCTCAAGAAGAGGGGGAAGAAGTATAGACTTTTGGAAGCTCAGCCAGTGTAGCCAAGTCTCCCGCTGCAAGCTTCATGAGATGTAACATGGATACCATAAGCTTTTGCTTTATTGGACTATATACACTCCGGTGGGGTTATTAAATTTTCAATCCGACCCACCACTTTTTTGGAGTTCTTTTTTTTCTCTTTTTTTTTCAGTTGCATCTATACAACATATCTACATGGTGCAGCATATATACAAGAAATTTCTTCTTGAACCAGTAGACTATCCCTCTTTTGAAGCTTTATTGCAACCCACGGCTTCTGTCTTTAGCCTTCATCACCACTAGACCAAGTTGAGGTGCACTTCCTTCACTATAAGAAGAAGATAGGTTCCACCTAGAAGTACTACCCTCATGTGCTACCCCAAGCCAAAGGAAACTGCCTCCTCACTACCTCATCCGTGGAGAGCTATGTGAAAGGTGCAGGTGTCCAAGTTAGGTCATTATCAACAAGAGTCGTGTGTGTGCTCCGAAATACTCTACTTAGGCAGTCAAGAATCCATTGAACCAAGTCCCGTGATCCTCAAAGAATTAAGTCAACTAGACCTGAAGTACCTCAAACCCAGTTCCTATAAGGTTCCTGTTATTAGGTAGATTTTAAGGTCCAATCAAGCTCCAATCTCCGGATTTTACTTAGACTTGTTCAACTATCAAACTCAATCCGAAAAATGCGAATGCTATGCAATGCAATGCAGAAAATATTTTTGTGATGCAATTTTCAAAGATTTTGAACTTTTTATGGATTTTTGAAAAGATGATGCATGATGCATATGCAGATGCAATTTTTTATATTTTTCAGAAAGATTTTTCAAATGTTTTTGGATTTTAATTTTGCAAATGTTTTTGGGATTTTTGAAAACAAAAAGTTTTGGCTGAAAACTAGGTGAAAACTATGTACACGGGAGTGCTTCTTATATATACAAGAAGTGGATTTTAAGAATTTACAAGGGTAAGTGGTCAGTTTTATACATATATATAGTGGATTTTAGTGTGATGTAAATACTCCTCAAACTTATTTGACACAAGCTTTTTCACTCAATTTTGAAAACTATAGTTCAAATTAATTTTTACAAACATGTACACACATTTGAAAATCATTTTGCAAAGGCTTTCAAAACAACATGTATAGATTTTTCAAAATATTTTTGCAACCATTTTTCAAACCCTTTGCAAATCATTTTTCAAACATTTTATTTCACACAAAGAAAATAAATTTTACAAAACACATATTTTTACATAGGTTGAAAAACTTGTAACAAAATATTTTCAAAATAGTTTTCAATAGATGTTCACAAAGATTTTCCAACTATTTTTCAAACATTTTGCAAAAAACATTTTCACCTGATTTATTAATCAGTAATTACAAAAAGAATTTGAGGAATAAAACACCTTTTTATTAAGGAATTTTAATGAATTTTGATGAATTATTAGCCATATTTATTAAGAAAATACGAAAGTACGAGTTATGGCTAAAGTATATACGTAGTATATACGACCCCCCTATACTTAGCTTGAGCTATGTACTCATAGATCGGAGAGAAAAGAGAAGACATACTTAGGGTGGGAATGAACAGATCGTACTCAGATTGTCTCCCCATATACTTAGGGTAAGATATCCCTGAGTATAGACAAGAAGAGGAGACAATGGAGAGGATCAAAGAATGGAAATACTCGGGGTGCGCGCCCCCCTATACTTAGGACAAAGTACGTCCTAAGTATGAAAAAGTCTACAAGGGTGGCACCTTTTTGATAGATGAAGAAGGTAGAAGAGGAAAAGAAGAAAAGAAGAAAAGAAAAAGAGATGAGACTAGAAATGAGATCATGAGAATGTACACATCGCTCCCCCTATACTTAGGGTAAAAGAAGCCCTAAGTATAGGCAACAACAGGAGTGATCACGCAGAACGAAGAATGAACACTCGGCTCGTCCACCCCCCTATACTTAGGACAAAGTACGTCCTAAGCAAGGCAAACACGAGAATGGGTGGCCGAGAAATACGGAAGAAAGAACCGAGGTACACAAGGGAATATACAACAGAGGTGGATATACACATGATCAAGAAGGTGGAAAGCTGACCTTCTTGCGAGACCGCTGAGGGATAGATCTGATATGGTGTATGTCGACATCGGGGTCCCCTGTGGACGGAAGCCGATCAGGGTCGACAGAGTGAAGGCCCTCAGTGGAATCAAAACGGAAAGGGACGAACTGATCAATGGAAGCAGTATGGTTAGGTTCTCCCTTGGTGGTCCTATGGTGTGAAGGCACAGACTGGTGAGTGGAAGAAGTACTGCTAGGTCCGGCCTTGGAAGTCTCGCAGATGTCAAAGTGGAATGGGACAAACTCACTATCCTCGAAAGAAGTGTAATCTGAATCGTCCTACGAGTCCTCGTCCAGGTCAAAATCAAAAGGAACGAAATCATCTGTAGAAGTATACGAACTCATATCGTCCTCAAGACTCTCACCTGAATCCTTGTCTTCAACAAGAGGTCTGAATTTATCAAAATAAATGGCAGCATCATAACCGACCTCAATCATCTTGACCTGTGAAGGGCCAGGAACGGACTTATCGGTGGAAGTAGTCAAACTAGGTCCGTCCTGTCTAGTCTTACCTGGGTCATTTGTTGCCTTATAAGGTCTCTCAAAGTAATGGGCAACTTCATAAACATCCTCAATAGTCTTAGTATCTGCCCCCCGCTCAAATGGTTCAATCACATAAATACTCTGGATCTCATCAACACATCGCCACACACCAGGAGGAGGATTAGTGAGGTCCATGCTTTCCAACTTCCTCCCCTTCCGGGGGATCCGTCGGGTCTCATAAGGGATCGCTAAGGAAGTATCTCTAGTAGCATCAGGTAGGTCACAGGCCTCAGAGTCAGCTATAATCGGTGAAGGTGCATCAGGTGCAGGTCTCTGGCCCACTGTGGGTGTGGTGATCAACACTTCGCTCTCGTCAACAGGACGGAAGCGAATCTCTCCTGATCCATAGTCAATAACGACCCTCGCAGAGGCGAAGAATGGTCATCCCAGGATGATTGGAGATGTCTCCCCTGTGGAGGTCTCCATGGGCAACACGACAAAATCAACATTGTGGCTCGTGCCCTGAATAGAAATGACGGCGTTTTCAAGGATACCCTTCGGCCTCTTGATGGATCCATCAGCAAACTGAACGATCATCCTGGTTTTCTTGAGAGGCCCTAAGTGAAGAGACTGTACCAGCGAGAAGGTTAATATGCTAATAGATGCACCGCCGTCTAGGAGAGTGCGATCACATGTATAGTCAGAGATGGTGCAAGTGATGAAAGGTGTAGCTGTGTTCTTCTTCTTGGGAATGGGACGGTGTGTGATGGCGAGGGCAGTGGCCATGGTCAGAATGTGACGCTCAGATCTGCTCCTCCGCTTTCTCTTCTTGGGAAGAGGAGCAGATAATTGGGTCATGGCCTGCTGAAGTGGGGCACGGATAATGTCATGAATAGTAGCCACCACTTCGGGTTCAGATAACATTTTTTTTGAATTTTTGGACCTCCTCCATACAAGGGAGGAAGTCGGAATCAGCATATACATGAGGCATGCCAAGAGCAGTCTGTACAGCGGCATCCTCGGGGTCAAAGGTAGGACTGGATGTGAATGGGTGTGTGGTCAAGGGTTCTGGCAAGTGGACTCTCTCCTCAAAATCTTGATCAACCAAGTGTCTCCCGAAATCTTTTTGGATTTTTAATTTTTTCTCATTTTTTGTATTTTTGGCGATTGCAAGCTCCCATGATTCTTCACAAGCAAAGTTGTATCCTTGATGAAAAGAGCACTAGTCCGATATTCTCTCAAAGTGTCAAGATTTTCCTTCATCAAATTGATGTGCTCTAGCATTAGGTTCATGACAACACTCATGGAGGTCGTGGGAGGTGACTCCAACAGGTCAGACTCGGGTGGATGTGGACGTGGAGGCAGATTATATATAGGTGAGGGTGGATGTGGGTAGAAGTCCGAGTCGTGATACTGTGGCTGAGGCGGATATGTACAAAAGTTAGAAAAAGTAGGAGGAAGATCCTCCTGATAAAAGGGAGGTGGAGCGGCTGGAGGGTAGGAGGAATCCGCAAAATCCGGATAAAAATCACTCCAGGGATCCATCTCGAAACAAGAGAAATGATCAGGAGAGCACGACGGTCAAGTCAAGAGATGTGAGAAAAAGGCGCAAATGCGCAGAGTGATCGATTATACACACAAAACAATCACAAGCAAATATGAAACAACCAAACCCTCAATTCACCTACTCAACTCGGTGAAGACCACAAATGCGGTCTTTTTATCTTGTCTGTTTTAGAGTTTAGGTGAAAAAGTCAAGAAGTTGCACAGACACTTAGGGGCTCAATGGGATTTGGGAACTAGCCTTAGTGTGTGCGCGAGCAATGTAAAACGAAGACAATGAGGGGATTACTCGCCCCAATACAAGATTTTTCTTTTTGGTCGATTTTAGGGTCGAGTAATATTAGCAGTCCCAATTTTATTGATTATCACTTTTTTTTGGATCTTTAATAAAAATGCACGATCCTAACAGGGATTCAATTCCTTTGAGCACCTAGGTTGGCAAAATCAGAGGGAGAGTCGGAAAAGCAATGCAAGCGGCAAATAATGATGGATGTTAAAGCGTAAATGCTCACCTTGCCTCCAGCACTCTACATGCAAGGATGCTTAGCAGAATTGAAACCTATCTATATGCAAATGCAAAGCCGATGAAATCGCCCTAAGCTCAGAAATTGCAATTATCGTGAAGAACCACAAGTCGGCCACTTATCTTTAACCTAAGAGTCCGGTCTTGGCTTACCCCTCCTCTTCTCGACACACTCGAGTTCAGGAGTAGCGCTTGATGGGGCTCGCTCACGGCACACGGGTTTAAGAGATAAATGAACAGACTGTTTAAATTTGACTAAGTCCAAACGAGTTTATAGGTACATGCAAATATATTTGGTGTTTGGCCTTAGTCTATCGCAAGCAATCCTAAATCTAAGGGCTCAATCACACAAAGTAAGGAAAACAAAACCGGAAAACAAAGTAAGAAAGGCGATGAAAACCGATGGAAAGTCGCGGTGAGCCCCCAAGTGTACAAGCACTTTGGAAATTGGGCCCGAAAGTCCAAGTCCAAATGTACCTGTATTATTACAAATAAAGAGTCTCTCTCTCACAATAAATTACACAAAATAAGGTCAATGGAATAAGTGGCTCGGGAATTGTCTTCAAAAATCCTCTAAGTCCGCCTTGGTGCGAAGCGTCAGTCGCCTCACGTGGGTGCACGGGCGCTCCTAGAAAGGAGTGCCTTCCTCGATCCGCGGTTCCTCGCACAAAGTCAACCAGGAAGAGTGATTAGACAAGTCAAGCAATGATATATCAAAAATAATAGAAATAAAAGCCGCGAAATGCAGACAAATGATCACACACAACAAAAACTGATCTACGCGCTGTTGCTCCCCGGCAACGGGGCCATTTGATAATCACACTTTATCGAGGGTCTAAATACGTCGTTGTGGCGACCCACAATAAAATGTAATTAATCAACAATGAACCCACAATCAAGTATCAACAATAAAAACAAGTGTGGAGTCAAATTTATTTTAACTCTGCACAAATGGTGTATAGTGACAAGTATGCAGAGAGTTCGAACACAGGGAGCAAACAGGTAGAACGGGGCAAAAATTGCTCAAAATGTGTGTGTATGTGATCAAGAGTCTACTATGCTATTTTTTGTGGGTTTTTAATTTTTAATTTATTTTATTTTTAATTTTTTAATTTTGTATTTTGATTTTTAATTTACTGATTTTATATTTTCTTTTTATATTTTATATTTTTTATTTTCTTTTTCAATATTGGAATATATGAACTATGTAATAAAAGGGAGAAAGAGGTATTCATAAAAATAGATAAAAATGTTCAAAAATTAGCAAATAAAGTCTTTTTGGTCTTTTTATATTTTTCTACTGTTTTTGTGATTTTGGGTAATTTTTAGAATGTTTTTGGTATTTTTAATTAGCAAAATAAAGAAAACAGTAGCAAAAATGCAAGGATGAAACTAAAATGGAGAAATAAAATAGCAATCAGTAACAAAAATTCTCCAAATTAATTTTCAATGAAAGATAATAAAACAAAGAAAATTCAGAGACAAAGTTTGTATTTTTAGGATTTTTGAGGAATTTTTAGGATTTTTATGAAGTTTTTTGGAGTTTTGTGATTTTTATGAGTTTTCTTTTGTCTTTTTTAATTATTTTTGCTCTGGAGCTAAAACAAACTAAAGTATACAAAATATATTTTTTGGGGGGGATTTTTCTAGAGAGTTTTTATATTTTTTATGGATTTTCAAATGCAAACAGTGCTGAAAATGGACGTTTTTGATTTTTAATAAATATGAAAATGCAATAATTATGAAAAATAAAAATATGATGATGAACTACTATCCAACAGAGGCTTAATGTGATTTTTGTGGATTTTTTGGGGTTTTATAGATGCATGCATAAAATACAAGAAGCAAAAGGAAAATGCACACTTGCAGGGGCGTTTTTGTAATTAGCAAGAATCTAGGGGCCTCCATGCAATGTTCAGCAAACTTTATACTTAAACAAACAAGTTACTGGACTACATATGAAATCATAAAGGCACGAGGAAGTTCTTGCAAAAAGACCACCCACGCACGTGCTAACGCACGTGCGCCTAGCTGGCAGGGGTGCGGATGGAATGCAATATAGTCCGAGGGGTATCATGCAATTGCTACACAAATAATTAAACTGCTAAGGAATGTTTAAGAGCTGAATTTAAAATGCAAAAACGCCTGGGTCAAATAATGCAAAATACCCAAGCAGTAGGCGCATCCAACAGCTGACCCCTTATCACTTAGACACGTGTCGAATCGAGGGAAGCCGATGACGCTTCAACTGAATGGCCTGGATTAGAAGATCTGGTGCGGAGGGACGGTCCAGGGAGCGTTGATCTGCGGCTGCTGTACACCCGCCTGGATGTTCTTGATCCGACGGCCAGGGACGCAACTGGAAGATCCGATGAGGAACTCGGCTGCACCGAGCTTCGTTATGGTGCTGGGCTTGCTTCCGTCCGCCAACCCCACGGCCGAAGGGCTGGCTATGCTCCTGCTGCTCCCTCCCCGTCGTCCAGGTGTCGCAAAATGGGCCGAAGGCCAAAGGATGGCCTCGGCAGGTCGTAGAGGCTCCGGCGACCTGGAGGGGGCTGTTCTTTGCAAAAATCTCGCCTCCAGATGAGGCTCTTGCGAATGTACCTGCAAGAGAGGTTAGGGGTGGTCGCGGGCAAAATGCCGCGACTCACCAGGAGATGGAATGATGCGGAATCGGTAAAAATGGAGCTCGCCGGAGCAAGCTCCGGCGAGATGGAGTGACGGGTGACCGAATGGGTGCGAAATAGGACGGATATGGGAATTACTCTACTGCTGCAAAGAAGTAAAAAAAATTGCAAACAAAATGCTAAGAAGATGGACCTCGATTGGCTTTGAACGCCAAGAGGAAGATATCTCACGACCACGGTCGGAGATGGGTGGTGGAGCGCCGCTCCGGCCTTCGCCTGGCCTCGCGCGAAGGAGCTGGAGGCTCCCCTGTCACGGGAGTCGATCCAGAGCTCCACAGCGAGGTCAAACTTGGGTAGAAGAGGGTTCAAAGGGGAAATGGAGGAGATGGGTTTCTTTTGAAACATGGCCGAGGCACGATTTTCAAGGGAAGATTGCGAGCAGACGAAGAAGATCTGGTAGGATCTAAGAGGTCGGCGGGAATCACGGATGTACAGGGTACAAATCTCATGAAGGAAGCGGTTGCCCTCGAGCAACGCCTCAACGGCGAAAAAATCGAGGAAGAGAGGGGCGCAACAGCTTCTGACAAGGCACAGAGCTAGGACTAGGGAGTTGACTGGCTGGTCAACATCCCAGTCCACCTGGTTGGTCCACGTGGACCAACCAGGAAAAAGCCCCAAAAAAAGTTTTATAAATTCGATTTAAAATAATAAATGAATTATTTAGATTTAGGTTACTTAATGAAAAATATTTATTATTTTATAAATTATTTTATTGTGATTTTTATTTATTTTTATGAAATGTATTTTTACAAGTTGCTTTTATACCCCTGTATAGGTATAATATTTATATATTGTATTCTTTTATTTTTATTTTGTGATTTTGATTTTATTTATTTTTGGTTATTATTTTATAAAATTATAAAATACTTCTATATACACCAATATATTTTTATTTTATTTTTCTGATATATGTTATACACTTAATAAAATGAAAGTGTTATTTGTATAGGTATAGATACATGTATTATACCTATGCACTATAATATATACAAGTATTTTTAATTGAGTTTTATTTATGTTTTTATTCTGATTTTAATTTACAAATATATTATAAGTAATATTTACAATATTTATAAAAATATAAAAATATAAAAATAATAAATAAATAATAAATTGAATATTTTAATCTGTACAATGTACAATGTGGGTCCAAAACTCAACTTTCAAACCGTAGCTCCGAAAAATACGAAACACTTCCATTAAATAGATTAGTTTATTATATATATGATTAAAGGTGAGTTTGATGCATTTGGAGTTTTCATTTGTGAGATACGGGTCTGGGAAGTTGGGATTCTGGATTTTTATTCAGACCATAACTTTTTATTTGTACATTATTTTTCAGTGAAATCAATTTTGTATTTTTCTTTATAAAATTATCTACAACTTTCATGTACAAAGTTTCTTTATTTGATGTATAAAAAGTGGAACCAAAAAATAGGTCCCAAAATGAATAAAGAATAATAATATGGGTATTTGACCCTTATCTCCCCCCTACTTTTACTCCTTGTCGACCTATTCATCAAGATGCCTAGGTCTTCGGGGTTTTAGGTCATAAAATATTTACAATATTTTATTCTTTTTCTTTTCTTTATTTATTCTATAATTTTGGCTTTAATTTACAATAATTTATACACTAATTAGATGCTCATGCATGGATGCTAATATGATGAAATAAAGGCTATTTACAGGTATTTGCTAGGGTTTTTGGTGCCAAAATGATAGAATAAAGATAATGAAATGTGGATTCATCAGTTAACGATAAATCTACAACTATATTTATATTATGAAAAAGGATATACATACATGGGATATGGATGTTTGTGGATGTCAAAGTAATATCCGCATATGTATTTATTTTAAAATAGATAGAAATACATATATCAAAATGTACATAAAGTAGATACCGTGATAGATCGAAACCAATACATCCATATCCATTTTCATCGTAGAACGAGCACAATGACAATCAAACCTGGTAAATTTGTACTAGACGTGTTTATATATCATCAATTCTTCTCTCGATGACGCTACTAGTACTTCTTACGGGAGGATGGGTCATCTGCTATAATGCAGCAGCTTTGGGACACAAACAGATGAGGTAATATTCGTATTCGTTCGTATTTGTATTCGTTTTTAAGAGGATATGGTTCTTGTTTTTTAAAACAGACGAACATGAATACGAATATGAATATTCTAAACGATTTTTTAAGAGTACGAATACGGATATGAATCTTTGGCTAACGAATGCGAATGCGAATACGAAAAAAACAAACAAATCCGAATACGAATACGAATATTCGTATTATATTTTCTATGAAAATTAAAATCAGGGTTAATATCCCCCCAAATCCCCTCCCCAGTCCCCAACCCAGACGCCCCCTTCCCTCCGCCCCCACCCCCTCCCCCCATGCCGCCACCCTCGCTCCCCTGACCTCCTCCTCGTGCTGTCTACCGTCCACCGACTCCCCTGCGCCCTCTGCCTCCCTCGCCACCTCCCCATGTAGACTCGCCTTCCTCTGCGTCCTCCATCCCCTGCCACCCCCTGCACCTTTTGCCACCCCCTTCACCCCCTGCCGCCCCGTGTCCCCTTGCTCCCTCTGTCCCCTCCGCCCTTTGCCTCCCCGCCTCCCCCTGCCAACCACTGCCTCCCCCTTCATCCCCCACTCCCTGCCACCCCCACGCCCTTCGCCTCCCCACCTCCCAATGCCAACCACCGCCTCCCACTTGCAACCCCCCTGCCGCCAGCCCCACCCCATGCCGTCAGCCACCACCCTCCGCTACAGACTGTTTATTCATCTCGCCCGCCCCCTTCCA